>JADLZK010003633.1:0-633695 GCA_015847255.1 Hyparrhenia diplandra
CTTTAGTGTCTATGGTTAGCCGCCCAGCTACTTGTTCACTTCGGCACCGCCCCGCCCAAACCGGCAGAGTCCCAAGAATTAGCTCTACGTCACGCCCGAACGGGGATTTCAAGGGACGGTCAAGGCTTGTCACGACCCGCCCGCCACCCTCTCAACTGGATGCTTCGCAAAAAGGTAGAAAACCGCTAGCCCAAACACCACGTTTACGCTTAGTGATTATCACTCTAGTGTTTGCCGTGTTAATTCCCCCCGCCAAAGGGTTCCACCACTAGAGTCCCCGACCAAGGTACAAAATTTTACCGATCGATCCCAAGAAAAGAAGTAGATAAATCATGGATAAACAAAAGACAATAAAGATTATCGTAACCGTGGAAGCTTACTTAGCCAAGATCCCGTGAAGGAGCCAAGTCCGAATCCACCGAGATACAAGGTTGGGGAGACACCGACAAGTCCGGGGCTTCCCCGCCAAACCCCTTCACATCTCCTCCGCCGACCGGTCTACTACTTAGGTAGGGCCTAGACCCATTAGAGTGAGGTAGAAGAGTAGAGGGAGAGTCCCTCCTTAGAGGAGAGGGAGAGACTCTTCCCCTCGGAATGGTGTGTGTTCTACAATGAAGAAATGGCCTCTATTTATAGGAGAGAGGGACAGAGGCAAGGCTAATACAAAGGAAACATTTCCCCGCTCCATCGATGCAAACCGACCTCACAAGGTCGGCAATTTACTTTCCTTGCAAACCGCGCTGAAAATCGGAGCGAAACTCGGCCCCTAAGGCCGCGGAACCGGAGCGGCCGTGCAATCGCTCGCTATTTTCGAAAGGAAATCAGGTCGGTGGCGTGAAAAACCGGCCGGTCCAGCGGTCTGGGGCGTGGTGAATCGCGCCGCCGCCTCCACCGCCTTTGGCGCCGCCATCAGAAGCCGCCACTGCCCCGAACCGGGCGAACCGAAGCGGGTCCGACTGCTCGCGTTACGGGACGCTGGTATGCCGCCTCCGGCTCGCCACGGGGTCGCCGGGCGGATTGGCACGCTTGAATGCCGAGCGCGCGGACGCCGCCTCTCCTCGCTGGCCCGGCCTCGCTGGGGCTGTGTGCCGCCACGTGGCTGTTTGGGCCGGTGGGTGCAAGCGCATGTCCCCCCGTGTGGGTAGACGACAGGTTCGCCTTTGGCCCGCTTTGTCACCGGCCGGGCACGCCGCGGGGCCCGCTTTGTCGGGTGGATTTTGGCACCGCCGGCGGGCCACGTAATACCCGCGGGCCCATCTCTGTCATACTATCGCCACGTGTTGCTTGATGATTAGCCTTGCATGGTATCGTGCAAAGACGTGGATCATCATTTCATGTGTATTTTTGTTTATCTCATATCTTTTTCCGGCCCCGAGTCCAAATATAGCAAGTTATATATCCATTTCGATCAGCGACGAGCTCTCCGCGATGGTGTACTCCGTTTTGGCATATAAGGTACTTTTTATTGATGATAAATGGAGAATTCCCTGCACCAAGACTTGAAAACACCAAAACTCGTGGAACTTGTTAGATTTAAACCCTACCACTAAGTTTGGTGATCAAAATAAAAGCTTTTTATGCAGGTGTTGATGGTATAAAATAGGTAGTTAACGACGTCAACAAACTCCCCACACTTAGTCCTTTGCTCGTCCTCGAAAGTAAAGGTTGAGGACTAAGATGGGTCATCTCCTTGATATGTAACCCGCATACAAGTTATTCCAAGCTTCACTTGCACTTGTGAACTTTTTGATGTGTCTACCATGTTAATCTTGGTAATTGAATTATGGAACAACACGGATTCAAATCCCCTTTGCTTCAAATATGTGCAGGAACTTGGGTTTTCATTTGATTTTGAAAATGTAAAATGTAGCCTTGCTCCTCAAATGACTCACTCAGATCACTCAATTTTTGTAGGTGTTGATTCCTTACCAAGGCATATCAGAGTTTTGCCTTCTTTCTTTCCTACTTCTAAAAAGCTTATGTGGATCTTTTTGGGTAGGGAAAGAGATGAAGGCATACTTACTCGCATATGTTGCTCGGTCAAAGCTCGGATCCAAGGAGAATAATGGCATACCCCTAGATCAAGAAGTGCATGTGTGTGTGGATATTATAAAGTGGAACTTACACTATACTCCGTGATATGTGTGATCTCTCTTATGATAAACTTTATTCTTGAGAACATGGCTATTGATATATATATATTTTTTTTCTTGCATGAGCCTTCATGTGCTCATCATTTTTTTTCATAAAAGTCTTGGACCTTCATGTGTCCAACTTTTTTTTATGGGACCTTCATGTGTCCCTATTTTTTTCATAGCCATGTCTCTTTGAACTATAAATATAAAGAGAGATCACTATCTTGTAGAACATGGAGTATTTTATTTCTAAGATATCTCTTTTTTTGTTTTGTCCCAAAGGTAGGAGCAGAGCTTTTTTTGTATGGTGGATGGAAGCATGTTTTAGCGTATTCCCGGTGTAGGAATAGCTGGTATATGTGGAGTGTACGTGATTCTTGATTTTGGGGACATGACAACTATCTCAACAAGGGTCAACAAGACTTGACACAAGCTCAATGCAAAGATAAGTAGCATATATATGTGGAAAGTTTTTGCACTTGATAAACTTGATATGGCTCGTAGGAATTTGCATATCATTGAGGGGCATGCTATTTGAATTTTGAATTTTGAAAACAAATCCCAAGTTCATATAAAAGAGCAAGGTTCATATCATCCAGTTATGTCACATATGCCAATTACCTAGATAACATGGGGTCCCTATGATAAATAGTTCACAAGGCATAGGAATATTAGCGAGGAATAAAGAGTATGCAAAATTTTCATCAAAGGATAGCATGGAGATGGAACGTCCAAAAAGTTTTTTGTCTTTTTGATATGTTCAAATTTAAACTTCAAAACTTCTGGGGAGATGTGAGAGCGAGAGATGCACAAACCACCGTTTGAAGAGGAAGGAGTTAATGGTAGTTGTTTGTCCGATCCTTCTCTATCATGGATTGCTCAATGTTTGTGCACTGTGTTGGGGAGATCTCGTAAATTGTTCATTGTGTTTGGGAGATCTCCCCCACACTTGGTCTTGTACCTGGATTTATTTAAAGAAAGAAAACAAAACAAAAGAAGAAAAACACACGGCTCTTCCGGCATGAACACCGTGGAGCCTTTATTATGACAACTTTATTTTATTTATTTATTTTTTTATTTGTACACAACAAAGATCACTCAAGCAAGGCTAATCATAAAGAAGCAAAGTGTAAGCATAGCCTTGATTTATCTCCAACAAAAAAGATACTCTCATAGATCATGACAACAAAGTCTAAGTTCATTAATCAAGATCCAACACCATGTTGAATTTTGATTAAAGAAGATCTTTTTAACCTAAGCACCATGCTCAATTTAAAAAAGATCTATGGATGTAACTCATGTAAGACATGTGAAAACACCCAAACCATAGCATATGACATAAATATGATAAGCATAAAGTTTTGGTTCTATGGAGACAAAAAAATGAGTGAAGAGTGTTGGCGAACTTTTTATTTCCTTTCAAGGCACGGATATACGTGCATCGACAATATTTGTGGATGAAACGCCGAGGTTGATGTTGCGGTTGCATGATGGATGGCTTTTGTTCAGGTGTACCATAAGACTAGGCCACACACACACAACTTTGTGTGTATGGTCCATGGGTCTTGATGGTAGCAGCAAAGGATGAGAGACGAGCCCATCTTGCTTGTGGTAGCAATGATGGGTGGAGTCAGCAACACTTTGGTATGTATCTTGACCATGCGGGGCCAACCTCGCTCCTCTCTTCTCTTATTATATATTTTTTTATTCTATATATATGTATTTTTTTCTTCTTTTTTCGTCAACTCTCTTTTTTTCAATCCTTTTTTTCTCTTTTTTTTTTATCTATATTCTCTCTTCTTTTTTCTTTTTTTTTTTTTTTTTTTATAATTCTTTTGTTTCTCTTTTTTTCAGCAAGCAGGGGTGACATCATTTTTTTTTATTCACCATCATTTTTTTTGTATGACGCCTTGGTGTTTGGAACTTGAGGTTTCACCATCTTTTCCCCACACTTGGACTTCGTGCAAAAAGTCAAGTGTGCAAAGTCCGGTCTCCTTTTGAGCGTGTTCCATCATCCATGAGCATCAAAGTTTTTTTTTTTTTGTGCCGATGTCGGCCCCCATGTTTTCAAGCATCGCATGCCTCTCCACCCGAAATGGTTAGCGACAAGAATACCCGAGAAGGTGCATACTAACATGCTCTTGCTTTATTAATAGGAACAAAGGAAACCCCCCCCTTTTTTTTTTAACAACAAGAGAGAATTATTCAACTCTTTTTTTTTTCTATGATCCCAGGGTTATCTCCGGCAATTTGCTTTTGTTTATGGTCGTAAGCTTGACCATGGGAATTCATCTTCGTGGCTAATGGTGGTGAAGTTCCCGGCCCTCACCACTAAGAATTTAGCATTACGCTCAAGTCGCAAGGTTAGTGCCATCGTGCCACTACGATATCGACAAAACTTGTGATAGACGAAGATATCCACAACCATCCTCTTGAAGAGTTTATGAACGAGGATTAAGAGAAGGTTGGGGTCCTCGTAGGGGCACGTGGTGAGAAGCAAGACAACTCTAGAGATCCAAAAAGGTGAGCATGTATCATGAGAAGTTTCGAATGAAAACTTCGACATGCTTAATAGCGGTGTTCATGCTTGGTCTCAAGAGTTGTTGCTTCGTGCATGTCCATGGCACATGAGTTCTTATCTTCGAAGATGTGTCATGAAGAACTAACGTTGAATCTCGACCATTGTCAAGAACAACGTTTTGTTGGCCGAGAGGGACATGTCTTGTGTTCGAGTGAGAGCGACGGGTGCTTCGTTTCACCAAGATGCGAGGGCAACTTAGGTGAATCGAATGGAGTTATGAACGCCGCCTCCTCGAACGAGTTTTGGTTGGGAAGATGCTTTACCTTTGGGATTTCTAGGTGAGAGGCACAAGCATTCTTTCCCAACTTCTCATCATGGCTCTCCTCTATAGGTTTTTCATGAAAAAGCTTTTCGAGAGGGTAGCCTATGAGAAGATCAAAGTCGAGGATGGGATAGATATAGAAGTCTAAGTGAACCTTGGTTTCGTGAATTTTTATTGGCACTACCCTAGCAATCCCACAACATGCAAAGATGAGTCCGAATTGACCCTTGAAGAGTCTATCGGTCGAGGCTAGCGGCATATTACCCAAAAGGGTTTCCGCAAGATATTGTGACATGATATTTGCCTCGGCTGTTGGGTTGTGTAGGGCATCTAAGGAGTTTCCTCGTAATGAACAAGATATAGTCGTGGAAGGTGAAAGAATCTGAATTGCTTCAGAAGAACGTTTTACTTCCATTAGCCATTCTTTTGAAGGTTTCATGTTAGAGGATGTTTCCTTAGAAGAAAATGTGTTCTATTTGCTCCATTAGGTGCCAAAGAAGATTCAAGGTTCTCCCATGATCCTCGAATTTGATCGGGAACTCCGAAGGATTAAGCATCCCTTCCTTCGGTGTTCGTGGTTCGGGTGAGGGCTCAACAGTCAGTTCTATTGATGGTATAGGGAATGGTTCGACTGATGAGGGCTCCTCAAAACTTGACATGCCCTTGTGATGGAGGGGAGTAGGTTCTACAACAGGAGAAGCATGCTTCTCTAGGATGTTATCAAGGATTCTCCTCCGTCCGTTGTAGGTTTATGTGAAAAACCCTCCGGCGGTCATGTCAAGGCATAGGATAGCGTCTATGTCAAGACCCGAACAAAAGATATGCAAAAGCACACTATCGGGTAATGACAACTCGGGCTAGCATGTATTAACATTGTAAACCCTGGCCCAGCTGCACCTATAGACTCCTTCTCATCCCCGCTTTCGAAATCGAGGATTGTCCTTGGTAGGGTGTTGACGGGGAAAAATGCCGCATAAAAAAATTATCTTTGAGTTCTTCCCAATCCCCATTCAAACTTCCTACGACATTAGTGTACCATTGTTCTCGCTCTCCCCGTGAGGGAGAACGTAAAACAACTTCCACATGAGAGTTTCTTGTGTCATGCCGGGAATGCTTAGGTATGCACATATCTCCTCGAAAAACTTGTAGGTGGCTACATGGGTTTTTGGTGTGGTAGCCAGAGAAGGGGTCTGCCCGAACAATGGATTTTAAATATGGGTGGAGTTCATAGCCGATGAAAGTTTTGGTTTTGAAAAAAGATTGTGGCTCGTGAACTCCTCCATTGAAGCAGAAGGATTTTGAAAATGATTGGATGGCTTCATTTGGAAAAAGAAAATAAATAACTATTTTGATTTTTTTTAAATAGATAGATACGAGTACTCACTAGGTTCGAAGATAATAGCAACCGCTCCGCAAGAACGGCGGAAAAGCTTGTTGACGTTTCTTAACGTCGCACAAGAATCCGCAAGCGCATGTAATTGTCGTTGTAGCTTTCACCCGTAAAATATTCGTGGTATCGTATTTTCCACGAGGAACGGATGTACTCTCTCCTAACTAGTTCGCCCAAGGACACACACGGCCAAAGATGAGGAGGATTAGTGAGAAGGATCCCTACACCTTTAGTGTCTATGGTTAGCAGGTCTCCGCAGCTACTTGTTCACTTCGGGCACCGGCCCCGCCCAAACCGGGCGTAGTCCAGGCAATTAGCTCTACGTCCACAAAACCGAACGTGGGGATTTCAAGGGACGGTCAAGGCTTGTCACGACCGCCCGCCTACCCCCTCAACCGTGGGATGCTTCGCGAAAAGGTAGAAAACCGCTAGCCCAAACACCACGTTTATGCTAGTGATTATCACTCTAGTGTTTGCCGGGTTCCCGGTCAAAGGGTTCCACCACTAGAGTCCCGACCCGAAGGAAGGTACAGCTACCGATCCCCAAAACAAGTAGATAAATCGTGGATAAACAAAAGACAATAAAGATTATCGGAACCGTGGAAGCTTACTTAGCCAAGATCCCGTGAAGGAGCCAAGTCCGAATCCACCGAGGTACAAGCTTGGGGAGACACCGACAAGTCCCGCGCTTCCCCGCTCTCGAAATACGCACATCTCTCCTCCGCCGATCTCTCTACTACTTAGGTAGGGCCTAGACCCATTGGAGTGAGGTAGAAGAGTAGAGGGGAGAGTCCTCTTAGAGGAGAGGGAGAGACTCTTCCTTGGAATGGTGTGTGTTCTACAATGAAGAAATGGCCTCTATTTATAGGAGAGAGGGAGAGAGGCAAGGCTAATACAAGGAAACATTTCCCGCCACCTCCATCGCATGCAAACCGACCTCACAAGGTCGGCAATTTACTTTCCTTGCAAACCGCGTTGAAAATCGGAGCGAAACCGCCCCTAAGGCCTTGAACCGAGGTGAACCGAAGGCCGCGGCGCTGTTTCGCTATTTCGGAAAGGAAATCGTGGTCGGTGGCGGGAAAACCGGCCGGTCCAGCGGTCCCGGGCGGGTGAACCGCGCTCGCCAGATCCACCGCCTTTGGCGCCGCCAACAAAGAAGCCGCCACCGCCCCGAACCGGCGAACCGAGCGGGTCCGCCGTTCGCGCCGCTGACGCGTCAGCGCCGCCTCTCCGCTCGCCACGTGTCGGCCGGCGGATTGGCACGTTTGAATGCCGGCCGCGACGCTGACATCGCCGCGTTCCTCCTCGCGTCCCGCCGTGTGGGGCCGGGGCCGCCACGCGTGGCGGTTCTTGGGGGTGGGTGCGCGCGCATGTCCCCGTGGTGGGTAGACGACGGGCCCGCCTTGGCCAGCTTGTCACCGGCCGGGCCGACGCCGGCGGGGCCCGCTTGCCGGTGGATTTGAGGCGCCATGCGCGGGCACGCACTGGCGGGGCCCATCTCATGTCTCTGTTACTATCGCCACGTGTTGCTTGATGATTAGTTTTGCATGGTACCGTACCAAGACGTGGGATCATCATTTCATGTGTATTTTGTTTATCTCATATCTTTTTCCGTCCCGAGTCCAAATATAGCAAGTTATATATCCATTTCGATCAACGCGACGAGCTCTCTGCGATGGTGTACTCCGTTTTGGCATATAAGGTACTTTTTATTGATGATAAATGGAGAATTCCTGCATTGCACTTGAAAACACCAAAACTCGTGGAACTTGTTAGATTTAAACCCTACCACTAAGTTTGGTGATCAAAATAAAGTTTTTTTATGCAGGTGTTGACGGTGATAAAATAGGTAGTTAATGACCGTCAACAAGTGTTCGCTGAAAAACAATGGGTACTAGATGCCCGCCTCTCCATAAAAAGAAAAAAAAAAAAAAAAAGAAAGAAATACAACCCGAGGTTCTCTCAAGTGTTTTTAAGTTTCAGAGAAATGATTTTTCAAAGAGCTAGAAAAGAGTTAGACTTTTTCTCATCATATTCATTCCATTCACACCTACCATCATATTCATTTCATTCCATCATGCACATGCATCGGTGTGACTTGTAACTTTGGATCCATTGTTTGAACTTACAATATATGCTTAGTAAGTAGATTTAGTTTTCTCCCCACCTATGAACTCCACATATAAGCTTTTTTAGATATAGGGTGAGAGAGAAGAAGGCATAGTGTCCTACCGCCTTTAGTCCAAAAATACCACATATTACGAGAGAAAGGCAAAACAACCTTATTGCCTTAGTGAGGATCCACCAAGTACCATATATATGAGAGACTTGAAAGGGTTATATGAAGGAACTTTGAGTTTTATTTCGAAAAACCAAGAAAAAAACTCTAGAATGATGGTTAAACAAAGAGTTTGAGACCTAGTGCTTGGCTTGATTGTTCTATCTTTCAATTACCCAAGATCACAAGAAAAAGCTACAAGTTCCATGATTAAAGGTAATATGGGTAAGTTGGAGGTTGAAATAGTTTATTCCTTTCCTGAGATGAAATTTTGTTTGAAAGCATGTGTACTTTTGAGGTGTGAAAGCGTTGCAAAGAACTCCTCGATCCAACAAACATAGTCTTGCTAGGGACTAGCAAGAGGTAAGCTTGGGGAGCTTTGTTGGTATACCTTATAGCAAAAAATATAGAGTTTTTTAAACGAAAATAAGGGTTTAAAATGAATATTAACATAGTATAGGGGCACGACTAACATGATTCCACTAGTTTTGATGATTTATATATTTTTTCAGGGATTAAAGAGAAAATGCCCAAGAGTTTGCAAGCCCTACGACATAAAGACGTATCCGTGACGTAACCCAACGTGGAACCTACACAAGAACATTCCGTAAGAGACCGAGAGAGCACCGGGAAGGAGGGTGGGGCCCACCCGGCAGAAGCCGCGCCGGCGCGGCCCCGGCGCCGCCCCGGTGGGGCTCCCCGTCGCCCTCCTCCCATTCAAGGTCGGTTCACCACCGCCTATGAGGAGCAATCTAGTCCATCCATCAAGGTCGGTTTGATCCAAGGGCTATCGTGCATCCTCCGGGGGCTATATAACAAGACCCCCGACCCCCCCGGGTGAAACCCTAAGTCATTCTACTCCATACCAAGTCCATCATCAAGACTCCAAGTCAAGACCCTAAGCCCTAGTTCCACCATAACAAGAGCAATAGCTATCTAGGCTAGTTCTAGAGGAAGTCAAGTATTGTCTTGAATTCCCGATTGTCAAGATGTAGCGGGAGCCGAGCTTCGTGGCTTCTCTCGTTGTATTCACCATTGTAAGTATTTAATTAGAATACAATTGCTATGACTTTATTCTTTTTAATGATTATATTCTTATTTATATGCTTCCATGCTTATTATGATTATATATTTAGTTTAGTATGTTTGTCTTTATATTCAAGCATGGAGTCGTATAGCGCCCATTTAGATGATCACTATGTGGGTGGTCGACAATGTGTAAACGTGGTGTTTATACAACATTTGCTCGTGACATCACCCTATATTAGGGATGTGTGGTAGATCGTGGATGTGATACTCCCATTGAGTCCTTGGAGTCCACCCCCGAATGTAGGGCTAGTTGAACTTTGTTACTACAAGAGGTTGGTTTTGTTCCTAATTTTCCTTAGTAATATTCACCATGTGTAAATATAATGCTTTCATACGATGATGAATAGATGTATTGCACTAATTGTAGTATGCATTGACATATAATTAGGAGTAACTTAGGAATATTCCATCCTATTCTACCTATACCATGATATTTAGCCTGTTATGACACCATCTAGTGGCATACTATGATCTTTGACTTGGATGTTATTATCATTATTATTATCTATCATTACTTATCTTTATCTTGTGACTTACCTAGTTTGAGTTTAGTATGATGCATATGGTTTACTCTACATTACACCACTGCAAGTGAATTATCATTAAATCATCAACCTACTCATAGCCTACCCCTCTCCTTTTCGATAGAATATAAATACGATACCTGAATAGACTCCTGGTGAAGTGCTACAATTGGGTAATTCTATCTGTGCGCTTGTAGATACTAGAATTATATTATTATTGCAAGAGTTTCAAGTGTCATATAAAGAATATCCGTTCACGCATTTCTTTTAGCGTTGTGAGAGCTAGGGTGACAGACTAGTTTCAGAGGGCAATGCTAGAATGTGTGGTACAACTTTTGTGCCTATCGTGGTGAGATTAACTCCACCATTGATAATGTTACAGAGTCATACACCATAACCAATTCCGTCTAACTTTATTAACTCTCCGCTCTGACTTTTATTGGAATGTGAGATTAACTCCACATCCAAGCTAACTTATTAGATAGATACCATTTATACATTTCTGGCGCCGTCCTATATGTGGATCACGTTAGAGATGTCAACACCAGCTTCTGGGTTGTAGCCTTGCCGCTGACTGCCAGATCCACGTGCTCCTCAAGCAGATCTGCCTTCTGAGAAGCAGCCATGGCCGCCTCGGTGTCTTCCGGGTCCGTCAGTCGTGTTACTGAGTCTCCCCGGTCGAGCTGCTCCTCTTCTTCTATCACCACCCGGGGATGCTTCGTGGCTTACTTTAGACGGGGATGGTGGCGTTGGTGAGGTTGGGCTCGGTGGCTAGGTTGGTCCCGGGCGGTCGGCGGGGGGGGGGAGCCAAGTTAGGGTTGAGGTGGGGGGCTCTAGCTCTCCGCGCTCGCTCATTTCGAAAACTGCTCCAAACAAACAATGATCAAATCCACCATATCCTGACTTTCCAAACCTCTTCTCTGCAACTTATGTTCTACTGCTAGTCCTTGATCACTGAAAACCTCTTCCTGAACAAGGCTTTTTATTTATATACTGTAATAATGTGGTCTACTTTGTGGTCTACTTTGTGCCCGTTAAGTACTATAATAACGCCTCGTGAGTCTATGATTCTTTGTGTTGCAATCTAAAATTTCTTAACGATTGATTAGTGAGTTTTCATGCCTTAAGGACCCGATGATTGCCATAGGTTCAGATTGGTGGATGGATTCATATTCGTATTTATGTGTGAAATTATCCTGGATGCATTCCCTTTTTATTACCCATGTTTTTTATGTAGCTATGTAGAGGAACAACAAACATATAGTAGCACTATTGCAGCACATGCATGACCCCGGCCTGGGCGTCACCGATGTGGTCAGGAAACGGCAGCTGGAAAGAGACGGAGACAGCTATGCATAGTCGGAACTGATTAGGAACCATTTGGTTTTAAATGGTTTCAAACCAAGGATCAGGGTGTGGTGTAGTTTCGTTTTAAATTAGCACTTGGTTTGGTTGGGTTTGGATCAAAGAGCAATAATAGTGGGGTGGGGTGGGGTGGGGTGGACTGAGCACGTGAACGTTAGGCACTTGGTCTGGTGTGATTTTGGGCTGGTTCCTAGCCGGTTCCTAGAGTGACCTACCATCGGCCAATTCATACCAATAGGCGCGGTAAATTTGAAATGACTTTAAAAAAAAAAATCAACTGTGTCAATGGCCTAAATAATTTAAAAAGTGCTAAAAATTAAAAAAAATCAAAGTGGAGTGGGGCAGCTCCCTTGAGTAGAACTGACGCGGTGACGCCACGCTATAGTGTCAACGGAAAAAGAACGGAAGCTGACCAAAAAGGAGTATTGCGGAAGCATTCATTTAGCGATGCATCTTGCATCCAGTTCGAGCTTCCACCCGACAAGCCGAATACTTCGCCCTTTCCCACTTCGCCTCCGCTGTTCCGCATCTGTGGTCAAATACGACGCTCCCGTCCATACCGATCCGAGCTTCCACCCTGAGGCCGTGACCCACGCGACCCGTGTGTAGCGTCTCGCCTCCCCAGTCCCCACTTCGCGAGCCGCGGTCGCGGCCCCTGGCATCGCGCGTCCCCGCCTCCGTGCCTCCCCACTCGCGGGCTGCAGCAACCGGCGAGCACGGCTGCTTCGCTCGGCGCGCGCTTTCTCGACGGCCGCGGCGAGATCTACGCGGAGGGAGGCTGCGAGCCTCTCGGCGGAGGGAGAGGAGCGGCAACCGGCGAGCCAGGCACGCATCTCGGCGGAGGAGCATCAGCGCGAGCCTCTCTGCGGACGGCGGCGGCGAGATCTGTGCGGAGGGAGGTGGCCGCGAGCTTGCTACGGGGAGCTAGGCGTCTCCGCCTCGCAGTCCACTCGCTTAGCCTGCGCAGATCCTCCAAGCGAGCGAGCTAGGCGTAGCAGGCGTTTGGGCAGTTGAGCTAGGCGTAGCAGGCGTTTGGGCAGTTGTGGAGAGAGGGAGGGCGGAGATGAAGGCGGTGGAGCGCGCGAAACTGGTGAGGAGCCTCCGGCACGAGTCGCGGCGTCTGCGTCTACTCGTCCTCGTCATCGGTTTCTTTCTCGTGACGCTCACCTTCGTTGTCGTCTCCAAGCCCGACGCCCTCCTCTTCAACCGTAAGCGCTGGGCTGTCCAGGCCCACTGCCATTTGTTCACTCTTCTTGGTTCTCTTGGAATCTATGGACACACGGTGCTCATGGATGAATCTCATTTCAGTGAACGGCAGGCTGTCGGTGGACCAGGCGCCGCGCTCGCTTTTTGATCCGCCAGCGGGTTGACGCCGACGACGGCAGATCCGCCGACACTCACCTCTACCTTCGGGAATCCAAAGGTGGTCGACGACGATACCGCTGGCGAGGAAGCCAACGCCAGAGGTGAAAACTTCCTAATCCGCCACTTAATTAACTACTCCCCCTCAGCAAATCTAGCGGTCTAGTCCACACCGATGCATTTGCTAATCTTGGGATTTTTTCGATTGAGATGTCATAGCACTGAGCCTTCGCTTTACGGCAGCGACCAATGAAGAGGAGGAACGGATGCTCGCTAGTGAGCCTGAGCAGAGCAAAAGGGCAGTGGAAGCCATAACATCTGAGATTTTAGGTGAGTCGTCACCTTCTGATCCGTCCAGAATTTCTTTGTCTAGCTCCAGCTTTGGATGCTCATCCCGCTAGCCTGACATTGCTAGAGTTCAGGCTCTTAGTGAAATTGATGTGCTTTACGCCTTTACCTGTGAATCTTAGATGGTGGCATCTTTGTAGGTGGGGAGGACGACAACGGAAGGAAAAGCCAGCAAGACGGTCACCAAGAGCTCCAGCAGCGCAAATTGACCTTCCCAACTGTTTCCAGTTATACCGTTCACGATGCCACTTATGGCACCGACAATGGCAAACAGCAAGGTGAGGTACTACATGGATTTATTTTTCTTTTAAGGGAAGCTTTATTAATTTCTAGATTCTTACATGGAGATGATATAAAAACCTTGTAGCACTCCTGGCCTTATGACACTCTAATTACACTCAATACAAAGACAAGATGTGATAGAACTGTCCAATTTATAAGAGCACAAGTACAACAACTGCTGCCGAGACAGCTGCACTACTTGAGCCCATATAAACTTGGTAGTCCGTTGAAATCAGGAAGGATCTCAAATTTCACCAATATACAACCAAGATCATACAGGATTCAGCATACACACACATCAGAGTTCGAATAAAGTTATTACAACACAATTCCACGAAAAAAGTTATTACAACACAAGTTCAAATTTAGCAGCAGAAGCAACATAATTTTAAAACGTCACACTAGACTCGCCCATGTGCTTGGGTAAAAAAAACCTATGCTACCTGTGCCAATCGTTGAGATGCCACTGCAACCAAATCCAGTAATGTTGACTTCTGTACAATAGCTCATGTACAAAGCCAATCCATAACTGAATAAATAACCTATAAAGGGGGAGATCAGTGTTTTTTTTTTGCATCTTTACAATTTCTTCTTTTATGTCATTGATTGATTTAGATCAGTGTGCCTTTTGATACTTATTATGCATAACGGTGCCGATACATGTTCATGGTGTTTTTGTGGTCCTGTTGTTGCATTTGGCTAAACAGATGCAGAATTTAAGTTCACTCCGGATGTTGACCAGAGAAATGGTCGAGGCAGATCTCATCAAGCAGGTTAGTAATTTCTTGGATAAGTAAAAAGTGTGCTGAGAGAAAACAGAATATATCATTCAGAGTCTGCTGGTTCTGGTCATAGTAAAACTAATTGATCCATGAACAACTTTTTACTGTTTACTGATTCATCCTTCAATTGGATTGATGGGCATTCTGCACAATAACAATGAGACGATGACATATGTATCCATCTTGTTTGACTTTGTCTGCGCCACTGATAGTTGTTCATTTTTCAGCATTGGATAATGTGGAGTGGGACAAACCGTTGTGTGATTTCTCAAACTTCAGAGCAAATATCTGTGAGATGAGAGGTAACATCAGAATACACCCAAATGGCAGTTCGGTCATTTACATGGAACCTACAGGTTCAAGTTCAAAGAGAAATGAACATTGGAAAATTAAGCCTTACCCCGCAAAGGTGATGAATTATGCCTCAATCATATTACAGAGGTGACAGTGAAATCCAGCAAAGTGGCACCCGAAAGTGTTCCAAGTACCATGACGTGCCTGCTGTGATCTTTGCTCTGACTGGATACACTGGAAATCTATTCCATGACTTCACCGACGTGCTTGTCCCCCTTTTCACGACTGCAAGTGAGTTCAATGGTGAAGTTCAATTCCTAATCACAGACATGGCTATTTGGTGGACAAGGAAGTATGCAGTGGTGTTTGAGAAGTTAACTAAGTATCCGTTGATTGATTTCAACAAAGACAATGAAGTACATTGCTTCAAGCATGCTATTGTTGGCCTTCATGCTTACATGGAGTTCACAATTGACCCGTTAAAGGCTCCACACAATTACTCAATGGTGGACTTTAACCGGTTCATGCGCAGGACCTACTCGCTGCCTAGGGATGCAGTGACAGCACCTGGTGAGATCCCGAAGACCAGGCCAAGGCTGCTGATTATCTCAAGGCAAAGGACAAGAATGTTCCTCAATCTCAAGGAGATTGTGGCCATGGCTGAGGAGATAGGCTATGACGTGGTGGTTGAAGAGGCCAATGTGAACTCCAATGTCGCCCATTTTGCCAAGGTAGTTAATTCCGTCGATGTGATGATGGGTGTCCATGGTGCTGGGCTCACAAATTGTGTGTTCCTTCCACACAGTGCCATTCTAATTCAGATTGTACCTTGGGGTGCCCTAGATGGGATATGCAGAATTGATTTTGGCTACCCAGCAGAACAAATGGGCTTGAGATACAAGCACTACAGCATAGGTGTGCACGAGAGCAGCCTCACGGAGCAATACCCCTGGATCACGAGATCTTCAGAAACCCACTTGCATTCCACAAGAATGGATTCGAGTTTGTCAGACAGACCTTCATGGATACACAGAATGTGAGGCTTGATTGCAACCGTTTCAGACCTATACTCTTGGAGGCTCTTGATCAATTGAACCAATAAAGACCATTGATTTAATTCCAGGGCCACTGTACTAGATTTTTTTTTCCTCCTCTACAATTTTGGTTTCACCATTTTTCTCTTTGTAAAATTTCATGATCATTGTCTCTGATTACATGAGCAACAGGAAAATCAATTATTTCTCCAAAGGTAGGAAATGTCTTGGCATGGATTGAAATCTAAATATCGAAGAATTTGTTAGGACCTCTCAATGATGAGACATAGAGAAAATTTTATTTTGTTGTAAATTAGCAGTTCGTTGTCACAGAAATATCAGTGTATGAGTTATAGCGATAAGCTGTTACATGATCACAGCGAGTAGAATTTTCCAGGCTTGGCAGCATGATGGAAAATGGGGTTGGTGGACATCACCTTTTTTTGTTTGCATTGTGTGATTCACTAGTTTTTGTTCGACAGGAAGAAACGCTAATGCTATTCTATTTAGGTGCCACGTACTCGGGTTCTAGAAGTTGAGATGACCTGCATTAGGATCTGCATCCTGGTGGTTGGATACCCACTCCGACTAGTTGACTGGAGCGAGAGAACAGGGAGCAAAGCATTAGCAGTATTTGAATTCAGCAGGATTCCTCTTTGGAAGGCAATGAAAAAATGGATGCGAATAAAACATTTCTGAAAGTGGAACTTGTCCTAGGACGAACATAACTTTTCATAAGCAATAATTTTGGAGAAAATTGACAGATTCCACTTTCTCCTGGAACAGGTTTGATTTGATGAATCGCCAATGTTTACAAACCCATGCTGAAATTAAGTTTGTGAGCCAAGATGCCATATAAATGATCCGGGATTTGTTTTGTTCCATCATTCCCCAGATGTGACCACAAACAGTTAATTGTCCATGGCGGTGATGCATGCATACTGTAGAACCACGCCTCACTCAATTGCTTCCAGGGAAGGCATGGATTCGGAGGTAATTGCGTTCACATGCACCGGCGCCTCTAATTCCCTTTCCTCTCAAGGCATTTGATTTGATAGATTTTGATTGCGCTCAAAGATGATGCATAGAAGCACATGCTTACCTTTGTTCTTACCCATCCCCAGAGCGTTGCGGTTCTAACAAAAAAAAAAAAAAATGTACGGACCGCCGCCCAATTTGTGATCCAGTCTCCCTCCGTCCCAAATTAAACGCAGTTTTGGGTGTTCGTGACACAAGTTTAACTCGATTTGTAGAAAATACGCACAAGATTTAAATTTCTAAATAAATCTGTTAAAAACTAGATCAAAATATCTTTCCAATGATACTAATTATGTAATATAAATATTAATCCTATTTTAATATATAATTGCAAGTAGTTTTTTTCTCGGGTCGGTAACTACATTTATTCTAGGACGGAGGGAGTATGACAAGGAAGAAAAGGTGGCGAGCACATGTGGACCACATGAAAGGGTGTCTCCGCCAAATTCCGTCACTCATGGTTTGCACAGTTGCACTAGATCATGTGCTTATATTACCAACATTGTGCTAATCATGAGAGTATGTACAAACCCACGGATAGCAAATTATCTATAAGTGCTTTTTATGTCACACTAAGATGTCCCCCTCCTGTAGTGCCAAGCCCTAAAAATTCACTGCCGGTGGCTCGGTGCCAGATTGGCGACGCCTCCCGGGCTCATAGGGGTGGCTCAGTGTCGGATTTGGCAGCACCTCCCGGTTCACGGGCGCCGGCCGAATCATTGGCGCGAAGGGGTCTCCCGGCGGCACCTCCCCGGCAAGTGGTCCAACGGCTCGTGGGAGCTTCTTCTTCCACCCCGGGCGACGCAAGGCCAGCGAACCTCTTTGTTGGCTGCCAAAGAAATGGGATCGGGAAAGAGGTGTCAATTGGAATATAAGTGAATTGACCGTCTCTCCCCATCGCCTTAAGCTTTTGTGTTGAACTGGTTGGTGCATGCAACTTAATATGGTATCAAAGGTCTCAAGTTCAAATCCTGGTTAGCGCAATTAAATTAAATATAATTGTTGCTCGCTATATTCCACGCCCGAGGCTCGAGGGAGTCTCCACGTGCGGGGGTTGTTGGAATATAAGTGAATTGCCCACCTCCCCACGAGAGGGGTTTGTTAGGCCCGAGGGAGTCTCCACGTGAGGGGGTTGTTGGAATATAGGTGAATTACCCACCTCCCACGTGAAGGGGTTTGTTGGAATATAAGTGAATTGTCCACCTCTTAATAATAGTGCCATGGTTGGCTTGGTCAACCAACCGCCATTACTCGGGAATGGCTGTTGCAAGGGACTAGAGGAGGGAGTTGTGCCCGTGCTTTGCACGGGGTTAGCAAGTCGGAATAATACACACCTATGATTGTACATGTACCAAAAAGATTAGTAGAATTAGCTAGCTATGGATTATATAAATACCCAGATTATTCATTGTCCAAAAGGTAAAGAAGCATTAGGGCATGCAATATTCTATGACCATTTATTACAGGTTTTGCACGTACATAGTGGACCAAAAGTAAGTCTTCTACATATATGAATAGCATTGTAGTCGCAAAAGTTCAAAAAAAAATAAAATAAAAACATTACACTTGCAGGGAAGTGGTACATAATAAGCAGAAGCAGGGAGCCACTTAGTATTATGTGTTACAGGGGATTATGCTGGTGAAAGATACTGCACACACTGATTATGCCATATCTCAGTAAACGATGTAAATAAAGGATATTGATTGATTTTTCATAAAAAAAAAAAGAGTATATTTCATAAGCATAAGCAGGCACCTGGGACTGAGATGACAAAAACGAACCTAATAACATCAGTTGATCTCCTGTAGGTAGACAGGATTGTATACACAGAGAAATAGCATCATTCGTAGCAATTCATGTTGACAGCGTGCAGTTACACACAAGACTGAGATGAAGTTGTTATGGCTCCTTTTGCCTGCAGTAAGAAAGGCAACAATAAGCTTACACTTCTAAAGACCATATGAATGAATAATACTAAATTTAAGGTTTAACACGTTTGCTTAAAATTCCTCTCTTGAACATCTTCCATGTATTAGTTCAGATGGTAAATCGAATACAGGAACTGTTAGTTATCAAGATTGTAAAAAAATTAAGCATTTAAAAGGAATTAAACAATGCACATGCACATGCTTTGCTGTCATACGATGGAGTAAAAATCTTAGTTACCTTTCGTGGGCCGGAAAGGTCAGTTCTCTGCAACTCACATCATAAAAGTAAACGAAGACAAAATATTTTCGTGGGCTGGAAAGGTCAATTCTCTGCAACTCACATCATAAAAGTAAATGAAGACAAAATATTTTAACATTCCAGTTTGAATTAGATGGAATATATCATTCACTTGAGCTCCTCTAATGCACTTAAATAGAACAATTGCAACCAAAGGAGAAAAAAAATTAGTAAAAATGAGTTCAAGTAATTTATGAATTTAAAGTACTACCAAACGACTATGTAGTAATAGAGGAGTTTTTTTAAAAAAAAAACAAACTAAAAATACTGAACTAACTTTAATGGACATATTAGAGCTGAATACATTTGATATATTAGTATTCTTATAGATACTGGTACTTCTGAGATTTAATCACATTTCACATTTTGTCATCATAAAATGCAATGTGGTTATTCGAAACTAATAATATGAATTCTTGCTTTGACAATGGGGTGTCATAGTACAGTTCATAAAGATTATACTTGCCAAAATTATGCAAAAAGAAGATGACGGTGGATGAAGCATTTATTTGTCGAAGGAAATTACATCGCTAATAATGTTGGGAAGAACTAATCATGTAATAAGAAATGGGGAAAGAAAATGGAACTGCTCGAACCATTGAAAACTGACAGCTGTATACATGAAGGTAACAACATAAACCTGTATTAAGTGCAAGGAAGCAATAGTTAGAGCAATTTGGTGGATAAATTCCATATTCCTGTACAATGAGCAGGTGACCCAGGATTTATTGGACTACTGCTAGCACACCTACAATTCAAACGGCAAATTAGAAAGTTTCAAAACATTCAGACATTGATAGATGAAAAGCAGGTAAATGCAAGGAAACAAAGGAAAACAAAAAGAGGCATTTTATTTTAAGGAAGGAATTTGTTTGCAGACCCTATATATACGTCACTATTCTGGCATCATAATCTATGATTATGGTTTAAGTGTAGAAAAATATTGGACCTAACCTTACAGGATCGACACCCCTGCATGGTACTCTACAGGTGGCTTTTTCTTTCTTTTTTTTTTTGTATGGTACAACAGGAACTGACACTAACATACATATGATATACCCTAAGTCGGTAAACAGGTAACAGTACAACAATATATGGATGTCGAATAGGGGAAAAAAGAAGGATTGGATTTGTACCTTCATCCTAGGATCGTCATTGGGGCTTGAGCTGACCTGATTAATGAATTTGTAGAAAAATGATGAGATAAACATACAAGGACAATAACCTGTTGCGGGCACACAGAGATCAACGAAGACATCGCCGGATTTCCCGCCCTCCGATCCTGCATCAAAAGGCTACCAGCCCAGCTGCTCGGGAACCTTCCAAAACTTTCCAGATCCACGGCCAACCGCCACCCACGCTTGCACGGCAAAACTATGGGTGGCAGCTGGGCCGTGATCGACCGGAAAGTGTTGCAAGGTTCCCGAGCAGCTGGGCCGGTAGCCTTTGATGCAGGATCGGAGGGCGAGGAAACGGGCGACGTGGTCAGTAGGGTCGAGATGGGGACTAGAGGGCGGTGAATAGTCTTTTCTAAAACTAAAAGCGCCGGCTAAACAAATATGATGCGGAATTGAAACTATTCGTTTAGCCAAGACTTCACCCCTCTAGCTATGACTCTAAATCACCTCACAAAAGATCCTACACAAAGCAAATGAGGTGATAAGCCTAGCTTGAGCTCCTAACCGTTTCTATTGCAAGGTCACACAAACCTATGCACTAGTACTTCAAACAAGGGTGAGATCCTACACAATTCTAATGAGCAAAAGCACAAAGCCAATCCTAAGCTCACTAGATGCACTAAGGACAAGGCGACACACGCCTAACCCAAAGGCTCAAATTACTTAGCTACACAAACTAAGCAAAGCAACTAACAAGCTACACAAGCTAGTAATTGCAAGAGCTACTCCACAAGCACAAGCACAAGGTATATATGAATGTAAATACAAAGCTTGTGATTTGGAGAATGCAAACCACCGAGAAGAGTAGACAAGTTGACACCGGTGATTTTTTATCGAGGTATCGGGAAGCTTGCCAACTTCCCCTACTCCTCGTTGTGTCGACCAACACCTTGGGTGGTTCCTTTGGTGTTTTCACCTAGATGGTTCTTCGGTGTGATTCTCCGATCACTTGCCCCTCAAGGCACGCCCCGCAAGGCACCCGAAGACACCACTCTCAAGTGAGCCTCTCAAGGCACCGCAAGACACCACACGCATAAGGGAGGTACTCACCGACATGCTCTAGTAGTGTCACTCTTCCGATCCCCGCGAGGTGAGCACGAACCTCTCACAAATCCTCCTTTGGAGCACCGCACAATCTTCCTTGCGTGCTTCACAAAGTCTCTTACCACCAAGCCGTCTAGGAGGTGGCAACCTCCAAGAGCAACAAGCACACCGGCTTGCAACACGATCACCTAGTGCCACGAACGCGATCTCTCAACGCGAATGCACTAGAATCACTCCTCACTTTGATTTGGATGAACACTATCAATCACAAGTGAGTGGGAGGGCTCTCAAGCACTCTCAAGCATGGACACAAAGTCCCCAAGGTGCTAAGCACCTGCCATGGCCGACCACATCCTCTATTTATAGCCCCCAAGCCAAATAGAGCCGTTGGGGTCCAAACCACACCTTCGGGCGGCCCGGGGACCGCGCCGACCCGGACTCACCAATGAGTCCGGGTCGCGCGAGTCCGGTCATAGCGTCCGGCCGACGCGTCCGGCAAAATTCAGGCTGCAGAGCTCTCGCCGGACGGCCTTGACCGGAGCCTCCGGTCGGTAAGCGCCCGTCGCGCCATCGTGCGTCGGTCACCGCGTCCGGTCGGACCACTGCTTTCGGTAAAACGGCGATATCTCCTTCATCCGAACTCCGTTTTGATGATCTTGGACTCTATGGAAAGCTTACTCAGAGGGCTAGGCAACCCACATGGTTACTTAATCCAACTCACAATGGATCAAAGCAGTATTCCACTCTAAGAGCAGTCCAAGTGTCCAGAAACACCGAAACAACTTCTCCTTTGCAAATGTGCCAACACCACCAAGTGTACATCACCATGTGCATGTGTGTTAGCATTTTCACAATCATTTTCAAAGGATTTTTTCTCTTGATCTTACCACGCCACTCGATCCTAACACATTGCAAAGTTAGATCGCTCAAGTGGCACTAGATGACCGATATGCAAACAAGTTTGCCCCTCTTGATAGTACGGCCATCTATCCTAAATCCGTCATAAACTTCTCTAAGCACCAATGACCGGCAAAATGAAATGCCCTATAGGTTATACCTTTGCCTTGTGCATTTCCATTCCGCTCCATCTCCAAGTGCCGATGCAATACATGCACCAACACGATCACCAAATGATATGATCCACTTCATATCATCACATGACCTTCTTGGTCCATCGATCTTGACCTCACTTGCTCTTCACCGTTGCGTCGGGTCCATCGGCGCCAAGTCTTGCCCCAAGCTTCACCGCCTCGCGGTCCATCGCTTCACCGCCTCGACTTGCCCTTCACACTTGCAACCGGTCCCTCAAGCCAAGCCTTGTCTTGATCTTCACCACCTTGGTCACATGACTCCATGTCATGTTTCATATGCAATAAAGCTCCTTCATTGCGTCAAGCACATGTGAACTAATCTCTTGTGTATTATCTCAATCACACATATTAGTTCACCTAATGTTGTCACTCAATTACCAAAACCACAAGGGACCTTTCAATCTCCCCTTTTTTTGTAATTGATGGCAACACTACAAAGATATGGAATTGAAGATTAAATTTCAAGCTAGCACTTCATACAAGTATCAATTGCTAACTTGGTTTGGATTTTATGTCACTTATCCAACATTTAAGCTCAAAGTCAAGATTTGGATAAGCACCATAAAACCCGACTTGGTAGTGGTAACTCCCCTATATGTGTGCCCAATTGATTTGAATTCAAGGTTTGCACACATACATAAATATGAAAATTTTGGGAGGGTTAACACTACAAAGTGATGCTAGGGTATATAGGATAAACTTTTGAAGCGTGATACCAATCGGAGTTGCAAATTTGAAGTTCATCCTTAGCATCATCCATGTAACTAGACATACATCAAAACTCAAGATACCATGTGAGATCAACATTATATGTAATGGCACTTGATTTTCATGAAGCATATATATGTCTAGCTACAACCTATGCATGCTAGTTACCATATCATCAAGCAAGTTCTATAACTAGCATACACCACACAAGCATTGCATATAAAATTTAAAAACTTATGCAAATGCAAGCAAGTACATGAATATGCACATATCAAATGCAATCAAACAAGTTCATGAGCTTGCTCCCCAACTTGTGTGCTTCTCATATGTCCAAGAATTTTGATCCTTCTCAATTCTTCAATGTTGCTCCCTCTCGGTCCATGTCCTCAATCCATATTTCAATCTCTCCCTATATTCATATCTTTGTTCCAATCTCTCCCCTTTGTCATCAATTTCCATAAAGGGTATGCCTCTTTTGATACAAAGGGTGTGACTAGGATAGATGATCAAGTCTTGAATCATCATTTTTTTTTGATGGACACACCATATGATGGAATGACACCACTTGTAACTCTCACATGTGGAAGCATGAAAGCCACCTAGAAATGCCACATGTAGGTCACTCGTAGGATCCTTGACCTTGATCTTGAGGTGGGGCACCTCCCCTATGTCAAAGCATATGTCAATCCACTTGAGTTCTTGAGGGTAGCTTCCTTTGAGTTGAATTGATCACTTAAAGTTGAGGATCACTTGTGGAACCACCATTGATACGTTAAGTACCACTTGTGTGTGAGCAAGAATACCACATGAATGAAAAATACCACTTGTAGGGATATGATATATCTTGCAATGTGGTAACCACTTCTTGAACTAGATTGTTTCCATGAGCCTCTTCTTGTTGACTTGAACTAAAATGATTTGCCATAGCTTCCAAGTCCGGTTTGATCCAATGACAAGCTTCTTCACACCTCATAAAGTATAAGGGTTATCTTGCCAATGTTGTACTTGTCACTTGTGAGCAATCCAAAATAGATCAAGTACTTGGGATCACTAGCTCATGAACAAATTCATATACAAACCACTAGATCATATAATCATTCAAGCAATAGCGGTAGCAATGAATTAAAACTTTCATTTGTTATGCATGACCCTATTAAGCATGTACTATATGCACTAACCGCATACTAGTAAGGGATGAAATGATCATGCACATTACAATGATACCTTTGCTATCTTGGAGTAGAGAATAGTCAATATGATTCCAATTTCTCTCCACAATAGCAATGTGAAGTCCATTTCTATAGCTTGGTGAAGACCAAATATGGCAATATGAATTCCATGCTTCACCCATATGAAATGAGAACCACTAATGATCAAGTGCACTTCTTATTGTGGTTGGCTTGCTTCTACTATTGATCTTTGCTTGCATAAGAGAATACCATTTGAATTTGCATGAATGTCTCTCTTTTGGGTGTTGCTTGCTTTCTTTCATTGATCAACCCTTTTGATTTCTTCAACTAAGCATCTTGAATATTCCTAGATCATCACTTCCATGTTGGCCCCTCCAAGCATCCCAACTTGTCAATCCCACTCATGGGGTGGCATGCCCCTCTCTAGGGAGAAGTGATCTCACCAAGAACTATCCTTGACACTCACTTGAATTGAATTTGATTGATTGATCCAAGTGATGGACTTATCATGATAGGTAACCTTGAAATCTTCTTTAAGTCCTTTTCTTTCTTCTTGAAGAGATATGATGATCATTTGAACTCAAACTTGTCTCTCCATTTTGAGTTTGGTCTTGATCTTCAACTTGAGTACTAGATGTGTGCAAAGTGCACTCCCCCAAATCAATGGTCTTTGTACTCATTGTTTGTCATGCCTCTAACTCAATCCAAAACCAAACTTAGGTGCCTCAAACACTTATAATCATGATTCCAACTTGAGGACCTTTCAATTAAAGTGACTCTTGATCAATCCAATAATTGTCACTTTTCTGGCAGATTTTGTACATCTCAAAGAATAGTTCATAACTCTCAATGTACATGTTGAAATGCCACGAAATTTGGTGGAGATGTTCAAAACTAAGTCATCTAGCAGCCATAAAAATTTGAGCTCCAAAGTCCTTATGGATTGCTACCAGATTTCACACCTTTCCACACTACTACATGCTGAAAACTGCTGCAACATAGCTGACAAGTTCTACTCCAAAACCAAAGTATCCCTTGTTCAATCATCATGAAATTTTTACAGCATCTTGTACCATAAGTATAGAGCATTCATATCAAATTTCAAGCCATTCCAATAAGATTTGATCATCCAAACATGACTAAGATCACAGCTCACTTAGATTTTGCAATAGTGGACAGATTTGAGCAATTGAGCTATCCTTCAACAATTTGAATCAAATTTGATGCTAACTTGTTTGAATACATTCACAAGACATATATCCATTCAATCCACTTACTAAATGTCATTTCATGATCATATCCATTCAAACCAACTCAAATTTGACTACTAATCATTTAATCCATTCAAACATCTCATAGCAAGCAACATATGCATATATATCCAATTCAATCATCTCATATGCATTCAAATATGTATGATCAATTAGGAGTATACCTTTATAGCTTATGATCATCCAATAGCAAGCTTCAACTCAAATTATTTGCAAGCCTTCAAATATTCTAATAGGTCACCACAACTAGAATCATTGCACTTGTATATGTTGTAGCTCATTTGGACTTCACTTGTCATGACTTGGCATTGGGATAGGAATAGCAATAAGCTTCAATACTTGACTCAATGAAGTGATGAACAATATGAATTCAATTGAATCAAGCCTCCAATGTCATGGTACCTACAAACAATCATCCACCTTTTGATGGTACCCAAACTTGTTTGGGTCCTCTCAAGTTAGGTGCAACATACTTAGGCAAAGCCTTAGTATGGGTAGCGGAATGTTTTGCAATAGTAACCGAAGAGGTACCATTGTCATCCTTTCTAAGCACACTATCATCATCAATTGGAATAGGCTTAGAATCGTTACCTAGGGGACATGAATGAGCCATGTGTCCCCTTTCCCGGCATAAGTAGCATCTTCTCTTTTGTTGAGCCCATTCTTCCTTGCTCATTCGATGCTTCTTCTTGCCTTGCCTCTCATGAGTTGCTTGAACCTCCTTCTCAAGCTTGTTAGGACACTCCGAGGCAAAGTGTCCCATGTCTCCACATTCACGGCACTTGATGTGAGCAAACTTTATTTTCTTAGCTTGACTCTTGCTCATCATCTTGGCATCTTGGATATGAGTTGGATGCCTTGCATAAGCTCTTCCACCCCTTCTTGTTTTTTTTCTTTATCTTCAAGTCATCAACTTTATCTTCATGGTTGATCTTGACTTGATCTTGGGTTTGTTTTCGGTTGAAGCTTTCTTCTTGTTGCTTCAACTTGAGCTTTTCTTCATTTGGGCAAGCCTTTGCAAGATGTCCCATTTCATGGCATCGGTAGCACATGACATGAGATAGCTTTTCTATCTTCTTGGCTTCTTTGCTTTTCTTCTTTCTTTCATCCTTGGTCAATCCACCCTTGAAACCAAGTCCATGTCTCTTGCCATAGCTTCTTTGAGTCTTCAATATGTGCTCAAAGGTGACTTGTGAATTGTAGCACCTTTGTAGCTTGGCAAGCAAGTTCTTCAATTCTCTTTTGAGCTTATTGTTCTCCTTCAAAAGGTTAGTCTCACAAGACATAGAAGTGGAACAATCATCTAAGGAAGAAGAACATGGCATGTCTAGTAAATCATCATCATAAGAGGTGGATACATGCTTCTTGCCTACATCACAAGGGTTAGCACAAATATGTGATTGATCAAATGACCCAAGTGATGAGCTCTCACTAGTTTTAGATTTTTCATTTGAAAACTTCTTAGTGAGAGAAACATGGTCTTGTACCAAGTTATCATGAGTAACACTAAGTTCCTCATGAGCCAATTTTAGCACATCATGTGAACAAGTAGTAACATAAAGTAGATGCTCTTGTTGTTCACATGTTTTCTTTAGAAACGAGATTTCATTTTCCAAATTTAATGTTTTTGCTTTCTCATTTTCTAAAGACATGGTCATGCTAGCAAGTCTACTAACAAGCTCATCATAAGAATCAACATGATCAATCACATTGTCATTTGATACCTTTGTGTCACCTAGTGACATGAGACAATGTGTCGAAGTAGTAGATGGGCTTGTGGTAGCACCGTCAACCGAGCATGAACCATCATCATTACCATCAAGTGTGCTTGAGGTTGAGTCATCGCTTGCAACACTTGAGGCATCATCATCTTCCTTGTCAAGTGAACTTGAGGTAGGTCTTTCATCATCTTCACTTGACCATGAGGAGGAGCAACCTTGCTCAACTTCCTCATGCATCACCTCCTTTGGCGCCTCATCCTCAAACTTGCCATCATCCCATGTTGAGGCATCGCCATAGGTGTGCTTGATGTCCTCCCACAACATATGTGCGGACACCCTAGTGTTCACCTTCTCAAACACATCAAAGCTCAAGGATTTGATTAGATACAACAAAGCATTTGCATCAAGTTCAAAAAGAGGCCTTTGAGCTTCGGTGAGATTCTTATGGTCCATCATGAAGGTGAGACCACTTGTGACAACCCACCATGCTTTAGGTCCCATGGCACGAAAATGATCAAGCATATGGTGTTTCCACCGTGCAAAGTGTGTGCCATCAAAAATATGTGTGTCACTCAAACAATCATCATAAAACCCTCTAGTTTCCATCCTCTCGGGTCGGTTAAGACCACTAAATGAGAGACCACGGCTCTGATACCACTTGAAGGGTCGAGATGGGGACTAGAGGGGGGGTGAATAGTCCTTTCTTTAACTAATTTCGCCGGCTAAACAAATATGATGCGGAATTGAAACTATTCGTTTAGCCAAGACTTCACCCCTCTAGCTATGACTCTAAATCACCTCACAAAAGATCCTACACAAAGCAAATGAGGTGATAAGCCTAGCTTGAGCTCCTAACCGTTTCTATTGCAAGGTCACACAAACCTATGCACTAGTACTTCAAACAAGGGTGAGCTCCTACACAATTCTAATGAGCAAAAGCACAAAGCCAATCCTAAGCTCACTAGATGCACTAAGGACAAGGCGACACACGCCTAACCCAAAGGCTCAAATTACTTAGCTACACAAACTAAGCAAAGCAACTAATAGGCTACACAAGCTAGTAATTGCAAGAGCTACTCCACAAGCACAAGCACAAGGTATATATGAATGTAAATACGAAGCTTGTGATTTGGAGAATGCAAACCACCGAGAAGAGTAGACAAGTTGACACCGGTGATTTTTTACCGAGGTATCGGGAAGCTTACCAACTTCCCCCTACTCCTCGTTGTGTCGACCAACACCTTGGGTGGTTCCTTTGGTGTTTCACCTAGATGGTTCTTCGGTGTGATTCTCCGATCACTTGCCCCTCAAGGCACGCCCCGCAAGGCACCGCAAGACACCACTCTCAAGTGAGCCTCTCAAGGCACCGCAAGACACCACACGCACAAGGGAGGTACTCACCGACACGCTCTAGTAGTGTCACTCTTCGCGATCCCCGCGAGGTGAGCACGAACCTCTCACAATCCTCCTTCGGAGCACCGCACAAGCTTCCTTGCGTGCTTCACGAAGTCTCTTGCCACCAAGCCGTCTAGGAGGTGGCAACCTTCAAGAGCAACAAGCACACCGGCTTGCAACACGATCACCTAGTGCCACGAATGTGATCTCTCAACGCGAATGCACTAGAATCACTCCTCACTTTGATTTGGATGAACACTATCAATCACAAGTGAGTGGGAGGGCTCTCAAGCACTCTCAAGCATGGACACAAAGTCCCCAAGGTGCTAAGCACCTGCCATAGCCGACCACATCCTCTATTTATAGCCCCCAAGCCAAATAGAGCCGTTGGGGTCCAAACCACACTCTGCACGCTGACCGGACGCGCCGACCGGACTCACCAGCGAGTCCGATCATAGCGTCCGGTCGACGCGTCCGGCAAAATTCAGGCTGCAGAGCTCTACGCGGGACGCCTTGACCGGAGCCTCCCGGTCCGGTGCGTCCGGTCGCGCCATCGTGCGTCCGGTCACCGCGTCGGCCGACCTTTGTTCGGTAAAACGGCGATATCTCCTTCATCTGAACTCCATTTTTGATGATCTTGGACTCTATGGAAAGCTTACTCAAAGGGCTACACAACCCACATGGTTACTTGATCCAACTCACAATGGATCAAAGCAGTATTCCACTCTAAGAGCAGTCCAAGTGTCCGAGAAACACCGAAACAACTTCTCATTTGCAAATGTGCCAACACCACCAAGTGTACATCACCATGTGCATGTGTGTTAGCATTTTCACAATCATTTTCAAAGGATTTTTCTCTTGATCTTACCACGCCACTCGATTCTAACACATTGCAAAGTTAGATCGCACAAGTGGCACTAGATGACCGATATGCAAACAAGTTTGCCCCTCTTGATAGTACGGCCATCTATCCTAAACCCGGTCATAAACTTCTCTAAGCACCAATGACCGGCAAAATGAAATGCCCTATAGGTTATACCTTTGCCTTGCGCATTTCCATTTCGCTCCATCTTCCAAGTGCCGATGCAACACATGCACCAACACGATCACCAAATGATATGATCCACTTCATATCATCATGTGACACTATTGGTCCATCGATCTTGACCTCATTTGCTCTTCACCGTTGCGTCGGTCCGTCGAAGCCAAGTCTTGCCCAAGCTTCACCGCCTCGCGGTCCATCGCTTCACTGCCTCGACTTGCCCTTCACACTTACAACCGGTCCATCAAGCCAAGCCTTGTCTTGATCTTCACCACCTTGGTCACATGACTCCATGTCATGTCTCATATGCAATAAAGCTCCTTCATTGCGTCAAGCACATGTGAACTAATCTCTTGTGTATTATCTCAATCACACATATTAGTTCACCTAATGTTGTCACTCAATTACCAAAAACCACAATGGACCTTTCAGTGGCTTCGTGTGGGGGCTGTAAATGGTGTTGAGAAATAATGTAAAAGGATAGATAATCTAATTGACTGCTTTGATATGTGTAGTTTTTAGAAAGAGAAGCTACGTGAGCGGTTCCTTTAATCTTTTGCCCGCAATTGGCCGACTTAATTATTTACTCAGTTTGATAGCAATCCTTTAGGGAACTATTGTTTGCTAAAAGATGTCGACAACCGATGGAGAACAACAGTTGCCATTTCAATGTTAAACTATCCAACTAGTATTGGGAAAATATTGAAGAGAATTTCAAAAAAAACTTAGTAGCTGGAAAGGTAAATTACTATCTGTTGGAGGACGTCTTGTCCATATAAACTCGATGCTAACTAGCTTAGCCATGTTCAGGTTATCTTTTTTTGAAATCCCTAGAGGAGTCCTTCAAAAAATAGACTATTTCCACTCTCATTTTTACTAGCAAGGTGAGGAGCACAAAAAATATCGTCTTGCCAAGTGGACCGTTCTTTGTACTCCAAAGGATTTTGGTGGTTTAGGTATACCGTATACACAACCTAGACCTTCAAAACAGATGTCTCCTTAGCAAGTGGCTTTTTAGGCTGATTAATGAGGATGGGGTTTGGCAAGACCTTCTGAGAAGGAAATATTTATCTAATAAACCCTTGTTTGAGGTGCAGCATAGGCCATGGGATTCACATTTCTGGGCTGGTTTCAGAAAGATTTGTGGATAGGCGACAAACCCCTGAGCATAGTCTATCCGACCTTATTCAGAATTGTGAGACACAAAGATGATACAGTGGCAAAGGTCCTTAGGACTGTACCACTTAATGTTTCTTTTAGATGAGGTTTGATTAATGCAAATCGGATCGCCTGCTTCGATCTAGTCTCAAAATTGACATAAATCAGCCTCACAAATGAGAAAGATGTGTTTCATTGGAACCTTATTAAAAAAATGGCTTGTTTACGGTTCGTTCTATGTACACAAGCTTCATGGACATGGAATACATCCTGACAAAAGTCCTCTTTGGAAAATTAAAATACCACTAAGAATTAAGATTTTTTTATGGTATTTAAAAAATGAGTAATCCTTACCAAAGATAATCTAGCAAAGAGGAACTGGCAAGGAAGTATCAAGTGTTGTTATTCTAAAACAATCCAACATTTGTTTTTTAATTGCCATTTTGCAAGCTTTATTTGGAACATTGTGCATAGCGCTTTTGAAATTCGACCACCTACTAGCATAACTAACTTGTTTGGTTCCTGGCTCCATGGTTTGGATCCAAAACTTCGGAACCAAATTTGGTTAGGAGCTGCTGTGCTCTGTTGGGCGATATGGTTGAATAGGAATGATACGGTGTTTAATAAAGCTAAAGTTAATACTTTCATGTAGGTAATCTTCAGGGCAATGTTTTTGATCCATCGTGGTCCATGCTGCATAAGGAGTGAAGATCTCTAGTTTGGTTTTGGCTAATTAATGACATTCTTAGGACTAATCTCTCTATGCTAAGTGTATGATTAGATTGGAGATTGGTCAAGCCAATGATAGAGCATGGTGGTCATGGTGGATGGATTGGTGTGATCCAAAAGATGATCAAGTGCTCTCGTGGCATGGATTCGAGGATCAAAATGGGCTCAAGGCAAAGGTATACCATTGAGGCCAGTTTGATTTCACACTCAAGACACCATAGTGGGTTGTGAGTGGTTTAGGATCGTTAGTCGGACTATAAAGAGGGGAAAACCTTGGGAACATCGATCCTCATGTGCCTCTAGGTTCAACAATCATATGCATGCATTCTAACCTAGAGAGCTACCGGACCTTCAAAATTGATTGTGAAAATGCTAACACACGAGCATGTGGTGATGTACACGTGGTGGATTTGCAAAGGCGGTGGTGTTTGCGGGGGTTGAGATGGGTTTCGGTATCGCTCACTTTTGAGAAAATGAAACGTCTATTTTCTATTGCATCGGATGCAACTTGCTTGTGAAAATATGCTAACTCTCGTACTCAAGTTGGTATACTTGTTGGGTAGCATGGTGGAGAAGTTCGCGGTGTCGACGGGATTTGTAAAAAACATGTTTTTATGCGCCGGACACCCGCATCTGCTTGCGTCGGACGCCGGCGGCGTGCGGGCGCAATGGACTTGCTCGGGCAGCACTTTTTGGTGCGCGGGCGTCACAATGGCGCCGGGGCCGGGCGTTGGGGCTCTAGCGGCCGGCGTGCATTGCCCAGCGGACATGGCACTGTGCATTGTTGCGTGTGTCATGCGGCTCGGCGAGCCGGCGCCTCTCGCAAGCGCGTTGGCGGTGGTGGTTTTGCGGACCTTACTAGAATGCGTCGGTGCGGCGTGGGGCGCCGCGTCCGGCGTGAGCATCGGCATGTGTTATTGACTCGGCGTTTCAGCGTTTAAACTCTAACGGTCGAACACGTAGCAGCCTCAGTGCGGCGGGCCGCCCCGCGATCTTTTGCGTCCGGCACTGTGTGTCTAGCGCCCCAGGTGCATCCGAAGTTTGACGATTTGAAGTGGGGTTTCCCCACCTCTATATATACTTGTGTGGCCGGCCATTGCTCACTCTCTTGGACATTTTCACTCATTCCATACACTTTGAGCTGAGCAAAAACATCTCCCCACTCTCCTCTCTTGCTTGTGAGCACATTCTTGAGAGATTGGGTGAGAATCAAGTGCATTGCTTTGTGAGTTGCATTTAGAGGCACTTGAGGGTCGTCGTTGCCGGTGGATTTCTTGTTGCTCTTGGAGAGCACCACTCCTAGACCAGCTCGGTGATTGTGGAGGCCTTGGGAAGAGAAGGTGATTGTTCTTGCCCACCTCCGGTGATATTGTGAGGGGTTCTTGATCTTCCCCGACGGAGTGTCGAATTGATACTCTAGTGGATTGCTCGTGTCGTTGAGTTACCCCTAAATCATGTGGTGTCAAGAGGGCCTAGTGAGGCAAGGCGTGTGCGCCACCTTGATCCACCGTTGATACGGTCGACACAACCGGAGACTAGCTTGAGGGTGCTCAAGTGAACTTTGGGTGAACAAATCAAGTGTCATACATTGTGTGATTGATTGTCTCCCGGTGATTGGCATCATTGTGCTCATATTGTTCATCATCTTTCGGTGATTGGTTGACTTGTCTCGACATGTTGGTATAACACCGTGATAAGAACCCATGAGGGTTTGTTCCCGATCTTTCGATGAGAGGTGGGGGGGATAACTCGATTTGGGGATGAAGACGACATTCATGGCGACTACAGACCCTCCGGACTGTGCCTTAACAACCGATACACCACCTCCGGGATAACTTCGTATGCAATCGTGGTGGTGTCACAAGTTGGAGGTGTCTTTGTCCAAATCCAGGCCGCCGCGAGTCCTTTGCATTTTTTGATCTTCTCCTTGGTTCCTAAGACAAACAAGAGTGTAACACCCTGGTTTTAAGCATGTCATTAGCATATGCATTTCATGAGCATAATCATCATTTAGTTCTATGCAATCATGCACATGAAATGATAGAGGTCATTTGTATGTTTAAATTGTTTTAATTTGCTTACTATGCTTTGCCTTGTCATTTCATGTATTGTCATGCCTGGTTTTCCAAAGAAGACCAGACTCATCATATGTGTGCCCAAAAAGTCCACACATATAACATAGAACAGATAAATATCAGAAAACAATGCTTTAAAATATAACTAAACAAACACTCACAATTTATCAGAGTAACGCGGAACGGTTGCTAAACTTCTCGGGCTCCATTATCTTCAGGGACAGTTGACTGGGGGCTCCGTATGCCAAGAACTAGTATCTTCATCCATTCTCCATGTGACTTTTGCCAACAGACTGAGGTGGGGGAAATAGCAAGAGTGAGTCCATGTCGAACTCAGCAAGAATAGTAAGGCAGTACCTTACCAATAACCCATGATCAATATAACATAATAATGTAGAGCAAAAACGATAAATTATGAACTATTAAACAAGCATAGGTCATCATCTTAATGCAAAAGTTCCAAGGCCGCTCATGACCGTAAGCACGGCTGATATACCAGTTTTACTCTGCCCAGAGGTGTACACTTTCACTGTAAGTCATGATTTCCAAATGCATGGGTTAGCTAGACCCAGAACACTAGAGATCACATAAAGCCTTTCAAAGGTTTATCTAAAAATATTAGTGGCCAACGAGCGATACAACCCTGTTTCTCCCATTCCCGGCAAACCACCAACAAAGATAGATAAGGTCCTTTGACCGACTAAAGCGAAGCCATATAGCCCTCACGGCTGCATGCGGTTGTCCCGAATGATCACTTGCGAGACAAGTCCACATGTTGCTAATAGTCATGTTTAAAGTTCATTGCATAAACATCATTCAAGTCACATGATCATGGTTTAAAGCTAGCATATCCCAAAGCTATACTTGCCTCAAATAGTGTAGAAACTTGTCCACTTTCCTTCCGGATCATCCTTGTATAGGCTCTTCTAACGATCGCAACAATCATCACAAGCACCTGAACACAACCCTAGACACAATACACCAATCATTACAAAAATAATCTATGAAGGTTTTGAAAGCGTATGACTTATTCACGTGAGTACATAAACTAATCAAAATAGGAGGCGTGATTAAAAGGTGTGAGAGTTGAAAAGTATAGATGGAAGGGAATGTATTTATGTGAACAAGGTGGATTTCGGACTAGAAGAAACATATTGTGACAAAGGACATGATATTTGAATCACTGGATAACCAAGGAACAAGATGACAAAAAAGTCATTGCATAGATTTGGCATGGCGAGGAACAAATAAATAGCGATGCTTATGAATCCAATGTAGAGGAGCATATGGGCAAGAAAACTTGTAGATATGTGTGTGACTTTATGGTATACATTGTGGTTTAATGGCGTGACCACCGGAGCGGCGATTCAATGGGAGCAGCGGATGCCAACCGACATCGTCCAAGGCCAGTAGGACAGCAAGGACAGCGAGTATAAGCTAGGAACATATCTCTTTCATATTTGATGATATGGCCATGAAACTTTGTAGAGGCATGTGAAACTATATATATGATATTATGTCCAAAGGATGCATCATATGGTTTGATGGATCAACGGGGAATGAGGATGTAAAAATAGGATGGGTTCTTTGTTTGGGCAGAGCGGTAGCGAACACTTCGGCTTTGATATCTCATTCATCGGGGATTATATATCCAAAATAACTTGTGGGATCATGTTCAAGGAGCATATTTGATGATATGCCCGGCGCTTTGCCGCTGCTGTGCTTGACCGACACGTGGGCCCCGGTTGCATGATACTACCCACGTATGAGATCATCATTTCATGTGATTCTTATTCATCTCATATCTTTTCCATCCGAGTCCAAATATATCAAGTAATATATCCATTTCGATCAGCGCGACGAGCTCTACGTGATGGTGTACTTTGTTTTGCCATATAAGATGCTTTTACTGATGATAAATGGAGAATTCCTGCATTGCTATTGAAAATACCAAAACTCGTGGAACTAGTTAGAATTAAACCCTACCACTAAGTTTGGTGGTCAAAATAAAGCTTTTTATGCAGGTGTTGACAGTATAAAATATTTAGTTAACGACCGTCAACAACGAGTCCTCCGGATCCTCCTCGCCGGCCGTCGGCTTGAATACGCCGAGCTCTTCAGCTGCGAGCACGAAGAGCTTCCTCGCCATCTTAATGGAGGCTTTGGCGCTTTGGTGGCAGCGGCGATGTCGCCCAACTCCATGCCCTCGACAGGGCTCGGGCCAACCCATGCCCCATGCGCCTCTCGATTATCGAGTATAATAGGCAAGGATCACGGCCACCGCCTTGTGAACAAGCGGACGGTGTTCTCCCTCACCACGGTAGGGGGCACGGAGCACCACGTGGGCGTTGGGTTCTCCACCTCCTCGACCCAGGAGCTCATGTAGCAGATGCCCTCAACATCGAGAACGAGGTTGGTATGATCACGCTCGGATTGGAAACTTCTCTTTGTTTTGAGTTCAAGCGCTGAAATCGGTGTCAACAATCCCTAATGTCACATCCGTAAAACATATATTAACGGTTCCGGGAACGCAATGTAATTGATCCTACCATCATCTAACCAATCCACCCTAACTTCTATGTATCTTTCATGCCATTCCCTTCTTGTTTTGAGACGTAGGTCGAAATAGAGATTTTGGATGGAATTCCAAGATTTCACTCTAAACAAGTGCTACTTTGAGCAAAGTATGACAAGTGATTCTTAGAAAAACTATCTAATGGTCCACTTGTTCAAATTTAGGTTCTCTAGGGTGAGGCATTTGATTACACAACCACGAAAAAGTATAGCTCGATTCTATAGCCGGATTGGAAACTTCTCTTTGTTTTGAGATCGCAACTGAAATCGCGCGCAAGAAATTCCCTAATGTCACATCCGTAAAACATATATTAACGGTTGGGGAACACAATGTAATTGATCCTACCATCATCTAACCAATCCACCCTAACTTCCTATGTACCTTTCATGCCGTTCCCCTTCTTGTTTTGATGCGTAGGTCTATTACGAGATTTTCGATGGAATTCCAAGATTTCACTCTAAACAAGTGCTACTTTGAGGCCTATGACAAGCGATTCCTAGAAAAACTCTCTAATGCTCCACTTGTTCAAATTTAGGTTCTCTAGGGTGAGGCATTTGATTACACAACCGCGAAAAAGTATAGCTCGATTCTATAGCCGGATTGGAAACTTCTCTTTGTTTTGAGATCACGGTGAAATCAGCGCCAAGAAATTCCCTAATGTCACATCCAGAAACATATATTAACGGTTGGGGAATGCAATGTAATTGATCCTACTATCATCTAACCAATCCACCCTAACTTCCTATGTATCTTTCATGTCGTTCCCCTTCTTGTTTCGGTACGTAGGTCGACACAAAGATTTTCGATGAAATTCCAAGATTTCACTCTAAACAAGTGCTACTTTGAGCCCTATGACAAGTGATTCTTAGAAAAAAACTCTCTCATGCTCCACTTGTTCAAATTTGGGTTCTCTCGGGTGAGGCATTTGATTCCACAACCGCGAAAAAGTATAGCTCGGTTCTATAGCCGGATTGGAAACTTGTCTTTGTTTTGAGTTCACGCTAAAATCAGCGCCTAGTGATACCTAATGTCACATCTAGAAACATATATTAACGGTTAGGGAACGCAATGTAATTGATCCTACCATCATCTAACCAATCCACCCTAACTTCCTATGTACCTTTCATATGTTCCCCCTTCTTGTTTCGTACATAGGTCGACGCAGAGATTTTCGATTGAATTCCAAGATTTCACTCTAAACAAGTGCTACATTGAGGCCTATGACAAGTGATTCTTAGAAAAACTCTCTCATGCTCCACTTGTTTAAATTTAGGCTCTCTAGGGTGAGGCATTTTGATTCCACAAACCGAAAAAAAGTATAGCTCGGTTCTACAAATCGGATTGAAAACTTCTCTTTGTTTTGAGTTCGCTACTGAAATCAGCGCAAATTCCTAATGTCACATCCGTAAAACATATATTAACGGTTGGGGAACGCAATGTAATTGATCCTGCCATCATCTAACCAATCCACCCTAACTTCCTATGTACCTTTCATGTCATTCCCCTTCTTGTTTCTAAGACGTAGGTCTAAATAGAGATTTTCGATGGAATTCCAAGATTTCACTCTAAACAAGTGCTACTTTGAGGAGTATGACAAGTGATTCTTAGAAAAAAACTCTCTAATGGTCTACTTGTTCAAATTTAGGTTCTCTAGGGTGAGGCATTTGATTACATAACCACTAAAAAGTATAGCTCGATTCTATAGCGGATTGGAAACTTCTCTTGGTTTTGAGATCGCGCTGAAATCGGCACCGCCAAATCCCTAATGTCACATCCGTAAAACATATATTAACGGTTGGGAACGCAATGTAATTGATCCTACCATCATCTAACCAATCCACCCTAACTTCCTATGTACCTTTCATGTCGTTCCCCTTCTTGTTTCGTCGTAGGTCTCCATTACGAGATTTTCGATGGAATTCCAAGATTTATTCTAAACAAGTGCTACTTTGAGGCCTATGACAAGCGATTCTTAGAAAAACTCTCTAATGCTCCACTTGTTCAAATTTAGGTTCTCTAGGGTGAGACATTTGATTATACAACCGCGAAAATGTATAGCTCGATTCTATAGCCGGATTGGAAACTTCTCTTTATTTTGAGATCTTATTTTGAAATCGGCGCCCGTGATCCCTAATGTCACATCCGTAAACATATATTAACGGTTGGGGGAACGCAATGTAATTGATTCTACCATCATCTAACCAATCCACCCTAACTTCCTATGTATCTTTCATGCCGTTCCCCTTCTTGTTTCGATGCGTAGGTGGTCGATTACGTAGATTTTCGATGGAATTCCAAGATTTCACTCTAAACAAGTGCTACTTTGAGCCCTATGACAAGTGATTCTTAGAAAAACTCTCTCATGCTCCACTTGTTCAAATTTAGGTTCTCTAGGGTGAGGCAATTGATTCCACAACCGCGAAAAAGTATAGCTCGGTTCTATAGCCGGATTGGAAACTTGTCTTTGTTTTTGAGTTCGCTACTGAAATCGCGCGCCAATGATCCCTAATGTCACGTCGTAAAACATATATTAACGGTTGGGGAACGCAATGTAATTGATCCTACCATCATCTAACCAATCCACCCTAACTTCCTTTGTACCTTTCATGCTTTGTTCCCCTTCTTGTTTTGATGCGTAGGTCGATTACGAGAGATTTTCGATGGAATTCCAAGATTTCACTCTAAACAAGTGCTACTTTGAGGCCTATGACAAGTGATTCTTAGAAAAACTCTCTAATGGTCCACTTGTTCAAATTTAGGTTCTTTAGGTGATTTTACATCTCCTCCGATTCTCTTTTAGATACAAAATTGTTTTATATATGTTTTTCTTTGTCTTATCATAAATGTAGCATTGAGTAGTTTTTAAGGGTAGTAGCACCAGTAGTTGTTATGCGGTACCCTAATTTATAGTATTTGTCTGTCTACATCGTGTATGTTTAAGTAGCTAATACAACAAAAACAACAACAATATAGTCTTTAGTCCCAAGCTAATTGGGGTAGATTAGAGATGAAACTCATATGAAACAAGTATAAAAGACCACATACACATGTTTAACTAGCTAATCTAGATCCTATATTTTTAATCCCCACTAGCAATGTTACGCGCCAAGCAAAACATTCACATCAACATTCGCTAGCACAAGCCATTATGTCTAGACTGCATCGTGTACTAAAAACTAAACAAAACTTAGGCTAATCACGCAAACCTCTGGCAAAGAGATCCTATCGATTTGATCTTTGCGGTGACTTTAACAGCCTGTTTGGTTCGGAGATTGGATTAGTTTCATGGGCTGGTCAGGCACCAAAAGGAAGCTCGTCTCAAGTTTTTTTGCGAAATGACCTCGGACCTCTTTGGAGAATTAGCACTTGGGCTAATTTGAGAGCTAAAGTTTAGGCCCTTGAGCTGTTTGGATGAATTGGCTAATTTGACTTTATTGCATGTGTCCTAATAGTTAGCTCTATCTTCCATTCATGTAGCTTCAATAAGCACCTCTTGGAGGGGCTAATTTTTTAGGGTGTTAATTCATTTTAGCCCCAATTAGCACCAGTAGTTTGTCTCTCCGGGTTAAAATAGGGAAAAAGAGAAGGGTTACAAACTAGCACCCGGTCCGAGAGATTATTTGCTATTGGTTCACTTAAACTCCCAAAATGGAATAGGTCCATGAAGAACAAGTTGATGACGTGCCGTGACTTTTAGGCTCCTAAAAGGATCGGATGAATCTTTCATATAACACTTCCTGTAGCGACGACTGACCGGCCTACGTGTTTCACCTGTTGTAACGACAACAGTTCCCATGCATTTATTTCCTGATGGCTGTTCAAACTCTCCTCCGTCTGAAAACCACGGACCAGACCGGACCGTGTCCTAACTCTAACGTGACACTTCACTTGTGCTACTCGTTTCGAAGCCCGGCAGGCGATCGATGTGACAAAAGTTGCACTTTGCTAAGAGCATCTACAATGTGCAGATAAAGTGGTCCATAAGGATTTTAATATTGTGTATCAGCCGACTAGTACATTGTGGAAGTCGACCGTAAGCGAGACGTAGCAAAAGCTAGCTGTAGTGCTATGGGCTGGCTGAAAGGTAATAAACAATCATATGTATACAGCGCCACTATCCAGAAATCATTAAACAAATGTTCTCTTACATGTCTGGACCTGCAGTAGTTGGATGAAATGATCTTTTTTTTTCGTCTAAAGTCAGCTGAACATTGTGAGATGAGTCCGTAACTATTGTCCACTGCTGTGGGCCCAGCTATATGGACTGCTGTGGTCTATATACATCGGTGATGCTCTAATAAGGGCTAAGGGCGTCCCCAATGGTCTATCTAGGAGCTAGTTGACGTAGGAAATAAACCTGCTGACATGGATGAGAGAGAGTGCTAAAATCCTCAGCGCTAGCGAGGAGTTCGTCGCTAGACGATTTGCGTGCCCCGAGGCCACCTGACACGCCACTTTCTTCCTTCGCGTTTCTAACATGTACCACTCATCTTCTCCGGGACAACATAAACAATCTAATTAAATAGTATAGTGCTGCTTTGGAGCCTGTAGTAACCGTTGGACGGAGGCATGGCTGTTTTAACTCGCCTGTTGAGGTGGACGTTAAATCGATAGCAGACTATCTAGATTGTTGGGGACGCCCTAAGGGCACTCACAATGTAGACTCTACCATAGAGTCCAAGTTTATTTATTATCATCATATTTATTGCACTTTTGGCCGATGGGGCTGATGTGGTATAAGTATATTTATGAATGAGAGAGGGAGAAAAACAAGACTCTAAGTCTTATTTATTTGGACTCCAAGTCCACATTACCCAAGATAATAAATAGTTTTAGACTTTATGGTAGAGTCTGCGTTTTGAGTGCCCTAAAGTTTAGCCATTGAACTAAAGTTTAGGCCCTTGAGCTGTTTGGATCAATGGCCTAATTTGACTTTTTAATGCATGCATCCTAATCATTAGCTCTACATGTCATGCATGTAGCCTCAATAAAGCACTCACAATGTAGACTCTATCATGGTTTCTATCCTCATTTATTACCCCTCTATTTATTGCTTTACGCCGATGTGGCGTTGTATTTATTGAAAGAGAGGGAAAAACATAAAGAAAACCAAGTCTAACTAAGAAAACCGCGCCTTTACGTAAACCAAAGACAATTTGTGAGAAGTGACAAGTGGGCCATGTGACATCATGATAGAAAATTACATTGTGGGAAATAGTTTCTTGACACAATGTCCAAAGACTATAACCCACGATAGTTTCTAAGATTGTGAATGCCTAAGCATCTCTTGGAGGGCTATTTTTTTTTTTTGGGTGGTAATTCATTTTAGCTCCAATTAGCGCCAAAATTTTGGCTCCTTCGACGCTTAAATAAGCTAAAACAAATTAGCACACGGTTCAGAGAGATCATTTGCTATTGGTTCACTTAAACACCGCAAATGGAATAGCTCCACGAATGAAGAACAAGTTGATGACGTGCCGCGACTCCGATTTGGATCGGATGATTCTTTCATGCGGATAACACTTCCCGTAGCGACGATGATTGACCGGCCTACGTGTTTCACCTGTTGTGACGACAACAGTTCTCATGCATTTATTTCCTGATGGCCCTCCGTCTGAAAACCACGGACCAGACCGGACCGTGTCCTAACGTGACACTTCGCTCGTGCCACTCGTTTCGAAGCCCGGCAGGCGATCGATGTGACAAAAGTTGCCGCGAGCCAGCATTCCTTGGATGGGCGATGCCAGACTACTTTGGATGCGCGACGAGGCGGCGGGCGGCGGCGGTGCCGTGTGAACGCCAACCGCCGCCGGCGCCGTAGGCCGAGCAGGCGGACTGTCGGCTCTCTCTGTTCTCTGACGCACTCGTGGACAATTCGATGGTGAGTCACTGAGCCGATCGATCTCTCGCGCCACGGACGAAAGTCAAAAGCTCGCTGACGTCGAGGTGGTTCGGGGTCCTATATATTGATTAATTTCCATATTATGGTCATGATGAAATCACTAAACCATTTTCTTCGTCGCATCGCAGCTGATCGATCATCTCAACCACCCTAGGTGAAATCGAATGGCAGATATAATCCCAACCGGCAGTGTGAGACCAAGTCGCAGGATCCATCCACGGTATAAATTAAAAAAAAAAAAATGTGAAACTATCTGGTACGGATAATAAATTTATCTACACATTCAATGAATCATCACCGCCTTCGTTTACAAGTAACACCTATTATCACCTAATAATCATATAGTAAAATAAAATAAACGATGAAAAACAGAGAGACAGAACATTAGCAGCCTGTGCCTCCTCCTACCTACCAACAGTTGACGAATTCAATCCATGGAAAAGCTTGTTTAAGAAGAGAGAAAAAAAAATAATCCTACTCCAACCAATCAATCAAATTAAAGTAAACTAATGAATCAGTAGCTACCACTACTGGAGAATGCCAACTTGCTCTCGCAACTGACCCACAAAGCCAACACGGATGACGACGAAACACCAAGGGTAAAAAAAAAAAAAAAAACTCTAACAATAGTACACTATTTGTTCCAGTTCCTGCTCATCTCCCTGAATTACCAAAGCGAGAGAGTTGCTTTCACCGGACGGCAACGGTAATTCGATGAGCCAAGTATAGTAATGAAATGAAATGGAATGGAATGGAATCAATCAGTCGAATTGAATTGTTGTGAGGTCAATAATAATCATCTACTAGTAGAGATTTACAGGTCCGGGAAGTTGTTGCTGCTGAAGAACTCGAGCACGGAGAAGGTGGCCGGCGACGGCATGGTGGGCGTGGCCAGCAGCAGGCTGCTGCTGCGCGGGCTGGGCGCGAACGGCACCTGGTCCAGTCCGGCCGCGGCGGCGGCGCGGGTGCCGGCGGAGGGCAGGAACGGGCTCAGCTCGCTCAGCCACGACAGGCTGCTCGGATCGAACGGCATCGGCGAGAACAGCCCCGTGGAGGCCGCTGGAGGGAGCGCCGCGGGGAGAGGATCCCGGGGCGGGCTGCCCCTACAGGCGGACCGAGGACCGCAGCCGCGGCGAGGCTGTCCACCACGTCTGCCGAACCGAAACCGGAACCGGAAGCGGGGGAAGGGCAGGAAGAAGTCGTCGGCGGCGTCGTAGTAGGGAGGGACGTGCGCCGGCGCGTGGTGGTGCGGGGAAGCGGGCGGACGGACCGCTCGATGGCGGCGAGCCGCGCGGCAGGGGACAGCGCGGCGGTGGGCGAGAGGAGGAACTCCCGGGGCTCGAACTCCATCGGCGCCGTCGTCGCTGCCGGCTGCGAGTGAGACGACGACGACGCCGCGGCGGACGGCCCTGCCTCAGCCGCGGCGGCGGCGTCGTCGAATTGGGCCTGGGAGGAAGTGGAGCCCGGGCCGGTGAGGCGCTGGACGAGCGCCATGAAGTCCCCTGGCTTGGTGTGGATCACCTTGGGCGACGCGTCGTAGATGATGACCGGCTGCCGCTGCTGCTGGTGGTGGTGCGGGTGGTGGTGGTACTGCTGCTGGTACTGGTGGTGCGCGGCCGGCTGCTGCTGCTGGTGGGGGTGCCGCTGCGGCACGACGGGCGGCTTCCTGACCTTGTGCGACTCCTTACTGACGGCGAGCCGCGGCGGGCGCGGGCCCTGGAGCTGCTGCCGGCTCCGCGGCGACGAGCGGTCGCCCGAGGACGCGTCCATGTACGACGGGGTTCGCAGCTGGTGGTGAGGGGAGGGAGGCGGCGGGAGGAGGAGACGGCGTGCCGGCGGAGCTAGATAGAGGTCGGAAGCCGTACGGGGATTTGTAGCTGCGGTCTGCGGAGGAGGAAGCGGAATGGTTCAACGCGAGGAGGAAGAGGCGAAGCCAAGAGAGGAGAGCGAGTCTGCAAGCGGGGAGGGAGGGGGCTGTTGACGACGGCTGCGGAAAAGTCTACGGGAGGGCAACGGGGCAAGGCTGGCTTGGCCAACGCAACACAAACCCAACCGTCTTCTTGGCTGTCTTCTTGGCTCGGTGTAATTGCTGCTCTATAATTGGAGTGGAGTGTCGCTCTGCTCGCTTTGGACAGGAACAGGATGGATGACTACTAGTTGATGATTATTGTAATCGAAAGATTACGGTGGGGCAGACTGCAGCAGAGCAAAAGCAAATCCAAAGCGGCGCGTGATTGAATCCTGGACGACTTTCTCGTACCCCGTCTTTGCGGCAGGAGAGGAGAGCAGCACCTCGATTGCCTTTGCGGCAGGAGAGGAGAGCAGCACCTCGATTGCCTGAACTGAACACGGACGGCAGCGACCGGGATTTGGCTTGATGCACTTTTCCTGCTGCTACTTGCGCTAGGTGGCCTTGATAGGTGATAGGTAGCGCAGCGCAACGACAAACTATAGATATTATGTTTGAAAAGACTGTAATGGGGCGTATTTTGATTGAAAAGAACATCAAATTACAACTCAGTCCCAAAATAGAAAAAAAAAACTTACTCATAGAGTAAACGGTATCCTGGTGGGCTCCTATAGTGTCTCACCATTTATTCTCGTTCGATTCTCTCTATTACTCCATACTCCTCCGGCCCTAAATTATAATTCATTTCACCTTTTCAACATTAAATTTAACCACTCGCCTTTTTTAGAAATTTATACAAAATATCACTTCTTTTTGTTGGTTTTTTCTAGAAAAGAATCGGATTTCAATAACATATAGCCCCTTTTACAATCCAAACCTCAACATAAAGTAAGATTACATTGAAGTACACCACTATGTCTCTCGCCCTTCATCTTCCTTTTACCGACGCCGCCCACTTGCCTCGAGGAAACTACATCGCTATAGAACAATACCAGATCCGAACTTTTGGTTCTCACCAACACAAGACTCCACGGATGTGGAGACCGCGATAAGAGGCATTGTATGCCCAACCATTGAAGGGAGTAAAAGGCGCCAAAAGCACATCGACCATATCCGACGCCGCTGGTGGTAGCACCAATGGCAACCGAAAAAAATCCGCTGCTGCTCATGGTAGCACCAACGACCAAAAATACGATCCCACCGGAGGGGAACAAATCCAATCCCTCCTCAAAGAACTGAGAAGGGAAACCTACAATTACCTTATTCGACGACACTCCAGCCCAGACATCGACACAATGACGAACAGAGTCGCCGGCGACGACCACCGATAGGAGCACCGCGGAAAACACCAAACAAAAGCGGGACATGTCCTAGACGTCCCTCCCTCCCTCCCTCTCGCCAGAAGGAGGAAGGGAAGAAATTTGGTGGCGGGAGCTCTAGGGTTTGTGCAAAGTTTAGCGGGTGGTTTACGAGGACCCAATATCACTCCTTTTGTTGTGGCATGCTTTATTAACAAAAGGTTCTTAAAAATGAATTAAATTTGACTATGTTTATATAAATATTCTTTAATAAGACGAGTTGTCAAATTTTGGATTGAAAAAAGTCAAACAAATTATAATTTAGAATGGAGGTATTCTTTAAGGCAACATGTTGATGAGGCACAAAACATTAAAAAGATTGCCGATTGATTTCAAAAATAAGTTCTAGACGGCAACTAATCAATATGAAAGAGTATCTAATCCTTTCCTGATGTAACATAGGTGAATAGACGAAAAGCATGCTTAGAAAAACTGTGCAGGTACGGAAGGAAGCCTTGGAGACACATTTGCCAAAAGGAAGAATAAAAAAAAAGGCCTTCCAATCAATTGAGGAGTGCCAAGTGAGATGCCGTGACTAAGTCAGCCCAGGGTTAGTGTCGCGACTTAGTCCCTGCCAACAAAGTTGGCTTAATGTTGTAAAGAAACGTTTTAATTTGTCATGCCACTACCATGTCAGAACCAAGTGTGTGGCTTCATCCTCATTGCCAGCATATGGCAACATTAATCTGGTCACAGACAGTGGCATGACTATGTTGCCGAGTTGCACCCACGGTTTTTTTTGGTGTGACAAAACGACTACTTGATGTAAATTTAGTTTTTGGTGTAAAGTTTAATATCTTGGTGTTTTTGTATTAAAATATAAAATGCAAACACATATATAAATTAATTAACTACTCCCTCCATTCCAAATTGTGGAGAGAAAAAATATTTAAAAAGAATTACAAAGATTTGGGATATCAAATGGGTATATTATGAGAAAATAATTAACGAAGAATCCTTGGTACTTAGTTGACTTACAAAATGTTATTATCTTATTGTTGACGCGAAATTAGGGCTTCATACCAACACACGGGAGGGCCTTGGACGCACGAAGGCTGCGATCGACCTTGAAGCAGCGAGAAAGCACGCGCGTGGCAGCCCCTAACCGATCTAGGGATCGGTAGGGGGTGACGTAAGAGAGCTCGGTGACGGCTGGAAGAACCTCCGAACGCACCTCGGGGAAGACCCGTCGGGAGGACGACGCGAGGGTGCTCTAGGACCAGCGTGGCCGCCTAGAACGCCGACGAAGAACGCGGAGTTCGGCTGCCGAACAGCGGGATAGAAATTTGAAGGAAGAAGATGACCTACAAACGGGACAGGAGATAGATTGGTTGTCGATTGGATGTAGATGGGATCAAATCGGCCATGAACCTCTTTATTATATATAGGAGGGTGGTCTTATCCTTTTAGGAAACCGTCCTTGGACGTTTCCAAGCCTCAAAAACCGACCTAAACACGAATGAAAACAAATCGGTTGGATTACCATACGGACCGCGGGGCAAGGCTTGTCCTGGCGACCGGACGCGACCGATCCTCTGCATCCGGTCGGTTTAACGAAAGATACGCAAACCGATCGCGACCAGCGACCCGACGGGCGCTAGGACGGTCGCCGGCCCGAACGCATTGGTGCTTCCTGGCCGATGCCTTGAAGCAAAGCTGAATGCCCTGCTGGCCGGACTCGGGGAAGGGGGGACCGGACGCCTCGGTGGCCACGTCCGATCGGTTAAATAGAGAGGTCACGCAAACCGATTATGGCGCGATCCGGATCCGGCCGGACGCTAAGACCGGTCATTTGGACCGGACAGCGCCAAATGAGTCCGGTCGTATTCGTAGAGCTCTTTTCGATCCTCCTTGAAAATCGGCTAAGTCCGGAAATTTACCATGACTTAGACCCGCCGCCATTTTTGGGTGTCAACACTTATCATATAAATTTGGCAAACTTAAGATTCTTTGACTCTCTAAGATTCTTATAATGACTAATAATTTGGGATGGAGGGAGTATTTGATTATCAAATAAAAACAAGTTGACGGGCTTAAAAACTTGAATACTTCGATGGAATTGATAGTCTGGTGGAGTCTGCAGCATTTTTAGAGGAAAACACACGAGGGGAAGTTTTGGGTATGGAGACCAAACAGATGACTGAGATGGAGAATCTCAGTCTTCTGGCTACCCCTCTTCCAATACTGAACCTGTGGATGGAGTGCATTTTGCTGACCTCCCTGGTTTTGTTAATGAAAATGCTCTGGATGTTCAAGCATCTAACAGGGCACAATTCTTTTCAAAATAGGGGGGTTCATCTTCCACTGTTATATTAGTTGGACTAATTTGATCGGATGGAGGGAAGGAGTAGTGCAGATCCTCTTATTTTCTGTTAATTAATTAACGTAACTTCTTCACCCTGGCTGCTTTGACGGTTTGGCCTTATATATCTTCACTCCCAAGACGCGGCGCTGAAGGGTAGCGGGCGCACGACGCCATTTAAAGGTAGCGGCAAGACACGGTAAAGCCCCCGTGGACAGCTTCTCTTGTCTCAGGCTTTATTGGGCGTTTTTCTCGTTTCTTCCGTCTGGGCTTCATTGGGCGTTTTTTCTCATTTCTCCCCGTCAACAATCATTGGGCCAGGAAAATATTCTTGTCTACGACCTAAAATTTTTTTCTTTAGGGACATCGGATTTGTGGGTAAAATAAAAGGGCGGGAGGATGGTTTCACATCCATGTGGAAGTGAAAGAACAGAAAAATATTGTTTTTAAATACCATAAATCTTATGTTCATCAAAAAAAATACTTATACTATGTTAAAAAATGGAAAAGATATAGAATGAAAGAAGGAGAAAAAAATGAAATACAATTTATTTTCGACATTTTTGTATTTCTAAAAAAGGATAAAACCAAAGGTAAAATGTTGCTCCTGTTTTCTTCAAGACTTCAAAATAATGAATATTCCCGAAAAAAAGGAAATTTCATTATTAAAAATATAGACTTATATCAAACTTTACATTTTCTATATTATACACTTTCTATGACTAGGGTTTTAAAAAAGTCTCATCTTCGCTACATTCAAAACTTTATACTTAGAATCAATAAAACATTAAATCACTAGAAAAAAAAATAGGGGGCATTTGAGACTAAAAATACCACATTAGAAACTTTATATTGGTAGGTTCAAAACTTTATATTGGTATGTTGAAAACTTTAACTAATGGCACTAAAATCTTTATACCACTAGTCCAAATATAACTTTAGGTATTTTATAAAAATTTTTTTAGGAAAAAACTTTCAACTATGACATTATAAAGTTAGTATTGTTAGGTTCAAAACTTTACACCCAAAATATTAGTATAAAAAATTTAAAGTTATGATATTACTAACTTAACTCTCGGAAAAGTCTAAACTTTGAATTATTAAAAAAATCTTAAGTTTATTAAAAAAGTTTGTACTCCTACATTTTAAACTTTATACTACTAGAAAAAAAATAGGGGCATTGGGAGACTAAACTACCACATTTAAAACTTTATATTGGTAGGTTGAAAACTTTATATTGTTTGGTTGAAAACTTTAAGCAATGGCACTAAAATCTTTATACCACTAGCCCAAAAACTTTATAGTACAAGGTTTAGAGTCATTTACATTACAAACTTTGGAATGTTTGGTTCATACATTGAAGCGGCATATTATATTACAAAAAACCATAAATCAAAAAAAAAGATTATTGGATAAAAAAAAATAGACCCGAGCACTAACTAGCGGTGAAAAAATCTTTCAAGTTCAAAAAAAAGTGTGCAAGTTTACCTATTTGATCATCATTGAGCGTGATACTCGATGAGGAGTCATCGGTGGTGTTTACAAAAGTGAATACCGATTTTTGAAAAATTTGAGAAACAGGGAACAACAATGAAAATCATTTTTTCAGTAATTATAAAAATTCTGTAGAAACTTGCAAAGGGTATGTACTGTGCAGTGCGGGGATTAGGGATATCAAATAGGAAAGCATAAAAGTGACAACAATCTCTAAAGATGGTCGGTGGTACCCCAATATCAACAAATGGCTTTTTTTTCAACTTTGGGTGAGTCTTGTCCTGAACTTCACCAAAAAAAAAAATGGATCTATTTTTAGTCCTTAGACCAGTCTTCTAAAAAAATGTTAGATATATATTCTTTGTTAGAAAAGGAAAAAAATCATTCTATATATTTACATATGTGCTTCACCCAAAATAAAAGGCTATGTTCTCTCCCCCATACAACTTGCAAGGCTCATAACCTAACTGCTATACTTACTTAATTAAGAAATTGAACAACCCTTGCCCGAACAAAAACTCCCTTGAAGGGCCAAAAACAAAAAGCATTAGCGAGGTCAAAAAAAAAAAAGAAGAGAGAGAATTAAAAACCGAAGGTACTACGGTTGGGAGAACTCTTCTACAATTACTCCATTAACAGGATCAAAGTATAGACCAATCAACCTTCCTTATTGTCCAAGATCATAAACTAAAAGTGTTGGCCAACGCACAAGTACCGTGGTGTATAGGAGAGTAAGTCCCACACAAAAAAAAGATAAACTCACAGGGTAGTGTCATCACTAGACAAGAGGTGCAAGCAGTAACCAATAAGGAAGGCCAATGGGGTGAAAAAAAGACATAAAGCAAACTTGTTAAGAATGAGGGATACTCCTCAAATTTTTATATTTTGATTTTTAGGCCTCTAAAAGCGAGAATAATAGCATATTCCTAAACAAATTACTAGTAGCAAAAAGAGAGGTGGGGGGACTCGCATGTGAGCATATGGAAATGGACACTAGAGCAATTAAGATAAATAAAATAAAAAGATAGATGCAGTCATCTATCATAGACATTCAATTCAGAAGAAAAATCCTATGGATCCAAACCTAATGATTCGCAGGTTGAAACTTATTACTATGTCATGTATTAATATTTTAAGAACTTGTTATTATGTCATCCAAAGCACAACAAAATTTGTACCTTTTTGAATCAACTTCATCTCATCCGTCTTCGAGAACCAAGGTATAGCTATATTTTTTTTAAAAAAAGGAATATATTGAATCCGGCCTTCACATTCATCAAAGAATGCTTACCGAGGTATAACTATATGAGATATAGAAACAGTTTCTAGCTCAAGGCGATGTAGATGATGGGAGAGACAAAACACTAACTAGTAAGACACAAGTCAGCAGATATACATATACATGAACCAGGAAGAAACAAAAGCAAAAACCAAAAGAAAACCTTAGCATGTATCAAAGGATATACCAAAAGCATGTGGCGACTAATGAAGAAATGAGTCTCCAAGCATTGCTCCCGCAGTAGATTAATGCTACGCATTGAGAGACACACTACGAGAGAATACAAAAAAAAGTATTCAAAACGATTTGTTGTATTCTCAACGGCAAAGGCTAGCATAAATCGATGTATAAAATTGAAGCAAGTTATCAAAACAACAGAATAAAAACTTTTTGAAGCATCTAGTTTGTTTCATTAGCTAGTTTCAATATCTATCACGGATCATGCTTGCGGACTAATCATTAAAATTCATACTTGCAGACTAATCTTTGCATCAAAATGACAACTCTCCTCTTTGCTCATATAAAAATAAAGGGCAAGCGATATGTGGCCATTCATCTCAATTGATCTTTAGGACATACCTTTGTTTTGGTCTTATAGCACACATCCGATTCTTTGCAGCAGTGAGTGAGAGATGACCAAAGAACATGCTTGCCAACAAAAACAAGGCATGCAGGGGCATCCCCGCTCAAGCACAATATCAAACTTGCCAAAATGCTCACTAATATCCACAAATGACGGTGGTCAACTTAAACACAAGGTTGCCCATAGTCTGCAAAATCCACCGGATCACTTACGCTAGCACCTACATATTTCATAAAAAGACCAAATTGGTAGTTAGTAATGCGAGAATAGTGTGCATAAGTTATATTAATACTGGCAATAGCAGGCTACTCGAGAGACATGGAGAAATTAAGACTATAAAGACATACAAATATAGAGAGATAGAAAGAGAAATTCTATCAATAAAGACATAGAGATTCTAGACTAGGCCTATAAAGACATATAAATATAGAGAGATAGATAGAGAATTTCTATCTCAGAAAGACATAGAACTTCTAGACTAAGACTATAAAGACATACAAATATAGAGAGATAGAAAGAGAAATTCTATCTATAAAGACATAGAAATTCTAGACTAGGCCTATAAAGACAAATGCCCAAAAACACATTGACTAGTAGGGGCAGTTTTTTATTTTGAAAAAAGAGAAAAAGGTAGGAAAACCAATGCCTAGTAGGGGGCATTAACTTTGACCCAAATCCCATTGCCTAATTGGGGGAGGGGGGGCAAACTTTGATTTTTAGACACGGGCACGAGACATGTTAGGTAGGATCGCAACCAAAGTGAAATGAAGCTATCTTTGAAAATGGGCCAATTAACAAGTATCTTGAATAAAAGCTATCTTTTGAGCTAATGACAAAAGATATAACAATGCTACAAATAATACCACATCGACTTATTACATGCAATACAAGTGTATATTCATAGAAAAGTGGAAACCGTTTGCACCACCACGTTTATTATGACGAGATCTATAAAACTAGATCCATGTTGGATATGCTTTGAGAAAATTTTTCGGATCAATATATCTCCCTCTCCCTCCCTCTCTCTCTCATTTGTCTCTCTCTCCCCATACCTCCCTGTCTCTCCCTCCCCCCCTCTCTCTCTCTCCAAGGATTAGAAACTTTACATCGGTAGGTTGAAAACTTTATATTGGTAGGTTTAAAACTTTAAGTAATGGCAATAAAATATTTATATCACTAGTACAAAATAACTTTATTCTAGGTATTTTATAAAACATTTTTGTAGCAAAAAAAAACCTTTCAGCTATGACATTATATCACTAATCCAAAATAACTTTACAAGGTTTGCTATGTCTTGGTTCAAAGTTTTGTAAAATCGAAAGTGTAAAGTTTTCAACCTATTAGTACAAAAGTTTTTTTTTTTTGACTTTAGTACAAAGTTTCTAATGTTATAGTCTAAAAGTTTTGAACCTAGCAGCAAAAAGTTTATAAATAATATAGTCTAAAGTTTTTAAACTAGCGATATATAGTTTGTTAGAATAAGAGATTAATAAAACTTCAAACTATGATATTTCAAACTTTTTGTTGCTAGATTCAATACTTTAATTGATGACATTATAAACTTTTGTAGTGGTAGGGTCAAAACTTTCAAAATTCATACACATATGGACTATGACAAGTTATAAAACTTTTTGCGCCACTATTTAAAAAAATTTGAATTATCACATTTTTAACTTTGTACTGCTAGCTTTTAAAACTTTACACCATTTTTTTTTAAAAGGTTTTACTCGAAGCTAGAAAACTTTTGTACTACCGCATTAAAAACTTTTATATTTGGTACATTGAAAACTTTGACCTATTATATGATAAACTTTGTTACAAAAGTTAGGTTCAAAACTTTAGAATCAGATATTAATAAAACTTTGAACCATGATATTTCAAAATTTGTGCTTTGCTAGATAATAACCTCGAAAATTTTGACATGAAAAGAAATAATTCAAGCTTTTAGTTAATATGTTCACTATCTGAGAATCAACAATATACTTCAACTTCAAGTAGCCTCACCTCTCGGTGCCAACCGATAAGGGCTCCCCTTGAAGGATTTGATAGATGTATATGCTGATATCCGCAAATTAACAAATTTATTTGAAAGTATAAAATAAGTAAGAAAGGCAAAAATCAATTATAGAATTATGAGATGCTTGGATGAGTTTAGCACTTACATGCTTGGCCATACCAAAATCAGCAAGCTTGATGTCACCATTAGGATTAACAAGTATGTTTGCCCCTTTGATATCCCCTGTCGGAAAAGTAAACTTTCATTAATAAGTAAAGACAATAAGACTAATATGCGGTTGTACAAAGAGTGAAAAGACAACCATATCTTATAAATTGATGATGGTAGTGACCGCCAAATACCTATGTCTTGTATTTCGCCCATGCAAGTATGCAAGACCGGAAAAGGATTTGTCTTTGAGCGGCCTCCCCAAATGGACCATATTCTTGAAGCAACTTATGGATAGAGCCCCGGAGGAGACATACTCGAGATAGACCGAGAGTGTCTCATTGGACTACATTGCAACATAAAACACATATATTAATATGACCATTATATGAATGATTAATTTCAAGGCGATAATTGTACCACTTGTCAATGTTATGATAGATATATGTAACCACGTAAGATCATTATTAGTTTAGTAATTACCAAATCACTGCCATAGTACTTGGACAATGTTTGGATGTGATAGGCTGACTCAGCAGCATGATTTCTGTACATATCAATTAGTGTCGGTATGAGAAGGAAAATATTCTACAAGATTGATGCTGATATTTACAATATTTTCAAAGAATAATCACCGATTTAGATTTGCCTAAGGCACTCTTTTGAGATAGAATCATCCGAAATGACTTTAACCTCTTTAATTGCACACATTTGGCCTCCTTCTTTGCATAACATATATGTATTTTTGAATATGATTCAGATGCAGTGTTAAAACAAAATGAATATTACTCATGCGAAGAAATGTGAGAAAAACACAATGCTTCGAAATCAAACTAAGCTTTGTTGAATCCCAAGTATATACTTGCCCAAGCGTCCCACTACCTAGCAACTTCCCCTTCTTCCACTTTGTAGAGAACGAGAAGGTAATAAGTTCATCTATAGATCGATGGCATTGCCATTCATCTAGTAGAAAAATGTTGTCATTATTCCGGCCGTAATAAGTTGTCGGGTTCATCTCAAAATCCTAGTTACGCAGCCCTACAGACATCTCGGTCGAATGCATGGTCATTTACTTTCAAACAAGTTCAAGTTGCGAAACAACTTGACATGGTCTAAAATGCGTTAATTTGGTTCACTTTTCTTGCTCCCTAAACCATGTCAATCGAAGAAGAAAGCGCAAGTGCACGCATACGACTCATGCCTGCTACCTTCAATTTGCATCCGCCAAGGCCTTAAACATAGCAATTGGTGATGTGATATCTTCTTATCCTACTAAACAACCTAGGGAAAAACAGTTGAGCTGCACAAACTGCTATTTTAGTTCTATGCCTTTTATGCCTAATTAAATAGAACTACACAAGTACATACGTGATTTTTATTGTTTCAACCAATGAATATTTCTATGCCTTTTAGCTGGTGTACTGCATGTTCGCAATGTTTTGATCCCAAAGAAGAGCAAAAAGAAATGAATCTGTGCTTGCATTGGCCCCAGGCCCCCAAGGTGCCTCTTGACTGAAAAGCCATGAAACAAAGTAAACATGATTCATCTCTTTCTCCCCTTTGCTCTGCATCCGATAGAGTTGTTGTGGACAAAACAATAGACATAAAAGAGGGGGCCCGGAGGGGCGGGGAGGTGGAGTCGCATACCCGTATGAGCTGCGGGTGTTGAAGGTCGCCGTTGGTCGACGACGGCGATGCACTCACCGCAGCGGCCGTTCGATCTCGGGGTGCATCGACTCGCACGCAGGCGACACCAATAATAAGCAATTAGCGAAGCAGATTCTCACTTGAGAATGTACAAAAAGAAACTACAGGTTCAATGCAAAAGCTAAATTAAAAAACCCGAGCCTAAACATGGTATATAAGTTAAGTTCCAATTTGACCGTTTTAGTCTTTTTACAGTTTAGAAATTTCAAATTAGCCTACTTGCCAAGAAACAAAAGGCATTCTCAGAACTTTTGAAAACGAACTAGAACATTTGACTTAAAAAATATAATGGCTAAAAATGAAATTAGAACAAAAATATAACACCATGATTAGGCTCTTAGAGGGGTGAAAAAAGATTTATCACAGTTGTTGAATCCTATTCACTATATATAAAAAAAAAAAATCCTAGCACAAAACTAGTGGAAAAGATCTTTCAGATTCGACGATTGTGAGGCTAAATTGTAACAATGAAACCAATGAGCAAACACTAATTCTATTTCTCACTTTATCTCATACACCACGCACCACCAGGAAAACATTCAACATAGCAGATAAGAATATCACATTAAAAATATTGAAAACTGAGTAGGCAAATCACATTATGAACAAAGAGCGATTACGCCCACACAATGAACTAAAATACGCTTCTATCTTGCATTCAGAAATGCATTCCAATCCCCAGCTTCTATCTCTCCTCTTGTTCCTATAGAGTGCTACTGCTTGATCTACTTGTTAACACTTTATATTTGCAAAAGTGAGTCTATGCATCGACAAAAATACTTTCAGATGCCTATAAGCCTAAAAAAATAGCCGTGTCCAACAATAGATCATGAAATCTTTTGTAAACGCATAGAGCAAAAGGGGGCGTCGACACCGAGGCTACGCAAACCTGTAGAAACCGATAATGTTGGAGGTGCATATGCGCTCCTGCTACTCATATGAGCTCTTGGCAGCAAGGAGAACAGCAGCGAGTAGCCATGGTTGGTGCGGCGGTGCAGCTAATCAACCTATGCATGTGTGCAAAACTGGATGGGGCTGCCAGCAGGTGTCAAAAAGATCTGATTGAGCACCTACAGGCAAAAAAAAAAGGTCCGGGCATATGAGTTATGACAGTTCCATTTCTGTGGGTTATCAAAAGTGATTAAATTTGAATTATCAGAGTACCAACTTTGTTGCAAAAGCTAGGTTGAAAACTTTGAATTAGTATGACCAAAAACTTTGGGCTATGATATCATAAACTGTCGACTGATGGTTCAAAAAACTTTACACTGTTAATGTATAAAAACAACTTTCACCAATTTAGATATTAGAAACTTTATATTTAACTAGGGTTAAAAAAACATTGAAGTACCAGACTGTAAACTTGGTAGTACTAGGTTGAAGGCTTTGCACTCAGGAATTTTTGGAAATTTAACTATCACATTACAAAAAACTTTCTAGTACTGGGTTGAAAAAATTTGAGCTATCATATTATAAAGTTCAAAATGATCCCTTATAAACTTTGTACTGTAAGTTAGAACATTGTTTTAACTGATCCCTAATTGTAGCCAGTAAAAAAAAAATCACACATAATTGTAGGCTGGATTGGATCATCCATAAACATTAGAAAAATAACAGGCAAAAAAAGACTTTTAGCCTGAACTAAGAAAAACAGCTGGCAAAAGTGCATTCTTACTGGTTTCTTGTAAAATACCACAAAGATAGATGCCTGGGTGGGCTAATGCAAAAATGTGGAGTACCTTTACTTTTGGATTGTGGTCACAATAGATAGATTAGAAAAAAAAGATGCAAGAATGTATAGAGCTTGATGAGAATTATGTGATCCTGCACTTGAACAAGCAGCACGGAATCCAGAAAAAAAGGACCTTGCCTGTCAACAAAACAGTAGATGTTAGCAAAATTTTATTAGCAAAACTTGGTAGATCTTATATGGGGTTAAAACTAAGAGTGGGCTGGAAGAAAAAGGATTAAAAAAAGATTATAAAGACAGCTGCAAAGACTTAAGTTTTATACCAACAGTGTTCCATCCTAAGAAACATGGGGTATAGGAAAAAAAAAGATATCATAATTTTTTGGATGTGATGATTAAAGAATGCAAAAAGAATCATTCATTAATGTAATTTGGAAGCCGAATGCTTTTCTTGTAATTCATAATAGCAAACATCACTCATGCATGACAAAAATAAGTCATTTGTAATAAAGTTTTTCACAAAAGGGCTCGTGAGTCATATCGGATTGGATCCTCGTAAAAAAGTAAATAAGCTAGGCGTGCTATTTAAAATATTTGAAAGGAACAGAATATATTTGACTGATTTGTGAATTTCTTAGCATAAGAAATTGAAGAACTAAACAGCAACAACATACAGATTTACAAACCAAAAAAGATCATACTAGGTCATCATCATCCCTAGATTCAACTAGATTCAATGTAAAAAAGAAAACAATGATGGCATAGCATTAACACTTGTACAAAAATGAAAGCAGGCACACTAAAAAATGAAAGCATCAAACATAATACATGCTCATAGCTTTGGTAGTGTTTAGATTTACTAGATCTGAAACTTACTAGTGAAATAACCAAGATCAAGCTGCCCAAACCATTTTTCATATTGAAACTACATAACTCCAGACTCAACTCTGAAAACCAACAGACCAAAAAGAAAACCTGAATATAGTTCACTTCATAGTGAGCAAACTGAATGTTGAGAAGAATAAGTTCTATGGAACAAAGTGAGGATGAGAACAAAGCCCAAGTGAGGCCGACAGGTGTATTAGTGCGACTCTCTATTGCCTATGCATTTAGAAATATCCATCAGAATGTGACTTCAAATTGTATTAGTACAATAGAGACAACCTGAATGCATTGAGAGAACCTACAAAAGTGCATTCAGAGAACCTACTGTACACGTAAATAGAGTGGCTATTTTTATTTCAGAGAACCTGAATGAATTCAAGTGTTTTTTTTCTTCATGTAATGAGAAATAGCAAAACTGTTTCCTATTTTCTTCATGTTCCTTTATATAGAAGCACCACCTCTTTGTGTTGCTGAATGTTTTTGAAACTTGACAATACACTAAAACTTGACTGAATATTACTGAATGTTACACAAACTTGACTAAATGTTACCTTGACTAGCAACACAAGCGGATTGATGTGAATCAATTACAATCAAACAAAGCTAAAACAAAGTTTATTCCACCAAAAAGTATTCACTCAACTAATATTAAAGATACATTGCAACTTTTTCAATCTGTTAGATCTCTTCCCTCTATTATTTATGTTTAATTGTTAAATTCTAGTATATTCGGAAATGCATTCCAATCCCCGGCTTCTATCTCTGCTCTTGTTCCTACACTGGGATACTGCTTCTCAATTTGTTAAACATGTTCTTAGTTTGCAGGTGAGTCTATGCATGGACAAAAACTTTGAGATGCATAAGCCTAAAAATAGGCGTGTCCAACAATAGGTCCTGAAATCTCGTGTAAACGCCTGAGCAAAGGGGGAAGAAAAAACCAGAGGGGAGGCGCATGGTATGGGCATGCGGTGGCCATGCAAAGCTGTAGAAGTCGATAATGTTGGAGGCGCGGGAGACGCAGATCCACGTCCTCACGGCGACGGCCACCCCGTGACGCAGAAAAAGCGCCCCGGATTAGAGAAGCACCAACCTCCTAGTCCCGCGGCCGCTCAATCACCGCCGTCGTCGAAAACCTCGAATCCACCTCCACCGAACTTAGAAAACCGCGCGAGCACGAATCGAGCTCGAATTGAATCGAAAAACGCGACGTCGTACCTTGACCTCAACGTCGATGTCGATGGGGGACGCTCCACCGTCGACGATAACCACCGGCTAGCTCGCGCGTGGGGCGGCGGCAGACACGAACGTGGCGGCTTCCGCCCGGCGAGGAAGCCGTGGCGTGGGGGCCCGAGGTGGAGCAGCGGTGACCGGCGCATCGCTTCTTGGCGCCAGGAGGAACGCGAATCGAAATGCTCGACGGCGACCTACACCTCTGGATGCACCTCCGCTGGCAAGGGGGGCATCCGGATCCGCCACCCAAAAATCGCGCCGGCGGGATCTAGCGAGGTTCTCCAACGGCTGTTGAGGGGAAGGGGGGGAAGATCTTTGCGAGTAAGGAGTTTTTATTTTTTTAAATCGGTGAGAAGGGAAAAGGGAAGACATAGGAAGCGAAAGCGGTCACGGGAGGAAGCTAGAGAAGGAGAAGTAGAAGCGGTCATGGGAGGAAGCTAGAGAAGGAAAAAACGGGTGTCGCGCCAAAGCCTTGGAAGTAGAGCGCGTGCGCCAAATAAGATTCGGGCATCAACAGGGCCCATGACAGAGGCACATATGCATAACAAATTGTGGTGGGCTTTCCTTTCCTCGGCCGGCCTGGATTGCTTCCAGTGGCTACCAGATTGTGGGCTTTCTAGAGAGGAGGAGGAAAAGGTCACGCTTGGGCTTCTGCGTACCGGCCGCATAGGCGAAGCCCAGTTGTGTGCTGCTGGTTCGAAAAAAGCGCAGAAACACCTGCAACACTAGTTGACCGGTCATGCGCTCCGAAAAGATCGCTAGCTGCATGTATCTATCACCACTCACTGGTACTACCCCCGTACAAAAATAAATACTACTATCAAATATTTTTTAAAAAAAATTACACACTACAATGTAGACGCTCGTAATACACACTTACACTTACCTTTATGAACAACGCGTATTATCGGAACTTAAGTATAATTATTCACTCGAAAGGCAGAGACACATGTGAAATAATCGTGATGCAGAAACATGGTAGCTGTGGCGAAGTATGTACTACAAGTAGTACGTAGAATTCATCCAGTTAATTAAGACTGGAGGCTCAAACTGCGCAGCGTGGTAGGCCAGGCGCCGCGTGCGTACGTATACTTGATCGAGGAAGCCGTCCCAGTCCCGGCAAATAATCGGGTTCGTACACATTGCACGCACAAAGAAATGCGGAAAAAGTGAAGGGAGGGTCGTTCGGCCTGTTGACATGTGTGTCGACTAGTACTCGCCGTGGATATGCCAGTGGCACGCACGCAGGGGCGGGCGGCGCCGCGGTGGCGTGGCGACGACGGCGGCGGGTTGACGGCTATTCCCCAATCCCAGCCGAAAAAAGGCAGGAAGGGGGCGCCGCCTGTTCCTGACCACAGAAGAGCAGCAGCAGCGTGAGCGCAGAGCTGTCTGTCGCCTGGCCTGGCTAGATCCATCCAATCAACGCCCGCGCCCGCCCGTGAGTTGCTGCTGCTGCTGTTCCTCTCCCTTGTCAGTCAGACCATTCGGAGGAGTACAAAGGCGCACTCCTTCCACGTGCATATTTGTTTTCCCGCACGGCGTCAACGTCAGGGTCGCCTACCGGCCCTCCACAAGGGGCCCTGTCCTGTCCTGTCCTGTCCAGTCTGCACGGCGACACACGTGACTCGTGCGTGCCGGGTCCGATCCTTTCCATCTCCTCCCTCGTTCAATATTTTTCTCTGGGTCAGATCTGCGATCGCACCGCACGCCAAGAACTACTGTAATGCTACTGGCCACTACGCATTGAACCCCGACATCGATTATTTATCCCATTCGGCACACGTCTGTACTTTATCCATTTCCCAACATCAAGCTTGCTTTGCAAATTGCATATAGCAGTGATTATGACCGGCCGGCCAGCCGACAGCTGTTTGTTTTGTTAAATCATTCATGTGATGATCACCAACTTAAAGCTAGCGAAGAATAATGTGAGCTCCTTTTTTTTTTTTTTTATGTTTATATACTAAATATTATATATGAAAAAACGATAACTAGTGGTACTAGCTGGCCGGTTAACTGGTGTCATATATTCGTACCCACCAGCTTTGTATACTATTCATACATTATTAATCCAGCCGGGGGGTAAACTGATCCATAATTAAGCTGTGCAAATTCTTCCTCAGCTTGGACCATGGTTCCTACAAAACGATATACACGCCCTTTAGACACCCTTTTGTACGGTTACACCTGTTGTTCTATCTGGGCTTAGACTATCTCCAACAATTGAGACTCAAATAGTAGACTCTCATCTCACCATCTAGGTCAACTATATTTGAAAAGAAAAGAGCACCCAAAATTAGCGATCTCCAACTGCCAACCAAGACCCTGTTTCACCATCATCTCTCTCCTCACTCTCTTTCCGCGCGGTGCCGGCCGTCCCTCCTGCTCTCTACTCTGCCCCCGTCGGGCCAAGGGGCGGAAGTCAACAACCGAGCAAACCCATACATGGCCTTCGCCACTGCCGTCGTCTCCGTTAACGTCGGTGGCGAGCCCTTCCATACCACCACCACCACACTTTACCGTGCGGTGCCTCCTCCTCCTTGCTTTCGCCTCCCTTGGCCCCTACCCCTCCACCCTGCACTTCCTTGGCCCGGCGTCTGCACTGTTCACCCACCTCATCTCCTTCCTCGCCCACGGCGCCTCCTCGCGTCGTCCCCTCCCTCCCTGCGCTCCTCGCCCGGTAGCGCCCGCCCTCTTGATGGCCCCCTCCTCGCGTCCCTGTCACCGGCCTCTGCCTTTGCCTCGCTCTCGCTGCGGCCCTCACAATGTTTTAAATAGCGTGCTATAGCACCGAAATAGCGGTAAGCGATTGTCGATGCTCATTAGCGCGCTATAAGCGCCAAAATAGCGTTTTGGCGAGGTTGACGCTAAATTCTATAGCCCGCGACTTAAAACACTGATATTTACCTAGTGGTTTGGCCAGTACACGAAATGCATATCCTGATTACATCCTCCATTGGAGAACGATTTTACTACCTAAAAGCACTGTACACTATGTTTTGCATTTTGCCTATGTCGTTAGAGACTGTCTTAGCCGATCTTTTGGAGACGAGAAGCACGCAAAGGATGAAGACGACGCAGCCATCCAACGTAACCGTAGCTAGGCGGCGCCGAGCTTTCTTTTGTTGCGGTGGCAACCGAAAGTGCTTAATGTCTCTTTTTAATTTGGTTTTGTTTTGCACGGCACGCGCGACCATGCATCACCTCAAAATCAAGGAAAGGACGCGAAATGTGTGCCACACACAAGGAAAAAACGAGTACAACGATAGTTTATTAATTGCAAATTCTTTCAGGTAACGTAGGTATGTATACAAGTACAAGATCCGATCCTTTTCGTAACCTGATCCCTGCTACCTCCTTCGTCATGGCTACGATGTACGACTTTCTCGTTTCAAAAGAAAACTAAAATACTTATAATCAAATCTTTAGAAAGAATAGTTGGTTCATCAGATTTGATATATGACCATTATTTACACCATATGAGCCGGTCGCCGCACTAGCCTGGTAGGAATGAGCTGAACAGGAAAGTATCGAAGCATCCAGATGGAGTTTGCTGAAAAGTGAAAGCAGGGAAACAACTGCTGCATGCTGCTGATAAATCCGCAGGTGGAGTGGTAAACGGTCATCGTCGTTAATTAGACATATATATTGCACGGCACGTGCCGAAATTGGAACCCAATCCCAACCGTAACCCAATTATTTCACGCGCGTGCGTTTGCGGTTGACAACAACACCGGTCCTCGATGGACCGGTCAAAGTCGTCAAACCGGCATGGCCGACATGCGGGTCGGGCCGTCGCCCACTGGATCCCCGTGCGCTCGCTGGTTGCCAGCAGGCAGCAGCTTCCTTCCGTCTGGACGACGCCGACGCGCGTAGGTACCGTGTAGATAATGTGTGGTCGTACTGTACACGTACTATAAAATTCTCGTCCCATACACAAATGACGTTTCGACATGCGGGCAGTTGTTATTGGCTGGCTATTGCCGACCGGTCTGATTTTATTAGTTAGGAACTTCAGATGATGATGATGAATTAACGAATCACAATCCAACGCTAAAGACCTTGTCTAGCGCTCTAGGACCACACCAGCTTTTTGTGTGTGCATGCATCTTATAAAATCTTCGTCGACAAGGATTGCCGTACTTCCTTTACTTTAGACAACATTTTGAAAGTGTACAAGCATTGCAAGTACCTAACACTAGGCAACAAACAACACCCTCCCATGACCCCAGTAAGTTTTTTTTTTTTTTTTTTTTCATTGTAGAGTATGCATCAAACAAGTCATATATAGATGCTTGCTTGTAGTGGGTGGGTTATCCATCACTATGTGCTCTTACACGGGTTTATGTGCAAAGTTTGTGTGCAGTACTCTGCAGGGGCTGATCGAGGACCTCACTATCTTTCTTATCTTATGTTTATTATGTGTTGAATATAATTAATTATGCTTCTTTGTACGTGTAGGTTGTGGAGTCTCAGTGCTTTTAACAATTTTTCTACAATGGCTAAGGGAGGAAGAAGAGGGGGTTCCATATGCATTGGCTACCAATCTGAACGTTTCACTCGTTACAGTTTCCCTTCCAAGTAGGAATGGAACATAAGAGCGAGGAACCCAATTTCCTTGTTTCCGTTATGTAAGTCTATATAGATCAGTACCTTATTTGTTATGCAACATCAATTGACAAACTTGCCATGTTAGCGTCAATTTGTTATTGTAAAAAAAGTACTCTTGTTTAATTGTGGACATGATGTTTGATTGTAAATTTGTAATGATTTATATCTGTATATGGTGTGTGTTAAGCTATTAATGCCTAAGCGGATTACTATAAACATTCTACAATTATGTTACCGTACATCAGGAAATAAGTGTAGTCAAAAAATTGTATTACTGCCGCTTCCCGAAGGTATATGACAAAGATCAAAAGTTTATCACCACCGAATCACTTAGTAAACCGACATAAAAAAAAAGGATCGTCAAAGGTGGATCGTGATGCAAGGCGACATTGCCATGACCTTTTCGGCCGGACTTTTCATATGCCCAAGCAATGGTGAGCACGACCATTGCATTGCACCTATTGTTCATACGACAGGGCGACTGTGATGTATACCACTACACAGATCTCTCGACCAGCGACGTGATGGTAGAATTCACTACATACAGCTAGGTAATAGTACAAGGCGTCAGTCCTGATGAGCACTACACAAGCGGTTCGTGTCATCAACACAGGCGGATCGTAAGCCAATATGGCGGTGTTGGTGTATGCCCGCGGTCGATCACGCATCCGACAGTGAGGGATATGAGCATATGTGATGAATGCTTACTATCGGGCGAAATTTGGCTGCAAAGGTGTGTTACGATGTGTCTACGAAGGATCTAAGTGTAGTTGTGATTCCTAATTCTAATGCCTTTGCCCTAAAGGTATAAATGCCTCACTTTAAACAAATCATATCATATGGGGGAATCAGTTGCTTTATGTGTCAAAGTCAAGATAGATTTAGTGTGCAAGCATTTGGGTTTAACAATTTCTTGCCATAATCCTTTTTTCTATTCTAATTTTCACCACCATTTAGAGAGTAGGCTCAGATTTATCTTTTTTTATACCTATTAAATTTGGTAAATAATCAAAGTAACCCATTAAATTTGCACCCTAATTACCACTTCTATATTATTAAGCAGAAGCTAAAATAATCCTTCAATTATATATCAAACTAACCAACAAATGGTTAATTTATGTTGTTTTTTTGTATTGGGAGAGATTTGTAATTATGCAGAAAATAAAATAGATCCAATAGAGTTTAGTTGAATTAATTGATAATCCCTTCTTATCTTTTCATTTATTTTACTTTTTCAAAAATAGTCCCTTCTTATTTTTTGGAAGAAATTTTATAATTTATATACATTTTTTTTTGTTTATTTTAGCACACCTCGTGATGATTAATGAGATGACACCACTATTGGAGGTCTTGAATTAGTAATAATGCCACCATGAGATGTGCAAACATTTAAAATGATTCCCAGCATGCAGGGGCGTGGAAATAGTATAGTTTGATTGATCGGGACATTGTCCGACATGCTCGCGAGTTTTTAAAAGAGAACCGTTCAAGAACGTAATAGTATGTACTAGTACTCCTATACTATGGGTCGTTGAACCATCTGGCATCCTGCGCGTGTCTGAAATTAGTATAATCTGCTGGCGCTGCGGCTTCCAAATTGTAGATAGAGATAGAGGTGGATAGAGCAGAAAAGTGCAGGCAGGAGCTGGAGCGGCGTCGTCAGAGGCACGTAAGCCCAAAGACAAGGTGAACGGAATCTTTCAAGACCAAGGAGTTGAAGAAACCTACTCGATCGTACGTTGAAAAGACCACGCACGGCAGGCGAGATATACGTACTACGTATACCTTCGGGTGGAGGTGAGGAGACGGGATCAATTAAAAGTCAATCCATCTGCCCAGGCCAAGGATGAGAACACGGCCATGGTCAGCGGGGGCCAGCCAGCCATATACCTTTTCCTTGGTTCCACAGACCAACACCGAACCAGCCTAACAACGGTATTTTTCCTCTCCGTAAAAACCAAAGCCGGTAAGACCAAATTTAACCAACAAAGATTTTTTTTTTCTCACAACAAATCAGCGACTGCATAATCAAGACCCCGGCCTAACAAGGCCAGTGCGTAGTAGCTATAGACTGACCCAACCAGACCCAGCTTAGCCACTTCTTTTTCAACTTGGCCAATTGGGAACCCTCTCCAAGGTTTTGCGACGTGTGTTCATAGGGGTGAGTGTGCGTGGCGTGTGAGTCTGCGTTATCTTGTGTAATTCTCAAAAAAAAAAAAAAAAAAAATTAGGAACCCTCTCAAGAAAATACACCAATTTACTGCTGCGAAAATAAATAAATAAATAAATCCACACACTTTTCTTTTTCTTTTTTCTTCGCTTTTTTTATTGTTGCGATGAGCCACGTGTTTTAAGTAGTCGTGGTAGCCCTTTTTGATCAGATATAAAAATGACTCAAAAAAGCTTTATGGTTGCACACTTCTGGGTGGTGTGTAAAATGTATCAGGAGACGCAAAAGTAAAAACAGACCGAGTGGTAACTTATGCGTGCTGACATTAAGGAATTCTGCAGATTAGAATCGATTAAATTATAAGTAATTGCTCTTGTTCTAACGCACGCCACCGCACCAAACTTGGCCGTTACACTGTGACCCACACGCATCGCCGCGGGTTGACTTCTTCGCTTCCTCTTCGCTTGGCCTCGTCTATAAAACGCGCCTTCCATCCCTCTTCCACTTCCATTCGTTCAACTCCGATCCCAGCAAACAACATCATCTCCTCCTCTCGTCTCGCTCGTCTTCTGCATCCATCTCTCAACCGATCGCTCCTCGCACAAGCAGCAGCGCACATCACAAGAGTGAGCAGAGCACAGCCCGCAGCATGGAGGTCTCGGCGGAGGTCCCCACTATTTCCTCTGCCCGATCTCGCTGGAGGTGATGCGCGACCCGGTGACGCTCGCCACCGGCATCACCTACGACCGCGCCAGCATCGAGCGCTGGCTCTTCACCGACGGCCACGCCACCTGCCCCGTCACGCGCCGCGCGCTGGAGCCCGCCGAGATGGACGCCACGCCCAACCACACGCTGCGCCGCCTCATCCAGGCCTGGTGCGCCGCGCACCAGGTCGAGCGCTTCCCGACGCCGCGCCCGCCGCTCGACTCGTGCCGCGTCGCCGCGCTCATCGACGAGGGACGCCACGGCGGGGACCGACAGGCGCAAGCTGCGCTTAGGGAGATCAAGGCCGTCGTCGCCGAGAGCGAGCGCAACAGGCGATGCGTCGAGGCCACGCCGGGCGCCGTCGACTTCCTCGCCTCGCTCGTCACCAAACACTCGTTTAACTCTTCATCAAAGCGTGCCAGCAGCCAGCAAGACGCCGCCGAGGACTTCGTGTTGGATTCGCCGACGTCCACGAGCTCGCCGGCGGAGGACGCGCTCGGCGTGCTCTACTCGCTCAAGCCGTCTGAGCGGAGCCTTGCCCAGATCATGGAACGGGACGGAGACTTTCTCAACACGCTGGCGTCTGTCCTGCGCAGCACGAGCTACCGGTCGCGCGCCTACGCCATCCATCTTCTCAAGGCGATGACGGCGGTTATGACGCCGGCGCGCCTAATGACGGTGAGCGCTGGCCTCGTGCAGGAGGTGGTGCGCGTCGTCTCGGACCGGGTGTCCTCCAAGGCTGTCCGGGCGGCGCTGCACGTGTTGTGCCGCCTCTGCCCCTGGGGCCGGAACCGCGTCAAGGCCGTCGAGGCCGGCGCGGTTACTGTGCTTGTAGAGCTGCTCCTCGACGAGGGTGGACGCCGTGTCACCGAGCTTGCCGTCGTGGCCATCGACCACCTCTGTGGCTGCGCGGAGGGACGGTCGGAGCTGGTCGGGCACCCGGCGGGGCTGGCCGTCGTGTCCAAGAAGGTCATGCGGGTGTCTGCAGCCGCCACTGAATGTGCCGTGCGCGCGCTTTACGCCGTGTCCAGGCACTCGCCGACGCCCTCGGTGCTACAGGAGATGCTTGCCGTCGGTGTGGTGGCAAAACTGCTGCTGGTGCTGCAGGTCAATGCCGACGACAGGGCCAGTGTCAGGGCAAAGGAGATGCTAAAAACACACGCTAGGGTTTGGAAGGACTCTCCATGCCTTCAAGCATACCTGAGGGATTCTTACCCTTGCTGATATATAATTATACACTACACCATGTACATTCCATTGATATTTATTGTAGCCAAAAGGAGCACACATTTTATTCTCCTGTTATTTAGTTTGTCTACAAATCTTTTTAGTTAGTTCATGTACAAATTCTTTCATGATTCATCAAAAAGAAAAAGAATGCAACACGTTCTCACATGCTAGCCTTCTCACCAAGTTATTAGGACCGGACCGGAGATCGAACCGGTGAGGTCTTCGGTTCGATGGTTCACTGGTCCGACCGTTAAGAACCGGTTGAACCGCCGGTCCGATTGTTTTGGACCGGATGTATTGAACCGGTCACAAATACTTTGAACCGGTGTAGTTTAATAATATACAAAAAATAATTAGAAAGATATATTTGGTCAATGTAAAAATAAGATGACAAAAATCACAATTATATAACTAGCTCTAGAGTTGTTTTATGTAGAAAATATGAATGAAAAAAAAAAAGAATATACGGAGCACTTAGAAATTGACGCAAAATGTTTTTTTTTGAATCGAATTGACGCAAAATGTTGCTCCAATAGTAATTTAAATACTCATCATTATAATAGAATATTAGATGCTGAAATATATTGCACTATTGCAAGGAGCCTGTTGAAATAGCTAAGATGGATATATTATTTGTCTCGTTAAAGCTCATATGTAATAAGTTTTAAACTTTGGAGTAAAAGAAAGCAATGACATCACCTGGTATAAGAAAAAAAAAAGCCAGTACACATGCATACGATGTCCCTTGCCCAGTACTCTAATCAATTCTTGTAAAAAAGAAAAGAAAAGAATTAATCACAAATCACTACGGCTCCACGCGGTGCATGCACACCACAGTTCACAGCAGCTAGGTGGGGCCCTGCTGCATGGTCCACCACGGCTCCACTCAGGTGCATGCACACCTCTGCCCACCAGCCAGAGGCCAGAGCACGCTGCCGCACGCAGGATTTTCAAAACCTGTCCGGTTCGTATGGAACCGGCCGGTTCACTGTTTCCGCCAAAAACTGGCCGGTTCATGCGGTTTTTTCCGGTTCGATTGCATTCCGGTCTTCTAAGGTGAACCGGACCGAGACTCTGGTTCGGTCTTTTACCGGTTGGACCGCCGGTCCGGTCCGGTCCAAATAACAGGTCTTCTCACCATAGTGAAAAAATATCTCTATGGCTCACTGTAGGTCCTGTGATAGTTAATTTACATTTGGAATAAATCTACCTCACAACACGACATGTAAAAGAAACACAAATACTTATGATTTTATCTTATTCTTCTCACTGCAGATGCACCTTGTTCTTCTCACTGATTTTATCTTATGATTTTAGTCTCTATTGCTCACAGCCATCCTGATTTTATCTTATTCTTCTCACTGAAGATGCACCTGGCATGGTTATGGTTCCACATCTGGCAGGAGAAAACAGGGAGCATAAGGGTCATTCAAAGAGACTTGGCAAAAGCGTCATAGAACTACAGATTAGTAATAGTATAGTGAGAATCTATATATATGTGGCCATATGAGCAAGGGGTGTAGTCATGATCATTCATCATAGTAGGAGAGCTTGAGCATGGTTCCAGCCAAAGGTAGAGCTTGGGCCAAATCATAGCTAGCAGGTGCCTAAAACTAATTTAGTTGTTATAGTAAAGAGAAAACTTATCTACATAATGCTGCAGAGAAGGCACTAATTGTATAGAACTTTTATTGGACCAAGGGTAGTACCGTCTTAGCCCGAAGTTAGCCTCAATGAAGCCACGTCACTAGGTCCAACCTCAATGGTGACCTTGCGGGGCGTGGTAGGCCATGTTGGACATGAAGAAGATCACCCGCGCCTATGGTTGGCGATGATCCAGGTAAAGCTCTGTTGTTGATGATTTACACTTGTTTGTAGAGCTCGTTAGGGTTCGACTTTCAACGCAAGAAACCCATGTCCTTAGGGTTGAACACAAAACCCTAATTTTGTTTTCCAATTTCAATATTATGCCTGGTTCAAGATCAAATTCGAAATGATCCTGTCCCAAGAACGGATCCCGTCTATATGGGCTTCATCCGGGATATACGGTCGATCTTTTGGAAGCGATCCCGTCCAAACTCCTGCTACCTCGCTATACTACAATTAATTCTTCATTTAGAACGGTTCATCGATCAGGTTTGATATGATCAATTACACAATCGCCGCCGCAGTAGCCTCTCGTCAGGGTTTAGGAGTAGTTTAAATTACTCCTATTTCATATGATCAGGTTTGATGTGACAATTACTCCTATTTAATTAGTTCAGTTTGCCGGTCGATCAACAGGTCTGGTCTGGTCATAATAAACGACTAGTAGGAGTAGTTTAAATTTTTATATATGTGGCATGCAGTTGTTTGTGATCCGATCAAAGGCAGTAGAACTACAGGCCGGAAGAGTAGTAGTGGCAGGAACGAACAGGAAAGTAACGAAGATCCAGAGTTTGCTGGAAGTGAAACAATAGTTCCGGTGGTAAACGGTCGTCGTAAGATTAGCACACGGCACGTGCCGAAATCCGAATAATGCTGCAAGCAATCTAATCCCTGCTCAATTATTTTACACGCGCGTGCGTTTGCGGTCGACAACAACACAAGTCCTCCTCCCTCCGTACTGTAGAAGGCTACGATGATGCTGTGCTGGTCAAAGTCAAACCGACCTGGCCCACACGCGCTTGCCAGTGCCAGCAGCTTCCGCCTGGACGACTCGACCCGACGCGCTTCTCATTTGGTTTATTTTTTATTTATTTCTCTCATAATTATACAAATGGCGTGCCGACACGCAGTTTTATTTTTTCCCGACCGTACTAATTTTTCTTTACTTTCGGTGATAATTAAATTAGTTAATCAGTCAAATATAATCTAGCGCTGTAGGAACAGGACGGACGTTACCACACCAGCTTTTGTGTGCGCATGCCTCTTTTTTTTGCCCTCTTTAGTAACATAAAATCCTCACCGACAGGCATATAACAGTATTTCCTTAATAACATTTCGAAAAGTCCAAGCATTGCAAGGAACAGTGTGGGCAATAAACAACACGCTCCCATCGTGCTGTCTCCAACAGTTAGGATACAAAAACGGTACATATTCTATGGTTTGAGTCACGCACCTCCACTCTAGCAGGCTAGGCAAAAGCAGCCTCCCGTCCCCTTCCTCCCGTCGCTCTCTTTCTTCCACCTCACGGTCTTCGCTCTCTTGCCTCGCCATCGCCGTCCCGTCTCATGGAGCGCGCGAAGGATCACGCTTCGGCTGGCCAAGCCGCAAGCACGAGGCGTCAGCCTGGCCACCCCTGTGCGCGCTTGCAGGCCCCGCGCGGGCACGGCGGTCGGCCCGGCCGCGAGCGCGGCACCAGTAGGGCGTGAGCGGGTGCCCCGAACCTGGCCGCCACTGCTCCACTTGGCATGCGCGAATGGGAAAAACTGAATTGGCCACGTTGGTAGCTCCTCGTCGTCGGCCCGTCTTACCGTGGTCGTCGGTCGTGAGCCCTCCTTGCCCCCGTTGTCCTGCCCGCCTTTCGGTCTGCCGCACGTGGGTGGATCGAGAAAGAGAGAGACACATATTTGCGCTTCCTCTCACCTTAGCGCATTTTGCGTTGTCGGTTTGTGTGCTCCGTTGGAGAGGTTTTATGGCACCCAAAACACTATTTGTGACCCAAATTTGCATTTGCCTCACGTAATTGGAGATAGTCTCAGCACTCAATAAGATTTCATCCTAGAATTCGAAAAAAAATATAGAAAAAAGGAAGGCGTTTTTAGGTTCTATAGCTCCTACGACAACAGAGCATGGTACTGGTTATCCAGCAGCTCCTGTCAATCCTATCGTCCACTATGGGAAAAAAAAAACCGGCGTTGTGAGAGGAGGCTCCCAACCACAACCAGAGCTGTTCTCAAGATGCACTAGTGATTGGCACGCGCCCATGCGCGTGGGGCACTGGCCGCAGATATGGTGATGCAACGAAGTAACAACTTGACAATTTTCTGGTTTTGTTTGTCAAACTGAACCTTGAGATCTATGACAAAATAGATAGGATCAATAGATTAAGCCCTAAAACCTAATATTAGATGATCGCACACTTTATCGATATAACAGATCAACATGAACATGTAACAAATATATGACATAAAAAACAACGCAAATCCAGTGAGATTTGAATGCATTTCAACCACAAAAAGTTTTAAACATAGTGATCTATCATTCTCCACATTGTATAACATTAGAATGTGATCACACAAGCAAAGTAAGCTTTGTCCACGAAACAATATAAACATAGGGGTGCATAGATAACCCTTACAGTTAAATTCGGTTGGTATATCTTTGAAATATAAAAATTGAACACGAGAATCTTGGGTACATGTAACATCTACAAAGGGCTTCAAGCCGGCGGAGAATTCTTTGACGATGTTTTAAAAAAATGGTTGAGATAAAGGTCCATGATATTTAGTTCTTGGAAGAGATTCTTGTGTTTCCTCCATCCGTAGTGCGAGTTGGAGCGGGCCGCTATATCGAAACATGGTGATCCCAGGACCTGATTTTCCAAATAAAAAGAACATGTTTTCAAAGATTGTGAAAAGTAGAGATTTTTCTAATCTATAAGGATATATTGCACAATCAAGGATATCGAGTTACGCACATATGATCCGCAACAATGCAATGCACTATCAAGGCACATAGATAATATATGAAAAACAATAAACTTTTTCACGACTATACCATAATAATATGTTGAAGTACGCAACAATGCAATGCGAGAGGCCTTTGGACTTCTATTGTTTTTTGAAGCTACAACAAGCAAAGTATAAACAATCAATACTCTCCGAAATTCTAGATGAGTCTTCAAAAGTATTACTCTCCGGGGCTTCAAAAGTATGTACTCGGAGTATAAACAATCTAAGATCTTATTTCCATATTTACATAACAAAATATAGATGAGTCTTCAAAAGTATTATTCTTTCCTTGATGAATCACTTGTGACAATTGAAGTCGATATAGTTTTGCCATGAATGTGATTTTGTTTGTTAGATGGAGATAAATAGAGGTATAGAGAACTAACCTTGATCACTTAAATGCGGAATTAAGGGAGCTTCAAGTCGGGGTTCTACGTGCCTCGGCTTCAAGTATAAATTTGGAAGGTCAAACATTGGAGCATTAACATCATCGTATTATGTGACTCCATAATTAATGTCAACTCTACAATAAGGCAAGTCGAGGAATACTATTGAGAAACCTTTGTTTTAGTTTCTTTGCCATACAAGCATAGTTTTTTTTCCGACATACATACAAGCATAGATGCATGCACTTTTTTTTCCCACAATTATTATTTATTAGGATACATGTATCTTACGGAGAACTATCGAAGCAAAATTAATATATGTATCTCCATCTCATCGATTAGGAGTTAGCAAAGCTAGGCCTATTTAGTAAAAAGATGGAAGTAGAAGTGATTGCATCAAAAGTATTTTAAAAACTCACTAAGATGATGTACATATATAGTTCTAACAGTATTGAATGGCAATTTTGATATGCAGCTCAACTAATTTTCCAAGTACATAAAACAAACGGAGTTAAAATACATATATTAACGGACAAGAGAATCCATTGTAGTGACCCAAATATAAATTATATAATTGGAAGTATAGTCCGAATAGAGGGAGAAAGGACACTTTGGTCTATCTGGTCGACTAAGCGAAGAGGCAACCAAAGCATAATTTCCCCTCGTAGCCTTTGGAAAAAACACTTGCTATCACAACTCTAAATCGAGGGAAGAATAACATTCCATTTCATGCAAACTTACCAAGGGTTCTTGTTTTGGAGACACAAACCATCTTAATTACGAGAGTGTGTGGATCATCGAACTCCGGATGTGAATAGGTGCATACAAATTTGGTTAGGCATTAAGCAGATGGTAAAAACAACTCAAGCATTTTCCAAGTAATTTCACCTTATCATACACAGGATATTATCATACACTGAGGATACTTAAGTACAATCTCCATAAATGGTACCTTGATCTAAGCGCCTCATCTACGGGGATTGCTATTGCCAATACCCTTTGAAACTTTAGAGCTAATTTTCTCGGGCTTCATAGTTAATTTTCTCGGGTCATCAACAACAGATCAAAAGGTATTTAATTTTAATTCATGAAGGTTCCAACTGAAAAGAACCACACCCAAACTACTAATTTTCTTTAGCAAGCATATCCCGCTTCTTTAGTCATCACTCCTTAGTGCCATAATATTTGGTACGTAAGTCGTCATCACCAAATCCAAATGAACAAAATCCGAAATGACCACGATTGCAGGCGGGCGCACGGGGAACTTATTTGGAACTGCTAATAAGGGACTATATGTAAAGTGGCAATCCAAATGGAGACAATTCCTCAAGAGTGAGCAACAAAAATCAAGCTCATTAGTAGGAAAAAAAATGCATCTTTATGCAAAGTGGAGAGAGATGGATAGTAACAAATGCATCATTGGCAATGGGGTGTGCTCGATAGAGAGAACAACCAACAAATCATATGAAGCAAAGGCATCACCGACAATGGGCTTATGCTCGGTAAAGAAACGAACAAATTTTAGCAACCCACGTAAAACTAAACAGCACATGGAGAATTGCCCGGATATAATATCGGTATTGTCATCACGAGAGAGTTAATGCAAATACCAAGAATCATGGAAGGATAAAATATTTAATCATCATCGCACAATGCCATTGTCTCGGTCTAAATAAATATCTATCCTTTGCACAACCCCAAAACCTCGCGAGGTAACATGAACTCATGAACAATTTCTTTGATCTTGATTCAATCAAGGCATCTTTGCAACGAAACTATTAGACCGCTTTAAGTGCTGATAGCACACACCTTTCTCTAGCAACAAGGTCTACCCATGACATGGCTGCAAGCTCGCTGCACGCTCGAGTAGACGGCGGGCAACGGCGACTCTAGACCAACCACCAAAACGGCAGCCCGGGGCATGCCGCCGCTCTACGCTCATGCTAATCGGCGGGCAATGCCGCACTGTGTCGTCTCCATTTTCCAAAGACGCACACGCAGAGAGAAGGAAGAGGGGGAAGGGGCGACACACACGGCGCCGGCAAGTTGAGGAGCCGCGGGGGACACGGGATGGTCCAATCCGCAACCCTCGACGCCGGATGGTGCGAGAGGACGCCGTCGAGCCAGAGCAGTAGGGGAATGAACGGATCCGGTCGTGGAGGCCATGGATCCGGTCATGGAGGCCATGGATCGACCCGGGAAGGTCGGCGAGTGAAGGAGAGGAGGAACGAGGGAGAGAGTCCGCCTTCACGGGGGCTACTCGTGCGAGTCCTTGCCGGTCGGCCGTGCCCGAGCCGCCGCGTGGCGCTTGCTTTCGCGGTGCCGGTGGCCACCTCGCGCGCTGGAGGAGGGACAGATCCGGCCATGGCTGCCTCTTGCCCCGCCCGAGATCTACCGGTGTGGGCCTCCGCCGGCAAGGAAGACCGATGTGCCTCTTCTCCCCGCCGGGAGGCGAGAAAGGAGGGGAGGCCGGGAGAGGAGGGCCGTCGGGGCGCGTGCGCCAAGCCTTGCCCGCGCCGCCGCCCGGGCGGCCTTTCGCCCAAGCATCGCCGCGCCGCGCGGCCCGCACGCCGCGGCCTCTCATGCCATTTGGGAGATTAAGGGAGGGAGGAGAGCCGGAGCCAACACGAGAGAGAGGGAGCCGCGCCACGCCGCGCCACCATTTGTGGAGCCTCGCCGCCGCTACTGGGAGTACCCGCCTCGCACCGCGTCCGGGAGCACCGAAGAGGAGGGAATCACCGCCGGCGCCGCCGCCACGCGGGCCACCGCGTTGGGAAGCGGCCGAACGTCCTCGCTGGGCGCCCCGCGGCGCCACGCCGCCACCTGGGGGGCAGCCGCACCGCTGCGCCCGGAGGGCCGCCCGCGCCGAGGGCCGCGCAAGGCGCATGCCCCAGCCGCCGCCCGCGAGAGAGGAGGGAGAATGGGAGAGGGAGGAGGCGCGGATGCGGACGCGGACGCGAGTGCGAGCTAGGATTGGAGCCGGTTTATATTGGGTGCGGAGGAGGGAACAGGACCGTTGGATCGAGGATCCGAGGGCCAATAAAATTTTGAAAGACGTGGACACCACGGCCGCGGGTTTTCTCCACACCAAATCTTCTCTTTAAATCTTTCTTTGTTGTCGGATAAGATTCTAGTAGGGTGCCGGGGTCTTTTTTTTCATCTACGTTGGTGTACAAAACAACTTGTAAGACGTATTTTAATCTAGGACAGAGGAAGTAGGGCCCTTCTTATCAAAAAATTATATATGTACTACTCCAACATCGATGTTGTAACTTTTTTTTTAGATTCACAAGTTTACTATATATTTAAAGATAATTGCATAACAAAAACTATGCATCTAGAAAAGCCAAAAAAAAACATAATTTAGAATAGAGGGAGTAGTACTTTATTAAAAGATAAGACACTTACAATTATAGCATTAATATGGATATGTCATATGTTTTTTTTTTAAAAAAAATGTCTAAACGATCGAAGTAACAACATTCCCAAATTATTTAATGCATATTAATATAATTGTATATAATTTTGGTGTGCTCAAGTAACTATATGGCAATGGAAGTGAATAATACACACACTACCATTATGAAGCACACTCTAAAATGAACCCATAAATTTAGATATTGTCGGTGCTTTGAACCGCCGACTAGTGAATTTGTATTGCGGCGTCCAAAGATCGGATGGTGTGCAAAGAGGACACGCGAATGTACATTGGTTCAAACGGAATGTTTCTATGTCAAGTCGCCATCGATGGTGTTACTAGCACTAAAGTTTGTAGTAGGGGTTACAAATGGCGCGAGAGATCGAAGGAGAGAGGCTCCCAAGTCTATAGCGAGTGCATGGGTAGGCGGGTGAGTTTTCGATCCCCTATATGAGGCGCCCTTGCCTTCCCTTTTATAGCCAAAGGGGACGGCAGGTTACATGTTAAGAGAGAAATAAAACAACAAAGTGAAAAAACAAAGACTTGAGGAAAAAAGGGTTCCTAAGATTGTGTCATCCTTCAGCTTTTCACGCCGGCCCTATCGATACGCTAGATGGCGATGGAGATGGCTCCATGTTGTGGCCATGTTCACCTATGGTGTCGCACGTGCAAGCGTCATGAACCGGACGAGGCACCCCATCTATTGTGGTGAATGGTGAAGATCTCATGTTTGGTTTTGGCTAATTAGTGACACCTAAGGACTAATCTCTCGATGCTAAGTGTTTGACTAGATTGGAGATTGGTAATTGGAGGAGTTGGTGTGTGGTGATCATGGAGGATGGATCAAGGTGATCCAAAAGTTGATCAAGCATGCAACTCAGTGGAGTTTCGGAGATCAATTGTCCCCAAGGCAAAGGTATAACCACAGGGCTTTTGATTTCACACCCAAGACACCATAGAGGGTGTGGGTGATTATAGGATCGATAAGCCGTACTATAAAGAGGGAAACTTATCGTACATATCAGTCCTCATGTGCCTTTAGGTTCAAAATTTATATGCATGCATTCTAACCTAAAGAGCTAACTCCGCGCTTGTCGAAAATATTTTCGAAAATGGTAACACATGGTGTCGAGGTGTTCTTCGACGTGTCGGCAACAAGAAACAAGTGACGGAAGTTGGTTTGGAGCAAAGGCGAAGGAACGGCGACGAAACGGCCGGATTTTCGCGGACTTCGAAAGTGACCGGACGCACTGACCGGAAGTTCGCGCGAAAGTGGCCGGACGCGACCGGCCGGTGAGTCCGGTCCAGAATTCCGATGGGGTGTAAATCGGGGTTTCGGCCCTCGGGCGGACAAGATCGACCGACGGATGCCTTCCGGATGCTTCTGTCCGGAAGCATGATGACGCCCGAACGGACCCGGCCCGGGCCGGGGTCCGATCCTTTGTTCGGGGGTTGTCGGTTGTGACCGGACTCACCGGTGTGAGTCGGTCGTCTAAGGTCCGGTCAGCCGCGCAAAACCGTGGGTTTCCCCCAACGGCCACATTTCGTGGTGAGGGGTATTTATACCCCCTTGGTTGCCTCTTGCTCTCTCTCTTGGTCATTTGAATCATTCCTAACAAGTTAGAGCAAGCAAGCAAGCCTCCCTCCTCTCTCATTCTTGATTTGAGCTTCATTCTTGAGAGAAGAGTGATCCAAGTGCATTTGCATCGAGTTCTTGCATCTAGAGACACTTGGGGATCGTTGTGAGCCGGTGAGTTTCTTGTTTCTCTTGGAGACACCGCTCCTAGCCGGCTTGGTGATTTGGTGGAGTTGTTGGCAAGAAGAGGAGATTGTTTCTTGGCCACCTCCGGGCGAAATTGTGAGAGGATCACGCACTCCTCGTCGGGAAGACAAAGTGCAAGGAATACATTGCTCGTGTCTTGGGTACCTCACTTGTGAGTGGTGTGTTGAGGCTAGCAAGGGCACCGCCTAGCTCAAACACCATCCTTGTGTTGGTCGGCACAACCGGAGAGTAACTTGTCGGTGTACAAGCGAACTCCGGGTGAACAAATCGACTTGTTCATTGTCTCATTGTGTGGATCATCACCTTCGTGTGATTGATAGCTTCTCTTCTTCCGGGTGATTGGTTGACATCCCCTACACATCGGTATAACAAGCTTCTCACTCTAGCATTACATTCCTAGTTTACTTTGAGTAGAGAGCTAGCACTTGCTTGTGTAGGTTGTTCTTGCTAGCATAAGGACCATATTAGGATTGCTCACTAGATAGAGTAGTGACATAGACTTTGTGTGACTTAGAGATCATAGAAATATTTAGTCTTGTCACTAGAAGGCTTGCAAGACCATTAGAGCTAGTGCAAACCGCTTTACGCCGTGTTTTTATACTAATCGGTTTGTTGAGTTGAGTTTGTAGAAAATTTTTATAGGCTATTCACCCCCCTCTAGCCATCTAGGACCTTACAAGTGGTATCAAAGCCGAGGTCACCATTTTAGAAGGCTTAACAACCTCCGGTGTGAAGCATGGCTAGTATTGTGTTCAACAATGTTGGGGGAAAGCCTCCGTTCTTTGACGGAGTCAAAAATTTTGACTATTGGAAGAGATGCATGAGAATGTACTTGGGATCAATCGATGACCAAGTATGGGAAGTGACGGAGAAGGATTTTGTCATCCTAGATCCTACCAACCTCACACCCACCGACAAGATCCACAAGCAATGCAACACAATAGCATTGAGCACACTCTACAAGGGAATGGATGTCAAAGTGTTTGAAGGCATCAAGGATCTTGAGAAGGCAAGTGAAGTGTGGGAGAAGCTTTGTGAGACCTATGAGGGCACCAAAGTTGTGAAAAGTGCCAAATTGTATGTTCTCAAGAGTGAATTTGAGAATTTCAAAATGAAGAAAGATGAGAGCATACAGGATACCTTCCATAGGCTCCAAGTGATTGTCAATGACCTCAAGGCATTAGGAGTGAAGACATTGGATAGAGATTTTGGGCACAAATTCTTGATGTGCTTGCCCAAGAGATTTGCCATGTTGAGGAAGATTCTCTTTAGAGGTGCATTGGACACCATGACACCTAGTGACTTGCTTGGTGAAGTGCTAACCGATGAGAAGGTTGATGGCATGGAAGATGAGGAAGAGAAGGAAGATGACAAGAGCAAGAAGGTTGTGGCATTTAAGGCCGCCACCACCTCATCAAGGCTAAAGGGCAAGTCCAAGGCTCAAGAAGAAGATGATGAGGAAATCAACCTTGAAGAGATTGATCAAGAGTTTGCTATGTTTGTGAAGAAATTTAGCAAAATCTTGAAGAGCAAGAAGTTTAGGCAAGGCTCTAGAAGAAGAAACGATTCATCCAAGAGCAATGAAGAGCCAAGAAAGTGCTTTGAGTGTGATAGCCCTTATCACATCCTTGCCGATTGCCCAATCAAGAAAGAAAAAGAGAAGATGAAGGCATACAAGGGTGGCAAGACAAACAAGAAGAGCAAGACCATGACATTCAAGAAGACAAATGATGGCGCTTTTGTTTGTTCTTGGGATAGTGATGGATCCTCCGATGAAGAGGAAGAGAAGCCCAAGGCCATGAGTGCAATTGGCCAACACAAGAAGTCAACCCTCTTGGCTCATCACCTTCATGCTTCATGGCTAAGGCCACTAAGGTATCATTGCATGAGCATGATGAACTAAGTGATAATGAAGTAAAATATGATGATAGTGATGATGAAGATGATGAATGTGAACCCACTAAGGATGATCTTCTTGAGATGCTTAAGCAAACTCATATCATGCTTAAGACTAAGGACAAGGAATGCAAAGCTTTGCAAAAGAGTGTAAAAACTCTTGAGCAAAACTTTAGTGAGCTAGAGGCCACCCATGAGGGTCTAAAAGGAAGACCATGGGGAATTGGAGCTAGCTCATACAAGGCTTCAAAAAGCCCATGCCTTGCTCTTAGAGAAGAATGATAGAGCTTGCTCAATCATCAAGAAGGATGTTGGTTCAACATGTGACATCATAGATGAACCATTCTTGGTTGATGTTGAAGAACCATCTATTCCTTCCACATCCACATCAACCCACTCAAGCTCTACTAGTAGTGATGGAGTAATTCTAGATTCATCACTAAAGGTTGAGAATGAGACTCTCAAAAGAGAGGTGGATGAGCTCACCCACTCCTTGAGGAAGGCATATGGTGGGGATGCCCGCTTGCTAAAGTGCTTGGGTAGTCAAAGGTTTTCCCTTAACAAGGAAGGCTTAGGCTATGTCCCCAAGAAAGGTAAAAGGCCTTTGCTACTCCAAAGCCTAGCTTTGTGAAAAGCAATGGGTTCTATTGCAATAGATGCAAGCAAGTGGGGCATCAAGAGCAAAAATGTGCTAAAATTAACATAAACAAGAAATCAAGCAAAGTGCATTCCATATATTTTGATTCTTGTTATTTGCTTACCAAGGGTGAGAAGGGTGTCAAGGCAAAGTTTGTTGGTACACCCATTGTTGGCCCAAAGAAGAAGGCAATTTGGGTACCAAAGGCTTTGGTTGCTAACCTCCAAGGACCCAAAGGCAAATGGGTACCTAAATCTTATTGATTTCCTTGTAGGTGAATTACAAGATTGGGGGTAACCATTGGATTCTTGATAGTGGGTGCACTCAACATATGACCGGTGATGCAAGGAAGTTCAACATCATTGATTCAACTCAAGAGAATGGAAAGCCTATTACATTTGGTGATAACAAAAGTGGCAAGATACAAGGCATAGGCAAGATTGCAATAACCAATGATTTGACCTTATCAAATGTGGCACTTGTGGACATATTGAAGTACAATTTGCTTTCGGTGGCACAAATTTGTGATCTTGGTTATAAGTGCATCTTTGGTGAAGATAGTGTTGAGATTGTGAATACAAAAGATTCAAGCTTGATCTTCAAGGGAATAAGATTCGACAACCTCTACCTTGTGGATTTTTGGTGCTAGTGAGACTCAAATTAGTACATGCTTGATATCTCAATCTAGCATGGGTTGGCTATGGCATAGAAGACTTGGTCATGTTGGCATGAAGCAACTCAACAAGTTAGTGACACATGATCTAGTAAGAGGCTTGAAGGATGTTCACTTTGAGAAGGACAAGCTATGTAGTGCATGTCAAGCCGGCAAGCAAGTTGCCAACACTCATCCAAAGAAGAGCTTCATGAGTACTTGCAAGGCATTTGACTTGATCCATATTGACTTGTTTGACCCAACCGCATATACAAGCATTGGTGGCAACAAATATGGATTTGTGATTGTGGATGACTATACAAGATTTACTTGGGTGTTCTTTCTCAATGACAAGAGTGATGTGTATTCATTGTTCAAGACATTTCTCAAGAGGGTGCACAATGAGTTTGATATCATAGTGAAGAAAGTGAGAAGTGACAATGGAAGTGAGTTCAAGAACACAAGAGTTGATGAGCTATGTGATGACTATGGAATCATGCATCAACTCTCGGCCAAGTACACACCACAATCAAATGGTCTAGTTGAAAGGAAGAATAGGACTCTCATTGAGATGACAAGATCAATACTTAGTGAGTACAATGTGAGTCAATCATTTTGGGCCGAAGCAATCAACACCGCATGCCACTACATCAATAGATTGTATTGCCATCCCATGATGAACAAGACACCTTATGAGCTATTGAATGGAAGAAAGCCAACCATTGCATATTTTAGAGTGTTTGGATGCAAATGCTACATATTGAAGAAGGGTGCAAGACTTGGCAAGTTTGAAAAGAGGTGTGATGAGGGGTTCCTACTTGGCTATTCCACCACAAGCAAAGCATATAGAGTGTGGAACAACCACTAGTACCGAAAAGCTTTTTGGGTGACGGGACGGGATTATACGTGGCGGTAGAGGCGCCCGTCACCCGATGAAGGTCACGGTTAATCAGCGTTTTATCCGTGGCGGGCCACTTGCCCGTCACGGTTAATAAATGAACCGTGGCGGGCACATTAGGATGCCCGCCACGGTAAAGATTTCAAAAAAAAAAAAAGGCAAAAACCCTAGATAGACCCGCAAGCCCATCCATGGGCCCACCGAGCCCATCTAGGGTTAGGGATCCGCGCCGCCGCCGCTCCGCTCCCGCATGGATCCGCCCGCGGCCGCCTTCGTCACTTCAAACAAGAGGAAGGCCGCGCGCATTTTGCCCGGGAGGACCGCCGCCCCGGATCCGCCGCTGGAGGGGAGCCCACACCCCTCATCCGCCGCCGGAGGTGGGTCAAGTGCAATACAAGTGGCCGCCTCGCTCAATCGACCCGCGGATCGATATACTTCTTCGTGGCGGATCCTTCCACGGATTGGCGTTATCGCAATGGCCGGAAGAGCGATGTCGTGGAGGGAGGGAGCCGTCTCACCCGTCTCCGCCTGGCGCCGCCCTTCGCCGCGCTCCGACGCGAGCCCGCCCTCCGCCGCTTGGCGCTGCCCCGTAGCCCTCGCCCTCCGCTGCGCGAAGTTCTCCGTCAAGCTAAGCGCCACTTGCGCCCCCCCCACGGGCCGGCAGCGAGCCTGTCCTGTTATAGCGCGGGCCCGGTCCGGTAGTCCTCCCTCCGGCGCTGGCGTGTCCCGACGAAGAGTCCTCCGGCGGCCAGGCGTCCTCCAAGCGAAGTGGGAAGAGACTTCAGAGTGAGGAAGAGAGGCTGTGGTGGTGGCGGCTGCTCCGAGAAAGGGAGAGGGATGGATGTTGAATGGAACCCTAAGTTTGTGCTTTTATACTCCATGGTAGAAATCGGGCCACACTGGGCTTATTGGGCCTGTGTGTTCTCCGTGATGGGCCTTTAATGGTGCCCACCACAGTTAATATATTTTCCGTGGCGGGCACATTAGGATGCCCGCCACGAAAATAAATATTAACCGTGGCGGGCATTTCTAATGCGCCCGCCACGTAAAAAATCTTTCCCGTGGCAGGCAAAAACTCGTCCGCCACGAAAAAAAAAAGCGGGTTGTGGCGGAGTATTTTTCCGTGACGGGCAAAAAAGTGCCCACCACGGAAAAGATTTTTTGCAAGTGCTCGCAAAATCATTTCGTTACTAGTGAACTCAAGTGGCATATTGGAAGAAGTCCATGATGTTGAATTTGATGAAACCAATGGGTCCCAAGATGAAGATGAGAACCTCAATGATGTGAGTGGAACTCAATTGGTAAATGCCATGAGGGGTATGGACATTGGTGATATAAGACCAACTCAAGTTGATGATGACAACAAAGATGAGATGCAACCAATTCAAGCTAGTGGTGCTCAAGTTCAAGATCAACAACAAGCTAGTACATCATCTCAAGCAACAACAAGTGATCAACCAAGCTCAAGCAATCAAGTCCCAATACTCCAAAGCTCAAGCGTAGCTAGAGATCACCCAATTGACCAAATTGTTGGTGACATTGCAAGTGGAGTACAAACAAGAGGAAGGCTAGCGGCATTTTGTGAACACTTTGCATTTGTGTCACAAGAAGAGCCCGAAAAAGGTTGATGATGCCTTGAAGGATGAAGAATGGGTCATTGCAATGCAAGAGGAGCTCAATAACTTTGATAGAAACAAGGTTTGAGAATTGGTAGAGAGACCAAAAGACTACAATGTCATTGGAACCAAATGGGTTTTCAAGAACAAGCAAGATGAAGATGGCATTGTTGTGAGAAACAAAGCAAGACTAGTTGCACAAGGATACACTCAAGTAGAGGGTCTTGACTTTGGTGAAACATATGCTCCGGTTGCAAGATTAGAGGCAATTAGAATCCTATTAGCCTATGCATGTGCCCACAACATCAAGTTATATCAAATGGATGTCAAAAGTGCTTTTCTAAATGGATTCATCAATGAGCTAGTGTATGTTGAGCAACCACCCGGTTTTGAAGATTACCATCGTCCCAACCATGTGTACAAGTTGAACAAGGCATTGTATGGGTTGAAGCAAGCACCTAGAGCATGGTATGAGAGGTTGAGAGACTTCTTACTCAAGAAAGGCTTCAAGATGGGCAAAGTTGACACTACCCTCTTCACCAAGAAGATTGGAAATGATTTGTTTGTCATGCAAATATATGTTGATGATATCATATTTGGATCAACAAATCAAGAGTATTGTGAAGAGTTTGCCAAGATGATGGCAAAAGAATTTGAGATGTCTATGTTTGGAGAGCTCACATACTTCCTTGGTCTTCAAATCAAGCAAATGAAGAATGACACCTTCATTAGTCAAGGAAAGTACATTAGAGACATGATCAAGAAGTTTGGCATGCAAGATGCAAAGGGCATCAATACACCAATGTGTACCAATGGATCATTAGACAATGATGAAAGTGGCAATATGGTTGATCAAAGGTACTATAGGTCATTGATTGGAAGCTTACTCTATGTGACCGCTTCTAGGCCCGATGTGATGTTTAGTGTGGGCAAGTGTGCAAGATTTCAATCCTCACCTAGAGAGAGTCATCTCACCGCATCAAAAAGGATATTGAGGTACTTGAAGTACACTCAAAATGTTGGGCTATGGTATCCCAAGGGGTCAAACTTTGAGCTTATTGGATATTCGGACTCGACTATGGGGGATGCAAAGTTGATAGAAGAAGCATAAGTGGCACTTGTCAATTCCTTGGAAGATCTCTAGTATCATGGTCATCAAAGAAGCAAACCTGGTGTGACACTTTCAACCGCCGAGGCGAATACATTAGTCTTGGGTAGTTGTTGTGCACAATTGCTATGGATGAGATCAACTTTGAAGGATTATGGTTTTGATTTCCATCATGTGCCATTGTATTGTGACAATGAGAGTGCTTGCAAGATGACACAAAACCCGGTTCAACATACAAGAACCAAGCACATTGACATAAGACATCACTTCATAAGGGATCATCAACAAAAGGGTGACATTCTTTGTCCAACCTATTGGCATAGAAGATCAACTAGCCGACATCTTTACAAAGCCACTAGATGAGAAGAGGTTTTGCAATCTAAGAAATGAATTGAATATCCTTGACTTCTCCAACATGAGTTGAATGCACCCCACTATCATGACATACCCCTCCATCAAGAAATTGTTTGACATGGCATTCATGATAACTAAGGACTTGCTAGAACATATAGACATATAACTTGTGCCTTAGGAAGCATTCATGGAAAATAAAAGGATTTCAATGTATGTATGCCATCACTATTGCTCTTTATGCTTGTTTGATCTAGTGATGACATATGACATGTTTATGGGCTTGCAATCTCAAGTGTTGAATTTGGCTATCTTTTTCACACATATACTTCCACATAGGCAAGATAACCCTTGTCATAAGGTGTGAAGAAGCTTGTCTTTGGTTCAAACCGAAATATATGTTTGACAAGTGATCCAAATTTGACCAAATTTGAGCACTATTCTCTCTTCCATAACACAACATGGTCATACCTTTTGTGAAAATTGTCGACAAAGGGGGAGAGATTAGTGCATGAAAGGTTTTTGGAAAATTAAAAAAATTTCACATGTTTTTGAAAATCTTTCATGAAGGTCATGAATTTACAAGTGGTTCACACAAGTAGGGGGAGCAAGCTCATAGACAATTTGTTGCATTTGATTGTGCACTAACATATGACTTGCTCATGCACATGTTTTTAAATTCAATATACATGCTTGTGTGGTGTATGCTAGTTTTTCACAAGTTGCTTTTCAAGTGGTTGATTAACTGGCATGCATAGGAGCTAGCTAGATTTTCTAAATTCCGCTCTTAATTCAAGTACTCCCTCCATATTGAAAAGGAAGTCGTTTAGGACATCGGCACGGTCTCCCAAAGTGCAACTTTGACTTCTCTTTTCTATCAAAATATTTATTAAAAAAATTATATATGTATACTTTTATGAAAGTATTTTTCAAGACAAATCTATTGATATGATTTTTACATTTCAAAAAAACTCGATGACTTAAAAGTTATTAATCATTTATGTTCCCAATGTTTGACCGAAGCCTTTTCCAAAACGACTTCCTTTTTCAATATGGAGGGAGTACCTTGCTTATAATGTGATCTCACGTGGTACTTTGAGTTTTGATGAAAATCTAGTTACCTTGATGCTTGTATGGTGAAAATGGCGCAACTCCGATTGGTATCACGCTTCAAAGGTCCATTTCTTTCACCTAAGCATCATTTTGGTAACATAGCTCACGCTAAATTTCAATATTCATACATGTATGCAATGTTTCGTTCCAAACTCGTGGCATACATGTAGGGGGGAGCTCATGCTACCAAAACCGAACCATGATGATTGTCCAATCCTATGATTGTAAGCAAAATGCTTGGACAACCGTTGTATGTTCAAAAACATTAATCATAAAACCTTTATGCGGGTTGTCACCAATTACCAAAAAGGGGAGATTGAAGATCTCTTGTTTGGTTTTGGCTAATTAGTGACACCTAAGGACTAATCTCTCGATGCTAAGTGTTTGACTAGATTGGAGATTGGTCGCCGGGAGTTGGTGTGTGGTGATCATGGAGGATGGATCAAGGTGATCCAAAAGTTGATCAAACATGCAACTCGGTGGAGTTTCGGAGATCAATTGTCCCCAAGGCAAAGGTATAACCATAGGGCTTTTGATTTCACACCCAAGACACCATAGAGGGTGTGGGTGATTATAGGATCGATAAGCCGTACTATAAAGAGGGGAAACTTATCGTACATATCGGTCCTCATGTGCCTTTAGGTTCAAAATTCATATGCATGCATTCTAACCTAAAGAGCTAACTCCGCGCTTGTCGAAAATGTTTTCGAAAATGCTAACACATGGTGTCGAGGTGTTCTTCGACGTGTCGGCAACAAGAAACAAGTGACGGAAGTCGGTTTGGAGCAAAGGCGAAGGAACGACGGCCGAAACGACAGTTTTCGCGGCTTCGGAAGTGACCGGACCTTTTTGGACCGAAGCACGCGAAAGTGGCCGGACGCACCGGCCGGTGAGTCCGGTTAGAATTCCGAGAAGGGTGTAAACCGGGGTTCGGCCCTCGGGCCGGAGGGGGACGCTGCCGACCGGATGCTTCCGGTCTTGGCCGGAAGCATGATGGACGACTACGCCGGGCCGGCCGTCTGGCCGGGGGGTCGATCCTTTGTTCGGGGGTTGTCGGTTGTGACCGGACCCACCAACCGGACTCACCGGGTGAGTCCGGTCGATCTTGCCCCGGTCGGGCCGCAGTAAACCGTGGGTTTCCCCAACGGCCACATTTCGTGGTGAGGGGTATTTATACCCCCTTGGCTGCCTCTTGCTCTCTCTCTTGGTCATTTGAATCATTCCTAACAAGTTAGATCAAGCAAGCAAGCCTCCCTCCTCTCTCATTCTTGATTTGAGCTTCATTCTTGAGAGAAGAGTGATCCAAGTGCATTTGCATCGAGTTCTTGCATCTAGAGGCACTTGGGGATCGTTGTGAGCCGGTGAGTTTCTTGTTTCTCTTGGAGACACCGCTCCTAGCCGCCTTGGTGATTTGGTGGAGTTGTTGGCTAGAAGAGGAGATTGTTTCTTGGCCACCTCCGGGCGAAATTGTGAGAGGATCACGCACTCCTCGTCGGAAAGACAAAGTGCAAGGAATACATTGCTCGTGTCTTGGGTACCTCACTTGTGAGTGGTGTGTTGAGGCTAGCAAGGGCACCGCCTAGCTCAAACACCATCCTTGTGTTAGTCGGCACAACTTGGGAGAGTAACTTGTCGGTGTACAAGCGAACTCGGGGTGAACAAATCGACTTGTTCATTGTCTCATTGTGTGGATCATCACCTTCGTGTGATTGATAGCTTCTCTTCTTAGGGTGATTGGTTGACATCCCCTACACATCGGTATAACAAGCTTCTCACTCTAGCATTACATTCCTAGTTTACTTTGAGTAGAGAGCTAGCACTTGCTTGTGTAGGTTGTTCTTGCTAGCATAAGGACCATATTAGGATTGCTCACTAGATAGAGTAGTGACATAGACTTTGTGTGACTTAGAGATCATAGAAATATTTAGTCTTGTCACTAGAAGGCTTGCAAGACCATTAGAGCTAGTGCAAACCGCTTTACGCCGTGTTTTATACTAATCGGTTTGTTGAGTTGAGTTTGTAGAAAATTTTTATAGGCTATTCACCCCCCTCTAGCCATCTAGGACCTTACAAGTGGTATCAAAGCCGAGGTCACCATTTTAGAAGGCTTAACAACCTCCGGTGTGAAGCATGGCTAGTATTGTGTTCAACAATGTTGGGGAAAGCCTCCGTTCTTTGATGGAGTCAAAAAATTTTGACTATTGGAAGAGATGCATGAGAATGTACTTGGGATCAATCGATGACCAAGTATGGGAAGTGACGGAGAAGGATTTTGTCATCCTAGATCCTACCAACCTCACACCCACCGACAAGATCCACAAGCAATGCAACACAATAGCATTGAGCACACTCTACAAGGGAATGGATGTCAAAGTGTTTGAAGGCATCAAGGATCTTGAGAAGGCAAGTGAAGTGTGGGAGAAGCTTTGTGAGACCTATGAGGGCACCAAAGTTGTGAAAAGTGCCAAATTGTATGTTCTCAAGAGTGAATTTGAGAATTTCAAAATGAAGAAAGATGAGAGCATACCGGATACCTTCCATAGGCTCCAAGTGATTGTCAATGACCTCAAGGCATTAGGAGTGAAGACATTGGATAGAGATTTTGGGCACAAATTCTTGATGTGCTTGCCCAAGAGATTTGCCATGTTGAGGAAGATTCTCTTTAGAGGTGCATTGGACACCATGACACCTAGTGACTTGCTTGGTGAAGTGCTAACCGATGAGAAGGTTGATGGCATGGAAGATGAGGAAGAGAAGGAAGATGACAAGAGCAAGAAGGTTGTGGCATTTAAGGCCGCCACCACCTCATCCAAGGCTAAGGGCAAGTCCAAGGCTCAAGAAGAAGATGATGAGGAAATCAACCTTGAAGAGATTGATCAAGAGTTTGCTATGTTTGTGAAGAAATTTAGCAAAATCTTGAAGAGCAAGAAGTTTAGGCAAGGCTCTAGAAGAAGAAACGATTCATCCAAGAGCAATGAAGAGCCAAGAAAGTGCTTTGAGTGTGATAGCCCTTATCACATCCTTGCCGATTGCCCAATCAAGAAAGAAAAAGAGAAGATGAAGGCATACAAGGGTGGCAAGACAAACAAGAAGAGCAAGACCATGACATTCAAGAAGACAAATGATGGCGCTTTTGTTTGTTCTTGGGATAGTGATGGATCCTCCGATGAAGAGGAAGAGAAGCCCAAGGCCATGAGTGCAATTGGCCAACACAAGAAGTCATCCCTCTTCGGCTCATCACCTTCATGCTTCATGGCTAAGGCCACTAAGGTATCATTGCATGAGCATGATGAACTAAGTGATAATGAAGTAAAATATGATGATAGTGATGATGAAGATGATGAATGTGAACCCACTAAGGATGATCTTCTTGAGATGCTTAAGCAAACTCATATCATGCTTAAGACTAAGGACAAGGAATGCAAAGCTTTGCAAAAGAGTGTAAAAACTCTTGAGCAAAACTTTAGTGAGCTAGAGGCCACCCATGAGGGTCTAAAGGAAGACCATGGGGAATTGGAGCCCGCGTCTCCATGTCCCAGTGGTTGGAGACCGCATGGGCCTCCGTAGGAATCATGCTTTGGCCCATAATGCTAGGGTCGGGCGAGTTTGAAATTTCATGGGATCGGCGACAAGGGGTCCACTTTGGCATGGTCGATGAGACGGAATCTCGGGGGGGGGGGGGTGTGGTTGGATGAGCCCAAAACCATGCCTTTGGAGTCGGGCGAAGTGAAGTTTCCCTTTGATCGGATGAGCGAAACTCCCCTCTATGGGGTCGGATATGGGACCGGGGTCTCATCTTTAATTGTTTAGGCAGATGAGGGATCATGTTCGTTTTAATCCTACTAGATATCCCAAATATTGTTACCCGACACATAAACTACACATTTATGCCAATAAGATAGATATTCTAAATAAGCCATTCAACATGCATCTAAATTACCACTTCATTAATTATTGAAAGCAAGCTAAAATTTTCCTTAAATGTATACTTCTAAATTAGCCACATAGTTACTATATGATGTTTTTATAATGGAAAAGGTGAAAGTAAAATAGGTACTCCCTCCGTTCCAAATTATAAGGCGTTTTTGGCTTTTCTAGATACATTTAATAGCAAAATAAATTTATCTAGAAAAGCCAAAACGTCTTATAATTTGAAATGGAGGTAATATATTAGAGTCTATTAAGTTTTTTTTATTATGTGAGATTTTTTTGATTCATCTCTTTTTTTTAGCGCAAGGATTAATGCGTGATGACCATTGTATATCTCAATTAGTATAGCTCGTTTTTCTTTAGAAGAGAGCGTTACCAAATCCAAATGAATTGAACATGCATGCATGCGGCTTACTATGGGTTGTTGGCATGACGAACAAAATCTTTCAGTGCAAGGAGCTGAAGAAAAGACCACGCAAAATGATATACTCCTACCGGACGAGGACGATCAAGAAGGGATCAATTAAAAAGTCAATAATGCGGCCAGGCCAGCATGGGTTTGAAGAAGAACACGGCCATGGTCAGCGGGGAACCCATACTTTTTCCTTCGTTCCACAGACCAACATCGACTAGGTGTAGCTCTAGACTGATACCAAACTAAACCCAACCCAGGTAGACACTTCTTTTTCAATAACCCCGGCCAGTTTGCCCCCAAATAAATAATGAATTTAATTGGAAATTAATCGGCAGAACCCTCTCAAGAAAACGCTAACCGTTGAAAATTAATCAATGGTGTCATACTGTATGATCTTCCTCTTCTTTATTATAACTAAATGGATGAACCAAAAAAAAAAAAAAAAATTAAACCACTTATAGTTTGGAATGAGGGAGCGAGTACTTTTTTTTTTTTTCAACGAGACACAAGTGTTTCGTATAATTGATTGATGTTCACGCTTTCCTGTGGACACAAGAAGGAAAAATTAAGAGATAAAAATGACTCAAAAAGAGGTTTTATGAATAATGCACACCGAAGTGAGTTAGGGCACTCACAATGCAGACTCTACCGTAGAGTTTAAGATTATTTATTACCATTATATTTATTGCACTTAATTTCCTGATGTGGGAGTATATTTATGGAAGAGAGATGGAGAAAAAAAATAAGACTCAAAGTCTTATTTGGACTCCAAGTCTTATTTGGACTCTAAGAGCACTCATAATAATGACTCTATGGTAGTTTCTATCCTCATTTATTACCCCTCTATTTATTGCTTTTTACTGATGTGGCGCTGTATTTATTGATGAGAGAGAGAGTAAAAACACAAGAAACCGAGTCTAACTAAGAAACAAAATCTTCACGTAAACCAAAATAATATGTGAGAGTGATAAGTGGTCCATGTGATATCACGATAGAAAAATGTATTGTGAAAGATAGTTTCTTAACATAATGTCCAAGACTAAACCATGATAGTTTCATACATTGTGAGTGCCCTAAATCCATGTTACTCAAGGTAATAAATACTTTTAGGCTCTATGGTAAAGTCTGCATTGTGAGTGACCTATTAAAAAAAAAAAAAATGTATAAAGAGCAAAAAGTGAGTGAAAACGGGACGAGCGAGGTAACTTATTAATTAATAATCGATTATTAAATGTTTTATAAGTAACGACGCCACCGCCCCTAAAGAATTCCAAAGCGGGCCAAATGAAGCGGGCTGGCACCGGCCCGGATTAAAAAGCACGGCCGGAAACGGTCCGGCCCGCCTTGCCCGTGCGTGCTTGGCCCGCCCGGTGCCCTTGCGTGCTCGGGCGTGAAATCGGCCCGTGGGCCGGCACGCTGCCCGGTCCGATCCAACAGGAGGCACGGGCGCAGCCCGATAAATCCTGGCCATTGGATGATTTAGGTGGTTTCGTGAGCCGTCGGATGATAGTATATTAGATGAAACCCTAACTTCCAATACCTGTGGCCGTCATTTCTCCATCCCGTAATCCCGTACTCTTCTTCCTCCCGTGCATCACCATGGCAGCTCCTCCTCCTCCCTTGCGTGTCCCCATGGTTGGTCCTCCTCCTCCTCCCTTGTGTCCCCATGGCTGGTCCTCCTCCTCTCCTCCCTGATTCCCATGGTGGCGGTGGCGACGGCGAGCTGCAGCAGCTCGCGGGGCGACGGGCGTTCACCGGGAGGTTCGAGACGCAGCAACTCACGCGGCGGCGGCGCACTCGCGTTGAGGCGGTGGCGAGCAGCAGCAGCTCGGCGGGCTTCAGCGGCGCTTCGCCCGAGCAGTAGGCCCGGCGGGGGGGCGGCGCTGCACGCAGCGGCACCTGGCCAGCACGAGCACGGCGTGCTTGCCGGCACGGCACGCACGCTTCGACGGCCGCCGCATCGCGCTCGGGCCGCGACCTTGGCACGCCGACCGACATGGCACGGCACGGCAGGGTCAGCCGTGCCTCGGCGTGCCGTGCCCATCCGCGTGCCGTGCCTCGCCGTGCTCGTGCCGTGCCGTGCCGTGTCGGCACGTTTGGAATTCTTTAACCGCCCCCAAAACTGCAACCCCTGACCCCACACGCATCGCCGCGCCGCGGGTTGACATCTTCGCTTCCCCCTTCCCTTCCCGCCACCTATAAAAATGCTGCCTTCGATTTCGATCCATTCGTTCAACTCCCAGCTGCAAACACAACATCATCTCCTCTTCTGCATCCATTTCAATCGTCGCGCAGCAAGCTCTCAACTGATCGATCCTCCGATCACACGCACAAGCAGCGACCACAGCCCGCAGCATGGAGGTCCCGGAGGTTCCCCACTATTTCCTCTGCCCGATCTCGCTGGAGGTGATGCGCGACCCGGTGACGCTGGCCACCGGCATCACCTACGACCGCGCCAGCATCGAGCGCTGGCTCTTCACCGACGGCCACGCGACATGCCCCGTCACGCGCCGCGCGCTGGCCCCCGCCGAGATGGACGCCACGCCCAACCACACGCTGCGCCGACTCATCCAGGCCTGGTGCGCCGCGCACCAGGTCGAGCGCTTTCCCGACGCCGCGCCCGCCGCTCGACTCGTGCCGCGTCGCCGCGCTCATCGACGAGGGACGCCACGGCGGGGACAGACAGGCGCAAGCTGCGCTCAGGGAGATCAAGGCAGTCGTCGCCGAGAGCGAGCGCAACAGGCGCTGCGTCGAGGCCACGCCGGGCGCCGTCGACTTCCTCGCCTCACTCGTCACCAAACACTCGTCTAACTCTTCATCAAAGCGTGCCAGCAGCCAGCAAGACGCCGCCGAGGACTTCGTGCTGGATTCGCCGACGTCCACGAGCTCGCCGGCCCAAGACGCGCTCGGCGTGCTCTACTCGCTCAAGCCCTCAGAGCGGAGCCTCCAGCCCAGATCATGGAACGGGACGGAGACTTTCTCAACACGCTGGCGTCTGTTCTGCGCAGCCCGAGCTACCGGTCACGTGCCTACGCCATTCTTCTTCTCAAGGCGATGACGGCGGTTATGACACCTGCGCGCCTCATGACGGTGAGCGATGGCCTCGTGCAGGAGGTGGTGCGCGTCGTCTCGGACCGGGTGTCCTCAAGGCTGTCCGGGCGGCACTGCACGTGCTGTGCCGCCTCTGCCCCTGGGGCCGGAACCGCGTCAAGGCCGTCGAGGCCGGCGCGGTTACAGTGCTGGTCGAGCTGCTCCTCGACGAGGGCGGACGCCGCGTCACTGAGCTAGCCGTCGTGGCCATCGACCACCTCTGCGGCTGCGCGGAGGGCCGGTCGGACCTTGTCTCGCACCCGGCGGGGCTGGCCGTCGTGTCCAAGAAGGTTATGCGGGTGTCCACAACCGCCACCGAGTGCGCCGTTCGCGCGCTGCACGCCGTGGCCAGGCACTCGCCGACGCCCTCGGTGCTGCAGGAGATGCTCGCCTTTGGTGTGGTGGCAAAACTGTTGATGGTGCTGCAGGTCAATGCCGGCGACAGGGCCGGTATAAGGGCAAAGGAGATGCTAAAGACACACGCTAGGGTTTGGAAGGGCTCGCCATGCCTCCAAGCATACCTGAGGGATTCTTACCCTTGCTGATATATATGCCTACACCATGTAGATTACATTGATATTTATTTGTAGCTAAAAGGATTTATTTGTAGCCAAAAAGGAGCACACATTTTGATTCTCCTTTTTAGGTTTGTCGATATTTTAGTCGGTACATGTACAAATTCTTTAATGTTTCAAAAAAAAAAAGATTGAGAGACATTATTCTCTCCAAAGTAGAAAATGCATCTATTATTAGTGCATCTACATGTACATTTTAAATAAAAATCATATCATCAAAAAGCTGTACATATTCTTGATTGAATTTCATTTTATGTGTTCATTGTGTGATGCTGGTTCCAGCTAGTTTATAACTGCAGAATCAGGGGTAAAATTGTGATTATAAATTCTAGAAAATGTTTTTACAAATTGTTAGTATGCAGTATATATCAACAAAATCCACATCTGCTTGCTAACTGCAGAATCAATAGTTTCTGTTGTTTGATTTTGCTAAGAAATAAGCTAGCTCTCTGTTTAATTTCTTGTTACCATATCAGAGTAAATGAGGATTTCAAAGATTTTGGGCATCACCCGTGATAACTCTGTTTTACATATTTATAGCCCTACAAGTCTATTTCACCCGTTCTTATTTTTGGATGCGCGCTACTTCTATCTAGTACACAGCAAACAGATTTAGTGGCAGCATCATACTGCTATTGATCAGTAAGCCAACATTATTAAATTACTCGAGTTTATGACAGTTTTGGTTTGCTATTGCTTTCGCTTGACGACTGCAAAATAGCACCTGATTGGTGCATAAAAAAGATGCACCTTTCACTTGATTTCTCTCGCAGCCATTGTCCGCTTCTAGATGATTTTAAGTAGCTAGCTGCACACACGCATCCTAGCTAGCAAGACAGCAGAGCATGCATAGACCATTTTGGCTACCATATAAAACTATTTTTTAAAGGTAAAATGAATACAAGTCCCATTCTTGGCTCAATTGTGGATCAACGTACCGATATGATGCATGACTTTGAGAGAGAGAGAGATAGGGGAAACAGCAGCAGTGATCCAATGCCTCAATCAGTTGGTACCTGCTCCGATCCCTTTCTCTAGTTTCCCTGGAACAAACAAGACGCAAAGGTAATAAAATTTACAAGTTTGTCAGAAATGTAACAGCGCAGCAGAGTGCCTCAATCTGATTGTCTGAAAAGAAGAGAGTGAAAGATATGCTTTGTCTACATGTCTGAAAATCGCGCGTCAGATGCCATGCATGTTCTCCCGGCTGTGGGAGGCGCTAGTTTTCGCAAGTTCAACATTCATATGCACAGACTATGAATAAATCAAACCTGATTGATGAAACTGCAACCAACACAATCAGTTATTAATTGGTTGAAATTCGAAACAAGGACCCGTTAAAACTTTAAATAAATGCACATTAATTGGGACCAACTAGTGTAAAGGTAGAAACAATAGTCAAATGCTTATCCTTGTTATTACAGCCCACCACAGTTGCTTATGCTGGTAACGATGATAGATAGTAGTAGATAGAGAGGAGACAATTCAGTCAATCGAATCTTCAATTCTGCTGTATATACTTCATTGGAAGCTAGCTGCATTCTTAGGATCCACGTTTAGGGGGGCCTTTGGATTGCAGGTGAAACGTGGGAAAAGTGAATGATAGGATTTTCATAGGAAAGATTCCTTTCCTGGCCTTTGGATCGTAGGAAAACAAAGGAAAATTTCCATAGGAAATGGATCCTCGCGCCTCTATTCCTTAGGAAAAAAAAAGCATGAGGTCGGACTTGACGGAAAGAATCCTGGGCGCGAACAGCGTCACGCTTTGGGAGCCACACGACGCCCTCCTCCTTGCCGCCACGAGGCCCATATTCTCGCCCCGTGTCACTCCCATGTGAGCTGGCTCGGGCGGCTCCCTCCCCCAACCCTAGCAGCTAGCCCCTTCTTCCCTTCCTCCCCCCGCCCGGAGCAGGCCATCGGGGCAGGGGCCGTGTGTCTCGCCCGGGATGGCGGCGGCGAGGCCCCTCGCGGAATCGGGCGGGTGGGCTGCTACACGGAAGGTGGTTCCTCCCCCTGCGTGAGCTGCGTGGAGGTCCCGCGTGGGAGGCTTGTGCCAATGCAAGGGAATGGCGAGGGGCTCCACCCTTCTCCTTCCTCCTCCCTCCATGGTGAAGGTGGTGGCGCTGCGGGCCCGCCTGCCGGCAGTTGTCGGCGGCCAAATCTGGGCGGGCCGGTAGCCGGATCCGATGGTCGGACGGCGAGATCTGGGCGGACCTAGCCGGACGGCTTGGCTGCCACGGTGGAGCCGAGCGCATGCGGGCAGCTTGAGGGTCGTGGCTGGGTTTTGTGTAGGTTTTTGGGGGCAACGCTATGCTTGCTCCCCCCTCACGGTCATGGCCGCCGTTTGGGGTGGCCGGCCCCTTCGGTGGAGGCGGCGGCCGGCGGGGGACACTAGTTTGGGGCCGGCGCCCCGATCCGACGGGGCGGCGCCAAAGATGGTGGGGCTCACGCCTCCTTGTGGCTGATGGTAGCAATGTCGGCATGGACATCGACATGTGCTCGGCCGGCGTCGGTAGCCGGGCAATGGCCTCGACGCGGCGGTGGACGCCGCGCATGGAGTGCGAGGCTGGTCCTCGGCACGTCGATGCGGTCACGGGGGTGGCTGACGAGCCCGGCTACTATGCATAGCCGGCGGCCGATGCTTCTCGAGCCGGCGGGGCTTCGGCAGGGATGGTCGGCAGCGGCGGCCGATGATGACATGCTATAATCCCGCATCTAGGCCGATGTCCGCGCTAGGGTACTTGGGCGGCTTCGGCGACGGTAACGCCCGAGGGCGCCGCTTTCCCTCTTGGGGCGTCATGTCCCTAGGATCTTCCACAGGCGAGCGATGGCAGCGCATAGTGTCGTAACCTTCTTGAAGGCGTCGTTGTGGAGTTCGACTCAATCTGATGTCTCGTTGTAGGGCGTGAGGTCGTAAGTCGGAGCTGCTCTTGCAATATGCTCGAGCTGGGCAACGATGACCGACCATGGCTCCTGCTTTGGGAAGTCCGGTCTCGTATCTTAGTTGGGTTGTCGTTTGCTCTGTTGTGTTGCATGGGTAGGCTTCACCTTCGTGGTGGTTCACGCCACGTTGGCTGCCGCGGTACATAATTTGCTCTCTACTTATCAATTAAGTCGGTAATATGGATCTTTTGAAAAAATTCATGGAACGGGGCGGAATGTTGACAGTGATCCTTTGATTTAGATTTTTCTCTCCTACCTTTATTTAAAAAAGACAGTGATCCTCAGTTACCAGCAAGTTTGACTACTCGCCGTTCAACTTTGATGTTCGACCGTAATGGCTATGGAGCTATGGCTGCAAAACTCTGCTACGAAAATATGCAGAGACACAAACACACTTCCTCACTGCAGCCACATGCATAATGTATCCTGGCAAGCGGCGGGTCAAACCGTTCAAGGCAGATTAAAGGTTTATGGACACATTGCATGAGCCTACGAGGACATCACTGTCCATGCTTGAGCAAATCAAACCTGCACTTATGAGCAAAACCCAACACGACTCCTCTAATGGGCCAAGCCTCAATTGGACTGAGCTACGAGCCTAACAGAGAAGGCGGTTGGAAAAGATGACCAAACCCCCGGTATCTTGTGTAATCGGCCAAGAGCATCTACAGAATATTCTTAGGGCAAAATTGTATAGTAGCATTGGCTATAATCAAGGACTATAAATAAGGAGCATTTCACTTGATTTCTCTCTCGCAGCCATTTGTCCACTTCTAGATGATTTTAAGTAGCAATAGTTGACACACATTCTAGTAAGGCATTAGAGCATGCATAGACCATTTTGGCTACCATATAAAACTATTTTTTTAAAAGGGAAATAGGCATAAGTTTAATAAATGCACCTATAATGCATAGAGGTGCTAAACAAAACATATAAATGGAACGGTTTCCATGCTACAAGGCAAAAGGGAACATACACAAGAACAATTAGAGATTCACATTACAAATTTGTTACATTTGAGAAAGGCACATCTGCTGTTTCGAGGTTTTTTTTTTTGGTCTAGAAAATAATAATCAGAGACTATCTAGGCATGGTGTCAAACCTCCCAAATATTCATTACCACCGTGTCTCTATACTGCCTCCCTCTATTCCATTAACTTGGGTAATCTGGCATCATTGCCCAAACGAAAGCACTCGCCTTCCACTAACATCTGCAATTGGAATTCTGCAATGAGGTTAGGAGCTACGACATCAAACATATGTTCAATATCTTTTGCATCAAACATCACGGATGGAGGGCCAGCCTGTGCCGCTCCGCCCAACACTGCTGCAACTGTGCTTGCTCTGTTCATTGCATTTTGGGACGCAACTAGTTGTTGATTTACAATTGCAGTTGCAATGTAAGTTCCTGCTTCTGATGTACCAGCCCTAGCTTCAGCTAGAGACAGCTAGCCACGCCTAAGTAAGTTGTTAGTGGTTGCTTCGATCCATGTGGCTTTAGCAAATGGTAATGGCTGCAGCAACCGGTACTGTAGCTGCTGATGCTGCTGGTGGTGGTGGCGGTGGTGATGTACCTTAAGTGCTTCTGAGGCTCCAAACAAAGCAGCTTCAAAGTTTCCAATTCTATCAATTGAATAATCCATTTATAAATGTCCTTGACCATTTCTTCAAAAGTCTAGAAGTCCATCGATGTTTCTAGAATGGGGCACACTTGCCTGCAGAAATTTGGTCAAGACACGAGGTAACCCATTGATTTTTGAATTCCATGGATAACGGAGTACCGCATGCAGGTGGGCGTTTGCCATCATGTTGCTCCGCCATTCAGTAACATCAGAGATGGATCCCTACTTTTGTATTATCCTTTGATGTTTTACTGGGTTGGTTGCTTCAATTACCTTGAGCCGTTTGAACATCTTGATGAACAGAGCAGACTTGACGTCCTCCTCCTCATGCGACACATGGTTCATGGAAAGAGAAGCATAGCGTACTTCATGGTTCGCTAATAGGTTCAAGAGATTATTTAGGTCTGATGGGAGTCTTAGCCCTACATGAATATCATTTCTGATAATTGAAGCAACAACAACCATATCAATTACTGCCATCCCTGTTGCAGTGATCTCGTTCAGCAAAGGCAGCAAAGAACTATTGCCCCTGAGGTTTCCTAATTTATCAATTCCAAACTCTGCAACTATGAAATTACCATTCAAGTAGTATCCACACTCATGTAGACTACAGAACCAAGCAACAATAGCACACCTGCCTTGCCACGCACCCTTAATTCTCTTGGTGTACAACCTTGGATCCCTAGAAACAGGTATCTTAACAACTAGAATTTTCCCGGGCCTAGGAATGTACTGCATCAGTGTTTGTTCCCTTTCAGAGTCTTCATCACTGGAAAAAAATCTCTTGACAAAAATCCTATAGAAAAATTAAGTTTAGCAACATTGTGATTTATGAAATGCAGTGATCGAAGGATGAGAGTAATGCAGTGATTGAAGAATAATGCAGTGATCAAAGAAGATGCCAATAATGATCAAATAGGGGCATAGGGACAAAAAAAAATCTCACCCGTGGAAGGACTTTTTCGGCACGATGTCGCCCCTAGCCCGGCCCGGCCCCGCCTCCACCGAAATGTGCCATAGGTCAGGAGTTTTTTTAAGGAGTTGGGAGAGGAGTCAGAGCGGTGGCGGATGATGAAACGAGCACGAGGGTCCTAAGTCGCCCCTGTGACTGATGTACGCCGTCAGACCGTCTGGGTCTGCTACCCGCTTAGTCGCTGATCAGGCCCAATGGAGTTAGTGATGTGTCTTACGGTCCGGCCCTGGCCCATCACGAACCTTCGTGGGCCGCAGTGGCTCCGTCCTGTCATCCATTGGAATTCATCCGCGCCGATCAGTCGGCGCAGAAGCCCACGCCGACCACCCCCTTGGCCCAGTTCGATTTTAGCCCATATGGTTTTCCTGCCCCCTCTCACCTTCAGGATTTTGGCGCATTGAAGTGAGCTGGCCCAACAGCAGCCCTGCGGGAACACAACAAGCTTTTTATTTTTCTTTAATTTATTTTTTCTTTCTTTCTGCGTTTTCTTCTCTTTTTTCTTTTCTCTTTTTTACTTGTCTGTGTTTTTTTTTCCCTAATCTCTTCCATTTCTAGCAGGAGAAAACACGGAGCATAAGAACAAATCCTGGACCTCCTAAATCTAAAAAAAATTCCTTGACCTCCTATCCACAGGTCAGTTCAGTTTAGTTTCTATTTTTCAGCTAGTATTGAGAAGGCCATTGTCCATGTTTGGGCAAAGATGTCAGAAATTACTATGAGTTGGCCAAAATTTACTGACATAAGCAAAATAAAAATGAACTGTACACCTAGCTCATTCATGCTACCACATAAATATAATGAACATTATCACTATACGGTTGCTAGGTTCAGACAGGAAAGAAAATGCTTCCTCATTTGCACTAGCTTTTGCAATATGAACATTAGCACCATAAATGGCTATTCAGACAAGAAAGAAAATTTTTCCTGATATGCAGGACCTTTTGCAAATACCAAAGTCATTCCAATTCCTAAAATAGAGGTAATTCAGGGTGTACCTGCAAATATGCTAAACTGATATAACGCAATGCAGCACAGCTGAAATCACGGCATGGTGAACTTATCTGCTCATGGGCATGAGATAATGATCAAATAGAACAAGATATCTTGTTCGATGATTGCGTTCACAACGAAGAAAGATAATTAAAAACCATCAGCCGAGGAAGGTCTTTCGGCATGATGTCGCCCCTGCCCCGGCCCCAGCCCTGACCCCGCCTCCGCCTCCTTCAAAATGTGCCACAGGTCAGGAGTTTTTAAGGAGTTGGGAGAGGAGTCGGAGCAGTGGCGGCGGCTGATGAAAAGAGCATGAGGGTCCTAAGTCGCCCCCCGCGACTGATGTACGCCGTCAGACATTCCGGGTCTGCTACCCGCCTAGTCGTCGATTAGGCCCAATGGCGACAGTGGTGTGTCTGACGGTCGAGACCTGGCCCATCACGAACCTTCGTGGGCCGCAATGTTTCTGCCCTCTCATCCATCAGAATTCATCCGCGTTGACCAGTCGGTGCGGAAGCCTGCACCGCCCACCTCGGCCCAGTTCGATTTTAGCCCATATGGTTTTCCTGCCCCTCCCCCTTTTTGGGATTTTTGGCCCATGGAAGCGAGCTGGCCCAACAGCAGCCCAAGTGGGAGCATAGTGGGCCTTTTATTTTTTTTTTTTTTTTTTTTTTTCTTTTTTTCTTTTTCCCTTTTCTTTTCTTTCTTTTTGTGTTTTTTTTCTTTTTTCTCTTTTTATTTCTCTGTGTGTTTTCCCCTTTTATCCTTTTCTTTTTCGTTTCTTTTCTCTTCTTTCATTCATGCACCTAGCCTAAAACATGGAGCATAAGAGTCATTCAAAGAGACATGGCAAAAGCATCATAGAACTACAGATTAGCTGGTATAGTGAGAATCTCTATGTGGACATATGAGCAAGGGTGTAGTCATGATCATTCATCATAGTAGGAGAGCTTGAGAATGGTTCCAACCAAAGGTAGAGCTTGGGCCAAATCCTAGCAAGTGCCAATGAAACTAATTTAGTTGTTGTAGTAAAAGGAAACCGATCTAAATAATGTTATAGTGAAGGCACTAATAAATTATATAGAACCTTTACTGAACCAAGGGTGGTATGGTCGTTGTGCCCACGTTAGCCTCAATGAAGCCACGTCTCTACTAGTTCCAACTTCAGTGGTGACTTTTTATGGCGTGTGTTGACACCTCTTAAGCTCTATTTTTATGTGTCAACTAAACATATAATAAGGTTATAAAATGAATAAATACATAGAATAGGTATTATCTTGATACGCAGTTCCACGAGTTTTGGTGATTTATATCTTTTCGGGGACTTGACGGGTAAATCTTGGGAAAACTAAGAGAAAACCCCCAAATAATAAGAAGATTTACCATTGGAGAATTTCGACCGAAAAGTGAACTAAAACATTCTAGAAGACACCGGAAGACACGGGGAAAGATCGGACGGCTGGGCCTTGTGGCTTTGGCGGCCGCCGATGAAGAATAGGCGGCCGCCGGGTGGGACCCCACTGTCGGTGTCATCTTCCTAGCTAGGTCGGTTTCAAACCGACTTTGAGGTTGTATCTACAATCAATTATCGAAGGTCGGTTTGATCCAAGGGTCGGCATTCATCGGCCACGACTATATAAGGATGATCCTACCCGGCCTTAGGCATGAAAATCATTATTCATCATACTCATTTCACGATCATAGCTAGAGCCATACCTCTCTAATTAGAAGAGCTAAGATCAAGTTGAGAGAGATTAGTAGAAAGTTGAGAGATAGATCAAAAGAACTTAATTTGAGTTCTAGATCTATTCTTGAGAGATAGAAAGTAGAGTTGAGGAGAAGTAAGGAGAAGTACCGGATGCTTCGGTGACTCTCTACGCTTGTACCTCTCGGGATCAAAGGCTTCATTGCACTTGATCTTGAGACTTCTTTGGTGGATCAACCTTATATTTGAGTAAGTTCACTTATTTATATTTCTTTCGGTTTATGACTCATTAGAGTACTTTGATTCTTGTCGCTCTTGAATTGAAGTTGTTTTCCTTAGTGCAAACGTGGTGTTTAGACTAGATAACTCATAAATACACCCTACTGCTTGAGCAGGGCGTGGTAGATCGTGGTAGTGACTAGTACCATTGATTCCTTTGGACTCCACTTCCCGTAGGATAGGACACGTAGGGACATAGTTCTTTGGGGGAATAGTAAGTTTCGCCCTTACTTTCCTTTGAGTACGTCCCCATTAAGAAATATCTCTAAGCCTTGCAAGGATATAAATTAGACAACCATAGAATTCTTCTCACCTTTTATCTGAACTCCCGTTCCTTCCTATTATCTCAGGGATTAGTTTTGTCTCATTACCATCACACCATTCTCCCCGTGGATTCGATATTTAAAACCCTCTCTCGGGTGAAGTGCTCATCGTTTACGTTAAACTACGGACTATACAAATTATAAATAATTCTGTAGGATAACTTTTACCAACGGCGTGGTAGGTCATGTTGGACATGAAGAAGACCACCGTACCCATGCCTATGGTTGGCGATGATCTAGGTAAAACTTTCTTGATAATGATTTACACTTGTTTGAAGGAGCGCGTTAGATTTTGACTTTCAATGCAAGAAACCCATGTCCTTAGCTAGGGTTGAACACAAAACCCTACTTTTGTTTTCCCATTTCAATATTTAGCCCGGCTCAAGATCAATTTCGAAATGTTAGTTGTGTGTTACACACATTTGGACAACGGACATCTGGGCCACGCACCAACTTGGTCCATCAATCGACTCGCGAGATGGAATGAAATTACTCGACCGTCGGATTCGTCCTCATCCGCTTCCTTTGCATTGTCTTGTCCTCATCCCATCACCCAACGCCCCCACATGGGGGGCTCTTTGCGACATGCCCACGCTAGCTTGTTACCACTATGCCCGTCCACCGGCGCTCCCTCCCTCCCTCTTCTATTCTACCACCTCCTCTGTAACCAGGCTCTCCTGCGATGCGACTGTGTCAGCTCGCTGCCTTCCTGACCATCCACCGGTGCTCCCTCCCTTCCTCTTTTTCTCTCTCTTCCCCACCATGGCCTCCATTGCTATTCCATGCTCCACCAAAGATGAGGATGGCGGTGGCTACGACGGCTGTGACGAGGTAGGTCATTCTGCTTTGTATCTGAGCCCTCCTGAAGATCTCTAGATAGGTTTTGAGTAATTAATGACAACCTAGTATTGATCTCTATGCTTAAGTGTTATCTAGTATGAGATGAATCCTACTCAAGTCATGGTGCAAATGTTGATCATGGCGGATGCATTGTGTTGATCCAAAAGATGATCATGTTCATAGACTTCGAAAGACAAGATGGAGAAATAAAATGGGCTCAAGGCAAAGGTATATTTGATAGGGCCATTTTGTTTTGCACTCAAGGCACCATAGAGGGTGTGAGTGATTTAGGGTCAATGGCTGAACTATTAAGCGGGGAATTATTTCAGAAACTTCGATCACCATGTGCCTCTAGGTCCTATATCATGTGCATGTATTCTTAACCTAGAGAGCTAGCCCAACCTTCGGAATTGATTGTGAAAATGCTAACACACATGCACTTGGTGGTGTTGGCACATTTGCGGCGGTGGTTGTTTGTAGGGTTGAGATGGGTGTGTGAAAATGCTAACACACATGCACATGCACTTAGGCGCTTTTGGGAAAATGAAATGCTTATTTTCTATTGCGCCGGATGCAAGATGGTGGTGAAAACATGCTAACTCTGGAGCTCAAGTTGGTACACTTGTTGGCTAGCATGTTTGAGCAAAGGTGGAGAAGTTAGCGGTGTAGACGGGCTGTAAAACACTGTTTTATAGGTGCAGGATGCCGCAGACCGTGGCGTCGGACGCCGAGCGTGGCGGCGTCTGGCGCGTGGTGGTTTGCTTGTGACACCGGTGTTTCTTGCCCGGCGCGTCGGTGGTGCGGCGTCGACGCCCGGGTGTCGCAGGATCGGCATTCGGGCGCGTTGTGAAGCCGTAACGAGGCCGAGCACATGTTAGAACGGGTTGGACGTCGAGGTGCGTCCGATGGTATGACGACCGGCGATTCGGCGGTGGCGACATTTGCAAGGGATTCTTTGGGCGTGTCCGAGCCGCGTCGGACTTCGGGCGGCGTGTGCGTCTGGTGCATGTTGGAATTCGTGCACCAACGGCTCTTTTCAAATGGTTGATTACACGTGGCATTCCGTGGAGTGCCAGACGCTTCTGTGCAGTGTTCGGCGGCTCTCTCCTAGCGCGTTCGACGTCCTCGTAAGAAATCGGTTTGAAGTGGGGGTTTCCCCCACCTCTATATAAGTGGGATGGCCGGCCATGGAAGAGGTCTCTTGGCATTTTTTGAATCATTCTAACACCTCTTTGAGCCGAGCTTTCCCCTCCCTCTCCATTACTTGCATGCTTGCACATCTTTGAGAGATTGGGAGCAAGATTTCAAGTGCATTTGTTTGTCATTGCATCTAGAGGCACTTGAAGGTCTTTGTAGCCGGTCTAATTCTTGTTGCTCATGTAGGGCACCGCTCCGCAAGAGTTGGAGATTGTTCTTGGCCACCTCCGGTTGATTTGTGAGAGGTTTGGTGCATCCACCTCGGAGCGACGAATTACAACCTTAATACATTGCTCATGTCATTGAGTTACCTCTCTTGTGAGTGGGGTTGTGGAGAGCCTGAAGGGGCCAACTAGCTTAGTGTCACCGCCTAGTCCACAAACCATCCATGTTTTGGTAGACACAACGGGGATTAGCTTGTCGGTGCTCTAGTGAACCTTGGAGGAAAAATCAACTTGTCCATTGTCTCCCTTGGTGATTGGCTTCATATTGTCTATTGTGATTATATCTCCATCGGTGATTGATTGATAGCCTCTACAAATTGGTATAACATTTCCTCCCCTCTCTTGCAATACATTGACTCATATATATCTTGAGTAGCTTAGTTGTTTAGCTTCTAGTTGCTTTCCTTGTGCTAGTTGCTCTTGTTAGTTATGTAGTGATCTCACATAGGATTAAAAGTAGCAACATAGCCTTTTATTTGTGCTAGAGACATTAGATCAACTAGATTTGTGCAAATAGGTGGCTTGCCTAACCATAGAGCTAGAGCAACCGCATTTACGCCCGTTTGTTTATCTAACAAGTTTGCTCTAGTGAATTTGTAGAATTTTAATTACGCTATTCAACCCCCCTCTAGCCATTTAGGACCTTACACCTCCCTCTCCCCCGCTGCTCCTCCGGATCGAGGGATGCAATCATGGTTAGGGTTTCGATGAGCTTTGTGTCCTATTCCTTCTTCCTACAAACAAACTTCGAATCCATCCCTTTTTGTTGTTAAGTAATTTTTCCCTATTTTCTCCCGTGTTGCCATTAGATTTTTGACATGTTACAAGAGATGATTTTCATATGTTGGAGCAGCTGATATCATGTGTTGCAATAGCTGAAATGTTGCAACAAAGGGTTTTAATTTCTTAAAATTTCCTCTCTCTCTCTTTTTTCAATGTTTTCGGCCGCTAAAAAGATGACCGAGATGTTTCGATTTCCATGTTTCACGGATGATTTTTGCAATGTCGCAATACTAGTTTTAAGATGTTGCAAGTAATACTATTTCGAGATGTTGAAGTACAAAATTTTCATTGTTGCATTACTAATTTTCTGTGTTGAAGTACATATTTCTTGATGTTGCAGTTCATTTGGGATGTATGCACTTGAAAGTGTGTACGTATGATTGCAATGGTTTTCAAGTGCATTTTCGGGGTTGCGTTGATTTTTTAAATGTTTTTAGAGCTTTTTTTGGTGTTTTGGATGCATGTTTTAAGTGTTTCATGGGTTTATTTTCTATGTTGCAACTGTTGCATGCCATTGTTTTAAGGTGTTACAACTTTCCTCCTCGCTTCTCTGTTGTCGACATCGGTATCTCCTCTCGCGCCCGGTAGGGCATCCGCCATTCCTCCCCTCTTCTCGATCTTTGGCGTTCGGGTGGAGCGGTGGGCAAATGCGGGGACGAGAAGCCACCTGACGGTCAAAACACATGGGGCGAGCACAAAGCGCATGGGGAGCGGGCGAGCACATGCGGGGGGGGGGGTTTGAGGCATTGGGCAACCAAGGCGAGTGGGAGAGTGATCGAGCATGCGCAGATGGATGAGCAGCCATGGGCGTCTGGACACCGCGTCCATCGAACGTCCGGGCGCCGATGGCGAATTCAAAACGATCTGCCCCCAAGAACGGATCGCGTATATCTAGGCTTCATCCGGATATGCAGCCGATCTTTTGGAAGCGATCCCGCCCAAACTCCCCGCTACCTCCCTATATATACTACAATTAATTCTTCATCTAGAATGGTTCATCGATCGGGTTTGATATGATCAATTACACAATCGCCCGGCAAGCGTGTAGCCTCCCATCGGGGTTTTGAGCCCCGCGGTATTGCTTTTAGTTACTCCATTACTCCTATTTAATTAGTTCGGGTTGCCGCTCGATCAGCAGTGCAGTCTGGTCATGATTGTCGGGAAGAAGGTCAACACCGCGTACCTCGTCCGGCAAGACTACGAAGTGGCTAAGAAGCGATGCGGGAAGTCGATCGTATTCATTTCGTGGCGGGCCTTGGGCGGTTGTAAACCAACATTACGTTGTGGGCTTTGCCTTTATTATTGGCGGCTATATCAAGCCGAGGGGTGGATGGGTGGACCGTCATCGAAGAATAGAAACATCATTCGGTTTATTCGGTCATTTCTTTCATTCGGTTATCGTTCTCATTTACATTTCTGTTCTTCTTCTTCGTTCGTTTGGTTTCTTCGATCCCAAGTCTCGCTAATCCACCGTAAACTCACGTCGGGGATATGATTCGTATCGACAAATTGGTATCGGCTTCGCTTACTGGCCGGGCGTAGTGACGCCGAGGAATCAGCAGAACGAGCAAGCGCCGGGCGCCGAAGAGGAAACCCACCAAATTCCAAGTCGAAACGGAGAAATCCATGGAGGAATTCGTCAAGCGTTTGAGTTGATGAACTCAGATTCGATGGGGTTCGAAGCTCTGGAGAGTCGCGCTTCGACAAGTTGGATGGCGTGGAAGCTGGGCGAAGACCGCCCGGCGATAGCGATCACCCGGTGCGTCGGGAAAGGCGGACGGTGTCGAGCGCGCATCCGGTGTTGAGAGCGGCATCCCCATCGGAGGCGGCGCGGTGTCGGCGGCGGCGACGCGCCGACAGCGACACGTTGCCGTTCATACAGCGGTGCGAGCACGGTGCGAGGGGGCGGTGTTCACATACACGGCGCCATCGGCGACATCTGCGCCTCTTCATCCCCGTCGTTTACCGCGGCGACCTCGGCGTCGACCACCAACTACTTCTCGGGCCCGTCGTGGCGATGTCCCACGCCTCGGCGTCAGATCTGAGGGTTCAGTTCGGAGGCGGTGATGCGGGGCACGTTGGCGCACCAACCGCCTCGCCCACACGGGCCGGGCTGGAATCGACGCGGCACCCCATCCGTCGCCGATCGCTACCTGCAGCGACGGCGTCCATATGGGGCATAGCGCCGGCTGCGGTGGGTTCTCGGGGACCCGCCCAGCGGTACTACCGGGGGGGTATGGTTTATCGTGCTCCCTCGCCTCAATTTCCGTCTCGTGATTCGATTGGGGGCTCGGGATTATGATTCTAAACCCCGTTCTCCACCATTTCCTAAGATGGATTTCCCTCAATTTGATGGCACTAACCCCGGGCTTTGGCGTGATAATTGCGAAATGTTTTTCGAGGTGTATCTTTGTTGATGCCGTGTTGAAGACACGATTCGCGACCCTCAACTTTAAAGGGTCTGCAGCAATTTGGCTCCAAACTGTGCAAAAAGGCAAGACTAGGATTTCTGATTGGGATGTTTTGTGTGCCAAGGTGATGAGAAAATTTGATGGCAACCGATTACCGGATCTGTTGAACCAATTCGGCGGCTTTCAAATGTGAAAGGATCCGTGGGGATTATTTGGAAGAATTCAAGAAGTTGGCTCATGGGTTGTTCTTTGTACAATGATAAGTATGATGATACATACTTTGTCACTAGATTCATAGCTGGTCTCAGAGATGATATCAGAAGGGTTATTATTCTCCATCAGCCTAAAAATGTTGATGCAGCGTGTAATCTAGCCTTGCTGCAAGAAGAAGAGATAGTCAAGTCTATTTGCAAACAAAGAGTACAGCAAGGGGGCTTTCAAGACACAGGCAATTGACTCGATCGGGGCAAGAGTAAAGGACCAGCAAAGGGTGATGGTGAAGATAAACTTCAAGCTCTCAGAGAATTCAGGAGGAAAAATAACTTGTGTTTCAAGTGTGGAGAGAAATGGGGAAAGCAACATAAGTGTCCTGCTCAGGTTTAGTTGCATGTTATTGAGGAGTTACTAGATGCTTTGGAAAATCCAACCTCTGATTCTGAGTGCAGTGATGAGGAAGCTGATCAAGAGGATACAGTCATGGCAGTTGGACATTCTAGATTTGAGAGTCCCAGCAAGAGAAGAACTATGAGGTTATGTGCCACAATTGGTCAGATTCAAGTACTGGTGTTAGTTGACTCTGGCAGTATTGGAAGCTTTATTAGTCAAGAGTTGGCTGCTCAGTTGGACCATCCATTATCTGATTGCACACCAACTCACGATTCTTTGCAAATGGGAGTCCAATGGTTTGTGATAAGAAGATTGATCGGTGATTTGGACTGTCGGGGACATACATTCAATCGAAGTGGGCATTCTTCCATTAAAATGCTTTGATATGATAGTTGGGGAAGATTGGTTGGAAGCAAAGTGAGTCAATGTGGGTTCTTTGGGGCAAGAAAAAAAGATGAAGGTGACATACAATGGGAAGAGGATATCCTTGTTTGGGCTCTGCCAGGATACATCAAAATGTACTAAGATCACTAAGAGGAAAATTTGAAGGGCTTGATCAAGAAGAAGGTTGTTGCTTATTGTGTGCATCTAAAGCCTGTGAAGGACAAGTTGTTGTCTAAGAACATTGGTGCCAGTTCTGTGGCTGTGATTCAGGACACTATTATTCCTGAAGGGGTTCAACAACTCATAGATTCTTATGGGGATATCTTTCAAACTCCAACTAAGTTACCACCTCGGAGATCTTGTGACCATAGCATTCATCTGGTTCCTGGAGCCCAACCAGTTAATGCACGGCCATACAGATATTCTCCAATGCAGAAAAATGAGATTGAAAGACAAATCACTGACATGCTTCAGAATGGCATTATCAGAAGCGATACAAGCCCTTTTGCCTCCCGGTTTTGTTAGTGAAAAGAAAGATGGCACTTGGAGATTTTGTGTGGACTATAGAATTTGAATGCTCAAAGCGGTCAAGAACAAACATCCTATGCCTGTTGTTGAGGAGCTATTGGATGAATTACACAATGCCAAGTGGTTTACCAAATTGGATCTCAGAGCGGGATACCATCAGATTTGTGTTGACCGGTGATACTCATAAGGCGACCTTTAAAACACATCATGGCTTGTATGAGTTTTTGGTCATGCCTTTTGGGCTGACCAATGCACCTGCAACATTTCAGAGTGTAATGAACACAATCTTTGCTCCACTTCTCAGACAGGGAGTCTTGGTCTTCATGGATGACATCCTAGTATATGCCCCTACATTGGAGGATCATTTGTCTCATTACGGCAAGTGTTTCAGATATTAAGGCAGAATCAGTTCTATGTCAAAATGAACAAATGTTCTTTTGCCCAGCAACAAGTGGAGTATTTGGGGCATGTCATATCTGCCCAGGGGGTAGCTACAGAGAACTCCAAAATCAAGGCGGTTGAGCAATTGGCCCTTGCCAAAGAATCTAAAAGAACCGAGAGGGTTTCTAGGGTTAACCGGTTATTACGAGAAGGTTCATTAAGCATTATGGGTTAATTAGTAGGCCATTAACCGATATCTTTGAAGAAGAATACTCGGTTCTTATGGACTAGTGCAAGATTTCGGGGAAGCATTCCAACTGCTTAAGCAAGCTTTAATTCAGGCTCCAGTTTTGGCCTTACCTGACTTTGATAAGCAGTTTGTCCTAGAAACAGATGCCAGTGCTGTGGGTTTTGGAGCTGTACTAATGCAGGACAATCATCCTATTGCATACTTGAGTAAAGCAGTCAGTAAGAGAAATCAGGCCTTGTCAACATATGAGAAGGAATGCTTAGCCATCATTATGGCAGTGGATAGATGGAGACCATATCTTCAACACAAGGAATTTCTGATCAAAACAGACCATAAGAGCTTGCTGCAATTAGTAGAACATAGAGTCAACTCCAAGATTCAGCAAAAGGCATTATACAAGCTCATGGATTTACACTTTAAAGTATTGTACAAACAGGGCAAGTCCAATATGGCAGCTGATGCCCTATCCAGGTGTCATCCTGTGCTTGAGCTTCATGCTGTTTCTTCTCTGTATAATGATTGGATGGATAGAGTTAAAGTCGGATATGATGAAGACCCATTGGCACAAGAGATTCTGAGTAACCCCAACTCTGATGAGCCTAAATTTAAAGGGTTCACAGTAGAAGCAGGAGTAATCAGACAATTTGGAAGAGTTTGGTTGGGCACTAATAAGTTGGCACAGTTCCATATCATGCAGGCTGTGCATAGTACTGGTGTTGGGGGTCATTCAGGAGCATTGCCAACCTATCATAGGATCAAGGAGATATTCATTTGGCCAAAAATGAGACAGGACATTGAGGAATATGTCAAGAGATGTAATGTTTGTCAACAAGCCAAAGTGGAGCACACTAAAGCTGCTGGTTTATTACAGCCATTGCCCATACCTGAACAAGCTTGGCAGGTCCTCTGTATGGATTTCATTACTGGGCTTCCCAAGTCTGACAGGTATGATACTATCATGGTGGTAATTGATAAGTTCACCAAGTATGGTCACTTTATTCCCTTATCTCATCCATATACTGCTGCTGGAGTGGCTCAACTGTTCATGGATACTGTGTACAAATTGCATGGCATGCCTCAGAAAATAGTCTCTGATCGAGATCCAGTTTTTACTAGCAATGTGTGGCGTGAATTGTTCAACAAAGCCGATGTGCGATTTTATGAGCTCATCTCATCATCCACAAACCGATGGTCAGACGGAAAGATTGAATCGGTGCTTGGAAACCTTTTTGAGGTGCTCGTTAGTGCTTGCCCCGGGAAGTGGTCCAAATGGTCGTCCCATTGCGAGAATTCGGTACAATACTAGTTATCATTCAGCATTGGGAAGAACTCCCTTTGAAGTGTTATATGGCCACAAACCAAGGCATTTTGGCATCTCTGTATCCACACATATGCATTCACCTGATCTTGAGCAATGGATGTTGGAACGTAATCTCCTCAATGATGTTGTCAAACACCACTTGCAGCGAGCTCAGCTGAGAATGAAACACTTTGCTGACAAGAAGAGAAGTGAGAAAGTCTTTGAGGTTGGTGATCAGGTGTATTTGAAGCTACAGCCATATATCCAAGTCCTCGGTGGCTCCACGAGGTAATCAAAAGCTCGATCTACGGTATTTTGGTCCATTCCCAATCTTGGCCAAAGTTGGCCTTTCGTGGCATATAAACTGCAGTTACCTGATGATGCTAAGATCCATTCAGTTGTCCATGTCTCACAACTCAAAAGACATATTCCAGACAATGTGGAACCTGACAGTGAGTTGGCTCTTCTACCTGATGATCCTCTGGCGGTGCTCCAAAATTTTACAGTTCCTGCAGTTCAGGCGCATTCAAAAGGGTCTATCTGCGGTTGCTCAAATTCAGGTTCAATGGGAAGGACTTCCGGCTTATTTGACTACACGGGAGCGGGAAGATGATCTTCGCCGCCGCTACCCTCGATCGGCTTGGGGTCAAGCTGGTTTTCATCGAGGGGGCAATGTCAAGAAGAAGGTCAACACCGTACCTCGTCCGCAAGACTACGAAGTGGTGAGGAAGACGATGCGGGGAAGTCGATCGTATTCATTTAAGTAGCGGGCCTTGGGCGATTGTAAACCGACATTACGTTGTGGGCTTTGCCTTGTATTGGACGGCGGCTATATCAAGCCGAGGGGTGGATGGGTGGACCGTCATCGAAGAATAGAAACATCATTGGTTTATTCAGTCATTTCTTTCATTCAGTTATGGTTCTCATTTACATTTTCTGTTCTTCTTCTTCGTTCGTTTGGTTTCTTCGATCCCAAGTCTTGCTAATCCACCCGGCTCACGTCGAGGATATGATCCGTATCGACAATGATAAACGACTAGTAGGAGTAATTTAAATTTTTATATTTGTGGCATGCACTTGTTTGTGATCCGATCAAAGCTAGTAGAACTACGGCCCGGAAGAGTAGTAGTACGTAGTAGGAACGAACAGGAAAGTAACGAAGATCCAGAGTTAGGCCTCGTTTAGTTGGCTAAAGTTTCTAACTCTTTTTCACTCTCTCTCCATCACATCACATTAAATACACCAAAAGACATATGTTCGGAGTATGAAATGTAGGTAAAAAAAAAAGTAACTAATTACACAGTTTAGATGTGTACATCATGAGGCGATTCTTTTTGAGCCTAGTTACCCCATGGTAGGATAATATTTACCATAAACAAACGAAAGTCTTCTACGGGGAGTGCTTCTGGGGGTTTCGGGGAGTTACTTTTGCTAAAGTTTCTAACATCTAAACGAGGCCTTAGCTGGAAGTGAAACAACTTCTACTAGTTAGTTGCAGTGGTAAACGGTCATCGTTAGATTAGCACGGCACGTGCCGAAATCCGAATAATGCTGCAAGCTATCTAATGATCTAATCCCAGCTCAATTATTTTACGCGCGCGTGCGTTTGCGGTCGACAACAACACAAGTCCTCCTCCCTCCGTAGAAGGCTACGATGGTGCTGTGCTGGTCAAAGTCAAACCGACCTGGCCCACATGCGCTTGCCAGTCCCAGCAGCTTCCGTCTGGACGACTCGATCCGACGCGCTAGTCATTTGGTTTATTTTTTTTTTATTTCTCCCAAAATTAAACAAAAATGGCGTGCCGACACGCAGTTTTATTTTCCCGACCGTACTAATTTCTTTAGTTTCGGTGATAATTAAATTAGTTAACGAATCACATCTATATCTCTTAAAAAGAAGAAACCCCACTTAGAGAATTCTCTACGATTTTCTTGCACCACGTCATACGATGACATCATCCAATCTTTACCAAACTCCACCTCCACCCACTTCCTAACGCACCCATATTGCGTCCAGCAATACACAGTCACAAATGCCAATGTCTTTATGCCATGCACTCGAAAGGCGAAGAGAACGAGGTCACGAAACTAATGAAATCTTGTCCGTTTCATATGTTGCTTCTATAAACCCACAAGCAGGAAGTTGCAATGTGTGACTCAACAATTCACTGGACGGAGGCGAGAGACTACGAAGTAGTACAGCCGAAGTGGCTAAACAATTGAGTTTGATTACCGACTTACGAAGGAGAGAGTTGAGCTATGCCACGGTGGGACCTCTGGACCCTACGAAGTCAAGACGGTCGCAGGAGCGGCAATGGGAGCAGGGCCTCCAGGCCCCTCTCTGCTCCTCCCACTCCTCCCCCCGAAATCTACCTCCAAGGTCCTATGTCTGCCGTCGGCTACTGCCCTGGCATGCTGGCCCCAACCGCTGGTGCCGCTAGGTGCTTAGTGCCCAGAACTCCCTGCTGGTCAGATGCAAATGTAGGAGACGATTGCCGCAAGGGGCCAGGAGCGCCGACCGCCCCCTGTTGATCGTGCAGCAGGCTGCCGGCACCGGGTGCAGAGTAACGGAAAGAACTCTAGATGTTTCCCAGTTTTTTATTTTTGTTTTTCCCCTCCACAAAGGAAAGAGATGGTCATGGAAATAGCAAGACAACGAGCAAGCCACCATCATCGTGGGTAAAAGACGGGCAAGTTCAACTGCTTTGCCTTTTTTTTATTCATTCTTTATTTTTAAATTCGATATTTATATATGTTGCAAATATGTAAAATGCTATAAGATTTCCGTTTTCGACCGTAAATCCCGCAGCAAAGCGCGGGGAAACCTTCTAGTATAATCTAGCGCTGGAGGAACAGGACGGACGTTACCACACCAGCTTTTGTGTGCGCATGCCTCTTCTTTTTGCCCTCTTTAGTAACATATAATCTTCACCGACAGGTATATAGTAGTATTTCCTTGTATAACATTTCGAAAAGTCCAAGCATTGCAAGGAATAGTGTGGGCAATAAACAACACGCTCTCATCGTACTGTCTCCAACAGTCAGGATGCAAAAACTATGTTTTGAGTCGCACACAATAAGAGAGTCAGCAACCTAAAACTCCTCTACTCTAGTAGGCTAGGCAAAAGCAGCCTCTCGTCTCCTTCCTCCCGTCGCTCTCTTTCTTCCACCTCACGCTCTTCTCTCTCCTGCCTCGCTATCATCGTCCCGTCTCATGGGCTTGGGGAAGGATCACGCTTCGGCCGGCCCTTGCTCGGGCGTGGCGGTTGACGCCCGACGCTAGAGCGGCACCAGCGGGCGCGTGGCGGGTGCCTGGACCTGGTAAGCGCCACTGCTCCACTTGGCACGGGCGCGAACGAATGGGGAAAAACTGAATTGGCCAAGTCGGTTGCTCCCCGTCGTCGACCCGTCTTGCCGTGTGTCGTCCGATCCACGAGCCCTCCTTGCCCTTGTCTGCCCCTGCCGCCTTGCAATCCCAGACGATGTAGATTGGGTCGAGAACAAAAGAGACGCATATTTGCGCTTCCTCTCACCTTGGCGCATTTTGTGTTCTCCATTGTGCTTCGTTGGAGAGGTGTTCGTACCCAAAACACTATTTGTGACCCAAATTTGTGTTTGCCTCACGTAATTGGAGACAGTCTAGTCTCAGCACTCCTAGAATTTGAAAAAAAATATATAAAAAAAGGAAGACGTTTTAGCTTCTATAGCTCCTACAACAATAGAGCATGTACTGGTTATCCAGCAGCTCTTGTCAATCCTATTGTCCACTATGAAAAAAAAAAACCCGACGTTGTGTGAGGAGGCTCCCAACCACAACCAGAGCTGTTCTCAAGATGCATGCTGTTGTCGGGTAAGATTCTAGTAGGGGTGCCAGTGTCTTTTTTTTTTTTTCATCTACGTTGGTGTACAAAACAACTTTTAAGACGTCTTTGACTCGGATTTCGCACGTGCCGTGCTAATCTAAAGATAATTGCGTAGCAAAAACTATGCATCTAGAAAAGCAAAAAACATAATTTGGAATGGATGGGCTAGTACTTTATTAAAAGATAGGACGCTTACAACTATAACATTAATATTTTTTTTAAATAATGTCTAAACGATTAGAAGTAACAACATTCCCAATTTATTTTTAATGCATATTAATATAATTGTATATAATTTTGATGTCCTCAGTAACTATATGGCAATGGAAGTGAATAATACACACACTACCATTATGAAGCACACTCTAAAATGAACCCATAAAGTTACATATTGTCGGTGTTTTGAACCGCCAACTAGTGAATTTTTATTGCACGTCCAGCTTCGGTTGGTGTACAAAGAGTACACGCGGATGTACACTGGTTCAAACGGAATGTTTCTACATCGAGTCGCCGTCGCTGATGGTGTTACTAGCACTAAAGTTTGTAGTAGGGGTTACAAACAACGCGAGAGATCGAAGGAGAGAGCTCCCAAGTCTACGGTGAGTGCGTGTGTAGGCGGGCGGGTTTTCGATCCCCCACATGAGGCGCCCTTGCCTTCCCTTTTATAGCCAAAGGGGAGGGCAGGTTACATGTTAAGAGAGAGAAATAAAACAACAAAGTGAAAAACAAAGGCTAGAGGAACAAAGGTTCCTAAGATTGTGTCATCCTCCTGCCATTCACGCAGGCCCCGTCAGTCTGCAAGATGGTGATGGAGATGGCTCCACGTTGTGGCCCCTTTCACCTATGGTGTCGCACGCGCAAGTGTCATGAATCGGACGAGGCGCTCCATCTATTGTGGTGAACAGTACGATCAATGGTTGAGTTTGACAATGACTTTACGTGGGTTAGGCATCACACAGTTACCCTGTTCGGGGTCATGGGCGATTTGGGCAGGAGGCATGGCCTATCAAGGCCATGGGTCGCAAAAGATATTCCCACTCCCGTCCTGGCGGCAGAGGTATGATCTTACCAAAGCCTACATCTCCATGTCCGAGTGGTTGGAGACCGCATGGGCCTCAGTGAAGTGTCTCTTCCTTTGATCAGATGAGCGAAACTCCTCTCTATGGGGTCGGATATGGGACCGGGGTCTCGTCTTTTAATTGTTTAGGCAGATGATTGATCATGTTCGTTTAATCCTGCTAGATATCCCAAATATTGATACCCAACACATATAAAATACACATGCTTGCCAATATGATAGATATTCTAAATAAGCCATTAAACTTGCATCTAATTAGGCACTTCATAATTATTGAAAGCAAGCTAAAATTTTCCTTAAATGTGTACGTCTAAATTAGCCACATAGTTACTATATGATGTTTTTATAGTGGAAAAGGTATATGTGTCATTTTTTAGAAAGTAAAATAGGTATATTAGTCTCAATGGTGAGTTTTATTACGTTGTTTCTAAGACTGCCATGTCATATAAAATGAAATAAAACCTACATGAAACCTCTATTCCCTTTTTTTGATCCTCACACTCGGCTCTATGGCCTTGTATTGAATGAATGAAGCTCAGCTAAATCGCGAGCACATAGACACGATACAAACTCTGGGAGGGGGTCAGATCAGAACTGATATTGACCCGGGTCCCAACTCCAGCCCGCAAGGGCAAGTTCATGCGCACAACTATTACAAGTTCGTGGAATATGAAACACAGATAAGGAATGGAAATACTCATTTATCAACTCCCTAATATCCAGGATAAGATTGCCACCGATGCTATAGTCTGCTGATGTCGTACTCAGGGCCTCTTGTAGCAGTACCGAGTCAGTTTCAAGCACGGCTCTGGAAATACCGAAATGCACAGCAGCTTCAACCGCCTGCTTGCAGGCCATGATCTCCGAGAGAAATGCATTCTGGGTCGGACCCAGATTACCTGCACCTGCCAAGATGGCAGTGCCTTCATGGTCTCTAATGATGAAGCCCCATGTCCCAAGCTTTGATTCCGATCTGAAACCACCGTCAATGTTTATCTTTAGTGTTTCATTTGGTGGAGGAGTCCAGAACTGCATCTTCTCTTCTTGTGGTAGGGCTGGTGTATCGTGGGTTTCATGGAGAATGTCTCTGGTAGTGTTCAGTACATGCTGAATCGTGGACAGTTCCGTAGGCATGAGCTCTCCTGCGTTCACCTTATTTCTAACTTCCCACCGCCCCTATTCTCAATGGAGAGTTTTATTGTGTGGTTTAATAGACATTTAATTTCATGACTCAGAGATGGTTGGTATTCGTGCCAAGAGAGTTTCACTGAGATAAAACTTTTCTTTTCTCCCTCCTCGGTGTTTCATGCAAAAGATGTGGCGCCCTATTTAATGTGTATTAAACATCTATATGAAACCGCATTGGGGACTGACATTAGAGTCTATTAAGGTTTTTGTTATGTGAGAATTTTATGATTCATCTATTTTTGTTTAGCACGTCTCGCAAAGGATTAATGCGTGATGACCGTTGCATGAGAATTTTATGATATCAGTATAGCATCCTAGTATGCAGAAGCGTATGTGAAAATAGCTCGTTTTTCTTTGGAAGAGAAGCGTTACCAAACGCATTGAACATGCATGCATGCATGCGGCTCGGGCTTACTATGGGTTGTTGGTATGACGAACAAAATCTTTCAGCGCAAGGAGCTGAAGAAAAGACCACGCAAAAGGATATACTCCTACCGGACGAGGACGATCAAGAAGGGATCAATTAAAAGTCAACAATGCAGCCAGGCCAGCATGGGTTTGAAGAAGAACACGGCCATGGTAAGCGGGGAACCCATACTTTTCATTCGTTCCACAGACCAACATCGACTAGGTAGTAGCTCTAGACTGATACCAAACTAAACCCAACCCAGGTAGCCACTTCTTTTCAATAACCCCGGTCAGTTTGCCCCCAAATAAATAATGAATTTAATTGGCAATTAATCGGCGGAACCCTCTCAAGAAAACGCTAACCATTGAAAAATAATCAATGGTGTCATACTGTATGATCTTCCTCTGTTCTTAATTATAACTAAATGGATGAACAAAAAAAAAGTAAAAATTAAACCACTTATAATTTGGAATGAGGGAGCGAGTACTATTTTTTTCAACAAGACACAAGTGTTTCTTATAATTGATTGATGTTCACGGTTTGCTGTGGACACATCGAGGAAAAAATAAGAGATAAAAATGACTCAAAAAGAGGTTTTATGAATAATGCACACTGAGTGAGTTGTGTGAAAAAAAATGTATAAAGAGCAAAGTGAGTGAAAACGGGAGAACGAGGTAACTTATTAGTAATAATCGATTATTGAATGTTTTATAAGTAACGCACGCCACCGCCCCAACCCTGTAACCCCTGACCCCACACGCATCGCCGCGCCGCGGGTTGACATCTTCGCTTCCCCTTCCCTTCCCGCCACCTATAAAATGCTGCCTTCCATTTCGATCCATTCGTTCAACTCCCAGCTGCAAACACAACATCATCTCCTCTTCTGCATCCATCTCAATCGTCGTGCAGCAAGCTCTCAACTGATCAATCCTCCGATCACACGCACAAGCAGCGACCACAGCCCGCAGCATGGAGCTGCCGGAGGTCCCCACTATTTCCTCTGCCCGATCTCGCTGGAGGTGATGCGCGACCCGGTCACGCTCGCCACCGGCATCACCTACGACCGCGCCAGCATCGAGCGCTGGCTCTTCACCGACGGCCACGCCACCTGCCCCGTCACGCGCCGCGCGCTGGCCCCCGCCGAGATGGACGCCACGCCCAACCACACGTTGCGCCGCCTCATCCAGGCCTGGTGCGCCGCGCACCAGGTCGAGCGCTTCCCAACGCCGCGCCCGCTGCTCGACTCGTGCCGCGTCGCCGCGCTGCTCATTGAGGAGGGGGCCGCCACGGCGGGGACCGACAGGCGCAAGCCGCGCTCAGGGAGATCAAGGCAGTCGTCGCCGAGAGCGAGCGCAACAGGCGATGCGTCGAGGCCACGCCGGGCGCCGTCGAGTTCCTCGCCTCACTCGTCACCAAGCACTTGTCTAACTCTTCATCCAAGCGTGCCAGCGGCCAGAAAGACGCCGCTTCCGAGTTCGTGCTGGATTCGCCGACCTCCACGTGCTCGCCAGCGGAGGACGCGCTCGGCGTCCTCTACACGCTCAAGCCCTCTGAGCGGAGTCTTGCCCAGATCATGGAACGGGACGTAGACTTCCTCGACACGCTGACGTCTGTCCTGCGCAGCCCGAGCTACCGGTCGCGCGCCTACGGCATCCTTCTCCTCAAGGCGATGACGGCGGTCATGACGCCGGCGCGCCTCATGACGGTGAGCGCCAGCCTCGTGCAGGAGGTGGTGCGTGTGGTCTCGGACCGGGTGTCCTCCAAGGCTGTCCGGGCGGCGCTGCATGTGCTGTGTCGCCTCTGCCCATGGGGCCGGAACCGCGTCAAGGCGGTCGAGGCCGGCGCGGTTACCGTCCTGGTCGAGCTGCTCCTCGACGAGGGCGGATGCCGCGTCACCGAGCTAGCCGTCGTGGCCATCGACCACCTCTGCGGCTGCGCGGAGGGACGGTCGGAGCTTGTCTCGCACCCGGCAGGGCTGGCCGTCGTGTCCAAGAAGGTCATGCGGGTGTCTGCAGCCGCCACCGAGTGCGCTGTGCGCGCGCTGCACGCCGTGGCCAGGCACTCGCCGACGCCCTCGGTGCTGCAGGAGATGCTTGCCGTCGGTGTGGTGGCCAAACTGCTGCTGGTTCTGCAGGTCAATGCCGGCGACAGGGCATGTCTCAGGGCAAAGGAGATGCTAAAGACACACGCTAGGGTTTGGAAGGGCTCATCATGCCTCCAAGCATACCTGAGGGATTCATACCCTTGCTGATATATAAACAATATACTACTTCATGTACATTACATTGATATTTATTAGTAGCCAAAAGGAGCATACATTTTGATTCTCCTCTTAAGTTTGTCGCTATAAAACATTTTAGTCGTTACAATGTACAAATTCTTTCATGTTTGGAAAAAAAAAAAAGAATGTAACATCCTTTAGAGATATATTATACTCTCCAAAGTAGAAAATGCATCTATTGATCTTTATAGATCGTTAGATAGTGTACATTTGAAATAAATCATATCAAAAGCTGTACATATTCCTTGATTTAATTTCATTTTATATGTCAAGAAATCATGTTAATTTTTAGTGATTTGAATAAAAATCACACCCTTCCATATGTGTACATTTTTTTTTTTTCCTGCAAAACCAATAAACCGTGTTAACTTTATTTTACATACTTATATCCCTACAGGTCTATTTCACCCGTTCTTATTTTTCGTAGGCTGCTACTATCTACACAACAATCAGATTCAGTGGCAGCATCATACTGCCATTGATCAGTAAGCCAACATTATTAAATTACTCGAGTTTATGACCGTTTTGATTTGCTATTGCTTTCGCTTGATGGCTGCAAATTAAAACAGCACCTGATTGATGAATGACAAAGATGCTTCCGCTTCTAGATGTTTTTACACACGCATTCTAGCAAGACATCAGAGCATGCATGCATAGACCATTTTGGCTACCATATAAAACTATTTTTTAAAGGAAAATGGAATACAAATCCCATTCTTGGCTCAATTGTGGATCAACGTACCGACCGAACAAGTCCCATTCTTGGCTCAATCTATCATCTGCTACCTGCTCCGATCCCTTTCCGTAGTCTCCTGGAAAAAAAAAAAAAAAAACAAGACGAAGTCCTTATTATGAAGGTAATAAAATCTACAAGTTTGTCAGAAATGAAACAACGCAGCTGAATGCCTCAATCTGATTGTCTGAAAAAAAGGGAGTGAAAGCTATATGCTTGCTTTGTCTACATGTCTGAAAATCGCACGTCAGATGCCATGCATGTTCTCCCAGCGCTGAGAGCGAGGCGCTAGTTTCTGCAAGTTCAACATTCATCTGCACAGGCTACGAATAAATCAAACCTGATTGAAGAAACTGCAACCAACACAATCAGTTATTAATTGGTTCAAATTCAAAACAAGGACCCGTTAAAACCATAAATAAAAGGGACATTAATTGGGACCAACTAGTGGAAAGGCACAGAAACAATAGTCAAATGCTTATCCTTGTTATTATTACATACAGCCCACCACAGTTGCTTAATTATGCTGGTAACGGTGATAGATAGTAGTAGCTAGAGAGAAGACAATTCAGTCCATCCAGTCTTCAATTCTGCTGTATATACTTCATTTGAAGCTTGCATGTTGACAGTGATCCTTTGATTTAGATTTCCTCTCCTGCATTTTCAAAAAGAAAAAAAAGTCATCCTCAGTTACCAGCAAGTTTGACTACTCGCCGTTCAACTTTGATGTTCGATCGTAATGTCCAATGTAGTTGTGGCTGCAAAACTCTGCTACGAAAATATGCAGAGACAAAGACTCTGCAGCCACATGCATGATGTATCCTGGCGGGCGGCGGGTCAAACAGGTCAAAGCAGATAAGGGTTTATGGACACACATTTCATGAGCCTGCCCATGCTTGAGCAAATCAAACCTGCACTTATGAACTAGTAGTCGGCAGCTCCACTTGGACATGAGAGAAAAGCGAGATCGCGAAAGCGGTTTGCAAGCAACTGAATTTCTTCTCCATAACTTCTTCGCCTAGATCTAGATGTGTATATGTCCACCACAGTGAGGTTACGAAAGCGTGGTTTGCTAGCAGCCGCTGAATCTTTGCTCCGTTTAATTAATCGCCTACAAATGTGAAGGTCGGACAACACAGTTGCAGAAATATGTTGCCAATATTATATGTTAGCAGCTGCAATTGGGGTGGGAGGTCGGTCTATATACTAGTTAGTTGGACTGGACGTGCATTGACATATGGATCTCAATGCTCCATGGGTTTGGAGCCAATCCTATTTTTTTAAAAAAAGGGCGGCAAGAGCTTTGCCGATCTATTAATAGACGAAAAAAACAACCATACCACTGATTAGAACCACTCTATCTACTGAAGACTACACGGGAAAACAAAAAGGAAAAGTGTCTACTGAAGAATGTCATCTTTACAAAGCTGCGGTACTTGGTTCAATAAAAAGCTTAAGTTACAGGAAAGCTAGTGAAAAAGGGTGGTGAATTCACTTGAACTACAATACTCTCCAAACATGGAATATGAGCGATTACCAATTCTTCTTTCATCAAATTGTTCAGTCATGGTTCAAACTTTAGTCATCTAGGTCTGACACTGTATTAAGTTGCACTGCATGTAGAAGCTAGTCCAAGTGTCTAATACTAACAAAACAAGAGTTAGGCTAATGAAGGAGCTAAAGAGGATCAATTCCCATGTATACTATAATACTATAATGACGAAGTTTTGGCTTTTTCAACTGTGTTCAGCATGCACGGACCATTTAAGCTAAAGAGGATTAATTCCCATGTATACTACTCCCTCCATTCCAAATTATAAGCCACTTTGACTTTCTAGGTTCATCAATTTAGTTATGTATCTAGTCTAGATACATAACTAAATTGATGAACCTAAAAAGTCAAAGTGGCTTATAATGAGATGGAGGGAGTATAATACTATATCCTCTGGTTGGAGGTGAGATTGGGCCAGCCGTCAGCCGACCGGCGGAGTCAACACTCAACACAGGACTGGTGGTAATAGTCTGTCAGCGGCCAACACTCGCAATTCGCAAGCTGGTGGTCAACCAAGTTCGTTGACTGGTCCACGCATGCATGCACTGACACTGATTGCTCGCTCGATCACTCGGAGGAAGAACGAGGCAGGAAGAAGCCCAGGTGCGCGTACTAGTACTTGCCAGGCCACCAGTCCCACCACCCACGTCAGTATTTCTTCGCCGTCCCGCGCCGGGCACGCGCGCAATGTCTGATTGAGCTCGCCACGAGCTCCGGGCGCATTGCTGTACTCATCACACTAGTCGGTTTTTGTTTTGAGCCGTCCCTCTTGTGATATTTTTCCTTCACAAGACCAGCCACCCTTACTATTAGTAGAAACGGATTAATATACAGCCACCCCTACTAATCAAATAGCAGAGGCGGCCTTATATTGAGACACCTCTATGGTGGGGGATTTTTTGTGAAATTTAGCCTTTTTTTTAAAAAAAAAATTCAAATCCGTCCCTGGTTTGAAAAAATTTGCACTGCATATCCCTTTTGGTCGCGCCCAGCTCGGTGGCGCGATTTAAGACACATGTCGCGCCACCATGTGGCGCGACCGGCGCGCTCCACGTTGGCGGGCTGGCGTTGACCGGTGCTGGCGTGGTGGGCGTGGGTCCCAGTCCGTCGCGCCCGGTGCATGCGGCGCGACGGACCGTGTAGTGCATCGCGCTGCAGTGTGAGGATGCCAAAAATAGGCAGCAGCATGTGCGGGTGCATGTGAGAGAGAACGCCTGTCAACTTTTTTTTTGGCGAGCCCGGTTGTCAGCCAAGCATGTCAAAAAAAAAAAAAATTTCAAACCGAGGGACGGATTTGAATTTTTTTTTTAAAAAAAGGCTAAATTTCACAAAAAAAATCCCTATGGTGGGTTGCCGAATTTTGAAATAAAACATTAAAAAATAAATTTTTCAAAATGACCTTGGATAGAAAAACTTACTAAATAAGAATTGTAAATCTTGAAAAGTTATGAATCTTTATTGTTGACCACTTTTTGAATTGATTTTATTTGATGCCTCAAAATGTGGGTTCCAATGTCAAAATTTCAAATTTTGAATTTTTCAAACGATCTCGGATGAAAAAACTTCCTAAATATGAATTGTAGATATCTAAAAGTTATGAATAGTTGAGCACTTTTATTTGAAATCATCTTGTCATGCAAAAACTATATTGAAATGTCTCAAATTTGAAATTCAAATTTAAGTAAATAACCTCGGATGGAGAAACATCATAAATGAAGATTGTAGATCTTGAAAAGTTATGAAACTTTGTAGCTGACCACTTTTTGATTTGAATCCGTTTAAGACCTCAAATAGTCAATTTTCACTTTCGGCAATTTGTATAATATGTGAGGATCCGGAATGAGATATGAACACATGTGAGTGTGTGGTGTAGTGGAGTGGAGGGATCGCGCGTGAGCTCGGGTCGTGGGTTTGAATCCCGATCGCCATGTAGAGCGCGATTTTACGTGAAAAAATATAGCGACTTGTGACTTTTTTGCGGAGCGGGCGGGGCCTCACACGATTAAATAAAAATGTTATGCTATTTTTTAAAATTTTGTGAAATCTGGGACCCAATGTAGGGCGGCTCGTATAGTAGGGGCTGTTGCATCACCAACCGCCCCTACTGAAGAACCACTCTAGGAACAGAAAGTTAGGGGTGGCTGGCAAAACCGCCCCTACTAAGCATCGCATGGCCGCCCCTATAGTAACGTTCTGTAGTAGTGTCAGCAGTCTTGTACTCTATCTCATGAAATGACACACATGTAATCCGTAGGAAAAGAGAGATAAGAGAGAATAATGTCGTTGTTTTGCAAAACAACCGTTCTATGAACTAAAATTTAGGATTATGAGACTCCTATTACATCACTAGGTTAAATTTGTCTACACTGTCAGGGTGTATACTCTGTGGGCTCATATTTTAAGCCAGTGGCCAATACAGTTCTCACTGAAGGCTTGAAATTATGGTGTGCTCCGTCATCTCGATCCACTGACGATTAGAAGTGGAAAAATAGCAGGAGCCTTCCAAAGAGGTGTTGAGTATACCTGCCGTTAAAGTAGAAAAAAAGACTTGACCTGGCAATGTTCTCAACTATCTCATGGAGGCAGATCTATACTAATCAACTCAAGTTTATCAAGCATATTCCCATGTATGCCATGGGCTTCTATTGGCTGCATGAAAGGACCCATAAAAGATTTGATACAACTAGGAGTAGAAATTTCATATGATCAAATAGGAAGCCTTAGCCTCTCCCAAAGAATTTGGTGGTCTGGGTTTTATTGATACTAGATGCATGAATACAGCTCTTTTGGCAAAGTGGATCTACAAATTGGACAGAGGTGACAAAAGTCTGGCCCTTGAGGTGCCTAGAAAAAAGTATTTAAAGGACAACAGTTTTTGTCAACATAAGTGTAGAGGTGCTTCCTAATTTTGGCAAGAATTAAAGAAAGCTGAAGAGTGGTATGAAAGAGGCACGAGGTGGATAGTGGGCAATGGAAAGAAAATCATGTTTTGGCATGATATGTGGCTTGGAGAGTGTCCTTTGAAACTAAGATTTCACAAACTTTTTAGAATATGTAGAAACCAAGAGTGGTTAGTAAGTAGATTCAGAGCGGTGGACTGGAATTTTGATCTGAGAAGAAGAGTAGGGACTGATGAGGTGGCAAAGTGGAATAATTTACAGGAAGAACTAGAGCTGATAAACTTTACTGAAGAGGAGGATACAATTCTTTGGGCTTTAGAGCCATCTGGAAATATTCTCAACTAAGTCCTTGTATAAATACATGAAACACACGGGGTTCATAGATCTAGGAATGGTGGAACTTTGGAAGACAAACCTTCCTCTCAAAATATTTTTTTATGGATGTTATGGCATGACAGAGTTTCGACAGGAGAAGAAAGATCTGAAAGGGGAGAGGTTCAGGGGATTGCAAATACTGTGGAAAATTAGAGACTAGAAATCATCTCTTCTTTAACTGTAATATTGCCCAAATGATTTGGGTATGGGTTAGAGTTAGTTTGAGGTGGGATGTGAGACCAACCTCCCTTGTTGCTTTAGAAGATATGGTTGGAGAGGGATCAGGCTATATCAAAGACCACGTTATTCTTTGCATGTTAGCAGCTATTGGTTGGGGACCTGGGGTCTGTGGAAGCCTGGAAGGCTAGGAATGATTGGGTGTTCAATAATAAATTGATCAAGTCACCAAAAGCAATTGCTTATAATATTCTAGGATTTCTCTCACAGTAGAAAAAGATCGTGAAGCAGAAGACGAGGTGGAAGCTGGAGGACGCTATACTGAAGCTTCAGGAAGGTCTCCAAGTGTGGTTATGCAGTAGAGTCAAACTCAAAATCAACGAAAAAGCTTGGACAAGCGGTGGAGCTTGTGAAGGAGACGCTGCCTGCTTAACCAAACTTTATGCCTGCAAAGCGCATATTACAGACACAGAGCGCCAATAGCATGAAGGAGCTTGTGGTGGTGCATATGTTCGGTGACTTTCAATATAAAGTTAGGGGTTTCCCTTTGGTCTTAAAAAAAACACGTAGTGGCCAAAGGGTCTTGTTGGAGATCGATAGGGAGTTCAGGCAGTTTTTCTTTATCCAGAAAACGGAGGCAAGTAGCAGCATGCGTTTCTTCGGCAACGCAATGCAACCTGCAGTCTCGATTCGTGACACTGCACAGTGCAGAGCTATGAACGAGATCACAAAAGAAGCAGTAGGTCCACGATGGCAAAGCCCTGGGCTTCAGCTGTTCAGCATCAACTAGACGATCAACATGAAGCCAGCGGCGAGAGGATTAAGACGGCCGGAGCTGAGATTTAGGCAGCCAGCTACTAGGTAGCCGACGAGTAGTCAACAACTCAACACACAGGACCGGTAGCCAGCTGGGCCCTGGTGGTGTACTTTTTCACTCGCTGTCACTGACGGATGTACATTGGGGCCCCAGCTAAATTCCCGTCGCCAAAAAAAAAAAAAAAAAAAAAAAAAAACCATTGCATGGTTAGCTCTTTATGTCCCAAAGGGTCTTAAAAAAAAAAGACCCAATGGCCCATAGACAAAACAAAAAAAGACAAAGAGATGAACACACGGAATTGCACGGGATATGATCGCACGGGATGCACGCACGGGCATTCTGTCTTCTCATCGCTGGACGCTCGCGAAGTCGTGACTAACTGACTATAGCATTCCTGCGGCCGACTCCCGCCGCTGCCCTCTGGATTCTCGTGGTCTCGCCGTCTAGGTCATGCCGCCCCGCCGCTGCAGCTAATCTCGTCGTCTAGGTCGCACAGCACGCACGGGAAAAGCAGGCAGCAGCCGCACGCACGGGTAAGGCAGGCAGCAGCCGCCCCGCGCCAGGTTCTGCGGGTGGAGGTAGCTCATTAAGGCTCTGGTATTGGCCGTGGAATCGGAGCGGCTCCGGCTTCGACTCAACTATCAATTTATTCTTCAAATTTGAGGTAATATCTCAACTTCGCATTAAAATTGTGTGATTACAATGTATGGATGCATTAATGTGATTTGATTGCAATGTTCTTGATTTTGGTTTAGTCGGTCATTAGAAGATCGCTCCAGCTGTTTTTTTTTCTGGCTACGCCACTGCGCTCAGTCAGCGCGCAAGCTGGTCAGCGTGGCTAAGTTGAATGGTCCACGCATGCATATGCACTGATTGATTCATCCCGGTCCGAAGTCGGAGCTCGCAGGTCCCGACGCCGCCCCACCCTCCTCGGCAGTGTCACCGGCACGGCCGGGCGGCACCCGCTAGCTACCTCGACCGGCGTCCGCGTCCGATGCGAAGCGAGCGGTAGGGCAAGGAGGATGTGCACCACCACAAGGGCCGAGGGCGCGTAGTCAACGCGGCACAAAAAGAGAACAAGCGGGCCGATATTATATTGACTGGGTTTTTTTTTTTTTTTTTTTTTTGAAACTTTGACTGGGTTTTCATTAGACCACAAGTTTCAAAAAAAATAAAAATAAAAGGAATCCGTTTTGGGCGAGGATCGAATACGGGTCTGACCAAGCCAGCGGCCCAACACAGCACACCACAAAACGGGACAAAGGATTACTGGGCTGCAAGCAAATGTGCTATAACAAACTTGGCTGGGTTGCTTCAGGGGAGAAAAAGTTATTAATTTTCTGAGAAAAATGATACCAGTTTCACAAGCTTTTTATTCAAAAATAAATAAGTCATGAATTTTGAGATATTAAAACCATTTTTATTATTTCATAAAATAGAAAACCATCTTAATACTAGCTAAATGACCTAATCTATTCGGTCTCGACTTGGAAGGTGTCCATTTAATAGTTTAGGATTGAAAATTGAACTCTTGTGCAAAGTTGAAGGTCGAAAAATGTGCACTTTATCCATTAAAAAATCAAATAATATCACATATCAGTTGATTGTTGGTGTTTCTTAGTGTCGCTACTTGGTTTGTTTCCCGACAACTACGCCAAAAAGTTTGATCGTATTAGTTAACGCGAACAGAATGCCTCTCTGTTTCTACAGGCTCTAGGCGGTGCTACAACATATTCTTGGTGTGAAGCAACGGTACCGAAGGAAGGGCTGAGATGCGCCAGCAGAGGGGCCATCTGCAAAGGGAATGCGGCGTGCCGTTGCCTACGGAATCAGAGGATTCCGGTGATCTCAAGAAAGACGCGGTGTTAGATCTGTGTGTAGTTGTAGGGCTGTTTGTACACGTAGTAGTGTGAGTGTGGTGTGCGTGTGGTGTAGGCGTGAGTGTGTACGATCAGATACTACAGCTGTACCCAGATGAGAGGCACTCAAAAAAAAAAAGGACTGGTTTCCCTTGACTGTGCCCGCTCGCCACCGCCTTCGCGTGGTGGGCTCTGGGATGGATATGGATCATTGCCTCGTTGTGCCTTGGCCCATTTTTTTTTTAGAAAGGGTTGGTTTTTTTGTTGATACTGAACTTTTACAACTCTTTACATCCAAACCCCTGACCGGGTACTCCTGAAAGAAAATAAAATTATACATAAGACCATTAAAGGAGCATCCAGTGCCCTTCGCCGTCGTCGACCTTCGCTGCCACAAGCTGAACCTCCTCCATCTCCCGCAATGAAGAAGATTCAGAATGAAGCTTCTGACCCATTCCTGATTCGACAAAGAGTCTTCAAATTTGAATCCCATCAGCAGTACATAGTGCTCTTGAACCGTTGAACGCCCCGGGCAAAACCCACTTTTACCGGAATCAGACGCCAGTCGCAACACTAGCATGCTCCGGCCAACAAGCAGCAATCCCATGGAGGGGATCCAAGGACACCTACCCGCATACAGGAGCAAGTGGAGCCATAACCTCCAAGGAAGGGACAAAAGCCCGATGAACACTTCACTGGTAAATGCACTGAGTCTCCTTCGAACAATAGCCGTACTGTAGCATACAGATTCGACGATGGCATTGACAAGAAGACCACAGACAACCCAAAAAGCACACAGAAGATTCGAGCATCGACGCAAAAGAAGAAAACATCGCCGATGTCAAACCTCCTGCAGATCATATTTCGTTGTGCTCCTCTTGCTCATGGACCATCACAGGAACCCGTCCTCCATCGACATGGCCGACGCTGGAGAAGCTCAGGAAAGTCTCCAACCCTAACCCTAAAACTACTATAATAATACTAGGAAATATATACACATTCCATCGGATCCACAACTCCCCAGCACACTAGCGCCAAAACAGGCCACCGGAGGTAAGGAAGACGGTGGATCCGGTGGTGGTAGGATGGATGACGTCGGAGTTGCCCTTTCTGCGGCGGTGGGGAACAGACGCTTCGAGAGAAGTCTGGCCACGTGCCTTGGCCCAGTTGAAATAGTTTGATGGGCATCTCGCTTGTTTCTTTACGCAAATCGACAAAAAGCGACTTTTGGTGATATGTTCATGTATTTGTGTTTGTGGCTAGCAAAATAATGTTTTCAAAACACATGTGAAACTTGATTAATATTAAATTCATATGTGATTAATTTTGTTAATTTCTTCTCTTTTTATGACTATAATTTGGTAGTCGGATTTGAACGTTAAGGACCGTTAACATTGGTTAGGTCCATTGCGATGGAACATGTCCACCCAGGTTCAAGTCCTTTCGCTTGACACGGTGCTTTCGCATTTTTAGGATTTACCGACGCTATGTTTTAAGTAGTACGTGACGTTCCGTCGACAACAAAGTGGTTGTGGTGACTTCGTCAATCTCCAGATGTGTCGGTTCAGTCATTCATAGGAGATCATAGGTGTAGGGTTTTGCGTGCGTGTGTTTATAAAGGTCACTGTGTGTGTGTTGTGAGTGTCTGTACTGTGTAATTCTTGAAAAAAAACTGACAGATTTTTTTGAAACCATGAAAAATATTTCTAAGCTTATAAAATTCTGAGTAAAAATACTCGTTATACATTGTGATGTTATAAGCCTAAATAGAATATTTAGAGCTTCTGAAACTATACATAGAAGCTTCAAAAAAATTATATTTTATCTAGGAAAATAGAAAAATATCTACAAAAACTAGAATAATCCCGAAAACTTTTGTATCAAGTCGATCTAGACATGACATCTTTAAAAAAATTCGACAACTAAAACCCAAGATTCAACCAGCAATGATGTGTTTAGCGTGAATGCATTACATTAATATAATAAGTTGCATTCGCACGAGTTACATTTCATAATTTTGTAGCGGAGATCTTTTAAAATGTGTATAATGTTTTAGGATTTTCCCCAATTTTTGTGGATATTTTCCCATATTTGTAGAGTTAGGTCGTATTGTTTTTTTTCGAGATCACTTCGGGGAATAAACTCATTCCCACCTGCTTATATTTCATAAATTCCGACAAGTCGGTGGCTGAAATTGGTGGCCTTGTTACATAGTTCGTTACATCAAGAGACGGGACGAGAGGGAATACAACATCACAAAACATAACAATAGCAAGCCTTTCGTGGTTTAAAAACGCCGAACAAACAACAGGGTAATCAAACTAAGCTGAAAGTCGCCGACCAAAGTTCGATTTGCGCCCTTTGCCCGAACAACATACTCGCCGGGTTCACCATGGCCCTTGTGCCCCGCAGAAGTATTTATAATTTGTATAATCCGCAGTTTAACGAATACCGGTGAGCACTTCACCCGGGAGAGGGTTTAATATCGAATCCACGAGGGAAACGGGTGAGGGGAGGCTACGATCTATTCTTAACCCGGAGTAGCACAAGACTTAAGAAGGTTGAGAGTGTAGAGAGGATTACTAAGGTATCTAGTTCTTATCCTGATAAGCTATGATGATATTGTCTTAGGGGGACGTACTCAAAGGAAAGCAGGGACGAAACGTACAATCCTCCAGTAACATGGTCCTGCTTGGCCTATCATTCGGGTGGTGGACTCAACAGGACTGTCACTCCTGTGATCTACCACACGACCCGGAATATGGGGTGCGTTCACAAGCAACCTCGGTCTAAGCACCACGCCTAAACCTAAGCTACTCCTCTAAGCTATAGGGTCCTACAGATTAAAGTACTCAAACAAGAGTTGTGAACAATAAGAACAATAAGAACTAGTACTTACTAGAAAAAGAAGTAGATTATCAGAGTAATTCCAAGTGTAGGTTAACTTCCACCGAGGTACAAGTATGGAGGTAGCACCGACAGGCCGGCACTTCCTCTGATCCCTTCCCTCTCTCTATCTCTCTTGTTCAAAAGACTAGATCTATCTAGATCTAATCCTCTCTTGCATACTAACTCTTCTAGTTCTAGTTCTATCTAGACCTAGAGGGAGACTCAGGGTCTCAGCCTATTGATACTGAATGATAATGAATTAGGGGGTCAGGTGGTCTTCTTATATAGCCCTCGGCGATGAACAGGGACCCTTGGATCAAACCGACTTTCAATAACGGTGTAGATACAACTTCAAGGTCGGTTACAAACCGACATAGAAATCTGAGGCTGACTGGTGGGACCAGCCTGCGGTCGCCGTGGATTTTCCTGGCGGTCGCCAGGGCCCTGTGGCACAACCGTGTCAGGTTTCTCCTGGTGTCTTCTGGAGTCTTCTAGAATGTTTTAGTCCACTTTTTGGGTTGAGTTACTTCACGGTTAAGTCTTGTCATCGTATGGGATGTAAACTCTTAGGTTTCTCACCGTTCTTATCTGCTTTTATTTGTTCAGTCCCTGCAAAGTCATGGAATACCAACACTCGTGGAAATATGTTAGTTAGACCCCTAGACTTATGTTGATATTCATTTTATGCCCTTATTCCATGTTTAATTGACTAGTAATATTATGCTATAACAGGTGTCAACACTACGCCGCTCCACCGCCGCCCTCACTCCTAAGGGCCAACACTGGAATGGAGACTAAGAGTGGTGAAGAACACGCAGACCCCAGATCGCCAAACACGACGACCTCTGTTGACGGTCACTAACGACATATTTTTCCCATCAACTTAATTACTACCATAAAGGGAATAAAAGTATACCTTTTTATACTCATATACATTTATTACTAACATATTTCCACTTGTAGTGTTCAAAATGTATTTTGTAGTATTTATAATAAATACAGGTGGAAATACGACCAAAAGGCGCGACCCTGGAAAGCGTATTTCAGAAGATCACAAGCCTAGGGTGAAAATGGACCGAAACGACAGAATTGGACCAAGCCAAGCCCACACTACAACTTTTCAGGCCCAAACACGACACCACGCCGAGGCTCAGACCGGGCCGAGCCCAGAGGGGTGCGCCAGCACCCCAAGGTGCGCCCGCACCCTCCTGGGGGCGGTTCGAGCCCAATCTTGGCAGGTCGGCACATTAAGTGCAGTTGAGGGCGGTGCGGTGCTTGGATGTCCGATTCAGTGTACCTGGACGCGCTGGCAAGGTCGGTTAGGGGGTATTAGGGTCATTTGACCACCTCTCTCATGTGTATAAGTAGCCCTCCTCTCTCCCTCATTCCACACACCAATTCCACACAACACAAGGAGGAGCCACAATGTAGAAGAGAGGAAGAAGCTCCCACTCCACTCCTATCTTCTTCTTCCTCTTAGTTCTAATGGAGAGTGAGAGAGGGCTTGGCCTCTTCTCCATGGAGTCGGTGTACCCCAGGTGCATTGCGGATCTCGGGTGGTCGTAGTCTTGGGACTTGTCGGCACCCGCCACGCTTGTACCTCTACAACCTTCTAATCATTTGGGTAAGAATGGTTGTGTCCCTCTTTTCGGCTTATTACTCTTAAGCATATTATCTAGCTGTTATAGACTTTACAGGATTGATAGTCGTTCCTTCGGGCGGTGCTCGGTAGAAGGACCCCGGGGACGGGTAAGCCTTGTTAACACGCTAGAGTAATAATCACTAGTGTAGACGTGGTGTCTAGACTAAGGGTTTTCTATCTTTTTGTGGCGCATCCCACGGTTGAGGGGGTAGGCGGCCGGGTTGTGACAGCCTTGTCCGGCCCCTTGTAATCCCCCATGTTCGGGTGTGGCGCAATTGCAATTGCCGGACACCGTCCCTTTGGGCGTGGGCGGTGCCGAAGTGAGGACATAACAGCCAAGTGATCCCCTGCTAGAGAGTTTGAGCCCATAAAGATACCTCACCACCCATAGTTATCCTAGGGAGACTCTGTTTAGAGAGCAATCACACAACCGTTCCTCGTGGAAATACGATACCCTGAATACTTACGGGTGAAATGCTATAACGACAATTCCGTGCGCTTGCGGATTCTTACGCATACGTTAAGAAACGTCAACAACCTCCTTTCAAGCCGATGGGGACACCATGGAGGGAATGGCAGCAGCGGTGGGAACTCCATCCGGCATAATTTTCTCGGCACCATCAAGGAGAGCGCAAAACGGAGCGCAGGCGCCAGGAGGAGGACACTCGTCGGAACGTCGACAACGACCGACTGACCAAGGCAGTCACACCCTTGCACACCAAGGAAGAAAGGAGCAAGGAGGGGTGTGGAGAGGATGTGGAAGAGCCCAAAGTGGCATCAGAGGCATAGGAGTCCTCAAGAACGACACCTTCAACAAGGGGAATTCACCCAAAAGACGCAGCTCTATTGAGCAAACAGAGGTGGCAGAATCTTCAATGACGCCTACAAGGAGGGGCATGACGAAAGAGCGCCATCGTTGTCGGACCGACTTAGAGACAGATAAGGATTTCGCCCGGATTCTATGCCAACCGGGCACGCCAGAGTTGGCCAGCCACCACCACTAGCTGCAGTAGGATACACAAGGGCGAAGTTCCATGACGCGTTGTCACGAGAAACAGAAAGCTCGACGCCTCCTCCAAGGAGGTCGATGACGCAGCCTGCGCCATCGTCGCCCGCCCGAACAAAACCGGACAAGGTTTTCACTCGCTATGCACACATTGGAACTGGTTCGCCGCCGTGCATCTATCTTTGCAAATCTTGAGCTCGAGATGGGGAAGGAGAGGGACCTGCATGACATGGACGTGGAAGAGGACGTCTAGACCCACCCGGCCTTTGCTCGACATAGCCCACCCCGGGGTGCGCCCCTAAAATCTCATGTTTGGTTTTGGAAATTGATGACACACTTGTGGTACTAATCCTTTGCTCTAAGTGTGACTTATGAGATAGGATTAGATTGATGACATGGAGCATGATGATCATGGACATGGGACGACGGTGATGGACAAGGTGGATCGTCAAGCTCGGTGATCGGCTTGAGAGGAACGGGAGATCAAGGCAAAGGTATACTTGATAGGTTTTTTCCTTTTGGTGATCAAGACACGATAGAGCGTGTGATCACATTATAGGATAGATAGCCGACTATCAAGAGGGGATGCCGCAACAATCCTTTGGTGAAGTGCTTCTAGGTCCAATTGACTTGCATATTGTATTTAGGACATGAGAGCACTAACTTCGATCTTGCCTAATCGTTTGATATGCTAACATAAGTGATAACGTGATCATCTTCGACGTGTTGGCAACTTGAGGCAAGAGGCGAAGCAAGGTTGAAGCAAAGGGCGACAACAAAATGAAGAACACGCTGGAAATCCTGACCGGACGCATGACCGGAAGCACGAAGCTTGACCGGACGCATGCACCGGTGGCTCTGGTGGTCGGGTCCGGCAGAGAGCTTGTTTTGGACAAACATGCCGGATGCTACGACCGGACGCTTCCGGTGGTCGACCGGACCCGTGGATGGAAGCACTTTGAAGCGTGTCATTTTGTGGGCGGGGGCATCGTCGTTTGTGACCGGACGCATGATTTGGTGCGACTGGACTCACGACCGGACTCGCTGGTGAGTCCGGTCGGTGCGTCCGGTCGATGCGCAGAAAGCCCATTTCATTGCCCAACGGCTCCTTTTCGTGGGAGGCTCTATATATATCCATTTGGCTGGTTCATTTGAGCCTCTCTTGCACATTTGAACACTCTAACTTGCTAGTGAGCTTGTGAGACTCCCCTCCACTCATCTCTCCATCCATAACTCGAATTCTTAGCGAGATTGAGAGTGATAGAAGTGCATTGCATCGTTGGTTGCATTTTAGAGGCACTTCATCCTTGGAGAAGCCACGGGATTTTGTTTCTCTTGGGAATTTGCTTGGTTCCCTAGTGGCTTGGAGCAAGAGGCGGTGTTGAGCTCGATTGGAGCTTGTTCGAGGCCACACCGGTGGATTTGTGAGGGGTCGTTCCTTACCCCGCGGGAGATTTTCTGAAAAGGAGCACTAGTGGATTGCTCGTGGCTTGTTGGACCCTCTCTTGTGATCGGTTTGCTTGAGCTCCCACCGGGGATTTGGCACCGGCCATTAAGCTTAGCAACCGTCAAGTGAGTGTGTCGCCACAACGGGGACTAGCGTGCCGGCAAGCACGTGAACCTTGGTGAAAAATCATCGTGTCTTGTGTGCTAGCTCGTTGGAGATTTCTTGTACACGGTGATTGGATTCAACCTCAACACTACACCGGTGGTATTGTATTCTAGCACCTCTTTGCTTTACTTCGATAGCATATCTTGTTAGGGTGCTAGTTAGTTATCTTGTTAGCTTGAGTAGTTTGCTTAGTCTTGTTAGCTTCTAGAAGTAAAAGTAATTAGTCTTGCTTGATCCCTAGGAGTAAAACTAGAGACATAGCCCTTGTGTGGATTAGAGACAATAAAATTGAGTTGTGGCTTGCATAGCTAGCGTGTAGCATCGCTTATTTAGCTTCGCCATCTTTTATACTAATCCGGGTGCTTAGTGTTGTTGCAAGAATTTTTAATAGGCTATTCACCCCCCTCTAGCCATTAGGACCTTTCAAGTGGTATCAGAGCTAAGGCACCGTATTTGAGTGGCTTAACAACCAACAGTGACAAAATGGCGTTGAGTTTTCATGTCAACAACACCAAGAAGGCGCCTCCTTTTCGATGGCACCGACTTTGCCTATTGGAAGGTGAAGATGACCACACACCTCAAGTCAATCAATAGAGAAGTGTGGGTTGTAACCGAGAAGAAGTTTGAGGTGGCAAACAAGGAGGAACCAACAACGGCCGAAGAGAAGAAGATCTATGCAAATGATCTTGCCGTGAGTGCATTCCATGAGGCATTCAACGATAGAGTGTTTGAGCAAGTCAAGTCACTCACCATTGCTCATGACATATGGAAAAAGCTAGAAGAGTGCTATGAGGGCACCGAGGGAGTCAAGCAAGCAAAGGCATATATCAAGCTTGAACAATTCAATAGCTTCAAGATGGAGGAAGATGAGAGTGTACCGGAGATGTTCCACCGCATGCAAGTGTTGGTGAACGATCTCAATGCACTTGGAGAGGACATCAAGGATAAGACCTTCAACATGAAGTTCTTGAGATGCTTGCCCGAGCGGTTTGGGATGTTCATCACCGTGCTTGTGAGAACAAATTTGAAGGATTTGACTCCAAACCAATTGCTTGATGAGGTGATGACCGATGACTCATATAGAGATGACAAGAAGAAGCAAGAGCTCATCAACAAGGCCAATAAGAAGACCAAGGATGAGGACAAGAAAGATGACAAGAAGAGCTTGGCACTCAAGGCTAGTTCTTCATCCAAGGGCAAGAAGAAGAAGGAAGAATCAAGTGAGGATGAGGAAGGCACTTCTACAAGTGGGAGTGAAGTGGATGAGCAAATGGCTCTTTTTGTGAGGAGATTGGGAAAATTTGTGAAGAAGAATTACATCTCCAAGAACAAGAAGAAGCAAGCATCCAAGAAGAAGGATGGCAAGAATGAAGGCAACATGACATGTTTTTCGTTGCCATGATGATTGCCACTTGATTGCCGAAAGTGTCCATATGAGCGTGATGATGAGAAGGGCATCAAGAAGGCAAGGAAGAAGAATGATGCTAAAAATGAGAAGAAGGTCAAGCCCAAGAAGAAGAATGAGTCACATGTGGCTACTTGGGATAGTGATGGCTCATCCTCTTCAAGTGATGAAGAAGAGGAGAAGAAGAACAAGAAGAAGGGACAAGCTCATTTGGCTATGCATGACAAGATCTCCCTCTTCGACACTCCTTCTTCATGCTTCATGGCTAAGGCCACTAAGGTATAATCTATCACTAAAGATGATGATGATGATGATAGTGATAGTGATAGTGATGATGAGGAGCCAACTCACACTAGGGAGGAGTTGCAAACCAAGCTTGATGATTGCATTACCATGTTCAAGCAAAGTAGGAAGGAATGCAAGGGCTTGCGTAAGGAAACAAAGAGCCTTAAGCAAGAGCTTGATGAGCTTCGGGCATCTTATGAGAGTCTAGAGGTAGACCATAAGAAGCTTGAGAAATCTTATTCTAAGTTAGAGAAAGCTCATTCCTCTCTACTTGAAGAGCACAAGTTGTGCTTAGTTGAGGACAAGGTTGATACATGTAATGCAAGCATCATGTGTGATATCCTAGTTGATGAATCAACCCCTACATGTGTAGCCTCCACTAGCTCTATCACTAGCATATCCATCTCTAGTGAGGATAATGACAACCCTATGCTTATTCATGAGAATGCATGCTTAAAGAGGGAAGTAAAGGAGCTCAATCACACCCTTGGCTAAGGCTTATGGTGGTAAGGACCGCTTGCTTATGTGCTTGGGTAGCCAAAGGGCATCCTTATACAAGGAGGGCTTATGCTATATCCCCAAGAAAGGCAAGGCCGCCCTTGTAACTCACAAGATTCGTTTTGTGAAGAACAATGGTAGCTATTGCAAAGCTTGCAAGCAACTTGGTCACTTAGAGCACAAGTGCATTAACAAGAAAACCAATGTCTCTTCCATTAAGCTTAATCATTCATATATGCTTGTGAAGAAAGACAATGGTGTTCGTGCTAGGTACATTGGTACACCATGGATGGGCTCAAGGAAGAAAGCCATTTGGGTACCAAAGGCCTTGGTGACTAACCTTGAAGGACCCAAGAAACTTTGGATACCTAAGAAGAATTGATCTCATTTTGTAGGTCAATTACCATGCCGGAGGAGAGCGTTGGATAATGGGTAGTGGGTGCACTCAACACATGACCGGGGATTCTCACATGTTCAAGTCAATTAGCATCAAGGGCATTGATGAATATGAGTGTATCACTTTTGGCAATGACAAGAAAGGCAATGTGTTGGGGCTAGGCAAGATTGCAATTACTCAAGAGAAGAGTCTATCCAAAGTGTTGCTAGTTGATAATCTTGATTACAACCTATTGTCGGTCTCTCAACTTTGTGATCTTGGCTACAAATGTATATTCATAAGTCAAGAAGTTGAAGTGGTTAGTGGTGATGGCACAAACATTGTTGGGAAGGGACCCTCGCCGGGGGGACCTCCCGGTAGCTCCCTGGGCCGCAAAGCCCCGCGCCCGCAGCGGCGGCGAGGCTGGGGCAATGCCCGCGGGGCGCGGGGGGCGGTGGCCGGAGCGACACCCCGGGGCGGGGGGGGGGGCGAGGCGGAGCAACACCCGCAGGCGCGGGGGCGGCGAGGGCGGAAGCAACACCCCCCACGGCGCCGGCGGCGAGGCTAGGCGACACCTCCGCGGCGCGGGGGGAGGAGTTTGAGACAAGACGAGACCAGAAGGAAACAAGACGGAAGGCGGCGGGAAGAGAGGAACCCTAATTGCGCTCGGGTATCGTTAGGGCATGTGTTTTTACCCGTGCGCCCTTGACGGGGTTTGTACCGAATTGCTTTTTGTGCGGCGGCCCTTGGCGTAAGTGGCAAGTGTGCCTTGTCCTGATATGTAAGTGCAAACATGTACTGACCGGACGCCTATAAATACGGACCGACAGGACGTATCAAGGGGACGGTTGGTGGGAACTTTTATGACCTATCAATCAAAAAGGCATTTTCTTGGGATCCGCCCATTTGTCCACCTCACACCCTTGAGGACCCAGCTCGTGGGCCCAACATTCCTTACGTGAACTCCTGTGGAAAGCCCTCGCCCCTCCTCCCGCTACCCCCGTAGCGAAGGTTAGAGGGGCAGGTGCCTACCCCACAAACATGATCTTCAAGGGATTTAGATATGGTGATCTCTACCTTGTTGATTTCAAGTCAAAGGAAGCCCAATTGACAACATGTTTACTCTCAAAGGCTAGCAAGGGTTGGTTGTGGCATAGGAGGCTTGGTCATGTTGGAATGAAGCAATTGAACAAGTTGGTGAAGCATGACTTGGTTAGAGGCTTGAGTGATGTCAAGTTTGAGAAGGACAAACCTTGTGGGGCATGTCAAGCTTGCAAGCAACATGGCAATGCACATCCATCCAAGAGCACAATGAGTACAAGCAAGGCATTTGAGTTGTTGCACATGGACTTGTTTGGGCCAACAACATACACTAGCATTGGTGGCAACAAGTATGGTTTTGTGATTGTGGATGACTACACACTAGATACACTTGGGTGTTCTTTCTTCATGACAAGAGTGATGTATTTGAGCTATTCAAGACTTTTGTCAAGAGAGTGCAAAATTAATTTGAAACATCCATCAAGAAGATTGGAAGTGACAATGGGAGTGAGTTCAAGAATACAAGAATTGACGAGTTGTGTGATGAGCTTGGAATTGGACATCAATTCTCACCAATCCGATGGTGTAGTTGAGAGGAAGAATAGAACCTTGATTGAAATGGCTAGATCAATGCTTAGTGAATACAATGTTAGCCATTCCTTTTGGGCCGAAGCAATCAACACGGCTCGCTATTGTAGCAACCGTCTCTATTGCCATGGGATGCTTGGCAAGACACCCTATGAGTTGTTGAATGGAAGGAAGCCCAACATTGGTTACTTTAGAGTCTTTGGATGCAAATGCTACATTCTCAAGAAAGGCACAAGATTGGGCAAGTTTGACAAGAAATGTGATGAAGGGTTCCTAGTTGGATATTCAACCACAAGCAAAGCTTATAGAGTTTGGAACTTGGGTAGTGGCCAACTTGAGGAAGTTCATGATGTGGAATTTGATGAAACCCAAGGCTCTCAAAGTGAAGTTGAAAATCATGATGATGTGAGTGGTTCCAACTTGGAGAATGCAATGAGGAACATGGATGTTGGTGACATTTGGCCAAGGCAAGTTGAAGATGATGATGACACACTATGTAAAAAAGGCTAATAACCGCCAGTGAGCCCAGAGACGTCACTAATAACGAGCGTCTGTGTTGTGACATTACTGACGCGCGGGCTGGGCGACCGTCAGTAATAGGCGTCGGATGGTCCCACAGGACCAATACGCGTCAGTAATAGGAGGTCATTACAGACGCGTGTTCATGTAACGCGTCTGTTTTCTTAATCCAGACGCGTTTTCCTTGGCTGGGCACAGACGCGCGGCTACGGCAGACGCTTTTTGAAACCGAGTGTCTGCGAGAATTCAGCGTATCTCGAACCGCAGCGTTTCATTACGGGCGCATTTTCGAGACCGATCGACTGTGGATGCAACCCCTAATTCAGACGCATTTTTGCTTACAGACACCTTTTCAGCGCCGCCCGTCTGTACCGTTACGAGTATTACAGACGCGCGTGGATTCACAGACTCGCGTGGTCGATACCCGTCCGTGTTGCTTGACACCGGTACAGACGCGTGCCGCAGATACCGACGCTTGGAACAGTACAAGGGTCTGTAACGGCCACGTAAATTAAAGTCGCGCGTTTATTTTCAGACGAGTTGTGTTAGGAGGTGTCTGTACATGTCGCAACCACTACCGACGCGTTTATTTTCAGACGAGTTGTGTTAGCGGTGTACGTACATGTTGCAGCCACTAGCGACGCGCGTATAGTTTCAGACGAGATGTGGTAGCAGGTGTCTGTACATGTCGCAACCGCTACCGACGCGCGGTCATTTACAGACGTGTGTTGTCGCCAGCTGTCTGTGCTGTTTGCTGGTGTATTGCGGACACGTATCGAAACGTGGCGGCTTCGCAGGTGCGCGTGCCTGTAACTGTCGCATGTTACAGTCGTGCGTTGCTGCCGTAGTCCACGAGGTGTACGTGGGTGTATGAAAGCGTTGCATACACATGTCGGTGGCGAGACGCTCGGGTACCGACGCGCTGTATTTTGTGCGGAGTCTTACAGTCGCCCGTCCTGCTAGAGACGATGGATGTTGACACGCGTCTGTACCAGACTGAATTTGGCTGGGCCTGCATCCGGTTTTGAACGGGCCTCGCTTCGCTCCGGCAGAAGCCGGCCTTCCTTTGAGCCTGAATTTGGACCTGCATGTTAGGCCCGTTCTCTTGTGGTACAACGAGCTGGGCCGTTTTCCACTACGTAGGTTATAACACCTGCGGACATATTATTATTTATATTATATATATATATATATATATATAATGCGTTGCCACACACTTCAACACCGTCTCTCTCTCTAGTGGTGGCGGCACACCGCAGGGGGGGGGGGCAGCGGAGGAGCGCGACGCACAGGACGGCGGCTATATACTGTTGATGATTGATTTGCTACGCTCGCTGCTATATAGTACGGAGTACACTGTATTTGGATCGCCTCCTTGGTGTCGGTGTACTGCCGGAACCTGCGGCAGACGCGACGAGGCTCCAAGTTGGAAGTTGTTCCTCCTGTTGGATGCAGCGCTGGAGGATCTTCTGCTCGAGCAAGTCCTCCGGCAGCTGCAACAGGAAGCACGTCGTCATGGCATCCGGAGGCGGCATAGTTTCTCCAGTTGAATGGAGGCTAGGGTTTTTCCTTACCCCATACATGCTTCCCAAGAAGCAATCTCAACCGTTGAATCCAACCGAGATCAACGGTGCACAAGCACTGGGCTGCTTTGTTGGGCTCCAAATTCATCCTCCATCTCGAAGGATAGCCCAACAAAATCTGTTCCTCATCATCCACAAACTCACAAGACGAGGCTTTCTGCCTTGCTTCATTTCATTGTAATCCAATCCACAAGCATCTGCTAATCCAATCAACAAGCATCTGCAATTCAACATAGGTAGCCTCCAGTTTTGTAGTGCTTGTCCTCGAAAGTGTGGGGAAAAAAAAAAAACTTCCGAAAGTGACCCTTCCATTCTAGTCTTGATTCATTGCCATGATAAAGCTCAATCCGCATTACCGCGAGAATGCATCGATAACACTAGCCTTCACACAACCAAAGTAATCACTACGGATGTGTACACAAAGAAATCTGTTCCACACCACAAGCGGTCATCTTGAAAGCAAAGTTTCAATAAACCATAAAAGTGCACTATCAACGGTGCGGCGAGTGCCTGATAAACAAACAAGTTACGTCATTAGTCTTATGAAGTTAACATCTCAATTTTTAAAATATGACAGAGGAAAAAAGATGACAAGGTAGACGTTCACACAATCAAATTTGACACATGAGTAGAAGTTCCATCCATTGTTTTAGACCAAAGGTATTCACCCGGCTTTATTGAAAGCTTAACGAACACCCATGGCCTTGCCCAGGGTTACCGGTTACAAGACAAAAGCACTCAGTAGTGCTGCACTGGACCGAACTCAACTTCTACCATAACTCTACTTCATAATACCACTAAACGAGTTCAAATGATAACTCGACCAACATTTTTGCGGCACGGCGGCACGCAGCTCAAAAGTTTAACCTCCTATGCGGCTCGAAGGCACGCAACACACGGCACAAGTTTTCTTATTTTGTGGCACGAAGGCACGCAAAGACAGCCCAACCAGTACTCATCACACCTCCTATCCTTACGGACATTGGCGAATGCCAAAAGAAGCCCGATCACGGAGCGCTTGAGGACAAAAAGCTGAATCATCTCTTACGCCACCGGCTTCATCTTGGTCTTTGTTGGTATTTGTTAAGCCCACGTAAATATTTATAATTTGTATAATCCGCAAGCGCACGGATATACCGGTGAGCACTTCACCCGGGAGAGGGTTTAAATATCGAATCCACAGGGAAACGGGTGAGGGAGACTATGATCTAATCTTAACCGAGGAGTAGCACAAGACTAAAAAGGTTGAGGGTATAGAGAGGTTTACTAAGATAGCTAAATCTTAATTTGGTAAGTGATGTTGATAATATTCTTATGGGGATGTGCTCAAAGGAAAGTAAGGCGAAACTCACTATTCCCCAAGTATCTTGTTCCTACTTAGTCCTATGCAACGGGATGTGGAATCCAAAGGAATCAATGGTATGCTTTGTCACTACCACGAACTACCACGCTCAGGAAGGTAGGGTGTATCTATGAGATACCCGAGCCTAAGCACCACGCTTACACTATGAATATTACCTTAACCTATTGCAATAGATTAAAGTACTCAAAAGAGAGACTCATAGACCAATAAGAATAAATATAAACAATATAACTTACTAAAAGAAGAAGTAGATTACCGAGTAATTCCAAATGTAGATTAACTTCCACCGAGGTACAAGTATGGAGATAGCACCAAACAGCCCGGCACTTCCTCCGATTCCTTCCCTCTCTCTATCTCTCTTGTTCTAAAGATTAGAACTAATGAGTTCTAATCCTCTTATACTAACTCTTCTAATTGTAGTTCTAATATGCTTCTAATTACATTCTAATTCACTAATCTCTTAGAGAGAGTTGATCCTTACAAGGGACCCTTCTACAACTAAGAGATAATGAGATAGAATGAATTGATAATGAATTAGGGTTTAGCCCTAGGGTCAGGGGGTCTTCTTATATAGGCCTTGGCGTGAATGTGAACCCTTGGATCAAACCGACCTTGGCAACGGTGTAGATACAACCTCAAAGTCGGTTACAAACCGACCTAGAAAGCCTGAGATTGGATTGGGCTTAACATTTTGGCGGCCGCCAAAGCCGCTTTAGGCCGGCCGCCGGGCCCCTATGGCCTCTTGGTCTCCCGTTTGTTCTGGTGTCTTACGGTATCTTCTAGAGTGTTTTAGTCCACTTTTCGGGTTGAGTTACTTCACGGTCAAGTCTTGTCATCATATGGGATGTTTATTAGGAACTTTCTCCATTATTCTCTGCATTTATCTGTTAAGTCCCTAAAAATATATAAATCACCAAAGCTCGTGGAATTATGTTAGTTAAACCTCTAGACTTATGTTTATATTCATTTTAAACCTTTATTCTTGTTTAGTTGACTAGTAATTTTATGCTATAACAGGTGTCAACAAGCTCCCCAAGCTTACCCTTTACTAGTCCCTAGCAAAGCCAAACTTAGCAATGGATCAGGAGTTCTTTGCAACGCTTTCACGCCTCAACCAAGTACACATGCTTTCAAACAAAATTTCTCCTCCAGATAAGAATAATTTGTTCATTCTTCAACTTACCCATATTACTTTTAACCATGGAGCTTATAGCCTTTTCTTTGATCTTGGGCAATTGAAAGATAGAACAATCAAGTCAAGCACCATATCTCAAACTCTTTGTTCAACTGTCCTTCGGAGTTTTTGCAAGTTTTCAAAATAAAACTCAAAGTTCCCGATATGACTCTCTCAAGTCTCTCATTTGTGATTTTTGTGGATCCTCACTAAGGCAACAAGTTTGTTTTGCCTTTCTCTCATGATATGTGGTATTTTTGAACTAAGGCAGTAGCACACTATGCCTTCTTCTCTCTCACCCTATATCTAAAGCTTATATGTGGAGTTCATAGGTGGGAGAAGACTAAACTTACTTACTAAGCATATATTGTAAATTCAAGCAATGGATCCAAAGTTACAAGTCACATTGATCAAGTAGTGCATGTGTATGTTGGAATGAATATGGTGGTAGGTGATGGTAGGGATATGGTAAGGTGGAATGAATGAGGGGAAATCTTACTTTTGCTCCTTGAGGAATCTTCTCTCTTTTGGAACTTGAAAACTTTGAGAGAACCAGGGTTGTATCTTTTTTTTTTTAGAGAGGTGGGTCCTACTCACCCTCGGACTTGTGTCCATTTTTCTCTCTCTTTTATTATTTTAGAGATGTGGGCTCTACTCGCCCTCGAACACTTGTTCATTTTTCATCTCTTCTGTTTTGGGAGGTAGGCTCTACTGCCGTAGGACACTTGTCCATTTTTCATCTCCCTTTCTTTTTTTTTCTTTTTTTTTTTTTTTTTTTTTTTTTAAATGTATACAACCCGAGCCTCTTTTACAATAACTTTTTGAGAGATAAATAAATGTAATGGAGCTTTTGTAAGATATTGGCTAGCAATGAGTGGATGAGTATAGGAAATATTTTTGGTTGCTCTCTCCTAGGATAGGAGTAGAACATTTTCTTGGCTAGAGTGAAAATGGATAGTGGTGTATATATAGTGGATGCGTACTTCGTGGTGGAAATAGCATATAGGTGTATGGAGTCGAGTGAAGTGGAATATAATGAATGGAATGAGTGGAATGGTGGTGAAGTGTACATGATCGGCATGACAAGTTTCTAAGGGTCGACAAAGATTGAACAAACTCAATGCAAAGTAAGTAGCCTATATATATATATCAAAAGTGTTTTCCTAATTTAGGGAGCATGTATATATGGCTGTGGTAGGAGGTTCAACACTTTGTCACACAGGAACTTATCATGTGCATTTTAAATTTTCAAAATAAATCTCCAGAAATCTAGCATCACTAGGAATAAGATCAATAGCATTTCGGACTCTCATATATCATATCAGTCAATTACCTAGACTTTAGAGCAAGCAATTTGCAACCCACAGGTTTTAGGTTCGAAGTAAATCTCAAGTTAAAGCAGTTTTGCATTTAAGGCTCAAGAGAAATTAAGCTTGAAAGCTAGGTACTGAAAAGGAATTACGACGGAGCAACTATTCATCATTTCCATGCATGAGATCCAATTTCGGGGATCATTTTATATAGGTGGAAAAGAAAATCTCTGGTACACTCCTATTTATTTATTCTCAAACCCTAGCAAAGACTCTTTAAACGATTAAATATGTATAAAACTAGACTCCTAACAAACTAAACAAACCAAGCAAAATATTTAGCTAATAATAATAATACTATAGTAGAGATACTTATCGGGATAACGGGGTGCTCTCCCAAAAATTTGGATTGAAGTGTAAGGTCATTGATGATGAGGAAGTTGAGGTAGATGGCGATGATGATGTCGACCTATCATGTCTCTTTTTCCTTCGAATCTGCTGAACTCAAATAGACAACAAAGCTAGTGGAACTTGATTAAGCATTAGGAGTTAGCCACATTAGCTTCATGTGTCTAGATATGGATTATTCTAGGTAAAACTTCAGCAGGAAAATATTTTTGGAGTTTTTATAAATTTATATGCATGCAAAGAATTATGATGCAAATACAACTAGATGAATGAATACTTATTTTTATGCCACCAGTGAATATCTTTATGGGTTGTTACACACCACAAGATTATTCATATGGGGCTTCTTTTTTTTCAATGCAATGCTAATGCGAGAAATGCTAAAGGAAAATGATTATGCAAAGAAGTAAATATCTTTGATGCAAGATGCGAGAAAAGATAAATATGATATGCAATTAAATATGCAATGCTAAGAATTAAATATGGATAACTACCGAAGTTACCTTTCGCTTAAGGTTCAATGTTTTAAGTCCTTTGAACAAGACTATTTACCTTAGTTACTCCTTGAGTGTATTATCCGATCTTGATAGTTTGTATCTCCTAAGATGGTGATTCTCGTAAATTTTGTCACCCATGTTCTTTTCTTTGATCCAACATTTAGAAGTGAAAGATTGATAGTAGGGGTTGGCAGCCTCTTATTTTGTGTGCATGCTTTGTGGAATTAGGACATTCACTTGTAGAATTTTGAGGAGAGTGAAGGCTCCTCCACATTTTGCTCGAAGTGTGTCCCGCGTGCAAAAGACAAGGCAAAGATCAAGTGCATGGGCCCTGTTGGTGGGAAAACACCAACGAGAACCAAAAGTTCATTCTTCTCTAAAACCTTAGGCACATCAAACAAGATAAAGTTAATGTTTATATGTTTCCTTTTCTATAACAAGGGTGATAATATCAGAAGATGTAACATGAATGTTGCAACACATTTGCTAATATGATTAAGACTATGAGATCAAGAAGGTGGTGTTAGGAACAACAAAAGATACGGAACATGTTGAGCTAATGAAATCAGATCAAGCAAAGGTGTTACTCTAACATGTTTAGTTCTTTATTTATGAATATGCCATAATTAAGAGAAAGCTTATTTAACAACTCACCTCAAGATGTTACCTTTATTATTGGAGCATGAGGGCACTGTAGCAACTTGTGATGGTGCTTTCCTATTGCTTGAAGCTTTCTGTTTTGGCCTCTTGTGTAGCTTTTCCTAGCTTGTCTTCTTTATCTTTATTCTATAAGGTTCTTTCGGTGTACTGAGCGTGTCCTCTTTGTGAAAGATTTGTTGTGTCTTGCTTCTTCTCATGGTTTTAATTCTGCATCGTTAGTTAACAACACATACCCGAAGGACTATGCAAGTAATACGGGGATAGTGTTGTTACAGGGCTAAGGTCACTTTCTATGCTATAGAAAAGTTTGGTTGAAAATTTTAGCATAGATATTTTATCTCATGTTTCCATACTCACCTTGCATTTCTAAAGGAATGATCTTATGAAACCTTAAGTTTGATTTTCATGCATCAAAATTATTCAAACTTGTAGAAAAGAGCAATAAGGAATAGAGAGGTTGCAAACCAAGTATGTGGGATGTGATGGGAGCATGTGAGGGGGGGAAGAGCATGGTTGGATTATCCTTAGTGGTGGTCTTCCTTCTCCATGTGCCAATCATCCTTAAGTTGATCCTTGAGCAAGTGCTTTTGTTTGTAGATTTTGTTTGTGGCACTCCACTTCTTTCTCTTGCTTCATCTTTAGTATGAGTCTATCCCGGGACCTCCCCAAGCTTATGTGTGAGTTTCTCTTTTTATCTCTGCGGGGGGGTCACCCAACAAAGTATACCAATGTCTACACAAGTAATATTTAGTTCAATAACTAAACTAGACTCCATGTCTAATTCAATTAAGGAAGGTTGTTTAACCTAAGCACCATGCTTAATTTAAAAACCTTTAGAAGTATAGCTAGTACTTCCAAACCAAAGCATACTATGGTAGATAAAAGGATAGCATGAAGGTATTATAGAAATTAACTCAAACCGAGAGATGAAGAACATGATAATATCTTTAGTAATCATCAACGGGTAGAGACAACCAAAATAGTGTAGCAACATGATAAGGAAATATTTCTATGCATGTGATTTCATGTTGCATAATGATTGGTTGGACATACCTTGCATTGTCATCCTTCGTTCTTATTGCTCTAGACCTGAAGTGGTTAGTGACAAAAATACCCGAAGGAATATTTCTTCATTTATATCTCTATACTTATTTCATAAGGGTATTATAGCAATAAAATAAACACTCATGTTATTTCTCAAGAAGTGCTTGTTTAAGGACAACAAGCTCGTCCTTGGGAAACCTATTGAATTAAGATTCATGATGATGAAGTGGTTTCCCTTCCAACATCAATCTACCTCAAGATTTTATGCCAACGAGATCTAGAATATTTAGAACCCGTCTCTAATAACGGCGCCAGAAATGCGCCATTGACATTCCTAAGTGAAACCACCGTGTCGGTGATAACACTAGGTACATCAACGGTGATAGATCTTGCCAAATAAGATATTCATCCGCAAGCGCACGGATCTATCATTGTAGCATTTCACCCGGAAGTATTCGGGGTATCGTTATTTATATTTTTCCCAAAGGAAGGCATGGTGTAAAAGTCTCTAATTCGAACATGGTCAAGATGACATGAATGTATAATAGACCAATGATCATAATAGGGGTAAAATAGGATAGGTAATAGGATAACTTGACCCACACACTCAAGCCAATCTCAAGGATAAAGATAAAAGAATGAATAAAAGAATAAGTCTAACATGGAGTAGGCATATCCTAAATAGTCATGTCACGATAGCGAGATACACACATGTTTTATGGTTAGAGATTCTAAGTCAAGATAGCCAAGGTCTTTCTTGAATTACTTGGGCACCGCCAACGCATAACCGGGAAGCTTAGGCAATTAGCTCTAACGACACAGCCCCGAACGTGAGGGGATTTCAAGGGACGGACAAGGCTTGTCACGACCAAGCCGCCTACCCCCTCAACCGTGGGATGCAACAAGAAAAGATAGGCAACCCCTAGCCCGGACACCACGTCTACACTAGTGATTATCACTCTAGCGTGTTAACAAGGCTTACCCGCCCCCGGGGTCCTTCTACTAGAGCGCCGCAAGGAAGGAGCGACTACCAATCCCGTAACCCAACATCAATCAAGTCTAGCTCTAGATAGAACTCATCATATCGATCTAGCTCTTTGGTCTAAACATGTATGTATGATAGATTAAGCACGAAGTTCTATAAGACAAGATCATGATATAGGAACTATAGACTAGTTCTTCAACCAAGATTATATCACAAGAACTTTGCTCTAATTCAAGAACACAACTATATTGATAAGTAGAGAACAAGAACAAGATGAAGAACTCTAAATTGCTCATACTTAGAATAGCTCCAAAATGTCTTGCTCTCCTTTTATTATCCTTGCCAAACTCCTCCTAAGTACAAACTAAAAAGAAGAAGGAAAAAGAAGAAGAAGAAGAAAGAAGAAGAAGAAGAAGAAGAAAGAAGAAGAAGAAGAAGAAGAAGAAGAAGAAGAAATGGAGATAGGCTCTATTGTGTGGTGTGTGTTGAATGAGGGGAGAGGGCCTCCTTTTTATAGGTAGAGGAGAGGGGGCTCATTGGAAAATGTCCCTCCCCACATGGAAGGAGCCAAAACCGTCCTTGGACACCTTCCAAATCTGCTTTCGAACCGACCATCCAAACGTCGCAAGACTGACCCTCCATGGAAGATAATGCCGCCTCGCCAAACACGGGTCCGAATCGCCTCGGGATGGGTGCGGGCGCGCAGTGGTGCGCCGCACACCTTTCGGGCTCGGTTCGGGCCGGGCCTTGGCAGGCTGGCATGTTTGGGCTTGAAAAGTTGTAGGGCGGCGTTGGCTCGGCCCAGTTCTGCATGTTTTGTCCATTTCTCCCTTGGGCTTGATGTTCTTCAGGAATGCGCTTTCCAGGGAGGCGCCTTTTGGTATATTTTCCACTTGTTTCTTATATAAATCTGCTCAATAATAATTTGGACACTACAAGTGGAAATATGTGAGTAATAAATGTATATGTGTGTAGTAAGGTATAGTTTCACCCCTTATTGGTAGAATGTTGACGTTAAAAATATGTCGTTGGTGACGGAGTCAGCGGCTCCGGCACGGATATGTGAATGCGTTCCAAAGCTCGAGATGCTCAAGGCTATCGATTTAGGGGATTGAAGCCGGACCGTAGATCCGGATAGATGTCGCCTATGCTTTGACAACCAAAGCCAAACCGGGCGGAAATTACCCGAATGATTGAGATGATCCGAGATACGATCAAGACGACGTCAAATATAGGTTGGCGCTGGCGCTTGCGCTTTGATGAGCTTGATGTCGCCGTCGCGAGAGGTTGAGCGGAGAGTTCCGCCATAGGGGCGCCAGGGTGGATAATACTTGCCCCGGCACCGTTTGTTTACCGGGTAGGAGGGAGATGATGGTGGTGAGAATGTCGCCCGGGAGGTTGCCGATAAGATCGGAGCTAGCGGGCGGGGGTTTGAAGGCGGTTTTGATGGATCGGCCGGATGACTCGCCATTTCCCCGAACCTAGGTTTCTTCATACTTGGATCTATCTATATGCGAAAGCGCTGCGCATTTCTTTTTCTTGACAGACTCTAGTAGTACAAAGACTAGGTTTTAGTGAGAAACCGGCCGGTGGCGGCGATATTTTTTGCAACATCGTGAACCGTGGCCGTCCGATTTGATCGGACCGCTAAGGTCGTCCGATTCTTAAGCAGCGCGAGCCTCGGGCTAAGAATTCACAACCCAAGTTGGCCCGTGCACTGAATTGTTCACAACTGGGCCGTCGGTATTGTTCGTCCACTCCCCACGCCAGAGCGGAGTGGAGTTGGGATGCGATTACTGCACAAGATGGTCCCACGGGCAACAAGTTTAATATAATAATATATACGTATTTTACGAAATTTGTATCCAAAGACGAGTCCGAAGCATATGTATGTGTGGTCAACAATTTGTGCGAACAAGCTACTAGCATCATATATTTTATCAAATTGAGCAAGCGAGTTATCGAGTTTGCATCGATCATCACATAGTTTTAATACTAGGTTAGCTAGATAGTACTCCCTCCATCCTAAATTATAAGTCGTTTGACTTTTTGACAATAAGTTTGACCACTCGTCTTATTCAAGAAATTTGTGCAAAATATCACTTTTTTTTGGTTGTGGCTTTTTTTTATTAATATAAGTTCTTAAAGAATGACTTGACTTTGACAATATTTACGCAAATTGTTTGAATAAGGCGAATGGTCAAACTTGGAGCCAAAAAGTCAAACGACTTGTAATTTAGGATGGAGGGAGTACATCATCACCAAAAGTAAGTCAAGACAGCATAAGATCGATCACCAAAAAAAAAAAACCTTCGAATGACCCTTCCATTCTAGCCTTGCTTCTTTGCCATGATAAAGCTCAATCCGGACGCGAGAATGTATTGACAACACTAGCCTTCACACAACCAAAGTAATCACTACGGATGTGTACACAAAGAAATCAGTTCGAAACCACAAGCGGTCATCTTGGCAAAGCAAAGTTTCAATAAACCATAACAAACAAGTTCTGTCATTAGTCTTATGGAGTCGGCATCTCAATTTTTTAAAATATGACAAAAGAAAAATATGACAAGCTAGACGTTCACACAATCAAATTTGACACATGAGTAGAAGTTCCATCCATTGTAAACTCTCCACAATGTACAATATATGACCACGAGTTTACAAGCAACATAGGTCGTAATATGCTTGGTCACACACAATGGATGCTCATAAAGATCAACAATACTCATATCATGGGATGCATATCCCTAATGTGCACGTCAAGGTAGAGCGCTACTACTATTCACTTGGAGCGCACCACACTTTGGGCCTAGAACGCAAGATTTGTTATCTTCAAATTACTCAAAGGCGTAGATGAGTAGGAGGGCGCGGCTAAGGCCCAAAGATGAAGCTGATATTGCGCATCAAAAGCGGGCAATTGCGGCGGCCAAGGCGCAACATGAGGATGAAGTTGTGCAACTCAAGCGGTAGCCCGGCTAAATGATGAGCCCAAGAAGGCAAAAAAAGCCGAGGCGGAGCCGAGTAGAGGCTGCAGATGCCAAAGGCGAGAGGTGGTTGCAAATATCAAAAAGGAGCACGCCGTTGTGGTTGCCAATCTCGAGCGGGGAGCACACCAACCGGGATGTGCTTTTCACGCCTCCCATCCTTTTATAATCTCCCGCGTGGGTCTTTGGGTTTGTACCTAGGATCAATCGGGAAAAAAAGTATTTAAGACAACAAAATTATTGAGCAATCTTTGTACAAGCTATAGCATGAGACACCACGAGATATGCAAGACAAAACAAAACCTTTTTAGAGCCATTCAAAAAAAACCTTCAAAAAAAGGAAGGATAATGCACTTTACAATCTAGATTTCGGTGCTCACCCAAGAAGATGTGCTTCTCTTGCGACATTTTTTGGCCTCCGCCCAAAACACCTGGTCGGAGGCGGACGAAACTTCCGCAGGGACGGCGGTCACGAGCCCCTCTCGTTGATGTTTCTCGCCGATGTTAATAGGGACAATGAGTACCAACTACAGCTACTGCTAATTACTCCAGCAGCATGGATGAGTAGGAGGGCGCGGCCAAGGCCGCGCACGAAGCTGACATTGCACACACCATGTCGGCAGTGTTTGAATCGAGTTTGCAAACACCAAGGACAAGTGCAGGATGACTTTTTTTTTGAATCGTGCAGGATGACTTGTATATTAAAGGAATGGCTAGCACATACACCAGGTGGATCTTCTGAGGGACTTCGTAAGCTCCAGTATTTGAAACTGTCAGATTGCTCTAAACTTCAAAACATTCTTGGCCCGCCGGCGACCTCCAGCACCTGGAGCCAAACTTTAAAATAGAAATTACAGTACTATCTTCGCCTCCTCCCCACCCTTTTATAATCTCCCGCGTAGGTCTTTGTGTTTGTACCTAGGATGAATCGGGAAAAGGTCTAAGACAACAAAATAATTGAGCAATGTTGTACAAGCTAGTAGATAGCATGAGTCACCGCAGATATGCAAGACAAAAACAAAACCTTTCTATAGTCATTCAAAAAACCCTTCAAAAAAGGAAGGATAATGCACTTTACAATCTAGATTTCGGTGCTTACCCAAGATGTGCTTTCGTGGCGGACCCCGGATCGCAACCACCAATAAAAGAAAAGAAGATGTGCTTCGCGACGGACCCGGATACGCAACCACCAAAAAAAAAAAACTTTTGTATTTCTTTGCTTCAAAACCACATGAAAAACCATATCTAGCTGCATGGATGTGATAAAGAGCACCACACGCGGGGCGGAGGCGGAAGGCGAAGGCGGCGGCGGCACTCGTGTCGGATCGCTCCGTACTCAGGTTTGGTTGAGAATCTTGAGATGAGTTTGGAAAGTCAGGACGGAGAAGAGGTGAGAAGAGTACTACTAACTAGTACAGTATGAGAAGAGGTGTAGTGTGGGAGAAGGAAGTGACGAGAGGCTGCGAGAAAAGCGCCCATAGTAGCACTATAAAGGAATCGAGGTGGCTCTTGTAGAGTGTTCGATCACGCACACCATGGTCCCACGGTTAATGTATAAGGGCGATTTGTAACTTGTGTGCTAGTACGTATTTCGAAATTTCAAACATTATTTAGAGAATTAGGAATTTGGCCCCGAAAAAGTTTGTCCTACTCTATCCCAACTACCATCGTGTGGGCCCACTTGTAATTTTATCTAAATACGTATATCCATGTGACATCTTGTTTTGAAGAATTAATTGAAACAAATTTAATGGTGTAGCAATCGGAATTTAATTTAGATTTTTTGTTTCTCGGTTGGTGTAAAATATTTTTAGGTATTTCAAATTGTGGGGCCCGTCGGTGGCCATTTTCTCTCTCGTCTATAATTAATCCGACGCTTCGCGACAAGGAACGAAGCGTTCACGTTGCCACGACCGTCTCCGTCTCGCCTCTGCCGGCCGCGCGAGTCCCCGTAGTATTGTTGGAAAATGTTTTGATCAAAACTTTTTTTGGGAAATAGGAGTATAAAAAAACTTGTCGTTAGTCCATCCTCGCGGTGTCATCACGCACCATCCTCTGAGACTCATTTTTTTCAAGCACGGTGCGTAGAATCGTAATCATGATGACATGCACGAAACGCGTATGCGTAGGTGTCTTGTACATCGGGGGTCACATATGGAGTCATTTCACATGCCTGTTCGATCGATCGAGAGAGAGGAGGTGAGTGTTCGATGCCAATGTTTCAACACAAGGCCAAAATTTGCCTCTTTATGGAACAAATCAAGCTGAATTCGTTTATTGAGCCACAATGCACAAACTAGCAATACAGGTTCGATTCAGATTCTTGGAGAGCCAAAGCATTCCAAATTTGAACAATTTTTTGATAATATAACAACATTACGGAGAACGAGGTTATTTTGCTAGCGCTGATTTTGGCTGATTTAATAGTATTGATTGAGACATAACAAAATTTGAAACAAGATGAAGCAAGAGCAAGCGAATATTGTCAAAGAGAAGGAAGCAAGACATATATGGGCGTCCCTCGGGTCCGGACTTCGAGTAGGGACGACAACACCCTCCAGAGCTTGCGGCGGATTATAATCTCAGGCCGAGGTCTTAAGCGCTAGCCATGCCCATGACTGGGGCTCGAGACCTACACGGGAGATTATAGTCTACGGCCGTGAGCCCCACTAAATCAAAGTCCACTCAAAGGGTCTCTCTACAAGTTCTAGAGAAACAAGCAAAACTTGAGTTTTGAGTTTTTAGGGCTCTCAAACACTTGGGTGGGGATAAACACCACTCTCAAACGTCTAATAATCTATCTCGCCCGAGAGGCGTGGTGTCGATCGGGAGGAGAACAAGATGAAGCTTGCTCACATTGTTTTGTGCACTTCGGCTCCTCCTTCATCCTTTAATAATCTCCAGCGTAGATCTGTGGTTGTAGAAGGTAGCATGAGTCACCAGAGATATGTAAAACAAACACAAAAACATTTTAGATCCATTCGTAAATCACTTCAAGAAAGGAAGGATAATGCACTATACAATCTAGATTTCGGTGCTTACCCAAGAAGACGTGCTTCGCGACGGACCCCCGATCTGCAACCACCAAAAAGAAAAGAAGATGTGCTTCCGTGACGGACCCCGGATCCGCAACCTCCAAAAAGAAAAGAAGATGTGCTTCCGCGACGGACCCAGATCTGCAACCACCAAAAAAAAAAAAAACTTTTGTATTTCTTTTGCTTCAAAAACCACATGAAAACCCATATCTAGCTGCATGGATGTGATAAAGAGCACCACCTGCCCGGGATGGAGACGAAGGCGAAGGCGAGGCAGTCCCCTGTGTCGGACCGCTCTCTACTCTTGTTTGCTTGAGATGAGTTTGGAAAGTCAGGACGGAGAAGAGGTGAGAAGAGTACTACTAGTACAGTATGAGAAGAGGTGTAGTATGGGAGAAGGAGGTGACGAGAGGCTGCGAGAGAAAATCGCGCCCATAGTAGAACTATAAAGGAATCGAGGTGGCTCTTTGTAGAGTGTTCGATCTTTCGACACCATGGTCCCACGGTTAATGTAAAAGGGCTTAATCTGTAACTTGTGTGCTATTTCGAAATTTCAAACATTGTTTATGGCTGGGTTTATGGGAGAATTAGGAATTTGGGCCTAAAAAAGTTTGTCCTCTACTCTATCCCAACTACCATCGTGTGGGCCCACTCGTAATTTTATCTAAATACGTATATCCATGTGATATCTTGTTTTGAAGAATTAACTGAAACAAATTTAATGGTGTAGCAATCGGAATTTAATTTAGATTTTTGGTTTCTCAGTTGGTGTAAAACACTTTTTAGGTATTTCAAATTGTGGGGCCCGCCGGTGGCCATTTTTCTCTCTCGTCTATAATTAATCCGACGCTTCGCGACAAGGAACGAGAAGCTTTCACGTTGCCGGCCGTCTCCCGTCTCTCGCCTCTGCCCGGCCCACGCGAGTCCCCATAGTATTGTTGGAAAAGGTTTTGGTCAAAACTTTTTTGGGAAATATAAAATAATTTGTCGTTCCGTCCATCCTCGCAGTGTCATCTGCACCATCCTACAGACTCGTTTTTTCAAGAACGGGTTTGTAGAATCATAATCATGATGACATGCACGAACAACGTATACGAGGGTGTACTTGTACATCGGGGGTCACGTATGGAGTCATTTCACATGCCTGTTCGATCGATCGAGAGAAAGAGGAGGTGAGTGTTCGATGCCAATGTTTCAACACAAGGCCAAAATTTGCCTCTTTACGGAACAAATCAAAATTTGAATTCGTTTGTTGAGCCACAATGCACAAACTAGCAATACAGGTTCGATCGCATTCTTGGAGAGCCGAGCATTCCAAATTTGAACAATTTTTTGATAATATTAACAACATTACGGATAACGAGGTTGTTTTGCTAGCGCCTGATTTTGGGTGATTTAATAGTATTCCATGAGACATAACAAAAGTTGAAACTAGATGAAGCAAGAGCAAGCGAACATTGTCAAAAAAGAAGCAAGACCTAAGCTACGAAGACATATATGGATGTCCCTCGGGTCCGGACTTCGAGTAGGGACGACGACACACTCGAGGAGATTGCGGCGGATTATAATCTCCGAGAAGTTGTAGTGAAAGGGTCTCGAGAAGTTGTAGTGAAACAAGCGAGAACCACGAGTCTCTCGAGTCTTTCGAGCGCGATTGAGAAAAATACTCAACCCGGCGAGGAGAGGGAGCGGCCGCCCGGCGACCTCAAAGACTGAGCCAAACTTTAAAATAGAAACTACTATGTAAGAACCAAATTATTGAGCAAATATAGCAGGAGTCACATAAATTTGTAAGAGAACGGACTGTTTTTGGCGTTGCTTGTTGCATCCGTCTTTGGATGCTATTGGAAGTGCCAAGAAGTGCCTCGAAAGGAGACATCCATTCCCGAGGACCTTGACTTTACAAGCACAAAGAAAATGTGCCTTTCTTGCCACATTTTCTTCGACCTCCTCCCCATCCTTTTATAATCTCAGCGTAGATCTTTGTGGCTAGCATGAATCACAAAAATATAAAAACAAAACAAAACCTTTTTAGAGCCATTAAAAAACTTCAAAAAAGGAAATGTATTTTAGAGATCTCAGCGGTGTTTACCCAAGAAGACGTGCTTCTTTTGCGACATTTTCTTCGGCCTCCTTCCCAACCCAACACTACACTAGAGATCGAGGCGCCGGGACTTCATAGACCACTAGAGATCCGAACGGCGGGACTCGATCGGATCGGCGTCATCATTTGGAGCGCATCCACCCAATCTCGGCCCGGCCCCGCTGCAAAGATAGAAAATAGAGGCCATCCTTTTATAATCTCCCGCGTAGGTCTTTGAGTTTGTACCTAGGATGAATCGGGGAAAAGGTATAAGACAACAAAATAATTGAGCAATGTTGTACAAGCTAGTAGATAGCATGAGTCACAGATATGCAAGACAAAACAAAACCTTTTATAGCCATTCAAAAAAACCCTTCAAAAAAGGAAGGATAATGCACTTTACAATCTAGATTTGGTGCTTACCCAAGATGTGCTTCCGCGACGGACCCCGGATCTGCAACCACCAATAAAAGAAAAGAAGATGTGCTTCCGTGGACGGATCCCGGATCCGCAACCACCAAAAAAAGAAAAAACTTTTGTATTTCTTTGCTTCAAAAACCACATGAAAAACCATATCTATTTGCATGGATGTGATAAAGAGCACCACCGCCCGGGGACGGAGACGAAGGCGAAGGCGAGGCAGCACCCCCGTGTCGGATCGCTCGTACTCGGGTTTTGTTGAGAATCTTGAGATGAGTTTGGAAAGTCGGGACGGAGAAGAGGTGAGAAGAGTACTACTAACTAGTACGGTATGAGAAGAGGTGTAGTGTGGGAGAAGGAAGTGATGAGAGCTGAGAGAGAAAAGCGCCCATAGTAGCACTATAAAGGAATCCGAGGTGGCTCTTGTAGAGTGTTCGATGCGCACACCATGGTCCCACGGTTAATGTATAAGGGCGATCGCAACTTGTGTGCTAGTACGTATTTTGAAATTTCAAACATTGTTTAGAGAATTAGAATTTGGCCCTCGAAAAAGTTTGTCCTACTCTATCCCAACTACCATCGTGTGGGCCCACTTGTAATTTTATCTAAATACGTATATCCATGTGATATCTTGTTTTGAAGAATTAATTGAAACAAATTTAATGGTGTAGCAATCGGAATTTAATTTAGATTTTTGGTTTCTCGGTTGGTGTAAAATATTTTTTAGGTATTTCAAATTGTGGGGCCCGCCGGTGGTATTTTTCTCTCTCTCGTCTATAATTAATCCGACGCTTCTACGACAAGGAACCAGAAGTGTTCACGTTGCCACGGCCGGCCGGCTCTGCCTCTGCCGGCCGCGCGAGTCCCCGTAGTGCGAGTCTGTAAGATAAATGTTTTCAAACTGTTACATGTTTTCCTATGACAAGATGATCTCAAATCAAAATGTTGTAAGCTCACGGAGTACAAAGTTTCATGGATATTTAAAAAACCGGGACTGAGCGGGGGACGATGTCACCACCCGTATTTCTTTAAGAAGAAGATCTTCCCACGGATCTGGAAAACCCCCGAACCCCGGCCCCCGCCACGACATGGGAGCCACAGCACTGTGAGAAGAGTCAGGCTTCACACCATGCTTTGGCACACGGGGACCGGCGAGGGGATTTTTTTGTGGGAAATCATGCGTCCGAGAGGACTCAAACCCATGACCGGTGGCCTCCCAACCGGGAGAACGTCACTTAAAACAATTTAAATTTCAATTTCCAATTTTTTGAAATTGAGACCTATATAGTTTATCTTTATACAATGGTAATGTTTAGTGTTTAGCGTTCAGGGTTAGGTTTAGGGTTTATAATTAGAGATTAGGGTATACGTGTTGCCACACATAGTTGTGAGAAGTAGGCGTTGCCCGCAACCTCAACTTGATCAACCCTCGGCGCGTCCTACTCCGTTGCGGAAAGCGCCCACCGCCGCCACGCAGCGAGTTCGCCCGTCGTAGTCGTTGCTCCGTTCCTTGTTCTTCTTTGTTTTTATGCGTTCCAAGTTCCTCTCGTCGGACGGATGTTTTGGCCTTTTGGGTAGGATAGATCGGGCAATGGTGGCTCTGGTGACCCAAACAACGACTTCGCCCGACGGCGTGCTTGACACCGCCGTTGTGCCGCCATGGTCGCCCGGCGAGCTCTCGCCTAAATTTCTAATAATAATTATATTACAGTTCAACACAAGGAAATAAACACATGTTGCAAATTAAAGCGAGAACCAATGTTTACACAACCATATGACAACGAAAACCATATAAAGCTAGTTTAGGGACACCTTGCACATCCTCATGAAAGCGTATCTCGCTAAGTAGTCCAATTTCCGTGGAAAGAAGAAGAACTCAAGACGGATGCGCACCGAGGCGCCGCAATACCGGATGAAGGCGCTTCCCTCGCGCCGCCGGCGCATGCATCCTTCCGACCATACACGGGCGTGGGGGTCGCCGGCGATGCGCGACTCTACATGGTCGTTGCGGTAAGGACACGAATCAAGGTTGGGTTGCGGCTAACAGCCTCCTCGTTGGGTGCGCTGGGCCAAAACACGCCGCGCGGCGGGCGATGGTTCGCCCACCGGCCGCCCGTCCGTGGGCCGCCGCTGATTTTATCGGCGCCGGCGCTTCTTGGTCCGCGGGGTTCGACCGCATGGCAAAGATCGCCAAGAAGTAAGCCACGCCGGAGTCCCCAAAGATCGGTGGCTTTCCCGAGAGCTCCGGCCCCTGGGATCCAGCGGCGCCGCCGTCATCTTCACAATCCCCTCGTAGCATATGGCCTCCGGATGATCGGCATTGAGGAAGCGCCGTACGCCGAGCTCCCGGCCCGGGGGAACAACTCTTCGCATCGCGGCTCACCAAGAAGCCGACGGAGCGACACGAGCCGGATCGCCTCCCTGTCGGTGTCTACGCCGGAACTTGCGGGCAGAGCGAGTCAAAAGACGGGTATGTTGCTTACGGAAGTTTTCGTCCTCCCGCTTGATGTGGCCCCGGAGGATCTGGCCGCCCGAGGGGTTCCTCCCGGCATTTGCAGCCTGAAGCACGCCGTCACGGCATCTACGCCGCCATCGCGTCCGGGCGGTGTTGCGGCCTCTTGCCCTTTCTCGCTCCGCCCTCCTTGCCCCTCGAGGCTTTGAGTAGCCCGGCCTCTTGCCCTTCCGCAAAGACGGGGAAGCTAAGAACGCGGCGGCTATTAAACCGTATGCTTCTTCGACGGGTCGGCCGCCGCCGTGAGTCCCGTAAAAGGTGTCTGATAGTAGGTTTTGGTCAAACGGTTTGGGAGTACTACTAGTACTGTATAAAATCATCAATACACTTGCATGCGAATCCTTCACACTGGTCGTAGAATAGGGCCCACGTGCGCCAACCGTCATTCCGCCCAATCCTTTGGTGCGAGGCCAGGTCGCAGTGGTCATCCGCACCAAAGACGGTGATGGATGGCCGTCCGACCGGAAGAGGCGAACGAAGGGACGGACGGACGCCGACTACTCCTACAAACTCCTTTTTCGCGATGCGGGTCGTAAAACTTATTACTACGATTGTGCAGTAGTACGGTATTTTTTTCCCCAAAGAATCATTTCACTATAATCATTTCGGGGTCCTTTGGTTCCTTTGGTGAAGTAAAGGAATTTCGTACTAGGATGGGATTTTCACAGATTCGGCTTTTATGCCAACTCGTTTCTTATGTTTTTTTTCCTTTTCCTATCATTTTGCTCTCCTTCTATCCAAAGGGGCCCCTCAAGCGCAATCAAGCATCCAAACAACACAAATTCGGAAAAATATAACACAATGCATGTTTACAACTAATAAAACCTCTCAGTTTTCATGCATAGGCCAGTCTCAATGGGGTTTCAATAGGGTGCCACATTAACTTTTTTCATGAAACTGGGAGGAGAGAGAGGGGAAAAGTTTAATCATGGTGAAACTCTCTAGCGTTGTTTCCAACACCTATGAAACCGTATGAGAGAAACTGGCTATTCGGGTGGCGGGCGGCCAATGCCGATCTTTGTGAGAGAAAAACCTCCATTGTGGTGATAAGCCAAGCTGCCAAGTGTTGCTCCATGCGGGAAGAGAGAAAAGGGAGGGAGAGGTCGTGGGACCCACAAGTCTAGTACATGCTAAGAGAAGGAAGAGGCCGGTCCCAAGCGGCAAAGATCGGACCCGCGCATCGGCCGCTAGGTAAATGCTACGTGCACCCAGAAATCGTACATGGAGGAACGAAAACTACATTTTTCAAGCTTCAGAAAATTCCCAAAAAAATATAAATAAACTATTACGGCAGCAGCGAATCGTTGTGCAATAGTTCCGGTGTTCGCATGAAGTGCTTGGCGGCAGTTCACGTTCGCCCCCGCGTCGAGGCAGCGCCGCCGCCGAAGTCGCGCCGATCTCCCGCAACACCTCTCGCACCTTCGCCGTCATCGGATCGGCGGCGGCGTTCGCCTCTAGAGCGTAAGACGTGAACGCATCGGGCCAGCGCTTGCCCCGAGTCGGCGGCTTGTTTCAGCTTGTCGAGAGGCGGCGAGACGGTGTCGCGGCCTTCCACGAACACGGTAGACATGCCTGCTCTGAAGCACGCCCTCCGGGTTGCCGACCTAGGCAAGCTTGCTGATGAGACTCGCACGAGTAGTACAGCGGCCCCCGGCCCAGTCGTAGACCCGCTGAGACAAACACCGGTCTAGCCGGATGCTCCGTCCTACCGAGGGGGTCGCGGCACGCCGCTTTTCATCTCGCAAACAGGTGGCCCATAGATTGAAGAGGTCCTCCATAGGATGCTTTGCGTGCATGGCGGCGTGCACGCAAGCTCCACAAGCAAGTGCTCCGAAATGTTCTCCATGGCGCGAAGCGGTGGCACGGTGGGGGCTTTTTTGCTAGAAGCTAGTAGCTCTGAGCGCGGCGGGGAGGTGGGAGGTGAACAGCAGTTGTGTGGCGCTCGGTTGGAGAGTAGTAATAACTAGAGGTATTCCCCGCGCGTTGCCGCGGGTAGAAAGGGGGTATTATATTGTTAAAGGATTAGAAAGGGGGTATTATATTGTTAAAGGATTGAATTGTGTAATCACTAAAATTATCTGCAAAAAGATTATTTAATCTTATGTTTAAACTCTAAGCTAAACCAATATTGAATAGAAATATTTAGATATGTTGGACAGGTGACAACTTCTGGTAATGCAATAAAACATATATATAATAATTTATTTGAGGAAATCCTTGGTATGTTTTAATCCCGTTTAACTTTGTCCTTCACGCGTCATATCCCCGCGTGTTGACACGGGTATGAACGAGAAATCTAGTACGTATAAGTTAGAATATTACTATCACACCCTCCTATTCTCTCTTTTTTTTTTTTTTTTCCCGTTCTCTCTCTCTCTCTCTCTCTCTCTCTCTCTCTCTCACCGTCGCTGCTCTCTTCCCCTCACCCCTCTGCTTCGCTCTTCACTTTTCTCTCTCCCTTTCTTTTCTCTCTGGCTACACTACACGGCAGGACGAGCGTGGACCGACGGTTGAAGGCATCCAAGGCCACGTCTTTGTGGGCTCAGGGCAAATGGTGCACGCCATATTTTCCCCCAAGGGCCCACTGTCATTGAAACCTCTCACTTCTCCTTGCTAGCATGGACATGGTCCAGTAGAATACAGAGACAGGAGAAGAGACCATGAGATCGGTTCACAGCACAGGCCGGCCGGTCCCAACTGCAGCACTAGACCCGCGCGTCAGCCGCTAGGTAAATGCTGCGTGCATGCAACCCGAGAACGTACACGGAGGAGCGAAAACTACATTTTCCAAGCTACGTAAAAATTTTAAAAATTAATAAACAAACTATGTACACCCAATACCCTACACATACAGTTACACCCTCCTATTCTTCATTATTTTTTTTTACTTTACTCTATACCAACTACCATCAGTGGGACCCACCTATAATTTATCGAAATATAACCATATGACTTCTAGTTTTGAAAGATTTATTGAAAGGAATTCAATGGTGTAATCGGAATTTAAATTGGTTTTTTGGTTTGTGATTTATAACATTTTTTAGTTAGTTCAAAAGCGGTGGGGCCTGCCACAAGATCTCATAGACTCATAGAATCCGAGGTGGCAACTGTAGAGTGTTCGATGCAGACACCATGGTCCCACGGTTAATGTGTGTTTAGTTGGTGAAATATTTTGGGTTCGGCTACTGTAGCACTTTTTGTTTGTATTTGGTAATTGTTATCCTATTATAGAGTAACTAGGCTCAAAAGATTCGTCTCGCACTTTTTTGGGGCGACTGTAACTTGTGTGCTAGTATTTCGAAATTTCAAACATTGTTTGGAGTAGTAATAGGACTATGGCCTATGGGAGAAGTAGGAATTTGGCCCTGAAAAAAGTTTGTCCTACTCTATCCCAACTTCCATCGTGTGGGCCCACTTGTAATTTTATCTAAATATATCCATGTGATATCTTGTTTTGAAGAATTAATTGAAACAAATTTAATGGTGTAATCGGAATTTAATTTAGATTTTTGGTTTGTCAGTTAAAACATTTTTTAGGTATTTTAAATTGTGGGGCCCGCCGGTGGCCATTTTCTCTCTCTCTCGTCCATCCTCGCAGTGTCATCTGCACCAGCACGGGTCTGTAGAATCGTAATCATGATGACATGCCTGAGGTGTACTGTCCATCAGGGGTCACGTATGGAGTCATTTCACATTCCTGTTCGATCGATCGAGAGAAAGAATGAGGTAGAGTGTTCGATGCCAAATTTGTTTCAACACAAGGCCAAAATTTGCCTCTTTACGGACCAAATCAAGCTGAATTCGTTTGTTGAGCCACAATGCACAAACTAGCACAAACTAGCAATACAAGTTCGATCTGATTCGAGTAGGGAGCATCTGTTTTAGAAGGCAACCTCCTCCCGTCCGTATTTCGAGTAGAGATAATAAAGACACCGGCGAGGCGGTTGCGGCCCTTGGCGAGGATTATAATCTCCGGGGCAGGTCTTTAGCTCTAGCCATGCGCATGATTAAGGCTCGAGACCTATCTAACCGCTACTGCTTCTATTCGGGCAACCACAATGTGCATGCAACAATTGACCATAAGCGTGGGATCCATTTTTTTGGGCAATAGCTACAGCCAAAGCCACAATGGTGGAGCGACAAGCATGGGCCCATGTACGATAAAAAGAAGAGAAGATGTGAGAGAAATCATTGTTTATTTGCTTGTGGTGCACCATAAGCTTGAGGTGTTTTTTGGACGGACAATAGCTATGGTCTAACTCCACAATGGTTGATGCCCTTCATGCCTATTACATTATTGATGCCCTTCATGCCATTGCGGGCAAGCAGAGAAGAACCGCCTTGAAGGGAGACATCCATTTCGAGAGGACACTTAAGCGCAAGGAGGCATTGGCAAAACAACACAAAGAAAATGTGTTTTTGCCACATTTTCTTCTACCTCCCGCCCATCCTTTTATAATCTCCCGCGTAGGTCTTTGTGGCTAGCATGAATCACACAAATATAAAGACAAAACAAAACCTTTTTAGAGCCACTAAAAAACTTCAAAAAAGGAAATGCATTTTAGAGATCTCGCCGGTGTTTACCCAAGAAGACGTGCTTGTTTTGCGACATTTTCTTCGGCCTCCTTCCCAACCCAACACTAGCTAAAACACTAGAGATCGAGCGGCGGGACTTGAGACCACATGAAGTTGAGATCCGAGCGGCCGGGACTCGATCCAGATCTCGCAACCATACAAAAAAAAAAAAAAAAACTCATGTATTTGCTATTTCAAAAACCACATGAAAAACCATATCTAGTCGCATGGATGTGATAAAGAGCACCACCCGCCCGGGATGGAGACGAAGGCGAAGGCGAGGCGGTCCCCGTGTCGGACCGCTCTCTACTCTTGTTTGCTTGAGATGAGTTTGGAAAGTCAGGACTTGCAAGAGGTGAGAATGTACGGTATGAGAAGAGGTGTAGTATGGGAGAAGGAAGAGACGAGAGCTGCGAGAGAAAAGCGCCCATAGTAGCACTATAAAGGAATCCGAGGTGGCTACTTGTAGAGTGTTCGATGCGAACACACCATGGTCCCACCGGTTAATGTAAAAGGGCGATCAGTAACTTGTGTGCTATATTTCGAAATTTCAAACATTATTTGGAGTAGTAATAGGACTATGGGAGAATTAGGAATTTGGCCCTGAAAAAAGTTTGTCCTACTCTATCCCAACTTCCATCGTGTGGGCCCACTTGTAATTTTATCTAAATATATCCATGTGATATCTTGTTTTGAATAATTAATTGAAACAAATTTAATGGTGTAATCGGAATCTAATTTAGATTTTTGGTTTCTCAGTTAAAACATTTTTTAGGTATTTTAAATTGTGGGGCTGGCCGGTGGCCATTTTTCTCTCTCGTCTACAATTAATCCGACGCTTTTGCGACAAGGAAATCACCGTCGCCGCTCTCTTCCCTTCGCTTCGCTTCGCTCTTCACCGGTCCCAAGCTGCAGCACTAGACCAGCGCGTCGGCCGCTAGGTAAATGCTACTCATGTGCAGCCCGAGATCATTACGGAGGAGTTTAAAACTACATTTTCCAAGCTTTGAGAAAATTCTTAAAATTAATAAACAAACTCCCTACACATACACCCTCCTATTCTCTTTTTTTTTCTTTTCCCCCTTTTTTTTTCTTTTTTTTTTTACTTTACTCTATAATACCAACTACCATCGGGACCCACCCATAATTTATCGAAATATAACCATATGATTTCTTGTTTTGAAAGATTTATTGAAAGGAATTCAATGGTGCAATCGAGAATTTAAATTGGTATTTCGGTTTGTGAGTTATAACATTTTTAGTTAATTCAAACAGTGGGGCCTGCCTTTGGCAAATATTTTGCCATCTACTATAAACGAGGCGGTCTACTAGTGCAGCTCTAGTCGCCTCGATTCTCCGTGCATGCTTGGTGAGGCAGGCCATAGTGACAGTGTAGCCCGTCGGGACTCTTCCTTTTTAAAAAAATTATTTCTTTTTCTCAAGAGAAAATAAAAGGAAAACACCCTCGAATGGAATAGCTAGAGATGCCTATTTTTATTTGTTGATTGTCCTAATTATAGTATATATCACAACTAAGAACACACATGTCCCAAATCAAAAAGTTGTAAACTACAAAGTTTCATGGATATTTGAGAACTACAATCACTATATTGGTAGTTTGTTGTCTATAAGAGGTCAATTAAAACACCGGCGTGGCGGGGGTGGGGGGCTTTTTTTTGGAAACTCGAGCGGCGGGGTTTTTTCTTTCTTTGGAAACTCGGCCTTGGCGGGTTTTTTTTTGGAATGGGTGAACAGCAAAGCAATGCGGGTGCGTGAGCCCTGCACGGAGACGTGGGATTTTATGAGCGCCGGCCGGTGCTCGGCGGGGAGGTCGATCGTCGGACATAAAACCCGCGCGGAACGCGGCGAAGGAAATGGGCGACGCCCTATCCTAGTCTTGGCGTCTATAAGTCTAGTCTCATTTGAGTTTCATATGAGTTTTTTTAAAAAAATTACACGGTGCAACTCGGGACGCTCACAATACGCATGCACACTCACCCCTATGATATGAACGCACGTCACGCAATCCCTACCCCTATGAGCACCTCCAGAAGGATTGGGCGGCCGACACATCGGAGATTCTCGAAGTCACCATAGGCGCCTCGTTGTCGCGAGGAACGCCGCTACCACTTAATGCATAATGTCGGTAAATCTGGGAAAATCTCAAGAAAAGGTGCGAGCACTAGGATTATTTGAACCCTGGTGGGTAGCAACCCACTAGACCGTCCTACCATTGGACTACAAGGGCATTAATTAGGCTAATGTGGCACCATATTAATATTGAGAGTGATGATATAAGAGTTTAATGGGAGTAGAGAGAGTTTCATCCCCATTAATCTCTTCTGCACTGTTTCTAAAATCTGAATGTGTTGGAAACTGTGACATGAAACCCCAGGCCCATTGAGACTGACCTAAACATAAATGGTTTCAAACTACACATGTTTTTCCATGACAAGATGTATCTCAAATCAAAAATTTGTAAACTACAAAATGTCATGGATAATTGAGAACTACAATCGGTATCTTTGGTGGTTTGTAACTTTTTGTATATCCGAGGCCACTTAAAACATTTAAATTTCAGTTTTCAGGGTTTTTGAATTTGAGACCTAGTTTTTCCCAGTATTAAGACAAAGTCAATAATCAAAGAGTTTTAAGTTGAGAGTTTAATAACTTAGCAAGATCTACAATTCTTATTTTGGTTTGATTCCCCATACGACATAGTGCTAGTGACATTATTGTTCACAAATCTTATAAACCTCTTTTTGTAGTTTCATAAACTCTAAGAGTTGTGTAAGGGCTTTGTTTAGGGGGGCTCGTGGCGCTCCGGCTCCTCCCTGTAGCACGTAGGAGCCGGAGGAGCCCAAAATAAGCTTCTCCGGCTCCTATGAACAGTGGTGGTTGTCAGCAGCGAGAGAGGGAGGGAGTGAGAAAACCGGCTCATGTGAACAGTGCCGCTACAATTGCTCTCTGCAGCCAGCCGGAGCCGCCGCTCCTGTTGCTAAACAGACCCTGAATAATCTTGTGAACAATGTTAGCGCGGCAACACGTCGCATGAAGAAATGACCAATATAAAAGATGTACATCTTAAGAAGTTATACTACAAGTTTTATGTTCATGACTTGTTGTCTTTGAAACCGATAGATGCTCAAAAATATTGTTATACAAGCTTCATAGACATGATTTATAGAATTTTAGAAAGAAAAACCATCAATTTTATAATTACTATGAGACGCGCTGGTAGCTTGTATGTTTTCCAAAGCGACGGGACGGTCCCACCATGCGGGCGCTTTCCTTGTTCCGCCGAAAAATTTTACCAAAATTGCGCCCGAGCATTTGCAAAACGCAAAACCTCTCATCCCGAGTTTTCCATCTTTGTGAGAGCGGTCCCACCACGTGCCTTCTCCCAGGTCCCAACCGCGGTGAAGTGGCGCTCTTTTCCTTGTGCATGCCAAAAATTTTTGATAAATTTTGGGCCGACGCCGAGCATTCGCAAAACTCAAAATCCCTCATCCGCCTCCTCACCGAGGCCATTCTAGGGTATCTGACCCCCGCCGCCGCTGCCGCCCGCGCCGCCGTTGACAACCACCACTGCCGCAACCAACTACCGCCCTCGCCATTCTAGGTTTTCAAGCCGACGGCGCATCCGCGCGCGACCACCGTCCAACCCATCTCCGATCCATCTCCGACGTGCGATCTGCCGGGTTAATCTGCTACCGGCTACGACGGCTTCATCCTCCACCCGAGCGAGCGTGAGCGCCACTTCATCATCTCTGATAGCGCGGTTTGTGTAGTCCTCATAAACCGCCTAAGAATTGAACTGTATAGTATTAGTCCCTCGCTAATTTTCAGGCGACTGAAATTTTGAAATCTGTTCGAGCGACGAAGGTGGTAGTGCTCTACCGCCTATAAACGGAAGGTCCGGGTTCAAGCCCTAGCCTCCGCATATTGCACATGGTGCGGGTAAGCTTAGCGCTAAAATACCCTACCCCGCATCCCCGCGGAAGCGGGAGCCTACGGCATTGGGTACGCCATTTTTCAGGCGACAAAGGTGCTTCGGTGATTTCCATCCAACGGTGACCATCAATGCATCATCAGGCGAGGAAGAGATAGCGAGCACACACGATTGTCGCCTAAATTTTTCAGTCGCCTCGAGGAAAGGTGATAATTTTGTGCTCAGATTGATATATAGAGCCGATATCGAACTTGACGCCCGATCGCTACTATAATGTTGTTATTCAGTGTTTTTTTGTCATAGGAAGCCGCAACTACCGCCGCTTATTTTCTTCACGGACCATCGGGCGGGGAAGAGATAGAGAGCATGCAATGTCGCCTCGATTTTTTCGATCGCTATGAATCGAGTGAAGGTGATAACTTTATCCTAAGATGGATATATCGAGTTGTTAGATACTTGAACCCGACACCGATCGCTACAATGTAAGTGAGGGAAGGTGGTACCTTTATCCCGGATGGATATCTAGAGTTGTAGATCTTGAACAAATACACCGACCGCTACTATTACTATAATGTTGTTATCTCGTGTGTTTTGTCATAGGAAAGCGCAACTACTTCCGCTTATTTTCTTTATAAAAAGTTCCTATTAAATGAACTGTTGCTAAACTATAGTTTATATTCCTCTCTATTCCTCAACTACATATTTTTTGCGATTTGTGCCTCTTTGGTTTGTTTAGTCCTCATAGACGCCTATTACGAGAATTGAATCGTATAATTTTATCCTCGGATAGAAATATCGAGTTGTAGGTATTGAACTTGACACCGACCTCTATTGTAATGTTGTTACTGTGTGTTTTAGTCATAGAAAAACTGCAGCCTACCGCTGCAAATTTTCTTTATAGATGAATATACATGCTCAAGAACAATGGCGCTCATGTCTTGTAGAGTACTACTATCTTGGCTTACAAAAATGTGCCTATTTAATGGACTGTTACTCTCAAGAAACACGAGTGCTCTCGTAGATTACTACAATCTTGGCTTACAAAAAAATGTACCTATTAAATAGACTGTTACTCAACTACGTTTGTTTATATATTCATGTATTCTGAACTACATTTTTTGCGATCTGTGCCTCGGGTTTGTTTAGTCCTCATAGCCCGCCTATTACGTAATTGTCTTGTATAAAGATGGGGCATTCGACTACTTTAAAATCTTCAAAGTTTTTGGATTGTTAAGATATTAGGCAATTATATTTCTTCCTCGTTTAAAAATTAATGAAAATGGCCGCCACTATGGGGTTCTCCCCACACCGTTTTTTTGTAAAAAAAAAAAAGATATTAGGCAATTTCCCTAGATTAAATTCATAATATAAATCATGACGAACCGAACAACTAGATTAAGCAATAAGCATGTGCAGCAAACTTGCATGACTCAAAATCATATCACAGAGCATAGCAAGATTCAACAAAGCATATAGCATAGCATGATCATAGCAACAGGTGTAAGCACAACTAGTACACCAGATAGATTGAACAGATTGGACATGACTAACACCGAGATTAGATCTCGGGAGTAATACCCGCTAGACGTGAGACGACCGTGATGGAGAGGTTCCGAAAAGCGGCCGAGGTCTTCGGTCAGTCGCCGTTTGTCGCCGATCAACGGCGGCGAGAGCTCGACGAAGCCGACGTTGAAGACACCAAGATGTAGCGCCTCCAGGGCCTTGAAGGTAGACGAGCCGTGACGAAGATCGGGAGCGATCGCGCAAGAACGCTTCCCAAAAACCTTATTCAACAACAACAACAACATAGCCTTTAGTCACAAGCTAGTTGGGGTAGGCTAGAGATGAAACCCATATGAAACATTACAAAAGAACGTAGAAAGACACAAGACAAAAAGGATAAAGATAGGGTTGTAGATACTAAACTTGACACCGACCGCTACAATGTTGATATCTGTGGTGTTTTTGTCGTGCGAAACTGCCGCACTATCGGGCCGCTTTTTTCTTTATAGATGAATATATATATGCGTGCTCAAGAATCACGAGTGCTTTGTAGAGTACTACTATCTTGGCTTACAAAAATGTGCCTATTAAATGGACTGTTACTGAACTACAGTTTGTTTATATTCATCTATTCCTCAACTACATTTTTTTGTTCTCTGCCTCGCGGTTTTTGTATAGTCCTCATAAAGCGCCTATTACAGAATTGAAGGCGTATAATTTTATCCTCACATGGATATTTTGAGTTGTGGATACCTGCTGAACTTAAACCCCGACCGCTACTATAATGTTGTTACCGCACCCGTGTGTTTTTGTCATAGGAAAGCGCAACTCTTGTTTCATATTTTCTTTATAGATGAATTACATGCCGATGAAGATGAATGATCGCTTTGTAGAGTACTACAACTATCTTGTCTTAAAAAATGTGCATATTAAATGAACTGTTGCTAAACAACGCTTTGTTTATGTTCCTCCGTTCTGAACTACATTTTTTTGTGATATCTCGTGCCTCTCGAGATATATGAACCCTACTTATTGTTAGATTTTTGAGTGCTAGTCGTTGACTTCTCAGTGTAACTTATTTTTTGATATAGGTGTCGACGACGATTGGGCGGCTTTTGTTGCATAGAAGGGAAGGGAAAGGTATGAGCTCACAGAGGCCCCCAGGCACCACGTAACGAGCGGGGGCTCGGTCTTGAGAGAAGGTTTTAGAGAAGGCAGCCCGTCCTTCCGGGGGCACCGGTGTAAGGGAAAGAGATATGCTCCGCAGACGTCCCGGCATCTCGAAGGCGGGGCATGTGCGTGGGGTGTCTAGTTCGTCTCGTTGGAAGGCTTGGCCGAGTGCGTCGACATGTACGTAAAGAGGAAGCTCGGGGAGGCGTCGAAGGTCGAAGCACTTTAAGCGAGCTTGCGGCTGTAATAGATGAGCTCGGGGCTTAGTTGGAGGCGATAAAATCACAAGGACATTGTTCAAACGCCAACACCGTAGCCTTGTAGGTGGTCCGGATAGCGTATACGCCTTAGCCACGGATGCGACGGACCGGATGCTACGATTGAGATGGAATCGACGCGGCCGGGCCCGGATGTCGCAGTTGAGATGGAATCACGAGGACATCGTTCACCGCCGCCAACACCCCTAGCCACGTAGGTGGTGAGAATGCAGAGAGTGGCTCACCCCATTTCACCGAGTGGCGAATGCCCTTCGGCCGCATAGGCCAACCCTAAGTACCAAACATGGATCTCCAATACTATCACCCGAAGAGCTTCATAAGGCGGGGCCTTCTTGTGCTGCTCTTCAAGAGTGGTACATGCAAGCGAGTTGCAAACAGGCAATCGGTGGCGTTTATTGCATCGCCCGGGAAAGAGGCCTTTTGGCGTGACACGCACGAAGAGGTTATGATCAATGTGGGTTTCGACGACTTGTTTGACCTCATGGCATTGGATGTATTGGATATGGCCATCCTTCCTTCGTATGACACCGTGAGTACAATTTCTTCTATATACGGACTCATTCGGGATGCCTCTTCATCTATTTGCTTGCTAAATTTGGGAAGGCTTATTTGGTTGACTCTGGCGCTCCGCTTAAAGTCAAATCGGGTGCGGGTGAAAAGTGCAATAGACCGGTGAGTGTTTTCCTAACGTACCACTTGTGTTTCAAATGTTTGCGGTGCCTATCGCAACCGATGAAAAGACATGTGGGTTCTACACGACCCACCACATGATGGCTGCGATGAAACAAGTTCATTTGGATTGTCCCGAGGTAAGTCGAAGTGCGACTCCATCTTGTGCCTACCTTTGTTTGGCAATAAAGACCATGTGTACAACAAACACTTATGCCTACCTTATTTTGTATTAGGAATTTAACTTGTGCGAAAATTTGATCAATTTGGAGGATATTAGAGAGAAGATCGCCAAGTTTCTTATGGAACAGATCATCAGCCACGAAGGCAAGTATTTTGTTTAGTAAACCGTGAGTTTCTTTGTTTCCCTTTGCCGCATGATGACCATTTGGATACATGCATGTGAAGCGTGTTATTGTTAACCAATGTTTTCAAGGCGTCGCTTAAACATCGCTTAGGTGTCGCTTAAGCGCCAAGGCGCTACTTGCACGACGCCTCCACGACTCGCCTTAAATTCATGTGGCGTCCACCTTGAGACCGTGGCGCCCAAAAATCGTCGCTTTTGGCGCCCGATTCGCAAACAAATTGTGCGTGGCGGGCGCCATAGGAGGAGGAGGTGGGCGGCAGGAAAACATGGGAAAATTGGGAGAGTGGGCGCTCGGGAGATTCCACAACGGTGAGCGGAAGAGTGGGAGGGGTACCAAAAGCTGCAGCTCGCCAGCGCCGACGGGAGAAGTTGCCGACCGCCCGCCGTCATTTCCCGGCGGGTCGCGGCAAGGAGCCACCTACGGTCGCGGCCGTCTTTTAATCGGCGTTGGCTGCGTAGCATCCTGCCTCCCCTGTTCCTCCTCCAGAGAGAAAGAGAGAGAGAGAGAGAGAGAGAGAGAGAGAGAGAGAGAGAGAGAGAGAGAGAAGAGAGAGGTGGGGGAGGGAGGCGAGGCGGGACGGGAGGTAAGAGACGAGATGGCGGAGGCGGAAGTCCAAAACAGAGACCTGCGGCGGTGAGTATGGCGCAGAGAGAGATGAGCACGCTAGGGGCTGCGAGGATGGGGCTGCGAGGATGAGGGCCACATGGGTCGCTTGGTGCACGTGGACTGGGCTTCAAAACACTTTACTCCTTTTCTTTTTTTTTTTTTCTTTAGCATCTATATACTGCTAGAAGCTGCTATTTTAAATTTTCCTTTACATTATAAGGCGCCGCCTCGCCTTACGACTTACTCGCTTAAGCGTAAGGCGGTAGTCACTCGCCACGGAGCGCAATTTTTTTGTAATCTGTGCCTCGTGGATTGTGTAGTCCTCATAGACTTCCTAGTTCCTATTACGTAATTGTATATTAAGGCCTTCCTAATATCCGTGTGACTGAAATTTTCAATCTGCTCGGGCGACGAAGCTACTTGAGTGATTTCCATCCAATAGCGGGCATCAACGCGTCATCCGGTGTCGCCCGAATTTTTTCGGTTGCCGGGAAGTGAGGAAAGGTGATAATTCTCGCCGCTTAATTTCTTCATAGATGAATACACAAGCTCAAGAAAAGCGGCGCTCGCCGAAAGTACTACTTTGCTATCTTGTCTTTTAAAAAAATTTCCTACTAAACGAATCTGTTGCTAAACTACAGTTTCTTTGAAACAATAAAGCCCATTAGGGAACACAGATATTGGGCCTTTGAGATTTATCGAATTTTTTTTCATATGAATGCCTCATCTTTAGTTTTTCAGCAAGTAAATATAGCAAAATCTAGAAGCATCATCAATTAATGTCGTGAAATATCTCTTTCCACATACCATTCATCTCACATAGATCGAGAATGTATGAGTTCTAGAGGTGCCAAGTGTCTTTCCTCCACCGCCTTGTGAGGCTTTTCGAGGTTGCTTAGATTGCACACAATTATGACACTTAGAACCTTTGGTAATGGTGAAATCTAGAAGGGGCTATTGTGTTTGTACCCTTCTTTGAGATAGCCAATTGTGATTCTACCCTCGCTTTTCATCATCTTGCATTTTTACCCTTGTTTTGTAAAAACAAAGCTCAAGTTTACCCTTACTCCGTTATCGGTGCTAACGGTGTTAATCGAGCCTTTTTAGGACAACTTTGCCCTTGCAAAAATACCCTTACTTTTCTTGTGTGCATTGTGATTTTACCCCTGTTTTTTTTAAAAAAAATGGCAGCAACATCACACAACTTATTACATATAATTCCACACAACATGCAAATATAGATACATATCGGTGATTTCTCTACCAATTTTCTTTGGACAAGGCTGGGGGTAGCTCGAGGGGCGATAAGGAAGAAACTCCGCTCGACTCCACGATGTATTGGACATTGCACCCATCAATTGGAGGATCTTCCCGCATGTGCTTAGTCCTACGCCTTCTTGGGTTGACCATTGGGCATTCTTGAACATATCTGGACAATGTCACCGAGGAGGCCCTCACCAGGGCACACAAACCTACGAGACAAAGACATCAAAAGGAAATCACTTAGTTCCTCCATTTATAACTCTCAAGTCCCATTGAGTTTTCGTTGTCATTAACATTTGGAAGCCGATTCTCGGAATCACCTAATGCACAATGTAGCAAATGTAATCATTTTCGCTCAAGTTAAGCCAAGACACTTAAATAGTAAAATTCATCTAAAAATCTAGATGGTTCTGATTTACATTCCATTGCACCATTTTATAGGACAGTTTTTGAACTTCAATCGGTAAGGTCGTCGATTCTCGGTTTCTCTCACAAGTATTCTCGGTTAGTACCGCTGGCGTTTCTGAACCGCCCGGGGAGGAGCCTCCATGGCACCTACGCTCTCGCTGCTTGCTCTTTGGACTACCGCCATGGCCTTCTTCACGCGTGGGAAGCCGGCGACGCCCGCCCGAGCGCGGCGGCCGCGACGCGGACGCCAGACGCCTCGACCCGCCGCCGAGGCGCGCGGCGCCGCTGCTGCGTGCCAGCGCAAGACGGGGGCCGCCTGCCGCGCCCTGTTGCATTTCTTAAGCGCAATCACTAGAAACAGGTTTAGAACCCATCTCTAATAACGGCGCGCAGAAATGCGCCGTTGACATTCCCAACCTGAAACCACCGTGTCGGTGATCCGAACGGGATTATCAACGGTGATAGATCTTGCCAAACAAGATATTCATCCGCTAAAGCGCACGGATCTATCATTGTAGCATTTCACCCGGAAGTATTCAGGGTATCGTTATTTATATTTTTCCCAAAGGAAGACATGGTGTAAAAGTCTCTAATTTGGACATGGTCAAGATAACACGAATGTATAATAGACCAATGTTCATAATAGGGATAAAATAGATTAGGTAGTAGGATAACGTGACACACACACTCAAGCCAATCTCAAGGATAAAGGTAAAAGATTGAATAAAAGAATATGTCTAACATGGAGCAGGCATATCCTAGATAGTCATGTCAAGATAGCAGATACACACATGTTTTACTGTTAGAGATTCTAGTTCAAGAAAGCCAAGGTCTCTGCCGAATTACTTCGGGCACCGGCCCACGCCCAAAGGACGTTGTGTCCGCAATTGCACTACGCCACACCCGAACGTGGGGGATTACAAGGGGACGGACAAAATTTTGTCACAACCCAGCCGCCTACCCCCTCAACCGTGGGATGCGCCACAAAAGATAGAAAACCCTTAGTCTAGACACCACGTCTACACTAGTGATTATTACTCTGGCGTGTATACAAGGCTTACCCGTCCCCGGGGTCCTTCTACCAGAGCACCGCCCCGAAGGAACGGCTATCAATCCCGCAACCCAACATCAACCAAGTCTAACTCTAGGTAGAACTCATCATATCGATCTAGCTCTTGGTCTAAACATGTATGTATGATAAATTAAGCACGATGTTCCATAAGACAAGATCATGATATAGAAACTATATACTAGTTCATCAATCAAGATTATGTCATAAGGACTTTGCTCTAATTCAAGAACATGACTATATTGATAAGTAAAGAACAAGAACAAGATGAAGAACTCTAAATTGATCATACCGAATAGCTCCAAAATGTCTTGCTCTCCTTTATTAATCCTTGCCAAACTCCTCCTAAGTACAAACTAAGAAGAAGAAGAAAAAGAAGAAGAAGAAAGAAGAAGAAGAAAGGGAGAGGAAGAAGAAGAAGAAGAAGAGAGAGGCTACATTGTGTGGTGTGTGTTACAATGGTGGGAGATGGCCTCCTTTTATAGGTAGAGGAGAGGGGGCTTATTGGAAAATGTCCCTCCCCATATGGAAAGAGCCAAAACCGACCTGGGAACACCTTCCTAGTTTGCTAAACCGACCAACCAACGTCGGCAACGCCAGTTTTGGAAGGTAACAAACCGCCTTGCCAAACCTGGGCCTGAACCGCCTCGGGATGGGTGCGAGCGCACCAGGTGGTGTCGCGCGCACTGTGCAGGCTCGGTTCGGGCGGGCCTTGGCTGGTCGGGCGTGTTTGGGCTTGAAAAGTTGTGTGGCGATGTTTGCTCGGCCCGATTCTGCGTGTTTGGTCCATTTCTCCCTTGGGCTTGATGTTCTCGGGGAATGCGCTTTCCAGGGAGGCGCCTTTTGGTGTATTTTCCACTTGTTTCTTATATAAATCTGCACAATAATAATTTGGACACTACAAGTGGAAATATGTGAGTTATAAATGTATATGTGTGTAGTAAGGAATAGTTTCAACCCCTTATTGGTAGAATGTTGACGTTAAAAATGTGTCGTTAGTGACCGTCAACACGCGCGTCGCCGCCGGAAGTCCTCCCGACCACCGCCGGCGGCGACGTGAAGGAGTCGTGCGACGCCGCGGCGCGTCCCGCGTGGGTGGCGGACGGGGACTGAAGCGAACAAACGCGGCGTTTACGTTACATGCAGTGGCCAAGGGCATTTGTGTCCATTGGGTTTTTTTACTAGGGTTCCCATATTTTCTGATTTTTTAAATCAAAAATAACTAACGGAATACAAAGGAGGGGTAAGCGATGCTTCCTTCTAACAGAGTAAGGGTAAAAATGCAAGATAAAAGCGAGGGTAGAATCACAATTGGCCTTCTCGGGAAGGGTAGAAAAGCAATACCCCCAATCTAGAATTAGCTGCAAGCTAGATAGATGTGACACCAAAATTCACATGACATAAACGAGAATGCCAAACACTCGAATTATCATTAATTGTGCCACATATCTGATTCACTGACTTATTACAAAAATCTGGCAAAACTTAGGGAAACAAACCTCCGCAACCATTAGCCCGGCTTGAAGTCGATACGCTTCCGTTGAAAAGCGCAATAAAACAAAGTTGAGTGTTTCCTAACCTACAACTGACCCATGCATTTTTTTCTTATCAAGATCATAGCATGATTCAACATCATATAGCATAACATGATCATAACAACTAGTCCAAACATGTGTATCATACTAGCATGACTTAGCATCATATAACAAAGCATAGCTGTATCCAAAGCGAATAAGTTACGCCTCTACGGTTGATTTAGTCAAAATAGTTTGTTTACTAGACCTCCATGACACGCACCACCCCCAAGAGTAAAAACATACCCACTAGTGGCGTAGATTTGATCAATATCGAAATCCGGTTCGCATCACTATATCCCTCTAGCACGGTGGGTGCAGGAATAGTGAATCCCATAACTCATTGTACCTTTAAGATAGCACAAGGCCCTTTCTGGTCTGGGTTGCACTAGCTAGATACATGAGTGAACCAACAATTTCAGTACGAACTTCAATTGATCTACGGTACACTTCTTATTCTTTTGCAATGTCACACTAGGATCATAAGGTCTTTGGAGAAGACTTTCTATCCATATAGCCAAATCGGCTCGGGACCTTCTCAACATAGTGAGATTGTGATAAAGTAATCCCACTCTCTTCCACACCTTTTGCTCTTCACCTTTTACTACAAACCCATCGGTGATCCATGTAAATCTCCTCATCCAACTCTCCATTAAGAAAAGTTGTCTTCACATCCATTTGATGAATGATCGGACCATATGAGGCACCCAAGGAGAGTAGTGTTCGAATAGTGGTCATTCTAGCAACAGGTGAATCAGTATCAAAAGAAACCCTCCTTTTGAGTATAACCCTTAGCCACAAGCCGAGCCTTGTACTTGTCAATAGCACCATCAGGTCTAAGCTTCTTCTTGAATATCCACTTACATCCAATTGGTTTACAACCACGATCGACCTTAGATGTTTAATCTTTCTTTCTAGTTAATTTTCAACTTCAGCCTTAAAGATTTTAAAGTAGTCTAATGCTAATGCCTCATCTTTAGTTTTTGACAAGTAAATATAGCAAAATCTAGAAGCATCATGAATCAACGTCATCAAATATCTCTTTGCACACACCATTCATCTCACATAGATCAGAATGTATGAGTTCTAGAGGTGCCAAGAGTCTCTCCTCCTTTGCCTTGTGAGGCTTTGGAGGTTGCTTAGATTGCACACAATTATGACACTTAGAACCTTTGGTAATGGTGAAATCTAGAAGGGGCTATTGTGTTTGTACCCTTCTTTGAGATAGCCAATTGTGATTCTACCCTCGCTTTTCATCATCTTGCATTTTTACCCTTGTTTTGTAAAAACGAAGCTCAAGTTTACCCTTACTCCGTTATCGGGTGCTAACGGTGTTAAGCGAGCCTTTTAGGACAACTTTGCCCTTGCAAAAAAATACCCTTACTTTTCTTGTGTGCATTGTCATATTACCCCTATTTTTTTTAAAAAAAATGGCAAGCAACATCACACAACTTATTACATATAATTCCACACAACATGCAAATATAGATACATATCGGCTGATTTCTCTACCAATTTCTTTGGACAAGGCTGGGGGTAGCTCGAGGACTATAAGGAAGAAACTCCGCCTCGACTCCACGATGTATTGGACATTGCACCCATCAATTGGAGGATCTTCACGCATGTGCTTAGTCCCTACGCCTTCTTGGGTTGACCATTGGGCATTCTTTGAACATATCTGGACAATGTCACCGAGGAGGCCCTCACCGGGGCACACAAACCTACGAGACAAAAGACATCAAAAGGAAATCACTTAGTTCCTCCATTTATAACTCTCAAGTCCCATTGAGTTTTCGTTGTCATTAACATTTGGAAGCTGATTCTCCAGAATCACCTAATGCACAATGTAGCAAATGTAATCATTTTCGCTCAAGTTAAGCCAAGACACTTAAATAGTAAAATTCATCTAAAAAATCTAGATGGTTACTGATTTACATTCCATTGCACCATTTTATAGGACGGTTTTGAACTTCAATAAGTAAGGTCGTCGATTCTCGGTTTCTCTCACAAGTATTCTCGGTTAGTACCGCTTTAGCGTTCCGAACCGCCGGGAGGAGCCTCCATGGCACCTCTGGCTGCCTGCATGCCTGGCCGGACTGCCGCCATGGCCTTCTTCACGTGTGGGAAGCCGGCGGACGCTTTGCCGGAAGCGCGACCGCCGCCGCCGCCGCCGCACGCGGACGCAGCCGACCCTCGACCCGCCGCTGGAGCGCGCGCCCGGCTGCTGTGTGCCAGCAAGCGGGGGCCAGCGCACTGCGGCGTCGCCGCCGGAAGTCCTCCCGACCCGCCGCGCGCGGCGTGAAGGAGTCGTGCGGCGCGGCAGCGTCCGCGTGGGTGGCGGGCGGGGACGGAACGAACCAAAAGCAGCGTTTACGTTGCATGCAGTGGCCAAGGGCATTTGTGTCCATTGGGTTTTTTTACTAGGGTTCCCATATTTTCTGATTTTTTTAAATCAAAATAACTAACGGAATACAAAAGGAGGGGTAAACCGATGCTTCCTTCTAACGAGTAAGGGTAAAAATGCAAGATGACGAAAAGCGAGGGTAGAATCACAATTGGCCTTCTCGGGGAAGGGTAGAAATGCAATACCCCAATCTAGAATTAGCTGCAAGCTAGATAGATGTGACACCAAAATTCACATGACATAAACGAGAATGCCAAACACTTTCGAATTATCATTAATTGTGCCACATATCGATTCAGCGACTTATTACAAAAATCGCCAAACTTAGGCGAAACAAACCTCAACAACCATAGCCCGGCTTGAAGTCGATACGCTTCCGTTGAAAAAGCGCAATAAAACAGTGAGTGTTTCCTAACCTACAACCCGACCCATGCATTTTTTCTTATCAAGATCATAGCATGATTCAACATCATATAGCATAACATGATCATAACAACTAGTCCAAACATGTGTATCATACTAGCATGACTTAGCATCATATAACAAAGCATAGCTGTATCCAAAGCAGTAAGTTCTGCCTCTACGGTTGATTTAGTCAAAATAGTTTGTTTACTAGACCTCCATGACACCGCACCACCCCCAAGAGTAAAAACATACCCACTAGTGGCGTAGATTTGATCAATATCAGAAATCCAGTTCGCATCACTATATCCCTCTAGCACAGCTGGGTGCCCGGAATAGTGAATCCCATAACTCATTGTACCTTTAAGATAGCACAAGGCCCTTTCTGGTCTGGTTGCACTAGCTAGATACATGAGTGAACCAACAATTTCAGAGTACGAACTTCAATTGATCTCTGGTACACTTCTTATTCTTTTGCAATGTCACACTAGGATCATAAGGTGCTGGAGAAGACTTTCTATCCATATAGCCAAATCGGCTCAGGACCTTCTCAACATAGTGAGATTGTGATAAAGTAATCCCACTCTCTTCCACACCTTTTGCTCTTCACCTTTTACTACAAACCCATCAGGCTGATCCATGTAAATCTCCTCATCCAACTCTCCATTAAGAAAAGCTGTCTTCACATCCATTTGATGAATGATCAGACCATATGAGGCACCCAAGGAGAGTAGTGTTCGAATAGTGGTCATTCTAGCAACAGGTGAATCAGTATCAAAGAAACCCTCCTTTTGAGTATAACCCTTAGCCACAAGCCGAGCCTTGTGTACTTGTCAATAGCACCATCAAGGTCTAAGCTTCTTCTTGAATATCCACTTACATCCAATTGGTTTTACAACCACGATCGACCTTAGATGTTTAATCTTTCTTTCTAGTTAATTTTCAACTTCAGCCTTAAAGATTTTAAAGTAGTCTAATGCTAATGCCTCATCTTTAGTTTTCAGCAAGTAAATATAGCAAAATCTAGAAGCATCATGAATCAACGTCATCAAATATCTCTTTGCACACACCATTCATCTCACATAGATCAGAATGTATGAGTTCTAGAGGTGCCAAGAGTCTCTCCTCCTCTGCCTTGTGAGGCTTTGGAGGTTGCTTAGATTGCACACAATTATGACACTTAGAACCTTTGGTAATGGTGAAATCTAGAATTAACTGCAAGACATGTGGGTTCTACATATGATTGTGCCTACCTTTGAGATTTATCAAAATTTCTTCATATGATTGCAGTGCCTGTTGCAAACTGATAACAAGACATGTGGGTTCTACACGGCGCACCACTTGATGGCTGCTATGAAACAAGTTCATTTGGATCGTCACGAGGTAACTCTAAGTGCAGCTCCATCTTGTGCCTACCTTTGTTTGGCAATCTTCTACATACGATCTCTGCACCAAAAGCGGGCTAACGGATCAGGCCACGTCGCCCGCTACTCACTAGCCGTTGGATCGAGCCATCATACGATCTGGTCCGTCTAATGCGGATTGGTTCGGGTCTCGTACCCGCTTCATCGTCGTCCCGAGCCATTCACGGGCCAATCATTTCACCGCTCCCCTCGGCCTTCACCCTTGTTGACATTTCTTAGCGCAATCAAAGGAAACAGGTATAAAACCCATCCCCAATAATAGCGCCAGAAATGCGCCGCTGACATTCCCAAGTAAAACCACCATGTCGGTGATCCGAAAGGGATTGTCAACGGGATAGATCTTGCCATCTTAGATATTTCATCCGCAAGCGCACGGATCTATCATTGTAGCATTTCACCCGGAAGTATTGAGGGTATCGTTATTTATATTTTCCCAAAGGAAGGCATGTGATTAATAAGCTAGCATGGCATCGAATAGAGGAACATGTGTTTGCTTAGACCAAAATGTTCATAACGGGGGTAAGCAATAATGGTTTATGGATAGTGTGACACACACTTAAGAATCCACCAGCAAAAGGATAAAAAAAATAGATAAAGAATAAATGAATAACCTAATGGAGTAATTCTAATGTATCTAGTCATGGCCATACAAATGAATAGCTAGGATCATATGCAAACTGATTTAGGCATGGTTAGGTCTAGGATAACGGGGGAGACTCCCCGGATACCATACGGCCCGATGGGAAGCATTTACGAACTCCTACAAAGCACATACTGAACGTGGGGGGGATTTCAAGGGGACGGTCAAGGCTTGTCACGACCAAGCCGTCTACCCCCTCAACCGTGGCATGCACTCATATTCGCAGGTGTCGTAATACCCGGGCACCATGCCCGCATATCAGAGCACTACTCTTATCCCCCCAGGACACCCACTTGTCAAATGGACGGACTAGAACAAGAGCAAACCCGAAGGAACAACGAACCGATATCCCACCTCTAATCAAGTTAGGCATATGATGATCGATGATGAACTGAGATGAACATGTCAAGATTATGATATGTAAACTATATGCTAGTTCATATACCAACACAAGAACATGAACAAGACTATACTCTAGTTCATAAGTTAGGCCAAGAACATAGATATAAGACTTGTAAATAGAAGAATGCTCCATAGAGAAGATGTATTACCAAGGCACTTTCTTCTAGGAGACAAGCCCTCCTTGTAGCTCTTCTACTCCAAGTACTAACCAAGAACTAAGAAGAAGAAGAAAGAAGAAGTAGAAGAAGAGAGAGAGGTAGAGGTGGTAGAGAGAGGAAGATTCTTTGGTTTTTTGGACTCCAAGTGGTGTGTGTTGAGAGAGGAGGAGAGGGGACTACTTATACACTTGGAGGAGGGGCCTAAGTGCTAATTTACACCAAAACCGATCTGCTAAACCTTCCTAATCGAGCAAACCGACCATCCCACGACGGTAACCCCCATTTGGCGGGTGCACGAACCGCCCCCGAGGTTGGGCGAAACCGCCTCGGGGGAGGGTGCGGCCGCACTGGGTGGTTGGCGCGGCCCCCCCAGGCTCTACCGGCCGGGTCTCGGTGGGGTGTCTTCCTTCGTCTTGAAAAGTTGTGGGCGGGCTTGGCTCGGCCCGGTTTTGAAGTTTTGGGTCGATTTGCTCTGGGCTTGTATTTTGCAAGAATGCGCTTCCCGGATGGCGTACTTTGGTCGAGTTTTCCACTTGCTTTTATTATAAATCTGCAAAATAAAATTCTAGACACTACAAGTGAAATTTATTAGTGATAAATGTATATGAGTATAAAAGGTATAGTTTTACTCCCTTTATGGTAGAAAGTTGACGGGAGAAATATGTCGTTGGTGACCGTCAACAACCCTCGACTCCTCCACTTCCCTCATCCCGGCGCGAGTGGGGTCCCGGCCAAGCCCGGCGACCCGACGCGGGCGGGGGGTGCGGCGCGGCAGCCTCGGCGACCTCGGCGCGGCGGGGCGAGGTGTGGCTGCTCCGGCCACCCCGGAGCGGGCTAGGGGACGCAAGCACGGCAGCCGCGACCACCCCGGCGGCGTAGGGCTCAGGCGCCGCCCAGCCCTCGGCGGGCCTCCCTCCCACGGCGACCCGGCATGGCGTCCCTAGGCGGCGCCACAGACTACCAATGGCGCAGCGGCGGGTCGAGCAGATGCAAGGCAGGCTAGCGGCGGCGCCACGAAAGTTCTCTAGAAGGTGAACAAGTACATGCTAATAAGAACTATACATTGTACTAATGCGTGCGAGATTTGAAAACTCCTAGGAAAGTAATTATAGATCCAAGTAATGTAAAATTAATTTTGTTAGATTCATAACTTAATCCTCTACTGTGGAAAATATGTTTGCATAATATGCTACTCTAGCTAAAATTTCTTTATTTATTATAATGAGCATAAATTGATAAATGCAAAATAAATTCCCCAATGTTCTACAAATAGCAACACAATTTTATTGGATCTGTTGTGATGTGTCCTTACCGGATAAATGTATATACACAACAATCTTTGCATTATAAATTTTTTATGCTTTTGTTGCCTTATGTTGCAAAAAAAAATTGTGTAAATATTAGCTTTGCATTGTGTCATGTTAAATAGTTTGACAATAGCGGACAAACTTGAAGAGGTACGTGTGATGCTAAACAACCAAACCTTGTGTTAGTGGATCCGAATCGAAGAGCTTGCTTCTGTGCCGGGCAATGTCTGTTACGTTTGAAGTCGTATCTTCGAGTTAAAAACAACAACGCTTGAGTAGATCAAGATCAACCCATTCATGTTTTGTAATTTTCCATATTGCTATAGCTTTGATTTGATTAGGACAAAGACGGATCTCATGATGGACGATCCCGATCCAACTGCTTTTATAAAATGCAAACAAGTTTTAGTGCTTAGCTTTTTATCCTTTCTAACCAAGCTTCGTCGGGTAGATGGGGTCCGTTTAGCAAAACCAAAGAACATAAGCATGGTACAGTACAACCATTTTTGAGCTACCATTTCTTGAAAAAAAGTTTGTGTTCGAAAACAAAGTTTGGTTCACTTTTTCAAGAGACTACATATACTATTATTTTCCAACAAAAAATTCATGGAATTAACTTGTCAATCAGCTGTGTAATTCAAAAGAAATTCTAGCTAAATGCAAATTCCAAAGCATCAATCTCATATGGCCATTTGAATTGGCTTTAGCGAATGGATCGTGCAATTGGAAATAGTCACCAATTATAACTACTTTCGTCATTATATGTTGCTCACTTTGTCATCTTACCTTTTATTCACTTACAAATGCACTCAGGGACATTTGGTTTGCAATTGCTATTGAAGTTGTTGTCCCCCACCTATGGAAATATCATCAACAAGCATTTCGATGTCCGCTTTTAGCCGCATGGAGATCTTACAAGTTACAATGCACCCTCTACCGTGTGTTGCATCCTATTAATTCAATGAAGCTAGAGTACCATGCTTCCTTACACTACTTTTCTTCAAAAATGTGATTCATGAACCTCAAGATATTTAATTAGGAGCTTCCTATGTATAGTATCCCACTTTGAAATTTTCATTTATAAAAAAAGGCATAATTACCGATCATGAATCAACATCAATAATGACTTTTAAGTTAGCCCAACTTTTTACAAGAATAGATGGGTACTTAAGATAAACAACAAGATCCGATATTCATTGTTAGCAATTCCTATGAATTCGAGGGATTGCCAAAGACACTATAAATATATCAATAAATTTGTGTTAGAGCTGGAATTATCAATGCATAGTTGTATTTGTTTATGTAAAACAAAAGATTGAACCTTAGATTTGAACCTGTAGTCACCGATTTTGTTGTGATCAATTGAATGCATAGTATTCACCATCATATGCATTGATGATACAAGTCAAATGCACTTTTTTAAAATATCTTATCCTCACATGGATACCTCAATCGATATATGATTTCCAGTTCTAAGCTTTAGTATCCGACTAATCATCATTTTTTTTTAATAAATCTAGCTTTGTACTTTGCTACTGTTGAGCTACTGAGCTTTTTCTAACAACTGGAAACTAATACGGGTAACACATATAGATTATTACCTAAAAATAATAGTTTCTCAAGTAATAATCCTACAACTACCAATTTTACTTGTTGCTACCTTTTAAATTTGAAAGTGTTGCAAGATGCCCTATGAGTAAAATCAACTTAAAGGTTTCTTCCACCTATTGGTACCGAGGTATCGGTCCATATTAAATAGATTAATGTAACTTATGTATAAAGTTGTCGTTACTTGGTGGGTTTTCATAGTAAGTGTACAAAGTGGATGTTGAACATTTGAATTCTTGCAGGTTGCATTGATTTCTACTAAAGATTGTCATGATGACCAGGAAACAATATCATTTCGAAAATGTGCAATTTATGGTAGGGTAATCGGGGATGATAAATTAGAAGCGTATAAAATTGATCTATGTTATATATCTCGTAATATGTTCCGGTTTCAAGCTTTGTATTGAGCACTCTAACACGCATTGAGAACCGCATATCCATCACAAGGTTTCAGCTAAGAATTAATAAGTGAAGAATACGTTTGCACATTCCATCACGTGGTGGCCAAACATCGGCCCAAAATCATTTTTAGCGGCGGCACGTACCGCCGCTATTTTCTAGTATAGACCATGTGTAAAACAAACACTTACGCCTACCTTTCTTTGTATTAGGATTTTGACTTGATGGGAGATTCGATCAAATTGGAGGATATTAGAGAGAAGATGGCCAAGCTTCTTATGGAACATGTCATCGACCACGAAGTCGAGCATTTCGTTTAAAGAATCGTGAGTTGATTCTGTTTCCCTTTGCTGCATGACGATCGGGTGGATACATGCATGTGAACCGTATTCTTGTTTCCCTTCCGCATGACGATCAAAGCTGGATATATGCATGTGAACGTGTGTTATTTGTGTTGTGAACAATCGTGGCGTGCCCCAAGAACCAGGGTACATCTGTGTGAACAATCTGAGTTTCATATGTTTGCAAAGTGCTCTGTTGCAAAGCGATAAGTGACAACAACACTTGTTGGTTAATTTTTCTTTCTTTCTAGTTAATTTTCAACTTTAGCCTTAAAGATTTTAAAGTAGTCTAATAATGCCTCATCTTTAGTTTTCAAACAAGTAAATATAGCAAAATCTAGAAGCATCATCAATTAATGACATGAAATATCTCTTGCACACACCATTCATCTCACATAGATCGAATGTATGAGTTCTAGAGGTGCCAAGAGCCTCTCCTCCACGCCTTGTGAGGCTTTCGAGGTTGCTTAGATTGCACACAATTATGACACTTAGAACCTTTGGTAATGGTGAAATCTAGAATTATCTCAAGCTCACCAAAATTCACATTTAGAATTAACTACAAGCTAGATAGATGCGACACCAAACTTCACATGACACAAACGAGAATGCCAAACACTCGAATTATCATTAATTGTGTCACAAATCTGATTCATCGACTTATTACAAAAAATCACCCAAACTTAGGCGAAACAAACCTCCGCAATAACCATAGCCTTCACCAATAAATTGTCCATGCTTAGACATAACTACTTTATTGGACTCCAACACTACCTTAAACCCATCTCATAAAAGAAGGTAAACTTCGGATCTATCGTATGCTTGCAGATATTTTTTTTGAGAATATATGTTTGCGCATATTGGGAAACAGATATTGGGCCTTTGAGATTTATCAGAATTTCTTCATATGATTGCAAATTACTGTTGCAAACCGATAACAAGACATGTGGGTTCTACACGGTGCACCACTTGATGGTTGCGATGAAACAAGTTCATTTGGATCGTCACGAGGTAACTTCGAAGTGTAGCTCCATCTTGTGCCTACCTTTGTTTGGCAATATAGACCATGTGTACACAAACACTTACACCTACCTTTCTTTGTATTAGGATTTTGACTTGACGGAGATTCCATCAATTTGGAGGATATTAGAGAGAAGATGGCCAAGTTTCTTATGGAACATGTCATCAGCCCGGAAGGCGAGCATTTCGTTTCGTAAACCGTGAGTTGATTCTGTTTCCCTTCTTTGCATGACGATCGGTGGATACAAGCATGTGAACGTATTCTTGTTTTCCCTTCCGCAAGACGATCAAAATTTGGATACATGCATGTGAACGTGTTATTTGTGTTGTGAACAACTGCGTGGCGTGCCCTGAAGAACCGGCTACATCCGTGTGAACAATCCGAGATACACCTGAATTTGCAATGCCGCCGCCGCCCGCCATTTGTTTGTGATCGGACCCGTCCATCCGTATTATTTGTGTTTGCCGGTGTCTACCATTTTCAATTTCGCCGCATAGTTGAAAAGGTCTGTTATCTATGTATGTACGGACCCGCGGTGCCGATCTTGGCGCCGTAGGTTTTCGTACTAAATGTTCGTCGCGTAACCGAAGAAACGTCTGAAACACCGAACAAGCGTCCCGAAGTAGTGCGTAACGTTCTGATCGTCTGAGAATCAAAAACGGTCGTCTGTAAAAGTGACTAAATCCTGAGGCGTGGGTACAAAAAGAACGTCTCGTAATAGCTTGAAAGGAACGAGCGCGACGAGCTTACTAAAACGCGTCGTAGCTTGTGTCCCGACATGTCTTTGCGAACAACCGTTTGTAACATGGAACACATTGCGGACGATCATTTTAAACATGCGACTGTAGTTACGAACGAGTTACGGTCGAGCGACCTCGGAAGCATCGAAAGTGGATTAAGTTTCACGAGGCGGTAGCCTGAGAACAAGCATCACGTGGCTGGAGTGTAGTTCTGATCGAGCAATCTAACTGCGCTCGTAGCTCGTAGGTGACACAGACACGTGTACCACAGGCGTCTGAAGTACGGCGATATCCCGGTCGGCTTCGTCCCACACGGGTTCGTATTTGAATAACGGTTTACGAGACCCTTTATAGTGACGGGTGTCCGCGGAATGGATAATAGTTAGAGGCGCCGATGCATACAAGCGTAGGCGGTGCGTTAGTGCCATAGACGCCTTCTTGCGCACGCGTCTGCAGACGTTCGAAACCGTTAGTCGCATATTGGGTTCGTGCGTCGCTACTTTTGATGCGATGCGGTCGACATCGATGCCGCTGAGTGCGTGACGTTTCAGAATACGATCGCATCTTAGACAATAATGTCGGTAGATACCGTAGACCACGGTCGAGCAAAACCCCGGGACACAGAGGCGTTCCACGGCGGCGTGTGTAACAAGGGCTCACTACAGATGGGAAGTTTGAGACGCCACGAAATCCCGTGCGTCAGATAAAGCCCATTGCGGATGCTCGCTATGGAAGTTTGTAAAGTCGACATTTAGAGACCTAATGGGCGACAGCGCGCTGACTGTAGATGCCCCTCAACGCCTTTCAGTATAAGCCTTTTTTTACATAGTGACATTCCATTGCCTACCACTACGGTTGAGATTGACCCAAATGAAGCAAGCACTAGTGGTACTCAAGATGAAGATCAAGAGCAACAAGCTAGTTCACCTACTCATCCTAGCCATCAAGTGCAAGTGATGCAACCATCAAACATTGCAAGAGATCATCCACTTGATCAAATTGTTGGTGACATCAATAGTGGAGTGATTACTAGAGGAAGATTGGCATCCTTTTGTGCTCACCATGCCTTTGTATCTCAAGAAGAACCAAAGAATGTTGAGAAGGCATTAGAGAAGGAAGATTGGATCAATGCTATGCATGAAGAGCTAAACAACTTCAAGAGGAATGATGTTTGGGAATTGGTGGAAAGACCAAAGGACTACAATGTGATTGGAACCAAGTGGGTCTTCAAGAACAAGCAAGATCAAGATGGAATTGTGGTTAGAAACAAGGCAAGGCTAGTAGCTCAAGGGTACACACAAGTGGAGGGTCTTGACTTTGGAGAGACCTATGCACCGGTTGCTAGACTTGAAGCAATTAGAATCTTGCTTGCCTATGCATGTGCTCATGATATCAAACTCTATCAAATGGATGTGAAGAGTGCATTCTTAAATGGATTCATCAATGAGTCGGTATATGTTGAACAACCACCGGGTTTTGAAGATGAAAAGTATCACAACCATGTGTACAAGTTGAAGAAGGCTTTGTATGGATTGAAACAAGCACCTAGAGCATGCTATGAGAGGTTGAGAGATTTTTTCCTCTCTAAAGGGTTCAAGATGGGCATGGTGGACACCACTCTATTCACCAAGAAGATTGGGAATGACTTGTTTGTGTTGCAAATCTATGTTGATGACATTATCTTTGGGTCAACCAATCAAGAGTTTTGTGAAGAGTTTGCAAAGATGATGGCCAATGAGTTTGAAATGTTAATGCTTGGAGAGCTCACATTCTTTCTTGGACTTCAAATCAAGCAATTGAAGAATGGCATATTTGTTAGTCAAGGCAAGTACATCAAAGACATGATCAAGAAGTTTGATCTACAAGATGTCAAGTCAATGTCCACACCAATGGCAACCAATGGAAGCTTAGACCCCGATCCATTTGGCAACATGGTTGAGCAAAAGAAGTATAGGTCAATGATTGGAAGCTTACTCTATGCAACCGCATCAAGACCGGACATAGCATTTAGTGTGGGCATGTGTGCAAGATATCAATCATCTCCTAGGAGAGTCACCTCAAGGTAACAAAGAGAATTTTGAGGTATTTGAAGGGCACACAAGATGTTGGACTATGGTATCCAAAGGGATCCAAGTTTGATTTAATTGGATATTCGGATTCGATTATGGTGGATGCAAGATAAATAGAATGAGCACAAGTGGCACATGTCAATTCCTTGGAAGGTCACTAGTATCATGGTCTTCAAACAAGCAAAACAGTGTTGCTCTCTCTACCGCCGAAGCCGAATACATTAGTGCGGGAAGTTGTTGCACTCAATTGCTTTGGATGAGGTCGACGTTGAAGGATTTTGGATTCAAATTTGACAAGGTTCCATTGTTTTATGACAATGAAAGTGCTAGAAAGATGACTCAAAATCCGGTTCAACATCCAAGAACAAAGCACATTGACATTAGGCACCACTTCATAAGAGATCATCAACAAAAGGGTGACATTTGTATCATGGGTATTGGCAATGAAGATCAACTAGCCGACATATTCACCAAGCCACTTGATGAGAAAAGATTTTGCATGCTAAAGGGAGAATTGAACATTATTAACTTCTCCAACTTGAGTTGATGCACCCCACTTATATGACATGCCTCTCCTTCGACAAACCCAAGGTAAAAGTTGGTTGACATGTCATTCATATATAGCTAAGGACTTGTTAGTGCATCTAGACATCATGCATGTTAATAGGCTCATTCATGAAAAATCAAATGATTTCAATGTATGTATGGCACCACTATTGCTTTGAATGGTTTTATGAACTAGTGGTGGCATATGACATGTTTATGGGCTTGCAATCCTAGTGTCAACTCTAGAAAATGAGCTAATGATATGTATTCTAACATGGTGCATGATAACCCTTATGCATATGAGGTGTGAAAAAGCTTGTCCTTGGTTCAAACTTGAATACATATTAAGGCAAGTGATCTAGATGAGACCACATATGATACTTTGATTGACTTGATTTCTCTCATTTATACTTTTTGGTGATTGTTGACAAAGGGGAGAAATAAGTCACAAAGATGTTGGAAAGGATCACACAAATAGGGTGAGCAAGCTCATAGACTATTTGTGCATTTGTATGTGCATGATCATGATGAAATGTTGCATTGACAATTTAAATTCAATATTCATGATTGCTTGGTGTATGCTAGTTTTTGAAAAATGATTGGTGTATTGACCAACTAGCATGCATAGGATGTATCTAGACATTGCTCACATTTAAGCCTATAATGTTGATCTCATGGGGTATGTTGAGTTTTGATGAATGTCTAATTACAATGATGCTAAGGACTCCGATTCGTTTCACGCTTCAAAGGTCGAATTCTAGAACCTTAGCATCTCTTTTGGTATTAGTATCTTCTCCAAATTTCTATCCATACATATGTGCCAAATTGATCCAAACACATGGAAGCACATATGTAGGGGGAGCTACTACTACCAAAACCGAACCTTGAAATGTTTGTCCAAACTATGATTCATGATCAAAATGCTATGGACAAGCAATTCAAGTTCAATTGAATTTTATTTCATATCTTTGTGATTTTGGTTGTCATCAATTACCAAAAAGGGGGAGATTGAAATCTCATGTTTGGTTTTGGAAATTGATGACACACTTGTGGTACTAATCCTTTGCTCTAAGTGTGACTTATGAGATAGGATTAGATTGATGACATGGAGCATGATGATCATGGACATGGACGATGGTGATGGACATGGTGGATCGTCAAGCTCGGTGATCGGCTTGAGAGGAACCCGGAGATCAAGGCAAAGGTATACTTGATAGGTTTTTTTCCTTTCGGTGATCAAGACATGATAGAGCGTGTGATCACATTATAGGATAGATAGCCGACTATCAAGAGGGGATGCCGCGACAATCTTTTGGTGAAGTGCTTCTAGGTCCAATTGACTTGCATATTGCATTTAGGACATGAGAGCACTAACTTCGATCTTGCCTAATCGTTTGACATGCTAACATAGGTGATAACGTGATCATCTTCGACGTGTTGGCAACTTGAGGCAAGAGGCGAAGCAAGGTTGAAGCAAAGGGCGACAACAAAATGAAGAACATTTGGAAATCGGCCGGACGCATGACAGGAAGCACGGCTTGACCGGACGCATGCACCGGTGGCTCCGTGGTCGGGTCCGGTAGAGAGCTTGTTTTGGACAAACATGCCGGACGCACGGCCGGACGCTTCCCGTGGTCAACCGGACCGCGTGACCTGAAGCACTTTGAAGCGTGTGTCACCGCGGGCCGGGGCGTCGTCGTTTGTGACCGGACGCATGATTTGGTGCGGCCGGACTCACGGCCGGACTCGGCCGGTGAGTCCGGTCGGTGCGTCCGGTCGATGCACGTAAAAGCCCATTTCATTGCCCAACGGCTCCTTTTCGTGGGAGGCTCTATATATATCCATTTGGCTGGTTCATTTGAGCCTCTCTTGCACATTTGAAACACTCTAACTTGCTAGTGAGCTTGTGAGACTCCCCTCCACTCATCTCTCCATCCATAACTCGAATTCTTGGCGAGATTGAGAGTGATAGAAGTGTGCATTGCATCGTCGGTTGCATTCTAGAGGCACTTCATCCTTGGAGAAACCGCGGGATTTCGTTTCTCTTGGGAATTTGCTTGGTTCCCTAGCGGCTTGGAGCAAGAGGCGGTGTTGAGCTCGATTGGAGCTTGTTCGAGGCCACACCGGTGGATTTGTGAGGGGTCGTTCCTTACCCCGTGGGAGATTCGCGAAAGGAGCACTAGTGGATTGCTCGTGGCTTGTTGGACCCTCTCTTGTGATCGGTTTGCTTGAGCTCCCACGGGGATTTGGCACCGGCCATTAAGCTTAGCAACCGTCAAGTGAGTGTGTCGCCACAACGGGGACTAAGCGTCTTGCCGGCAAGCACGTGAACCTCGGTGAAAAATCATCGTGTCTTGTGTGCTAGCTCGTTGGAGATTTCTTGTACATGGTGATTGGATTCAACCTCGACACTACACCGGTGGTATTGTATTCTAGCACCTCTTTGCTTTACTTCGATAACATATCTTGTTAGAGTGCTAGTTAGTTATCTTGTTAGCTTGAGTAGTTTGCTTAGTCTTGTTAGCTTCTAGAAGTAAAAGAAATTAGTCTTGCTTGATCCCTAGGAGTAAAACTAGAGACATAGCCCTTGTGTGGATTAGAGACAATAAAATTGAGTTGTGGATTGCATAGCTAGCGTGTAGCATCGCTTATTTAGCTTCGCCATCTTTTATACTAATCAGGGTGCTTAGTGTGTTGCAAGAATTTTTAATAGGCTATTCACCCCTCTAGCCATTAGGACCTTTCGGCCCCCCCTTTCTCAAACAACACCTTGTCAAAGAGGCAGCCCCAAGTCGACGAGGTTGCCGGACCCGACGCGCGCACATCCGGGACGGGGGGCCGCTTGATCCACGCCCTAGGGGCTCGTTTCCGCCGCTCCACGGTTGTCGGCGCTCGTCCTTGACAACAAGCGGCAACGGCAAGGGCTCCTCGCCCAAATCCCGAGCCTCTCCCATGGCGCCCATGGTGGGCTGCTCTCACGGGCTTGGGCGGGGCGGGGCTGCGGCGGGGGACGCTAGGGCGGCCACGCGCCTAAGCCCCTTGTGACGGAGTGCCGCCTCGTCGGGGGCGCGCCCGGTATCAAGCCCCCTCCGAGCCTAGGGTTCCACTTTGGAAGGGGGGGGGTGGGTGTGGAGAGGAGGGAGGAGGAGGCAACACCACAGGGCGCTTGTTGGGCTCCGAGGCGGGCCGCCCCGCCGCTAGCTAACGGCGGCGGTGACGGCCGGGAAGGTCTAGAAGGTTGGAGGTATTTTTTGATTTGGGGTATGCATTTTTTCTCTAAATCATACTCGAGATCAATTGTCCTCTTGAGTAAGCTTAGTTCCTTAGTAAACAAAACTCTTACAAAATATTTTGTTGCTCGCCACTTTTTAAATTTTAATTTTTGTATCATTGTACATCTTCGCTTAGGTATGTGGTTGTCCTTTTAGCTCTAAAACATCGTCGCCAAAATCTGGTGAGGATGCTCATGTCTGTTGGAACCACTCTTTGCTAAAAAGCAACGCTAGACGGTGTATGTTGTGATTGTGCTCGGCCTCCACCGCCGCGTCGCGCCGTCGGCCTCCTAAACCGGCGGCATCGACCGGCCTCCTCCACCGGGCGGTTGTGGCGTCAACGAGGGGGGAAGCAACGCCCGGCAGCCCGCCGCCACCGCCCCATCATCCGTCGCCGTGGCGGCCACCGCCGCCATAGGGTGCTTTGTCTTCAGCACCATGGGCGGTGCTGGCCTCCGCGAGGCCCGATCTCCACGCGTCGCGGGCCAAGCACCGGGCGGAGCACCGGCGCATGGAGTCTAAGGCCGCGTGGATCGCGGCACTTCGTGTCGATCCACGGTGTCGGCGTGGCGAGCTCGGTGGCATCGCCACTCCCTCCCGTTGCTCCTCCACCACAGGCAACACGGCGCAAGGGCGACTTCCTCTCTTCGGCGAGTTCGGCGGGAGTGTCAACGGCGGGAGAGAGAGCACGATTTCTTTTTTGAGTTAAATGCGGTGTAGCACCTTAAACTTGTCATGTTGTGCCATCGGGTCCATCTTCTTGCAAAACGCACATCGGCACCTTAAACTTGTCATGATGTGCCATCTGGGTCCATCATCTTGCAAAATGCACATCTAACACCTTAAACATGTCATGGTGTGCCATCTGGGTCTATCATCTTGCAAAACGCACATCTGAGCAGCCCTCCTCACTGACGGCCGGATTAAACGCTTCGCTGGACGCGTCCTCAAGAAAGCGGCATCTCCACTGCTATATTACAAGGCACAAGACTCCTCATCGGCCAAGCTGCCGCTGTAGAGCAGGCGGATCGCCGCGTAGCCACTCACCAAGGTACCGGTCGTCAAACACGGAAAGATCCTTGTAATGCAATGCATGGAGTTCATCAAAGGCACGCCGACGGAGGAGGGCAAACAAGCATACGAGAATACGTTCGGCGACAACCTTCGCACAAGGAGGCTGCGAGACGGTTGTTCCCGGACGTCGGCGGCCGCTCCGCCCCGTGAAGCGCCCGCGGAGGGCGCGATGAAGCGTGAGTACTCTATCCGAGTGCATGACCGTAATTGTTTATTTCACGAGTAATCGGCTTAGTTGTTTAAGGTGTCGGATGTGCGTTTTACAAGATGATGGACCCCGGATGACACACTATGACAAGTTTAAGGTGCCAAATGTGCGTTTTGCAAGATGATGGACCAGATGGCACATCATAACAAGTTTAAGGTGTCGGATGCGTTTTGCAAGAAGATGGACCCGGATAACACGACATGATAAGTTTAAGGTGCTACGGTGCATTTAACTCTTCTTTTTTTTTTCACTCGATCCAACCGATACGAAGGAGCGGGGACGACATCGAACCAACCTCGCAATGTATGGCCGCCATGGCGCACTGGCATGGACGGGTGACTAAGGCTTTCCAAACAAAAGAATTTAATGCATAAATAACGTCATTGAGATGCTGATATCAGGCCTGCTACGGTGATACCCATATGCCATCATTGTATCACGTTATTGTAGGCATTTTGATGTCACGTCATTGCCATCATTAATACCCATATGCCATCATTGTATCATTGTACATAAATTTTACGCCACTTTTTTAAAATTTATATTCCAAATCTATTTATTAATTATATTAAGCATTGACCTTTTAGGTAATTTAGTCGTATGAGCCATTGATCTTAATGGTGTTAAAATCCTTGGTACAAAATCTTTAGTGCACAATAATGGTCAAACTATCTCAATGGGGGACACAAAGCGTGGGGTGTAGAACCTCTGTTTTGAGTGTTTCTTTATACTCCCTCGATCATAAAATAAGTATTGCTATGGCATGTATAGTTGTCGGTCAAACTTTTTAGAAATTGAGTAGGTTTGTATAAAATACTAGGTAATTATATATTCGAATAACTTATATCTAATAATACTGATTATATACTATAAATAATACAATGTTTTTTTATAAAAATAAAAAATATTTGGGTTCTCGAAAAACGAGAATGACACGGGAATGGAAGGGAGTAGCCGATTAGACTTCTGCAGCAAGCGTAACTGGTGACGAATGAGGTCACCGGGAGACATCAACTGGGGTCTGGGGGTGACTAAGACGTGACTGAAGACGCACAAGTTTCACGAATTCACATTTGCAAATGACTACTCGCGAAGAAATTTAGCCTTGTTTAGATTGCTAAAATTTCTAGCCAAAACTTCTGATTTCTTCCACTCTCTCCCATCTCATCACATTAAATACACCAAAAGACATATGCTCGGAGTATGAAATATAGCTAAAAAAAATAACTAATCACACAGTTCTGTTGTACATCACGAGATAAATCTTTTTGAGCCTAGTTAGTCCATGATTGAACAATATTTACCACAAACAAACGAAAGTGCTACAGGAGTGCTACAGGAGTTGGAGCTGTTACTTTTGCTCGTTTTTTTAGCAATCTAAACAAGGCCGAAGACGAACGCTGTCGCCGTGTCATCACTCATCTCATCTCATCAAAACGAACCTCTCCTCCGACCATGTCCATGTCCATTCATTCGTGTTCTCTTCTCAAGCCACAAAAATTCCAACGACATCAAGTGTAAAAATTAAAGGATGCATTAGTTATTCATATCGACGTGCTCTTCTCGCACATCACATACATCCAGCGTCAAAAGGAAGCCTCAAAGTTCCAAAGACGTTACACATCCAGCGTCAAAAGGAAGCCTCAAAGTTCCAAAACGTCGACACGCGCAAAGATGATCGAGACAGACGTACGGTACGGGGACGCTACTCAACCATGCATAGATCCTCCCTCCACGAATGAAACCCACCAAAATCTAAGAACGCCATGGCAATATGGATGCGTGAAAGGAGCTTGCTATGTATGTTCGGCCTCTCCATCTTGGCGACGAGCGTGAGCGGCGGCGATGAGGCCGCCCTGCTCGCTTTCAAGGCCGAGCTCGCCATGGACGGCGCCCGCGCTGGCATCGTGGAACAACAGCATCGGGTTCTGCAGCTGGGAGGGAGTGGTGTGCACCTATAGATTTACAACGGGCGTGCGTGCCGCCCGATACGCCTCGTGCCGTGCCGTGCCAGCCCGTGCCGTGCCGCTAAGGCACGTCGTGCCCCCGCGGGCGGGGCGCACCGGGCTCCGTGCCTGACCTCGAGCTCAGCCCGTCCCACGGGCCAAATCGTGCCTGCCGTGCCGTGCCGGCCCATGGGCGATTTTTAAAAAACACTCAAACATGATAATTTTTTACACAGATTTCAAGTATATTTGTACAATATTATACCAAATATATGTATAATATTATACCAAGTATGAAAATATCGGGACTAATATACCAAATATGTACAATATTATCAATAGTATATTTGTCATCAGGCATCCCTTTCTTAACGTGCGGGCCGTGCCGTGCCCCGTGCTTGAGGGTCGGCCCAAGCCCGCTGCTGCCCGTGCCGTGCGGACCGGGCCCGTCGACCACCGGGCGTGCCGTGCTCGGGCGGGCCAAAAAAGCGTGCCTGCCGTGCCGGGCCGTCGGGCCGCGGGCCGCATGGAAATCTATATGTGCACCCGTGGTACCAAGAGGAACCCACCGCGAGTGGTGGCGCTGAACCTGCTCAAGAGAGGGCTTGCCGGGAGGCTCTCCCCGGCCATCGGAAACCTCACGTTCCTGCTAGCACTGGAGCTGGGATTCAACTGGCTGCACGGCGACGTGCCAGACAGCCTCGGCCGTCTCCGTCGCCTTCGTTTCTTGGACCTCGGCTACAACACCTTCTCCGGCAGGTTCCCCACCAACCTGAGCTCCTGCGAGGCCATGGAGCAAATGTTCCTCGACGCCAACAACCTCGGTGGCCGCGTGCCAGCGCGGTTCGGGGACAAGCTGACGCGGCTCCAGGTGCTCCGTCTCAAGAACAACAGCCTCACCGGGCCTATCCCGGCGTCGCTTGCCAACATGTCGTCGCTATGGCACCTCGCCCTCGGTATCAACCAGTTCGACGGTCAGATCCCACCGGGACTCGCCAACCTTGCCGGCCTCCAGGTCTTGGACCTCGCCCTGAACAGGCTCCGCGGCGCGCTCCCGCTCTCCATGTACAATATGTCGTCGTTGAGAGTCTTCCACGTGGAAGGGAACCAGCTCAATGGCAGCATTCCTGCCAACGTCGGCAGCAAGTTCCCCGTCATGGAAGATTTTAGCCTCGCCAACAACAGGTTCACCGGACGCATCCCTCCTTCCATCTCAAATCTCACAACTCTCACAACAAGCCTACAGCTCTCGATTAACGAATTCACTGGACTTGTGCCTCGCGATATCGGGAGGCTGGAGCATCTTAAGGTTCTGTACTTGACCCACAACCTACTTGAGGCAGACGACGCGGAGGGCTGGGAATTCGTCGCTTCGCTTGCCAACTGCAGCAGCCTGCAGCAGCTGAGCCTCAGTGACAACTCCTTCAGTGGGCAACTCCCCAGATCGGTGGTAAACCTGTCAAACACGCTGCAGTATCTCTTTTTTGTCAGACTGTGGCATCTCCAATTTGGTTGGGCTAACCATACTTGATTTTTCAAACACCTCAATATCTGGTGTGATCCCAGACACCATCGGTAAACTAGCCAATTTGGTTCAGCTTAACTTGTACAGTGCCAGGTTATCAGGCTTGATACCATCTTCACTTGGAAACCTTACACGGCTTAATGAGATCCTTGCATACAGTAACAGCTTGGAAGGACCGATCCCCGCAAGCCTTGGCAAACTAAGGAACCTGAATCTACTTGATCTAGCAGAGAATTACCTGTTAAATGGTTCAATTCCCAAAGAGTTTTTCTGCCATCCCTTTCTTCGATCCTGGAATTATCACACAATTCATTCTCAGGACCCCTTCCGTCAGAAGTTGGTAACTTGGTTAATCTCAACCAGTTGATCCTGTCAGGAAATCAGTTGTCCGGCCGCATACCTGATACCATCGGCAATTGCCTAGTATTAGAGTCGTTGATGCTGGATAACAACATGTTTGAAGGAAACATACCACAATCTATGCAGAAGGTAAAAGGGCTCCGGGAACTAAACCTGACGGTCAACAGATTGTCAGGTGAGATACCAGATGCCCTTAGCAATATCAGCGCCTTGCAAGGGCTGTATCTGGCGCACAACAACCTGTCAGGACCGATCCCAGCATCTCTACAGAACCTAACGTCGTTGTTGGCATTTGATGCATCCTTCAATGATTTGCAGGGTGAAGTGCCCAATGGGGGTGTTTTCGGCAACTTGACTGCCATATCAATAACTGGAAACAGCAAGCTGTGCGGTGGAATACCTCAGCTTCGCTTGGCTCCATGCTCCACGGATCCTGTAAGAGAGAGCAAAAACGATAGGTCAAAGGCTCTGGTCATTTCTCTGGCAATAACTGGAGCAATGTTAGTAGTACTAGCTTCAGTCGTTGTAACTCTTTGGAAGCTTAAACAAGGACGGAAGAGTCAAGCTCCACCTACAGTAGATCCTCAGGAACACTTCCAAAGAGTTACGTATCAGGCCTTGTTGAGGGGAACAGATGGATTTTCAGAATCTAACTTGCTTGGCAAAGGAAGATATGGTTCGGTTTACAGATGCAGTTTACAAAGTGAGGATACACCAGTGGCTGTAAAGGTATTTAACCTCCAGCAATCAGGGTCTTCTAAGAGTTTCCAAGCTGAATGTGAGGCGCTGAGAAGGGTACGCCACCGTTCTCTCATAAAGATCATCACGCTCTGTTCAAGCATAGATAACCAAGGTCAAGATTTCAAGGCACTGGTTATGGACCTCATGCCCAATGGGAGCTTAGATGGTTGGCTTTCATCCCAAGGACAGAGCCTCCACTCTAAACAATATTTTGAGCCTAACTCAAAGGCTAGATATTGTTGTCCATGTCATGGATGCTCTGGACTATCTTCATAATCACTGTCAGCCACCAGTTGTTGTGATGTCAAGCCAAGCAACATCCTGCTAGCAGAAGATATGAGTGCCCGAGTTGGAGACTTTGGTATCTCAAGAATCCTGCTTCAAAGTCCAAACATAGCTGGGCAAAATTCAAACAGCACCATTGGAATAAGAGGCTCCATTGGCTATGTTGCTCCAGGTAACTAACTTTAATTGTTGCATTCTTTTGAGGATCAATTGTTGCATTCCCTAGTTCCTTCAAAAATATTGCATCTTGATTATTGCAATTCAAAACTTTGCTTAACTGCAGAGTATGGCGAAAGTTTTTCCAATCTCAACTCTTGGTGATGTTTATAGCCTTGGGATATTGCTACTTGAGATGTTTACGGGTAGGAGCCCGATTGGGACGATATGTTTACAGGATCGTTAGATCTTCACAAGTTCTCGGAGGCTGCTCTCCCTAAAAGAATCTTGGAGATAGCTGATCCAACAATATGGGTGCACAATGATGCCAGCGATAAGATCACAAGAAGCGAGTTGAGGAATCTCGATCTCGTCATTAGGATTGGCATATCTCTTTCGAAGCCGCAACCCGTAGAGTGAATACCGATACATGATGCAGCCAAGCCATTGAGATGCATGCGGATCCCATCCCTCGCGTTGTCTCCCTCGGGGAGGCGACTCGAGTGTTCCCCACCGCGCCGCCACAAGGCCCCCTCTCACCTCGCCGGCCGGGCCGCCGCCACCAAGTCGTTGGCGGCGCCCGCCTCCTTCCGTCCCTCTCCCTCTTTCCTCCCCTTCTCGGCTCCACCTCCCTCCCCCTCGCTCCTTTGGCCGCCGGTGGCTGCCGGGCGGCGTGAGGGTCGATCCGACTCCTCGCGGCCGGATCCCGCCTCCCCATGGCGGATCGGGCTTCCTCGTGGTGTTCCCAGCGGTTGGTGCGGCGGGGATCGGCCGGGCGGACCCGACCTAGGGTTGGTGCGGCGTTTTTGCTTGGCGGTGCCGAGGTGGCGACCTCTTTGGCGGCGATATGGCTCGCGCCTCGGTGGGCTTGGCGACGCGGGACGGGCGGCACCGTTCTCTCCACCGTTTGGTGGAGGGGGACGGATCGGTGGCCAACATACCTCGCCGTTTAAGGAGTCTAGCGGATGCGGGCTGATTGGTATTTCGGGATCGGATCCGCCCGCTGCTACCCTGTTGCGCCCTTCTCGGTGCAGGTGGTGCTCCGGCGATGCGGACTCGGGCGGGCGTTGCGTTGGGTCGGGGATATTTCCCTGGCGACGGCCGGGGGGTCGATCTGGACCCCCGGGCACCAGATGGGGATGCCGGCGTTGGCACCGGCTATTCAACACGCCGTCCAACCCACCCTCCCTTGAGGTTGTGGCCTGGATCAACTACAACAGGCTTTCGGCCCGAGAATACGTCGCTCCCAGGCGGCTCGCTAATCAACTCCGACATCCACACCAAAGGACACCGTCGCCCTCTGTTTCTTTCTGCTACCTCGCTCCATCCGGTGAAGACCCCGCCGATTATCTCCGGCATCTCGTCGTGTGAAGGTTCGGCTTGGATGTGCTTTTTGCAGGATGACGAAGGCATCAACACAAGCACACCTTCTAGCCACGCCCTGCACTACGGCAATTGGAACCCAGCTGCGGCGTCAAGGGCAAGCCATGGACGCCCTCTCGTTAATCAAATAGAGGGTCGAAGCATTTAGTTTGTTGTATTGTCCTGATCGATTTATAAGACTATGACTTTTCTCTTGTTGTTTTTTCTATCTCTTTTGTATTTTTTGGCTGTGTATATCCCCGGATGTAGAGGCCGGATTTTTTAATCCATTATCTAAAAAAAAAATTGAGATGCATGCAATCAGAGATGCAAACCTGATGTTCGCCAGTTCTCTTGTAGTGGAACATGAAGGTGACACGCTGATCGACAGGACATGCACCAACTATTAGCAGTTACTATGTCTGAATACTTGCCCCAAATAAGGTAGACTGCAGATGACCACTTACAAGCTATACTAAGTGCTTGTATATATTTGTTCAAAAAAAGGGCTTGTATATATATGTCTGAAAACATAGCTGCTATACCAGGAACAACTGAACGTGCCACATGCCCAATATTATATCTAGTTTCATTTCTTTAACACATACTTCCTCGGTCCCACTACTGAGATTGTCGTTTTGGACTCCGTGCCATTTGGTTTGACCATTCGTCTTATTTTAATTTTTATATAAATAGTATTTATTTTCTATAACTTATTTTATCATTGGAGATATTTTAATTATGATTTACATTGTTTTCTGATTTGTTAAAATCATTTGAATAAAAACGAATGGTCAAACACAAAATTCAAAAGTAAAAACGAGAGTCTCAATGGAATGAAGGGACTAACACTATATATATGTGTTTGTGTAGGGGGCTGGCCACGGGGTGGCCGGCGGTGGTGTTGTGGTGGCGGCGTGAGTAGGAGATGCAAGGGAAGGGGCGCGCCGGTGTAAGAGAGATAGGAAGGAGTTTTCACTCTTTTATTACTTGATTCAATTGATTACATGTTCCCTAGTTTTTATAATTCTTGTAGACTCGACCCCCTAAGCAACTCTACGAGATCCTTGTAGGATTTATTTAGATTCTTATTTCCTAACAAACTCAAACTCGATTCCTTAATTAATTGGCTCTTTCCAAATCAACTAAAACTCAATAAGGTAACTAGATAAACTATGACGATGGTGGGACCGGCGGTGGTGGTTATAGCGGCGACGGCCCCTCCTTCCCATGTGTGCACAGCGCCGCCTCCTCGGTCCCCTTGTTGGCCCTTTTTCTCCGTCAATGTGTATGGCCCGCGTTGGGCGTGTGACAGTACTCTCCCCCTTCTCCGCTCGAGCGCATCCTCATGCCGAAATACTATCTAGTTGTTGACCATGCCGAAATACTATCTAGTCGTCGACACCGTCAGGTGGCAGCGCTCCTTCTGACGGAATGGCCTCCAAGTAGCAGGTTATGCATATGTCGAGAGGGTCGGCATCGACCTCATGCTGAAATACTATCTAGTCGTTGACCAGTTGATCTCAACCAATTGATCCTGTTAAGAAATCAGTTGTTGGGCCACATACCTGATATACCATCGGCAATTGCCTAGTACTAGAGTCGTTGATGCTGGATAACAACATGTTTGAAGGAAACATACCACAATCCATGCACAATGTAAAAGGGCTCCGGGAACTAGCAGCCAAGCTTGATGTATGTGACCACGGCCTCTTCTTGTCTTACTATGCACTATGGATTGGGATTGCGATCGGGGTGATGGCAATTGCCAATTGGCATGGTTGTCGGAGACGGAGAGCAACTGTCTATGCCTGACCGGCTTCTCGGAAAGTAGTGGCTTGGATGGATAAAAAAAAAGCTCCTCTGCTCCAATGGTTCGATCAATTGGAGTCGACGAGTCATGCTGGTGTTACATGTTGCCCTATCCATTTGAACTTATCAGCAATAAATTGCATCAGCTGGCTTGTCAGCGGTAGGAACCATGGGCTGAATAGCCCTTGGTCAGCGACGGTGTCTCGACACGAGTTGAAAAAACGAATGAATTTTCCAACCGAATGCTTGCTTGCTATGAGTCCTTGACTTCTCAGGGCCTGTTTGGCGGGGCTCCGGCTCCTCCAAAAATGGCTCCGGCTCGCGGCTCCTCCGAAGAAGTTGCTTCTTTGAAGGAGCGGCCGCTTTAAAAAAAAACGTTTGGCAAAACGGCTCCTCCAATGTTTATAGGATGGATGAAAAATGATAAATGTCTATAATAGCCCTCGCTTATTATATTACTGTGGTGTAGATTTGGTATTTTTTTCTAAATTATTGGAGTCATTCTTTATTTTCTTTCTCTCTTGTATTTTCACATTGGGAACCCTATCTTTTTCCCTATTCTTGCTAGCAACTCCTTCCCTTTCCCTTTCTTTACTGTACAGGCAGATGCACAACATCAGCATGCGCACGCATGAAACACAGGCCAGCCTTGCTGTGACAGACGCTTGGACACCCGTGTCCTTTCACACGCTCACGAAGGAGGAGCCGGGAGAAGCTCGTTTTTTGGGCTCCGTTGCCGTAGTAGAAAAAGGGCTCCGGCTCCTTGGGGGCTTCACCATCGGAGCTGTTACATGTGTTAGCGTTTGGCAGGGCTTCGACAGGAGCCGGAGCCGGAGCGCGCTCGCGGAGCCCTGCCAAACGGCCCCTCAATCAACAGCTCCATATAAGGATCCGATCCAGACGTGGAGGCAGGAGTCCCGTTCCTGCTACACTACAGACGACCTAGTATTTGTACATATAGGAGACAAAGCAATGGTCTGCTGTCTCACCTAGTAGAGGATGCAAATTTTGCAGTAGTGAGCTACACCGTTGGCCAATCTCTTGACGTGAACATATAATATGTTATGCTTTTAGTCCAAAACAATAACTACACAAGTTGCAGTTATGAATTATTTCAATTAATTACATAAAAGCATAGATCTAAAGCAACAACAAAAAAAACATTGTACTAAAATAGACCATATTACATGTTCACTTGTAGATATGCTCATGTGGAGTCTAATAAAATTAGATTTTTATTTTTATAATTTTTTTGTAATTTACTATGATTTTTCAAAGATTTAGCTAGAATAAATAAAAAAGAAAAAGACAAAATGTTCACAGAAAAAACTTTGTACTAAAGTATATCATATTATATGTTCACTTTGTGTAGATCTACTCATATAGAATCCAACAGAATTAAATTTTCTGTTTTATGATTTTTACGTAATTTACTATGATTTTTCAAAGATTTAGCCAAAATAAATAAATAAAGGAAAAGACAAAACCACACTTTACTGTAGTAAAACCGTCTTCAAAATCACTCTAGGGAGATAAAATTCATGGTTTGTAAAGTTAAGGGACGTGGTTTATCTGGTTTTCGAGTAGAGAGAGAGAGGAAAAATAGAGTTTCGTGAAAATTGGGGGAGGAAAAGGAGACTTCTTCCTTCCTCAAATTCAATTCGGGGCCCAAATGTCTTTGTGGACTAGTTTCCGTCTAGCAGGCTATTGCGTGGTACCCGTATGACGTTGTTGACCTCCCCGGCCTAGGCCCAGCCAGCTAACGGATCGTAGGTAGGTAGGAACGGGGTCATGCTGTGCCAGTCCACTCCATGGCCCGTGTAAAGACCTCACAACACAAGGTCGGTCAGTGTGTGTACATGTATGGAGAAGGAACATTCAAATCGTTGGATCGAGTTGCCAAGGAAAGAAAAAACTTATGTCCGCGTCACTGGTGCCTTCTCGAGTGTTCATGTGTGAACAGTAGAGAGAGGCGATTTTTCCTCATCTCCACCTTCTCGTCCGTGTGATTGAAGTCTGGAGATTGGAGGATGCCCTGCAGGCATTCGATTGGAGTGCGCTGCTTGTTTTAATCAGGCCAAGCTGTGATTTCAGTCTTTGCGCCAGATATTTGCCTTCTCGAGTGTTCTTGAGTGAACAGTACTGAGAGCCGATTTCCTCATCTCCAACCTTTCTACTTGTGAGATTGGGTGTCTGGAGATTGGAGGGAGCTATTCAGGCTTTAAAGGGAGTGCGCTGCTTGCATAAGCCAGAGACAGAGTTTTTTTTTTTCAGCGCCTGCAGGCGTCCGCTCAGGCCGTGCTGCTGTGTGGTAGGATCTTTTCTTGCTTACTTGTTGTGAATTGATTTTCTTCTCCTATCAGCAGCATCTACACTGAACTCTAATCTGATTCGGGACGAACAAGGGGTGATCCTTGCCTCACTACCAGTCCTTGGTTGGATTCTGAGTTTCTGGTGGTGGTGAGGTGCTGATGAGGTAGAAGATGGGTGCAGAGGAAATTATAATGCTAAATGGTTTGACTCAGGCGGGGGCTGCTGGAGCAGTTCCTTCAGGAAAAATGAAGCTTATCGCGTGGAACTGCCAAGGACCGGGGAACGGCCCTGCAATCCGAGGGCTTCTGGACATCCAAAGGCAGGAGGCCCCCGACATGCTTTTTCTTTCTGAAACAAAGCATGATAGTAAATGGATGGAGTGGTGGCAATGGAGGCTAAATATGCCAAATATGATTGTGGTCGATTGCGTGGGAACAAGTGGAGGTCTAGCACTTATTTGGAAAAGAGAGGTTGATGTTACTTTAAAAAGTTATTCAGAATACCATATTGATATTGTGGTGAAGGAAGATGACAGTCTTGAATGGAGATTTACTGGAATTTATGGGGAATCAAGAAATGAGGACAAAGATAATACTTGGGAACTCCTACGTACACTAAAAGATCAAAGCAATTTACCTTGACTATGCAGCGGTGATTTTAATGAAATTCTTTTCAATTGTGAGAAGGAAGGAGGTGTCCCACGAAATGAGCGATGCATGGAGAAATTCAGACAAGCATTAGAAGTTTGTCAATTATATGATCTAGGTTTTATTGGTGATGCCTTCACCTGGAGAAACCAACATCAGGATGCTGCAAGTTATACAAAGGAAAGATTAGACCGAGCTGTGACAAATAATGCATGGCGTGGTTGTTTTCCTTTGGTGAGAGTAATTCATGGTGAACCACGTCACACAGATCATCGCCCAATAATAGTAGATGTTGGAGATAGGAGGCTTAACGAGTGGACAAAGCCACGGAAATAATGAGGAAGTTTGAGGCTAAATGGCTAGAGGAGGATGATTGTAATGCTCGAGTGCAACAAGCATGGACAGCTGCTATACAAAATGGGAGCACTTGCATGATGGATTTACAAAGTAAGGTACTCCGTGACTTATGGGAATGGGACAAAAATGTTTTTGGGGTTTTAGAGAAAAGAATTAAGAAGGTGAGAAATGATTTAGAGAAATGTCGGAGGATGAGCCTATCACAAGAGAGTGAATTGGGAACATTTACTGAGGTATAAGTTAGAGCGCTTACGGGACCAACTTCATGTCTCATTTGGAAGCAAAGGGCTCATATCGCTTGGCTGACAAAGGGTGACCGTAATACTAAATTTTTCCATGCTCAAGCATCGAAAGGAGAAGGAGAAATTTTGTGAGAAAATTGGAGGATGAAGATGGTGGATCAGTACAGGGGCCGACACCTAAGGAGATTTATTGCTAACCACTACAAACAACTTTTTTTGTCTTCTGCAGGTGCTGATTCAAGTGAATGTATTACCAAAATTCTTGAATGTGTTCAAGAACGTGTAACACGAGAAATGAATGAAATACTTATGGAACCTTTCAGCGATGAGGAAATATGAACGACTTTGAACAATATTGGAGATTTAAAAGCCCCAGGAGCCGATGGCTATCATGCTATTTTCTATAAAAGGTTCTGGAATTTGGTTGGGGACCCGGTGAAGCAAGAGGTACATATTTTCTAAATGGCGGTGATATTCCACATGGATGGAATGATACTATAATTGTCCTTATTCCAAAGGTCAAAAACCTGAAGAAGCTTAAAGACCTCAGACCCATCAGCTTATGCACCGTGCTATATAAGATTATTTCAAAGGTGCTTGCAAATAGGCTTAAGAAATTCTTACCCGAGATTATATCTCCCTCCCAAAGTGCCTTCGTCCCTGGCCGTTTAATATATAACAGATAATGTGTTGTTATCCTATGAGTTGTGACATTACCTTAAATTAAAAAGGAAAGGGAAGAATGGAGTGGCTGCTTTTAAATTGGATATAGGGTAGAATGGACTTTCTTGCAGGGCATGATGCAAAAATTGGGGTTTGATGATAAATGGATTCACCTAATAATGAAATGTGTTTCCACAGTATCCTACCGTATCAATGTCAATGGTCAATATACTGATCAAATTTATCCACAAAGAGGTTTAAGGCAAGGCGACCCCCAATCACCATATCTATTCATTTTGTGCACGGAAGGCCTATCAGCTATGCTTCAAAGTGTTGAAAATGCCGAAAAAATTGAGGGAATTAAAATTTGCATAGGGGCACCAAGAGTAAACCATCTTTTCTTTGCGAGATGATTCACTAGTGCTAATGAGGGGCCAAAAAAGAAGACACACACATGAACTGAAGTATCTTCTTGAAATTTATGAAAGAGCTTCAGGCCAGATAATTAATAAGGACAAATCGTCCATCATGTTTAGTCCCAATACTACAGAGCACACTAAAGACCAAATAAGGAAGGAACTGGTCCATTGTGCAAGAAGCAAGAAATGAAAAGTATTTGGGGTTGCCTATCTCTGTAGGTAAGTCTAGAAAGAAGGCTTTTGAATACACCGCACGAGAGGATATGGGCAAGGATTCAAGGTTGGCAAGAGAAATTGTTGTCCAAGGAGGGCAAAGAAATCCTTATTAAGGCAAAGTGGCCCAAGCAATCCCGACCTATGTGATGTCTGTTTCAATCTTACAAAAAGTTTCGTGGCTAATTGAGTTCAATGGTCGAGGCGATATTGGTGGAGTCAACAAGACAAAACTAATAAAATTCACTAGCTCGGTTGGGACAAGCTAACTCTATCAAAGAAAAAAGGGAGGATTGGGGTTTCGAGATTTGTATTATTTTAATTTGGCAATGTTGGCCCGTCAAGCATGGCGCCTCCTAATAGATCCGTATACTTTGTGTGGGCGAGTTCTTAAAGCGAGATATTTTCCCAACTCAAATATTGTACAATGTAAAGCTCGAGTTGGAATCTCATATATATGGAGGAGCATAATTGATGGAATAAATCTACTAAAAGAAGGAATTATCGGAGAATTGGATGCGGTTCCAATGCTAACTAAAGTATCTAACCTTATGGACCCGAGCACTGGAACATGGGATGAAAGTTTAATCACTGATGTTTTTTGGCCCGACGATGCCGAGGCAATTTTTATGATCCCTAATGATTATGAAGCTGTTGACTGGCCTTCTTGGCACTATGACTCAAAAAGGTATTTTCTCTGTAAAATCTTCTTATAAGCTAGCAAGATGCATTCGTGATCAACAAAAGGGGACTGATGCTTCTATGTCAATGCTTGGGGAAAGTCAAGTCTCATATGGCTTTAAGTGGGGAAAAATTGTGGCAACTTAATATTCCAAATAAGATAAAGATGTTTTTATGGAACTTCGCCCATAACAGCTTGTCGTTGAGAAGGAACATTGCAAGGCGGGGAGTCAAGCTTGATACCCGTTGTCCTATTTGTAACGGATTACATGAAGACACGGGCCATTTATTTTTCAAGTGCAAAGCGGCTAAATTGTGTTGGAGGGAATTGCGCATGGAAAATGTAAGGGAGTTACTTGGAAGCTTGCGGATCAGGCAAAGAAGTGATTGAGAAAATATGGAGTCTCGAGGAAAATGAACAACTAAAAATTTGGGTTTTTCTTTGGAGGTGGTGGTCAGCTCGAACAAAGCAAATGCAGGTGAGAGAATGGCTACTCAAGCTGAAGTGCCATTCAGTAGCGTATCATCTAATGGAGTTTGAAAAACTAAGGAAGGATGGAAAGGAAAGTAATAAGATGATTCCTAAGATGAACAAAGAGGAAAGCCGGAGACCACCCCCAAATGACAAATATAAAATCAATATTGATGCATCTTTTTCATGCTGATTTGAGAAAAGGAGGCTGGGACTTTATTATTCGAAACAGTAAGGGACAATTTCTTGAGGGGGCATCGGAAATATTTCCCATGTTTTAGCTGTCCCCCTACATGCAAGGCGCTAGCTGCTTTACATGCCTTGCAGCGTCTTTGTGCAATTGGGTATGACCAATGTGATTTTAGAAAGCGATGCATTTGTACTTGGGCTGTGCACTTAGATCGACAGAGTTAGATAGAAGCCCATTTGGTGCTTTGTTTATCTAACTGAAACCCGATGTATTTTCACTTTAACGATTTGTAGAATCTCGGTTTGTTCTAGGATCTGTAATAAGGTAGCTGATTGTATGGTCGCTTATGGTGCGTGTGTTATCACCTACGGTTCTCATGTGTTTATGAGTGAAGCACCGTGTTTTGTATCTGAACTAGTTTCTAGGGACATACCTGGTGTTAATCGGTAATGAATTCAAAGTTTCCTTTTCAAAAAAAAAAAAAAAAAAAAAAAAAAAAAAGAATTGCCAACGAAAGGGAGAAAAAGCTGGGGAAAATGACGATTTATGCGTAGTAAACACGGTGCCAAAACCCATGGGAGAGAGTTGAGCTTCTAAATTACTACTTTAATTTCTTAATTTTTGCCCTCCTGCTGTAAATTTCATCCTACTTCTTGTATGAAGCAACAAAGAAACTAAAGTACTGCACGATCCAAGAGAATACAAACAAAGAGCATATATATAGTTGTATAGCGGAAAACTTGGAGGCTGAAATAAGATTTAGTGCAGCTTGGCATTGAACTTACTCGAAGATTATTTATGTGAGCCAGCTTCGTCTTGTCCTCTTCCGATTGACACCGCTACTTCAGTTCGTGGACGGCCCCATTCTCTAGCTTCTGAAGCTTGCTGAGATGCTGTATACATGCAGGCAACGACTTGATGCCACTGCATCTCGTGATGACAAGGCTTTTTAGAGAGCAGAGGTCACACAACCACTCAGCACGAATCTTAAAAAGAGTGGTAATGTCTGTGTATAATTCAGTACATCTGAGCACCCGTCCAGCACTAGAGACTTAAGCCCAAGTGTACCTATACTCTCTGGTAGGGACATGCTCCCTCCGTTCATAAAAGGTTGTCACCACGTTTCTTGAGAAAAAAATGTCGGCAATTATATATTAAAATATATAAATATTTATGCTAAAAAATTAGTATTATCGGAAATATCTTTAAGTCTAGTTTTTATTAACAAATTTGTTTGAAGATTTAAATGTTGCACATATTTTCTACAAACTGGGTCAAACTTATGACACGCATCCCACAACGACATCCTTTTAGGGACAGAGGGAGTAAGCCTTGAACAATAAGAAAAGATCTAGTGTGTGCAATCTTTCGAGGTTACCAATACTTTTGATAGACATATAAGTCCATAGTTACAAGAAGGTCCAGGTGCTCCAGATTGGTAAGGGTACCAATAAAGTTATAGAACCTCAGCTCGTAGCAGTTGCATAAGCTCTAGTACTAGATTGTTGCTGATGTTTTAGAAATCATCTGATAAATCTTCATGCTGAGAATCCCATAAATGTGAAGTGTCCAGGTGTTGCAGTACAGTTAGGCCACTCACGACCCTCTCCGCCATGCGCCTGCACCACGACAAATTTAGATGCTACAAACTTCGGACCTTCATCAGTTATTCTGGCAGTTCTCTGATTTGTTCACAGCCTGACATGTATAAATGTCCTAGATCAACTAGGCTGCTAATAGCCCTTGAAGACAAGCACATGAAGTTCAAATATTGGAGTTGTGTTGGGCTACACAATGATCGATGTACTGGTTTACACTTGAACATCTATCCAGATAACTTTTTTCGGAAAGCGTTCATATTGCACGTGGTGCATTAAGGGAAAACAGAGTTTAGGTTACATCCACTACACTTTTAGGCGAGATAACATCAAGTGTAGTGGCCGCACACTAATACAAATCGCCGGCTCGATCGGCGCATCACACTAAGTTGTACTAAGTCTAGAACTATTTTGCGACTATATATGTCCCGAAGAGGAAGCTACTGAATAACACTGATGAGCGGATCGAAAGCACGGAAACCCGCCCAAGCACCACTCCTCCACCTGGCTCCTAATCCTCAGTGCAAAAAGTGTTGTGGGCATGGCGGAGATGTTGTCGAAAGTGCGCCGGTTGCGTTCCTTCCAAACTTCCCATGTGACAAGCGGCACCGGCGTGTCGAATCCTCGGCTGAACATTTGCGGCACCTGAGTGGAAGAGCGGAGCCACCAATCAACAAGACGGTCCCCCACCTGAGGGCAAAGACCCTGAAGCCCTGCCAAGCGAAGCAGTCTGAACCACAACTCTCTAGTGAACACACAGGAGATGAGGAGGTGATCGTGTGTTTCGTCCTCTTGACAGCAAAGCGCGCAGTCCGCTGTGGCCTGCAACTCGTGCCTCCTTCTCCTGTCGGCCGTCCAAAGCCGTTCGTGAAGAGCAAGCCAGAAGAAGAATTTGACCTTGGGAGAGGCCTTCGTCCGCCAAAGTTCTTTGGCCCCAAGCATCTCTAAGGTCCCCACGAAGAAAGCGTGGTAAGCCGATGAGCTAGAGTATTCATCGCTCGCCGTCCACTTCCACACGAACCGGTCTAGCGAACCCGGTTGGAGTTAAATCCCAAGGAGCTTGTCGCAGAGCTCCGCGCACTCGAGCAGAACGGCCGCCGTGTTGGTGCCAGTGATGTCCCCCTTCCATCTGTCGCCCTCAAGAGAGTCCCGAACACAGCGATTACGTCTACGACAACCCACAGCCCGGAAGAGGTTGGGCGCGGTGGAGGAGATGGGGCCGTTCGGAAGCCAAGAGTCCGGCCCGCAACCGTGCAGACTGGACCCATCACCGATGATGACAAAGACCGATGCCCGTAACATCGCATCACCGATCCTCTCAGGAGGCCTAGGAAGAAGGGTGGAGGCGAGTCCGGCCCGCACGCCAACCACGCGCTAACGCAGCCCGAGGTTAGGAGCCCAAGCCCCCTACGGACCTTTGGTGAGCAAACAATCGGCCATGCAATACTACACTTGCTGCCCACCACCTTGTCCGAACCCGCCCGGAGGAGCACGCGTCGACGCTTGTCGATTTCTCGACGCCCACGGGGAGAGAGCACAATAGATTGACACGTGCACCGGGATGGCCGAGAGAGTGGCCCCGGGACGAGACGAACGCCCGCGGTGGTAAGCAAACCTGCCTTCCACGTGGGGAGACGGGCCGCCACCGCATCGACGATCGGCCGCTCCCGAGCGGGTGAGATGTGAAAGTGACGGGGAGCACCCAGTACCTCGCCCGCGACGCGAAGGCACGAGGGGCAGCAAGGAGCGCCGCGAGTTCCACGCAGCCTCCTCCTCCGAGCATCGGATAGGCGTGAGGGAGCACTTGTTGACGTTGGTGGAAAGACCAGAGGCTCCCGCGAAAGCGTCCAGAATGCCCCTGATATGCAAAGGAGGTTGACAGACGACGCGGCAAGGAAGATGACTAGGTGGTCCGCGTGGGCGAGGCCCGGCGTGGATGCCGCGCCCGGCAATGGCGAGCTGGCAGCGCCCGGTCGGCTTTCCACGATAAGTGCATTGAGCACCTCCATGACGAATACGAATAGCGGGGGGCCCCGGCCATTGAGTATCCTGTCCCGGCTTCCTCGATAAGTGCATTGAGCACCTCCACGGCGAAGGCCCCGGCATGGAGTATCCGTCCCGGCGGCCATTGAGGAGCACCCTCATGCTTGCCGTAGCTAGCATGTTCTATCCCTAAGTTTTTTTCGGACCGGGACCGCACGGCCCGACCGCAGTAAATGACCGAACCAGGGGCCTCCCCGGCCGGGTCACTTAAAAAGACCGTCCGTGCATTCAGACCGAAAAACCGGTCAAACCGGCCGGTTTTTATGAAACCGTAAACCGGGCGGTTCAAATTGAACGGGGACGGTTTTTTACGTTTCTAGAAAATACCCTCCACAGACTCAGGGCAACGTTATCTAGTCAAGGGCAAAATAGGAAAAGTGACTCAGGATAACATTTTAGAGTTACAGGGCCAGGCTGCCGCGAGTGGGGAAGCGATTGGGAGGGAAAAATTTTTCACTTTTGGCGGCGGCGGCGCGCGACCTGCTCGGCGGCGAACGGCGGGGGCACGGCGGGCAGGGACCAGGGCGAGGCCACGGCGGGCAGGGACCAGGGGCGAGGCCACGGCGGGCAGGGGCGAGGACACGGCGGGCAGCGGCGAGGCAGCGAACTGCGGGCAGCGGCGCGGCGTGCGCATCTGGCACTGGCAGGTGGCGCATCTGGCTCTGGCAGGCGGCGAGCGTGCGCTGGTGCTCGCGGGTGTGCTGAGGCCTGAGGGCGGCGGCTGCTCTGCTGCTGTGCTGAGGGCGGAGGCGGGAGGCTGCTGCGGGCCTTGGGCTATGCATTGGCAGGCGACGGCTGCTCTGCTGCCGTGCTGCGGAGCTGCGGTGCAGCGACCCTCCTGCCGGAGTGAATGGTGAGTATCTGGGACCGAGTAGTGGATTATTTGCTTGTGGATTTTTCTATGAGTAGATGATTATTTGCTGCGGGAGGGTGCAAGGCTGCAAGGCGGGAGGCTGCTCATTTGCATGTGGCTATTCCGTAGAATCCATTGAGTAATGGATTATTTAGTTCTTTTGATTTGATAATTGGTAATTGTTGAAGCTCTCTGCCTCTATGTGTAATTGTTAGTGCTAGATTATTTAAGCAATGTCCAGATCTGGTTAGAATGAAGTTCAACATTTTCATTCATGTGAAAAACATTTTCATTCATGTGAAAATAGACATCTTTCTTACTGTTTTTTTTGTTTTATGGGTATATTTTCATGTGTGAGCCTGTGAGCCTTGTGAGGCCGTAGTACAATTAAATTGTGCTATTGCATTTGTCAATTATATAATTATTATTATATATATTGCCCTGAATGTCAATTATTAACTAAATTATAGATATATACACACCGGTTCAAAGAATTTGTGGCCGGTTCGATAAAACGGTTCATTATTATCGGACCAGCGGTTCAAACGGTTCTAAACGGTTGGACCAATGAACCATTGAACCGACGGCCTCACCGGTTCGATCGCCGGTCCGGTTCGAAAAACTAGGGTTCTATCCAGATAACTCAATCAAGATGCTGCAAATGTTTGAGATTACCAATGGAATCTGGCAGTTCTCTCAGCCCAGAACAACCTGAGATGTTCAGTTGCGCAACAATTTTCAAGTCACCAAATGACTGACAATTTGGATATACCAGAACAACCGGACAGCCATAGATATTTCAGACACCGAAGCTTGCCAATTGATCTTGGTAGTTCAGTTATTTTCGAGATGTACTTATGTGTAGGAATTGCAGTTTTGATAGCTTAGTTATACACTTTGGTAGACTCTCATTTTTCATTCTTGGAGCAATAAGGCACCTCAACTCCTCCAGTCTGCCAATTGAAACTGGCAACAATATCAAGAAAGGGAGTTCAAGGAGGTAGTCATTAAAGGCTCCAGTTTCAGCGACAAGGAAGTTTGTGTTATTTTCGAGAGAGTAACGGATCGATCTTGTTGAAATCACCACCAAGCATCCATGGAGTAGGCGGAGGAGTAGAGTGAAATTGAAGCTCATCAAGGAAATCAGGCCTAAGATCACGGTTGGAGGATGGCGTATATGTTCCCATATCCCCAACCCAAAAAAGTCTTCTGAGTTCTCCATCACATCAAATCTTTTTAACGCATGCGTGGAAAGACTAAATTTAGGTAAATAAAAAACTAATTACATAGTTTAAATTGAAAAGTACAAGACAATCTTTTGAGCCTAGTTAGTCCATGGTAGGACAACAATTACCAAATACAAACAAAAGCCGCTACTACGGCACTTAATCCAAAAATATTTCACCAACTAAGAGTGAAGGTGCTGAAAGACCATGCAGTCAGGACCCCGCCAGAAACGTCAGCAGCAGGAACATGATTGAAACAATCCAGGCGGTGAGGTAAGAAGGATCTGAGCTTGGAATGAGGATGCCCGAGAGCTTGGCTTCTTGGAGAAGGACAATGGTCAAATTTGACGAGAGCAGTTCAGCCAAAATATTAGCAAACTTGATAGAGCCACCCAGGTCACGAGCATTACAACAGCAAATTGCGAAAGTTCTTTTCATAAGTAGGGGCTCCTTGCTCCTCCTGTTCATTAAAAAAGTTTTTTTCATAAAGCTGGTGGCCATCACCAGACAAAGCAAACTACACCATAACCCAATTGGACGCCCCGACCAATGGTCGGTAAAAATATTAAAATAGCGTTGGCCCGTCGGTCGGCATATCTCTGTAACGGACGGTCGGTCGCTATATCTTACTATCGCTAATTTGGAGGTTGGTCGCTATTTTTATTTTGGTTTAGCGTTGGATGGTTGGTCGAACTTAACTCATTTAGTATGTCCGTCGGTCGGTCGGTATACAAAATTGGGCCTGTGCGCCCACGTTTAGCCCAATCCGCGCCTAAATTTTAGAGGACCCAACACCTCAGACTCAGAGCAAGCAAGGCGCTGTGTGCTCTGTGATCTACATTTGGAAAACCCTAGTGCGTCACACAATCCCCCAGCCGCCGCCGCACTCTCGCTTCCCCGCACCCCGTGAGCGCGCGTGACATCCCCCGTGAGCGCGCGTGACATCCTCGCGGCTCTCAGCCGGTGCGGCCTCCTGCACCACTACACCCACCACGCGCCGACACCCCGTAGCCCCTCGGCGCCCCCAGCGGCTACCCGGCGAGCACCCTCCGGCGCCCCTGGCAGCTCCCCGACGTGGCCCCCCCGTCGGATCTCCGGCTCCCAAGTGTCCCGGCAGTGCAGGTGGCAGCAGCAGCAACCCATCTATGCCCAACTTCTGCTGTTGCACGAAGCCAACTATGGCGCCGCCGCCGCCGCAGAGATTTGTGTCCGAGGTAAGCCATGTTCCTCCCTCCCTCTGTTCCCTATCATAGTTTCTCCTTTTTAATTTGCTTCCCACGCAGGGTCATGCGTCATGGACCCGGCGCCAGTCATGGAAGAGATTCCGGATGCGGCAGATCCAGCAGCCATGAGCTGGTGAGATTTCAACGAAGGGTCTCCTTCGTAGCAGCTTCAGTTCCCCTAAATCCAGCGAGGTGAGACCTTGCTCCTAAAGTCCTCACGCGGGTCTATAGTGGGATCTAGCTAGTTGAGCCCCTCCTCCTCCCCCATGCAGGTCCATGGCATTGCAGCAGCGCACAAGATACTTGCTCATGGAGAAATATGCTAGGATGCAACGGAGCCATGCCATGGAGATGGAGGCACCACAACCACTGCGAGATCTATATCCAAATCTTCATTATTCAACAGTTAAGTATCTGGCCAAATACGTGAGGGAAAAGTTAAATATGTACCTCCTAAAAGCTTGCTTATTGTCTTAATATGCCTTGTTTGAAAAGGCCAGATCTGCATTTGGAGATAGTTGCAAGTATTTTTATTGTTTGAATAGATAATGCCTTTCTATAACTAATTTTTGATATAATTTGTTATGCTACATCCCACTGATGCAGACGAGATGACAACATCTGACATGCCTTAGGGAAAGAAAATGGCATGGTAAGATTACCATCTTAATTTCTTCTCTTGGTCTTCTGTTCAATGTTTTGGTGTTTTGGTAGCCTATATAAGACTGAATTAGGTAATTTATGTACCATTAGTATTTAGAGTGTAGCACTCTAAATTGTATTTGAATAATCCTCCCTGCATCTACACAAGTGTACATTGATGGTAATGCTAGCAAACACCCTGGTATCCTCTTGTGTTGCACAGCTGTATTTTGCATTCAGCAAGTACTTTTCCATAGTTATTTTTAGTTTGTGATTTCTGTAAAGCTTTTGTTTATTTTGAAGAAGAAAATGACATGGTAAGATCAGGCTAGCATGGGACAAAAACTAGTGCATTTGGCATTTGGCAAAGTACTCCTGCATAGATGAAGTAGCACTGAAATCTCAGGCATTTATCTAAATAACTAGCGCATAGATGAAGTATGTAACTAATATATTTGGACCTGGATCTTTTTTTTTTTTGTCTTAACTATATTTTAGGTGCTGTGAAAAACAGTGGAAATGCAGCGCCTTCAATTGTGGAGACAAATCAGCTTTGATGGAAGAAGATATAAGCATCTGAACAAACAGGTCTCCTGGCTGGTTCAAGAGACATGAGCCACCAGTTGCTTATTGTGAGTACTAAATTTGCTTATTGCCCGGTCCTGTTTTTTTTTTGGAAATTCTACTACTTAAGAACTGATGTTTCCTCCCAGTAAAGATGCTTTTCATGCAACAATGTCAAACTGAAATATTCACATAGACTTATATAGTTTGATGCAATCATGCCATTATCACTTGTTGATGTACCTGCGATCTAGTAGATGTTTTTTTTTTTGCTCGTAAAGGGAGCTTTACTAACCAAGAAAAATATTGCTAACCTACTCATGAGTAACTCGGTACTAGTTTTCCATAAGCATTGTGACATGATCACTGACTAATGGTTATTTTTATCTTGTTTGAATGTAGGATATGGAGATGAATGGATGTGTAGCAGATAATGTGTATTGTTGTCGAAGAGCTTGTAGGAAATAGGAATTAAATTTCTATTTCCTACATGTTAGTTGCATGAGCTATATAGCATTCTAACTTGGGTTTGCTTTATTCTGCAAAGCCAATGTGGACTTGTCAGCACCGGACTAGTGGACTGGTGATGCAACTTTTACTAGCTATTTTGACTTGTGGAGCTGCCATAAGTGAGGTTGGAGTGAAGTGCTCGTGGTGACTGCGTTGATTAGCTAGAGATAATAACTCTTGTAAGGACTTCCTAGTGATGAATCATTTGTAAAGAGTACTAGCGAACCATTGAGATGTAAGACAAATGCTTATGGCAATAATATAATTGTGAGCTATGATAAGTTGTGTCATAATTATTTATTGCCCAAAATGGAAATGTCAATTGTATGTTTCATTGATTATCGATTGTATGATTAGTATTGATTATGAGGTTAATGTATAAACAAATAATATGCTGTAATCTCCTAGTAAGCATAGCATTTGACTGTTGGTCGCTATAAGTTTGTGGCTGGCGTTGGATGGTCGGTCATTTGTATGTTTAACGTATCGTCAAACGGTCCGTCGCTATAAGTAAGTCAGTCGCTATAAACTTATAGCGACACCACTTATATCGACCGACTACATTGGTCGCTATATGTTTATAGCGACCTTCAGATGTCGTTATACTCGACTTATAAGAACCATTCGTAGCTCGCTATAGATAGGTTGTGGTACAACAGGAAGAACAGGTAAAATGCGCAAGGGGTAGCCAGTTAACTATGACCGAAACTGCAGGACCGAGGCCTACTAGTTTGGCGAAGTGAGGAGCCCCAGAACGGCATGTCGTGGTCACGATGCTCCAAGACTGGCAGGAGCAGCTGGTTGATCATTCCACCAGGGACGGTGAGGCCGCCTCACCTGAGAGACTAGTCCGCTCATCTTCGGTGGCACCGCAGGCAGCAGCGACTACGACGAGGTTCTCATCATCACCTGAGGAGGACAAAGGGTTAGACAACAACGAAGGCGTCGAGGTTCTCATCGTCTCCTGAAAGTCAAATTTAGCTTTCTGAACACCGGAGGGTGGCAAACGCACCGGAGGGTGTTTCTGAACACCGGAGGGTGCCACATCATCATCATGTTTCCTCCTCTTCCTCTTGGTCTTTCATTTGCTCTTCCTCTTCCTCTTCCTCCTCTTCCTCTTCCTCTTCCTCTTCCTCTTCCACCTCCTCCTCTTCCTCTTCCTTCTCTTCCTCTTCCTTTAAAACCTGAAGAGTGTGTAGTGATTAGCTATGGTTCCAACATTGTTGGAAGGAATTATGTTTTTGACAAAAAAAAATCTGTACAATGCATAGTACATTAATAGCTCGCATGCATGTTTCTGCACCTATTATTCTGATGACTATCATTACTTCAACATAGTTAAAAATTATTATTTTTGGATAAATTAATACAGATTTTTTTTTTTTTGTCGAATAGGAGTATTTGTCTTATGCTACCCTGTCTGTCTTATAAGAAAGAAACAGAATGCACGATTGATGCCGTTTAGGCATGCTGCCTAATTAATGCAAGAGAGACGGACGGAAATTTCATAATTTGTTCCACTCGTCGTATCAGTGTGGCCTATTATTCTATAGCTAGATATATTGAAATAAGCGAAGCTAATTAACGTGATGCCAGCCGAAAAGTGAAACAGCAAGTATATATATTAAAATCTTGAAGGCAGAAATGCAGTTTGGCAATGAACTTACTCGAAAGTTTAAGTGAGCAAGCTTCGCCTTGTTCTCTTCTGATTCACACCACTGCGTCAGTTTCTTGCCGCACCAAAAAATCTCTAGCTTCTGAAGCTGGGGAGGTGCTGTATACATGAAGGCAACGACTCGATGCTCTTGCATCCCGAGATGATGAGGCTTTTAAGTTAGGAGAGGTCGCCCAGCCATTCAGGGAGCGCTGATATGCCCTGGCACCATTGCAATGTGAACGACTCAAGGGAATTGAGGTGCTGCATGCTTTCCGGCAAGCTCGTTAAGAGACCGCTACAGATACGCAACTCTCGGAGGTTAGGGAAGTAGTGAAATATCCCCGTGCTCCGGCAGGAATCCAAGTTTTCTATTGAATGCAAGTCTTCCAATTCCAATTTCATAGCTCGATTAGAAGAGCAGGGACGACTGCTCTGGTCATCCTCCCCCAATAGAGATAAAATTTGGTAGCTCCCAGATATAAAACACTCACCAAATGTTGGTGGGCATGGCTTGAACCTCAACCTCGGACACTCCCATATAAACAGACGGTATAGCATAGGGAACATGAACTTCACACCATCCTCATCAGAGTATGTTGTGTTCCACTCCTCCAAGGTTTCCATATATGCCATGTAGAGGGATGACAATCGACGGAATGCTCCTTTGCCACCACAGAATTCCCTGTCGATTCTTTTAATGGCAGGCAATGTCCGGAACTCCAACTTTTCGAGGTGAGGTAACTGTCCAAGTGGTGGCAGGTTGCTACATGTAGGTAGATCGTTGAGCTTAATAGAAACAAGATTTGTCAGATGACGAGAAGTGCCCATCAACCAGCTTGGCAAGCCTGCACTGCTGTAACCTTGGAGGCACATGTGCTTCAGGCCTCGTGGTGGCACTAGTTGTCCCAACAAATCCTTGTCCTCTAGAAGTCGAACAGCATCCACGGTCCAAGCCAAGCTTAACTCCAAGAGATTTTGTTTCTCCAACAACTTAACTTTATTTGCTTCTTCTAGAGACCTTACATTTTCCAGTGAACTTATTCTTAACTCACAGATATTGATGCCTTCGAGCAACTGAAGATTGCTGCAACCCTTCACATCATCCACACGAACTTTGAAGTCAGGCAATGTTTGTGAAAAATGTACCAGAGAACTGGCCTGATCCACCAGTTCATCGGAGCAATTGTGCAGCACTAAAGTGATCTTCAGCCCAAGTGCACGTATACTCTCTGGTAGGGTTGTAAGGCCCGAACATCCTGTAAGATCCAGTGTATGCAACCTTTTGAGGTTACCAATACTTGCTGGTAAACATGCTAAACCACCATTCATAGCTAGGTCCAGGTGCTCCAGATTTGTAAGACTACCGATCCACTCAGGGACATAAGTAGGAGTTTCATCCGAGCCAACATTGATTACATTTTTCATTAGCAAGTACTTGAGATTGGTGAGGTTTGCCAAAACAGCAGACAAATCTTGAACGCCAATTTCCCATGAAGAATGTGACATATCCAGGTGCTGTAATGCGGTGAGGCCACGCATACCTCCCAGGTGTTGCATGCTACTGCAGTCTGACAGATCTAGATGCAATAGATTTTGGAGCTTCATCAGTGTCTCTGGGAGTTCTCTGATTTGGTGACAGTATGACAAGCTCAAATATTGGAGTTGTCTGAGGCCACACAGCTGTTCAGGTATTGCTTTTTTACACTAGAGCATCCAGATAACACAAGATGCTGCAAATTCGTGAGCTTTCCAAGCGAGCATGGCAGTTCTGTTATGCCAGAACAATCTGACATGTCAAGATGAACCATAGATTTTAGGTCACCAAATGATTCTGGCAGTACTCTTATCCCAGAACAACCTGACATGTCAATATGAACCATAGATTTTAAGTCACCAAATGATTTTGGTAGTTCAGATATACAAGAACAACCTGACAAACATAGATATCTCAGACACCCAAGTTTGCCAATTGATTCTGGTAGTGCAGAAATTTCAGTAGATCCATTTAATCTTAGGTACTGCAGTTTAGATAGCTCAGTGATCCACTCTGGGAGACTCTCATTTTGCATTCTTGGAGCAATAAGACACCTCAGCTGCTTCAGTTCACCAACTGAATCTGGAAACAGTATACCAGTGCATTCACCGAAATCCAAAGTGCGCAAGCACTTTGCAAATGAAAAGGCACCTCCCCGGATATAAAGCAGTCCACCACAATCAGAGAAACGAAGTGCCCTCAACTTCAAAGGCATATTTGCCAACTTCATTGTCCGGTCATATCTTGTAAGTACTGAATAGCGACAGTATTTCTTGGCACGTGTATTTCTCACTGGTGCATCATTAAAAACTTGTAACTCGTCAGCCACGGTCAATTTCGCCAAATCGTGCACCAGATCATGCATGGTGTATCGCACCAGATGCTTTTGAGAAGTCTGAAACCAATAAGTATATATATCAACATACATTAGAGACAACAACTACCGTCCACATTTTGCAAATTAAAGAGAAGTTAAATCCATCAGCGAATGCAAATAAAGTGTCAGTAAATTTGTTTACTTATGAAAAAGGTCAAAAATATTTTCAATCTTTCTGACATCGATATAGTGATACATAAATTATATGTGTATGGAAAGAAGGAATTCAGGAACACTGTATTGACAAAAAAAAAAAAAACAGACATCCAACTACATGTTGGTAGAATTTTAGTATAATTAGTGTGCAGTGTATCCCCATACCTTATTTTATCGTAATGGGCTTTAGGGCACCCACATGCATGGTATGAGCTAGTTACTGGCTCTAAGACAAACCTCTCTTGTGATATATACTAACTTTTAGCACACATATATAGCTCCTAACATAAATAGCCCCACTAGCTTTTGATCTAGAGCTAGCTTTTCTCTGTTCTATTAAAATGTAGAAACAATATGCTATGTGCTAGCTTATAAGTTGCCATTAGAGCCGCTTGTAAGATATTATTTCTCTAATATCAAGCACATATACATAAAGTATCAAGTTCTCCTAAAGCACTGCCACTGCATCCCAAATTTTTATATGGCTTTTGGACTTAGGGAAGTCCCAACCTAGAAACTACAGTATAGTTTCCATAGTTGCCATATAAGCTAGACTCTGTATAAGTTAGACTACAGTAAGCTCATATACTGTAGTTTCTAGCTTATAAGTTGCCATTAGAGCCCAACAGGAAGCTCATATACTGTAGTTTCCATTCAAACTACAGTATACTATGAATTCAAATGGATTTAATTTTGAATACGCTGCAACATACTGTACTTTAACATATCCAGGTGCTGCATGCGTCGCTGGCGGGCTCCTGTTGGGTGGCCACCCCTTCCGCATAGCAGCATTAAATGATGTGAATAAAAAAAAGAAAGACCCTGCTGAGCTGGTGCTCACTCTCGCCGGCGAGCGGGCGGAACCTTTAGCTTTGCTCTCGGTCGACAAGCTAGAGTGTATATCAATGAAGGTAGGGTTGGTCAATGCTGTCAGCTTGCTACAGTGTAACCTATCAAAGACACAGGACACTAGAGGTGGCATCGCCATTGGCTAGGGTTCGGTGTCACTTGTGTTGAGTTGTGTTAGGTCACTGTTGGCGATTTTTTTAATTTTAACCTATTTTTAAAGAAAAATATTTTTAACCCCGGTCAAACTTATATTCCATGAATAACCCTTTTGGCGCGCGCTTTGGGTGAACAGCGGCATATATACACCGCCGTGCCTGCATGTCGCTAGCGGCAGGGTGCCCTACGTGGCACCTTGCATGCGGTCCATGCTGACGTGGTCGGTTCTGCCGCGCCGCTGCATGCCATGATCTGCGGCACGGCGGTGCAATGCATGTCCTGCTGGGATGTGATGGCTGTACACAGGAGAGAGAGTTGAGGAGACGTGATGGCACGTGATGGCTTATGGATGTACACAGGAGAGAGAGAATGTTAAAGAGAGAGAAGGGGATGGATGCATGCATGTCAGAGAGGATGGGATGGCAGCGTGAGAGGTGGGATGGCAGTGACAGGGTTGTGTGGGTTGTTTGCCTAATGTTTAACTGGATCTATATAAAATACGTGCAACATTTGTATTACCAAATAAATTTATTAAACATCTAGATTTAAAGATAATTAGTATTTAGTATTATTAGAAAGATCTTTAAATTTAACTTCATATTTAAAATATATATTTTAGCAAAGTTGTTTTAAAGAAGTGTAAATAACAGATATTTTAGGACTGAGGAAATATATCTGATACAAATTTTACTAGCCCCTACCTCTCCTATCACCTCTCTCTCTTCTCTCACGTCACCACTCCCGGGCTCCATGGAGTTTGGGAAAAAATATCACATCGTACATTGTAGCATTTTTTATTTGTTTGTGGTAACTGTTGTCCTACCATGACCTAAGTAGGCTCAAAAGATTTGTCTCGTCGTGTAAGTTAAAACTATGTAATTAGTTTTTTTATTTATCTATATTTAGTGTTCCATGCATGGGACAAAGATTTGATGTGATAGATAAATAGTGAATTTTGGAGAGAGAATTCAGGATCTAAATAGGACCTACTGCTTTGCTTTTTCTAACACAAAAACATTGATGTGACGGGTGAGAGAGGTCCTTTGACTTGTGCGCATAAATCAATGGAGCAGCCGAGCATGCATGCACTAGCGCGGCACTGCAGAGCAGCAGCCATGCATGTACGACCAAAAAAAAGGAAATCCATTGCCGCGCCATGATCTGCGGCGCGACAGAACCGGCCACGTCAGCGTGGACCGCATGCAAAGGTGCCACGTGAGGCACCCTGCCGCGCGCACATGCAGGGCGCGTCGGTGTACATATGCCCGCTGCGTTCACGTAAAGGCGCGGCCAAAAGGGTTATTCATGAAATATAAGTTTGACCCGGGTTAAAAATACATTTTCTTTAAAAAAAAGGGTTAAAAAAAAAAAAAATCCTATTGGCTAAGGTCTGTGGTACCTCATAGTAATATGCAAACATTTTTATGTGGAAAATAGAATTAATAATATAAATTTCTAAAAGGTAAACATATATCTAAAATGTCACTATACTTCTTAGGTTAACTACAAATATAAACCATTCTGTTTGCTATTTCCTTATAGTTATCTTTGGTTATAACCTTTTCTTTGAACAAGATTAAATATGTACTTCCGGGCAAGTATACTGCTAGTTTTTTGTTCTTTTCTCTATCACAGCTATAAATGTGTAAGGGGAAATCTTTCATGTTCTTACCATCTATATAGTGTATATATTGTGTGTGCACCATGCCTATATATGAATGCATGACATACAGTAGGCAACAACAAAGAGATAATCATCACGACAAAAGTACTGGTAAAAGAATTTGTATTGTTTCATACCGAGGGCAACTTTGAAACTTGAAGGAAGGACATCCCCAAAAGTTTGTTGATACATTCCTTTTTCCCTTCGATTGCTCAATGAAATCTTGAGCAATCCAATGTTGAACCAAATCATCTTCTATAATATTATGGCCTTTGGGGAATATGGCACAGTAGGAAAAGCATATCCTTAGCTGTGCTGGCATCCTTTCATAACTTAATTTCAAGGAAGGGAGCACAACACATTCTTCGGAAGATCCATTCCAAATATCACTGTTATTTATTTCTTTCCATCCAGACAGATCATCTATGGATCGTAGCATGAACCCAACTGCTTGAGCAGCTAATGCCACACCTCCACATTTCTTTGCAATATCCAATCGTATTTCCCCATTCTTTCTTGGTCAGATTTAAGTTCAAACTTACTTACTGTATCTCTTAATTATTTCCCAACATTTACCATCTTCCAAAGTTTGTAGTTTGTATGGTTCACCGATACAAACTTTTCTTTGCAATCTCCTCCTTACGTGTGGTCACTATGACATCTACCTTACTGTCCTTGATGCGAAGCATCATTCTTAGTTTATCCAACTCAACCATCCTTTCTTCCCATAGGTCATCGAGAACAACCAGAACCTTCTTGCCACAAAGTAGGCTCTGAAGGCATTGGTTTATCACCTGCTGTTCACACATATTTTGTTGACATCCTTGTGGTTGCAGTTGAGAAATTATAGAGCTTCCTATTTTGTTCAACTTAAAAACCTGGGACACATAAACCCACACACGATGATCATACTGCTGGTTGAACTGGGCATCATTGTAAACTAATTGTGCCAATGTACTCTTGCCCATACCTCCAAAGCCAAATATAGGAACAATCACTGTCTCACTGTTGTTGGTGTTTCCAGATAATAGGTTTATGATTTCCTGTTTTTCTCTGTGCCTCCCTATTACTGGTTCTTCAGGCAAGTATGATGTTGTTTCACGTTCATCATAAGTCTGCTCATTAGTAGTGGCATTGCTCTTTTGAAGTTAAAGCTATCAATTTCGTTTCTGATTTTTCCTTAGTTGTTCTCTCAAACTCCTCATCCTATTAGCCACGAAAGTCTTCTTGTATGCTACTGGGAGACATGAGAGAAATCCTGGCATCTACAAGAGTTTGATTTATTTCTTAGTAGTAATCCATACTAAGCAAAAACACATAAAATTTTATACAATTATAATGAATATATCCTATTCAAGAACCACTAACTGAAATATGAACACAATGCTTGAAATCCTTTAGTAAACAGGGATCGTCGAACTATAGTATCCCTACACACTATCACACATAAACTAAGAAATATTGTTTTTGTTTCATATATGTAAAATATGAAAAAAATGTTTGCATCAATATCCTAGAACATCAATGGGCTGCCATCCATTTTATATACACTCTAGATGATTTCAGAGGTGACACCTTAACAATTAGACAAAAGTATGTTCCAAATAATGATAATTAAATATTATAAAAAATGTAATAACAAACTGTAATGCATGTATTCCTTAAGATGAAAACCCAAGAAGAAAGAGCTACTCAGCCTTGAGGTAGAACAACATTACACATGCATCCCATTAAGCCAGTAAAAACCATTGTGCTAAAAAAAATGCAAATTTTCACTTTTTTTATCAAAATAGAAAGGGCCAAAAAGGCATTATATACATAAAATGATATCAGTCAATATACAGTATTTTCCCATACTGCTAAAAAGCACGCATCAATGCACTAAACATGTCTGCCACCATGACGGTTTTATCCACTCGTTGGGCAAGCCATCGAGATATATCGATTCATGCTCCCAACCACCTCAAAAAGTCTCTCTACCTCTTTTGGTGGGGCAGACTTTAACATTATTAGGAACCCAAGTGAGAAAAATAACGATAACTATGATGATAGATGGCCCTTCCTATGTAACGCCATTATAGATGGATTAAATTTGAGGGAAACTGAGTTGTCAGGAAGAAAGTTCACTTGGGCTAACAATAAAAATACCAACTTATGAAAAGTTAGATAGAGTGCTAGCTAGTACGGATTGGGAACAAAGATTTCCCCTAGTCACCATTAATGTTTTGAACAGGAAATCTCTGATCATACTCCCTTGTTCCTTGACACTGGGGAGAAGGTAAAAAGGGGTAGCCAACCTGAATCCAAATTTGAGTATAGTTGGTTTCTGCAGAATGATTTCTGTGATAAGCTGGAAAGAATCTGGAAGAGTGTAGATTATGGTTCTACAACAAAAGATAAGTGACAGAATAAAATTAGGAAATTAAGGCAGTTCTTGAGAGGGTGGGCTAGAAATGTGAATGGGATTTTTAGAAAAGAAAAGGAAGAATTGTTCCGGCTGGCTGAGCAGTTAGATGTTAAGGCCGAATCTCGGACATTAAGCCAACAAGAGATTGATCCGAAGCAGAGTGTGAAAGAAAGGATTGCACAATTGTTACAGGAAGAAGAGATCAAATGGTTCCAAAGGGCCAAGACCAAGAATTTATTAGAAGGAGACAATAATACTAAATATTTTCATATGGTGGCAACCGGAAAAAGAAGGAAAAACTAGGATCTTCCATTTAGAACAAGATGAGGGAGTGATTGAAGGGTAAGAAAACTTAAAAGTTTTCATAACAAACTATTATAAGAATTTGTTTGGATCATCCGGGAGAAACTATTTTTCCCTTGATGAATCTCAAAGAAACGACATCCCTCGGGTTAATGATGATGACAATAAATGTTTTGAGAGGCTTTCTCCGAAAAAAGAGATAAGAACGACTATTTTTCAAATGAAGCATAATAAAGCGCCCGGACCGAGATGGCTTCCCCGCTGAATTCTACTAGGTGTTTTGGACTCTTATCAAAGATGATCTTGTAACACCGGTTTTAAGAACAAAACCAGATGAAGCCATATGTGAGCCCCGGAAGTCAAATCTCACATATAGTTTACAAATGAATGGTAATCAATTCACAATGCTTAAAATATAACGAACCTAACATAAAAGACATAACCTCAGCTAGCAGACAGCGGAAAGACTCCCTGTTCTTCTGATGTAGGCTCCACAGGGAACGACTGACTGGTTGATCATAAGCCTAACTTCTTCCTGAGGTGTGGGGGAATAGCAAGAGTGAGTCCATGTCGAACTCCGCAAATATAGCTAGGCAATATCTACCCCAAAAACCATAATCATTATAACATAAATAATGAATGGCATGAAACGATAAATCATGAACAATTTAATAAGCATGTATAGCCAACAGTTATAAACATCAAGTTAATTATCAACATAATAAGCATGTGATTCTATTCATAGATGTCTCCAAGGCCGTTCATGACCGCGAACACGGCCATTTGTTATAATGATTTTTTTAACTTCTGCAGAGGTGTACACTTTCACTACGGGTCATGGTTTCCACCGAGTAGGTTCATGACTCCCCAAACAAATGAAAACCATATAAAGTCGTTCAAAGGCCCTCCTAAAAATATTAAGTGGCCAACAGAGCTACAACCCCGTTTCTCCCAATTCGGCAAACCACCAACAAAGTTAGGTAAAACCCTTGAACAACTAGAGCCGAGCCATGTGACCCCCATAGCTGCATCTTGTATATCCCGGATGATCACAAATGAATAAGTCCTTATGGAGAGCGAAGAGCATCATAAACAAAACATAGCTCTTTTAAGCCCTATGAACCATGTTATCAACAATTCATATTTAACGTTTCAGTGCATAAACATTAAGCAAGCCATAAGATCATGGTTTAAAGATAGCATATCCCGTAACTATACTTGCCTTAAATATAGATCCTTTCTTCAAGTCCAATGCTTTCCCAAAAACACCTTCATCAACTTCTTATAGATCACGGTCTTCTTCGAGATCAACAACATAAAGCTCACCGATCTACTCGATTCCAATCAGCAACACACAAACACATGGATCCAATCATGCATGGCAAACAAGACTATAATTAGAACATTACACCAACAATAGAAAATCAAGTTGAAAAGCTTATAAACCTATTCTACACGTCTCTACGATCACATCGACGTAAAGATCACCGAAATCGGAGCTAGAACGGAGAAGTTACGCATTTCTCAAGTTTGTTGTTAATAAAATAATAAATTAAATACAAAATAATGAATCTAACGCAATTTGAACAGGTCAATTTGGATTTAAAACGAAGAAGTTATGGGCATTTGAATAGAGTGGCAAATCTGTAAATACTGGACATTTGATTTCGAAATAAAATAAATAAAAAGGAAAATCAGATTTCAACCAGCTGAATGACGATGAACGTACAGCGAGGGCGTGCTGCATGTTGGGCGTACGGTGGCTCCATTGCCGGCTGTACGAAGCTCGGAACGGCGGGCATCAGAGCTCTGCAAGGTACGGCGACGCAGAGATGGAGATGGCGGACAGTTCGACGCTGCAAAGTGCGACGTCGTCGGGTGAGCGAAACCGAGCCAAATTAACAGCTCCGGCAAGTTGAGAGAACAATAGAGATGCTCGCGTGACAACTTACCGCGAGAACCTGCAGATTGCAACCGCGGCAATTTGCTCCGGCGGCGGAAAGCGAGTACGACAGCTAGGGCTTGGCTGCTGCTTGAGCTAGCCTAGGGACGTGATAGCTGGAGCGCGAGCGGTGGCGGCGGCTGAAAGATTAGGGTTCTTCGTGGCTGCTGTGTTCAAGTTATATATAGGTGCCAGGGATCACGGAATTCCATCGGAGGGTCACGTCCAGCGAGTCCTTGTGGAACACGGTGGGGAACACGTGAAACAAGACGCGACGTGGGATAGATTATTAGCTTATCTCAAGGGTTTGGAAAAGATATGATGCCAGGCTGCTATATATATATATATATATATAGACAACAGATTCATATGTCAAACATCATGAGGGAGATTACTATATATGGAGTAGTATCGCAGACACTAGTAGATTGGAAGGGAAACGAAGGGAAACACACCGACATGGATACGGGTGCTTCATCAAAGGCAGAACGACCACGTTGTACGGTGACGCTGCACAGCGGCCCGGGATGGTGGTGACTGCGCTGGGTTGCTGGTCCTGCACGAGAGGTGTGCTGGGCTGTTGCAAGCGAGCGGCCAGGCCAGGAAAAGAGAGGGAAAGGCTTGGGTTGAAAATGAAAATAGAGAGGGGAAGAAAATAAAAATAGCTTTCCTTTTATTTCAAAAGCATTTGAAATCATTTGGTCTTTGAAAGAAAAACCACTCAGTACAAAAAAACATAAATGCACCGACATGAATGCACAAGCATGTCTCTATCCTTATGATGAATTTTAATTTCATAAAAATATCTATTTTCCTATATTTATGAGCACAAAAATACATAAATAAATCATTTTATTCTATTTTCAAAAGAGACAAAATTTGGGGTGTTACAGATCTAAAGCAACTCCAACAGTTTGCCATTTGTGGTATGGAAATTGCCCTTGTTTGCCAACTCCCAACTCTAGATGCCAAGTAAAAAAAGAAAGTCTTCTCCAATAGTTTGGCAATTTTGGTTTGACAAATAAGAAAAGTGACCCAGGAATAGATCGGTAGTTGGGTTCTGTGAGCGGACACCACTCGTGAGACTCTAGCTAAATATAGTGTTTAACAAGGTCCATATAAGCGCCATGCATGCCAAATGCCAAAGCTCCCAACATGCGCAAATATGCACCAGAAGCGCCTGCAATTGCCAAACTCACTAAAATGCCAAACGTATTTGCCAAACCTGTTGGAGCATCATTTTAGAGCTTTTTGGTAAAAAACAAGAATACCAAACTCATCCTGCCAAACCGTTGGAGTTGGCCATGTTTAAAGAGTTCCATAATGGCAGTCTACCTATTTTTAGACTAAACTTTGGAACAATCACTCTAATTCGAAACAGAAGGAGGTCAAACAAATTCAACAATATAGACCTATTTATGTGCTTAATGTGAGCTTCAAGATCTTTACAAAGGTCTTAGCTGATAGGCTTCTTGGTTTGGCGGACAAAGTAGTAAGAAAGTCACAATTTGCGTTTATGCTAGGAGGAAACATTTTGGAAGGTGCCGTGGTATTGCACGAAACCATTCATGAATTGCATAAAAAGAAGAAAAATGGGGTGATTTTAAAACTAGACTTCGAAAAAGGCATATGACAAAGTTAACTGGACCTTTGTGCAACAGACCCTCGAGAATGAAAGGTTTTTCACCTATTTGGTGCAATTGGATTGATATGGTAGTAAGTCAAGGAAGCGTGGGGGTCGGGGTAAACAACGAGATTGGTCGAGAACTTCCAAACTAAGAAAGGGCTTAGATAGGGTGATCCACTCTCTCATATCCTTTTTAATTTCGTTGTAGACATGTTGACCATTCTCTTATCAAGAGTAAAGAATGTTGGGCAGTTTAGAGGATTGGTACCCAATCTAAGTAGGCGATGGGTTGTTGATTCTACCATGTTATTTTTTGGAGGATGACTTAGTTGAAGCTAAGAATCTAAAGCTAATTCTATCGGCTCTTCAGAATTTGTCGGGTTTGAAAATCAATTTCCACAAAAGCGAATTATTTTGTTTTGGGGGGGGCAAGGACAGAGTTAAGGAGTACATAGATCTGTTCGGATGTGTAGAGGGAGTTTCCCTTGCAAGTACCTAGGAATCCCAATGTACTATAGGGTACTTTCAAATAAGCATTGGATCGCAATTGAGGAGCGCTTCTAGAAAAAACTAAGTAGTTGGAAAGGGAAGCTTCTTTACTCGGGAGGTAGACTAGTGCTTATAAATTCGGTTCTGTTGAGCTTGCCTATGTTCCTGATGTCCTTTTTTTCTCATCTCTAAAGGGGTGCAGGAAAAATTGGACTATTACCGATCTAGGTTTTTTTGGCAAAGTGACGAACATAAGAAGTATAAGCTAGCCAGATGGGATATCCTTTGCAAGATATGTTTGGAAGGCATTGTTTTTCACCTTTAATGTCCAACCACCAAGGAATACTGCCCATATGGCCATAATCTAAGAAATCAAATAATAGTGGGTATAGAGGCCTTTTGTTGGGTAATATGGTTAAATACAAACGATGCAGTGTTCCAAAATTTAGTGACTAACTCGTCTTTGCAGGTGATTTTTAGGGGGGCGTATTGGATCAGGCAATGGTGGTTGTTGTCTAAAGAGGAAGAGAGATCTTTGATGAAGGATGGTTGCAGGCTTTTGGAAGGAACGATGCTGCATTTATTTGGCTCTGCTGGATGGAGGAACCATAAGACTGGTGCTTAATGCCCTTATGTTTCTCTCTGTTTTGCTCAATCTTTTGCCATGTAATCTTAGTGCTGGGGCAGCTTTCAGGCTGTTTGTGCATCTGAACTTGTTAGTTTCGTCAACCCTCCTGCGTGAGGTCTATTTTCCGTCTTGGGTGTCCTCTTAGCGGATCATTGGGTTAAGTCCTTTGTAACGTGACTTGGAGGTGTAATCACTCACTTGTGGGTGTGAAGGCTGGAAATATGAATTTCTATTTTCTAAAAAAAAAACCCACCTCAAGAAGCGACAAAGATTGATCTATGCTTTGGGTAGGCACGCACTCATATAGTGATGTGATAAGCTTCACCTGGTCCGTCGCCCATCACCATGGTCACTCTACTAGTGGACGAAACTAGCTAGCCATGGTACTCCACTAGACAACACAAAACAAGGCCATATCATCAATTTGGTTCCTTGCTCTGGTTTTTAACTGCACATGTTTTGTCCCTATCCGGAGCAAATTGTCCTCATACCCCTTAGTCTCTCTCTATCTAAACCATTGCGTACGTCCCCAAATCATCGCCTTGGACCATCATGTGTGTGCAATTACCAAAAAGAACTTAAGGATCATTGGCAAGGTCCATGCTGGACTTACTTCTATAGCCAACGAACGGTCCATAGAACCACTCATTCAGTCCATGAACCCATGAACCAAAATCATACTTCTAGTGCATGGAGCTGTGCATTGTGCAACCAGTCTCTCATGCCGTAGAAACATGCTACAAATAAAAATTCATGGGTAGAAAAACGAACAACTCCATTTACAGTCCGTTCCTTACCTCAAAAAATCTTAAAACCATTCACTGAAAGTACTGCTAAATTCTGAAGACCAATTCTTGTCTTCCTGGCCACACTGCATGTCCTAGTAAATTTCTCAACGAACAAGCCAAAACCACCAAAATGATGTTTAATGATTTTGGGATATAGATTAATAAACTTGTATAATAACCACTGATTTAACTATTCATTAGATGTTGTTCCAGTTTTCAGATGCTTAGGAGGCAAGTAGCTAGACCTTGGGGGGGTTGATCTAATGTATGTAAGCCCACAATTACATTCTCTATGCTAGAATGACATGTTTTAGAGGAACAAATTTGAAATCTTGAATGTGAAGATTTTGTATCCAACCTTAATAAGCTCTAGAATATCTCCCATGCCACCCAAATTTCATGGAACCTTTATTTTCGGTTATTGGTGTCCAACTCGGCATGAGTTTATATAGTTGATTGTTGCATCCATGTTTGTCGTTTGCCATTGTGGTAATGTAGCATAATATCAAGCTACAAGTCAACAAGCAAAGGATCCAGAAGAGATAATGAGGCTATGAGGACTGATGACATGATCAAAGTAGAAACCAAATATCTTAATGTCAATAGTGCTAATACAGGCATAATTAAAATAATTGCTCCAAAGCCAAATTGATAAAAAACCTTGAAGTAACTGGGTAAATCGAAATTATCTACATAAGTCACTTAACAAAAGAAATATCTCAAAATATTTATTTATTGTTTCCAAGCTACTTTGTTCCCCATTTTAATATAGTAAAAAAATTCATGATATTAACCAAATTACACACGTAAGCTGTTATTCAATATTATTAGCTAAAGTAACTCTTGATGCTAAATTACAAAAACACTATCATTAAAAAAAGTATCACACAGTACTCTATATTATTATATATGCTTTTGAAGTCATATACATGTAACAGTGTGTACGTGGATATGAAGCAATGATCATTTCTAACTACAATACAAATACATTGTCATAGCAATGTCTTAACTGGAGGCATATGGAGATATGAGAAGAAAAAAAAAAAAAGAAATACGGATGGGGGTGGAAAAAAAAAAATAATTCGTTAAAGTCCATCGATAATAGAGAAAGACAAATAAAAAACATGACACAAGCACATGAGAGTTGCAAATGTGAATCACACATGGAGATACCATACTAATGGTAAAAAAAAATTGAATGTGAATTAAAAGGTAGTTTAAGTAACCATAACAATAAATACCAAAATAGGAGAAAGAAAACAAACAATTGAAGAGTCAGTATGCTATAATAAGAACACATGAGAGATAGTTATAAAACAACAAAAAAGAGACAAACACTAATGGATCCTTTAGTAACGTCATCAACAAGCATGAACATTATATAAGTCCTATAGGAGTAAACATTGTTCTTCTTTTGTCGCTATACAATTTATATTTAAAGATTCATATAAGGATCCTTGGCCCATTGCTTCACAGGTTATGTACCTATTTTATGTGAATAGGAATTTATACTTGAACTCCACTGCCACACATGATTAATCAAGTTCAAATTATGGTTATTTTATATTATCTTTGATTAGCATAGGTAGGTATTTAAATGTAATGTGAGGGGTTTATTTCAAATTATGCTTCATAAGGGCAAAGTGGATAGGGGTTATTTTAAACTTTTTTCATAATGGCATAGGTGGGCAATTGAGTTGCAAAAGGCGCTACTTTTATGTATTTTGTTCTACAATAGTAGAGGTGGGTAATTTTAATATAAATTACAATAGATCCAATGGCTAATATCAACGATGATGATTATAGTCTAACAAATTAAAGGCCACCTGTTTCCGATAATTATGAAAATTCCTAGGATTTATGCACTAGTTGTATTTGTGAACAGATGGTTGATTATAACCATTTGTGTTTAGCTTTTGTGATGAGTCATTGTAAACTCTCAACATTTTTATTCTATTTTTATTTTCTTTCTACCTTGGTTACCTTCACCCGACACGCGGTGTGTCGGAAGATGTTGTTTCTCGGCTTGTGTTGTGCGGGTGTTGAGCTCGAGGCGGTGGTCGACGACAAGGTGAAGACTAAGGAGGACGTGCCATGTTGATGGACCCGGAGCGGTGAAGGGCGGACATGAGGCTTGGATAGAGGGACCGAGCACGGGTGGCCAGCCGTGGTGGTGATTTGGGACATCGACAAGTGCGAGGACGCGTGGAGTGACCGTGTCGTCGGGTCAAGATGGCGGATGTGCAAGTCGGCGGCGGCTTAGAAGACTTGGCGCCGGGCGGTCGAAGGCGGCGGTGACACGTGTCAAGGCGGTTTGGTGTTTTGGCCTCAAAACCATCGGCGATGGGTTTAAGCGGGTTTGGGCCTCAAAACTCAAGCGGAGATTCCGATGGCGGAAGGATAGCACGTGGCGGCATCGGAGAGTTCGGCCGGCGAAGCTACTTGGTGAGAAGGCGCGGTGGCTGTCGGATCGGTATATCCTCGAGTCGGACCAATTTGCCCCTAGCTATTTGGTGTGGCTCAAGTATCAATAGGGGTAGAACGGTAATCAAGTGTGGATAGTCTGACCCCAAGTGGTGGACAGTCCGAGCTCGGTGTGTAGCGTGTCCAAAACTGTTGTAGAAAGTTTGACTTTTGGAATTTGTACACCGAACTGTCCGGCCTCAAAGTGCGGACTGTCTACCATTCAAATTTTTTGTACTATGGACTGTTCGGCCTCGAGTGCGGACTGACCGCAGGTCATTTTTCAGCACTATCCAGAACATATTTTATCAAGTCGTCTTTCGCTGTTTTGAACTCCGAACAGTCCGCCCTTAACCCCGGACTGTCCGCACCTGTGCTGAAATTGTTGAACTCACTTGATCTTGTGTGGGCTTTGCTTTCAACTCTCTCCAGTGATTCTTGTACGTGCCTAATACTTCGTGTTTAGCATCTAGCTGCCAGTTAGCGTGGTGTTACTCATAGTTTGGAGAGATCTTGGTTTCTTGGTCTGTTTGAGTTTGAGGGAGTCGTGAGAGCTACAAGTCGAGAATATGAAAGAATTTTTAGGCTCCTATTCACCCCCCCCTCTAGTCGCCTTTCTCGGTCCTTCAATTGCTATCGGAGCCGGTTAGGATCACTTCCACCCTAATCAATTGGTATCGTGATCCGCAAGAAGGCGACATGGATCGCGGTTTTGGCCACTTTGGCAATCTACCAGAGTTCGATGGATCGAACTATCCCTATTGGAAGATCAAGATGCAAGCTCATCTAATGGGGATAGATTTGAGGGTATGATATCGTCGAAGATCCCAACTATGAGGTCCTAGTTGCACGTGTTGGGCAAGATCAAATCGATTAACACAATGCCAATAGTCGGGCTCGTAGTGCTCTTCTCTAGCTTGAGGGATGTTGAGTTTGAGCGTGTTTCTAATTGTACACGCCTCGATAGTTATGTCAAAGATTGTAGAACTATCATGAGGGCACACCCCGCAAGTGAAGAATATGCTCTATGAGACCTATAAGAGGGAGTACGAGAACTTTGTGAAGCTTGATGGAGAGTCCGTTGATGCCTTGCTTGCTCGGTTCCAAACTATCATGAACAAGATGCGAGCAAACAGGAACAACCTACCTTATGATGATCATGATAAGGCGATCAAGCTCCTATATGCCTTAGATCGGAAGGTATGGGATGTGAAGGTGAATGCCATCCTAGAGTCACCCAACTTGGACACTCTCACCATGGATGAGCTCTTCAGCAAGCTCAAGTCCACGGAGATCGACAACCAAGTCCAAGTAAAGATCAAGAACCCCTCTACCCTTCCATGGAACTTGTGTCAGGTAATGGTGGTTCAAATTCTTTGGCTAAACCCTTCAAAGATCGGCTTTGTTTTGTCATCTTTGATTTCAGTGACTAAGGAGCCGATGGAGGCCCTTGGGGATGACGAGCTGGCACTTGTTATCAGTTGGTTCTCTCGGTTTCACAACAACCAATTGAACCATCGGCGAAGGTTGCCACGGGTGTGGAGATCCCGACCACTTCATCGCCAACTACCCCAAGAAGAGCAAGTCCCCCTCCAACAAGCACTCCTTCGACAAGTACGACTCCAACAAGCGCAAGGACAAGCACTCATCCTCCAAGCACAAGGAGGCCATCAAGAAGAAATACCTCAAGAGGAGCAAGGCCCAAGATCACGCCCTCCTCACCTCGCTCAGCGACCTCGCCACCAATGATGAAGATTCTTCCTCGAGCGACGAGTCCGAGGAGAACATTGAGGACAAGCTAAATGGGTTGTGCTTCTTCGCCGGTTCCACACATGGCGGCTTCTGCACCATGGTGCTCGGGGATGAGGCGCAAGGTGCCAAGGGCGAGGCCGACAACGACGACTCTTCTTCTGTGGTATCTCCCACAATTGATTCCCTCTCTGCTAAACTTGAGTCTATGAGTGATCCATTATTTGCTCAAGATGGATTGCTTAAGCATGCTACTAGAGAGAGGAAAGAGTTTAAGGAGAAGTTGGAGATTGCCTTGAGTGAGTTAGAGCTGGCTAGGAAGCTTGTGCAGTTGTCTGATGAGCATGAATGTGATGCTTGTGTTGTGCATATGTCTAGCATTATGTCTCTGCAATCTAAGTATTCTCGCTTTCTTTGGATGAGCATGTAGAACTTAAGGCTAGACCTATGTTGCTAGGTGCATGCAAGTTTCGCTGGCGGCTTGGGGATTTGAGTCGGGCAGAGAAGGATGCTAGAATCTCTTTGTTAGAGAAGGCTAGTTCCGATAGCATGGTTGCTAAGTGTGCTTGTTGTGAAGCTATGGAGTTGGAGATTGAGTCTTGCAGGCGTGACAAGAAGAAGATCGAGGAGGATAACATGTACCTCCGGTCTGTCTTGAGCTGGGTCTCGTGTGGAGAGCCACAGCTGGGCATTATGATGAGTCAGTTCAAGAGGGGATCTGACACATCAGGTTAAGGCTTTGCTATAGGTGGGAAGGGCGAACACTTGTTTGGCAAGGTTGGTGAGTCGATTGGAGTGAAAATGAGTGAGATGTTGTTTGGCAAGGTTGGTGAGTCGATTGGAGTGAAAATGAGTGAGATGTCTACCACCACTCCCAAGTTTGTCAAGATCAACCCACCTATGTCTACCAAGCCCACTGTGACTGTGAGAGATGGAGTGATTGAAGAACATCCTAAAGCTCCACCACCAAAACAAGTATGGATTCCAAAACCTAACCATCTTAGGAACACACTTAACACTCTCCCAAACATCTCTAAGGATCCCCTTCCCAAAGCTAAACCACCACCAAGAGTGAACCAATCCCAAAAGAGAGTGAGCCAACAACCACCCAAGAGAGAGGTGAGGTATCACTGTGAGTACTGTGAGAGGGATGGTCACCTTACTGAGTTTTGCTTTAGGAGGAAGAGAGATGAGAGGCGGGAGTATGAGCTGAACAACTGCACTATGTACCACCCTCCTCATAGGGTACATGTGCCACCTGTTTTTAAGCACACTGCTAGACCAAGAGGTACAATGCCTCAAGGTGCAAGGCCTCAGTTTGCTAGACCATGTGGTGGTCAGTCCCGGCGTGGTTCAAGTCTGGTCGATATGACTCTGAATCCCGTGGCAGTGGCTTTCGGTCTCATAGTCCTAGCGAGCCATGTTTTCCCTTTCATGGTGATCACTTCTCTCCCATGAGACATAGAATGTTTGGTGGGCCTAACACTTTTCCATGGCAAATAGGTCAACACTGGTATTCTCCTTACATGACTAACCCCAGTGTTATGCCATTTGCTCATCCCATGTCTTTCTATTGATGCAGGTTGCTCGCTTGGAGGACACATGGCTTGTGGATTCTGGATGCTCGCGCCACATGACCGAAAGTGCCAAGTGGTTCTCTAGCCTCAGTCCCATGAAGAACAAGGAGTTCATCACTTTCGGGGACAATAGGAAAGGTAAAAATGTCTCTCAGGGGTCCGTTTGACTCAATGAGAGCTTCATTCTCAAGGATGCTACTTTGGTTTCCAATTTGCATTTCAATTTGTTCTCATTTTTGCAACTCCTTGGGGATGGATTCGAAGTGTGTTTTAAGCTTGGCTCTTCTCGGATTTTGGATTCTCGAGAAAACTTTGTGTGTAGGATTGTGCCTTATGAGAATGTGTTTCGTGCCAACTTTTCTCATTCTTTCTGCCCTTCTCGGTGTTTGATAGTCGGTTCTTCTTCCGAACTTTGGAAGTGGCATAGGAGACTTGGACATTTGAGTTTTGACTTGCTTGCAAGATTGAGCTCACTTGACCTAATCCAAGGATCGCCTAAACTAAAGTTTGAGATGGATTTAGTTTGTCATCCTTGTCGGCATGGAAAGCTAGATGATAGCCGCTTCTCACCCTTACGTGAATCAAATCATGACCAAGGAGCTTGGTGAGCTTTTGCATATGGACACCATTGGTCCGGCTAGAGTTATGTCTATGAAGGATGGAGGTGAGGCTTGGATCGAGGGACTGGAGCACTGGGTGGCTAGCCGTGTAGGTTGACACTTGGGACATTGACAAGTGTGAGGACGCATGGAGTGACCATGCAGATTGGGTCAAGACGGTGGACATGCAAGTCGGCGGGCAGCTTAGAAGACTTGGCACCCGGGCGGTCGAAGACGGCGGTGACACATGTCGAGGCGGTTTGGCCTCAAAACCATCGGGCGGCAGGTTTCGCGGGTTTGGGCCTCAAAACCCAGGCGGAGGTTCCGACGGCGAAAGGACGGCACATGACGGCATCGGGGAGTTCACATCGAAGCGAAGCTATCGGTGAGAAGGCGCGGTGGCCGTCGGATCAGTATATCCTCCGGTCGGACCAATTTGCCCCTTGCTATTTGGTGTGTCTCATTTGTTAGTAGGGGTAGAACAATCATTCAGACCGAGACTATAAATAGTGAGGGCAGCTCTCCATCTGAGGTTGCCTCTCTAGTTCCCAGTTCATCCTTAGGGTTTCCCAGTCTGTAGTTGTTCTGAGTGGGAGAGGTCCAGACAACTATTGTGATTTGTGTTCGTAGGAAGCACGCCACTTAGTGTGTGTGCATACCCTCTGGACTTTTCGGATCGATGGCTCGTGTCTATGTGTTGTGATTTTGCTCTGTGTTCTTCGCGAGTTCCTTTTTCCCCTCTCAATCGCAAAGGCGATTTCTTCGATGTGTGGGTCGTTTGAACTCGTTTTTCTTGCTTGCAATTCGAGTTATGACGTGAGAGGATTGTTTCAACCCAAGGAACTCACTTGGAACCTCATGAGTTCGTAGATCGAGGGCAAGATTTGCGTTCGAGTTCGTTTTTCTTGTTTTCAAAACGCGATATGAGATTCCTGTCGTTTCACTCTGTCAAGTTAGAAATTTCTTTGGGGGATTTGGTCATCTAGACCAAATTTCGTGACTTGAGATAGAGATTTGATCGAGTTTGGATCGATTTGGTGCGAGGGGCTATTTTGTTTTCGGGTTGTTTTTGTTGTTCCTGGGTGTCTCGGACAGTCCACCCCTTGGGTCCGGACAGTCCAGCCATTGCGCTTGAGCCGAGGGACTTTTTCGGTGCGCTGAGTCATCAAGTGTGGACAGTCCGGCCTCAAGTGGCAGACAGTCCGAGCTCAGTCTGTAGCGTGTTCAAAACTCCTGTAGAAAGTTAGATTTTCGGAATGTATACACCGAACTTTCCGGCCTCAAAGTGCGGACTGTTCACCGTTCAAATTTTTTGTACTGCGGACTGTCCGGCCTCAAAGTGCGGACTGTCCGCAGGTCATTTTTCAGCATTGTCCTAAATGTGTTTTCTGAAGTCGTCTTTCACTATTTTGAACTCCAGACAGTCTGCCTTCACCCCGGACTGTCCGCATCTGTGCTGAAATTGTTGAACTCAATCTTGTGTGGGCTTTGCTTCCAACTCTTTCCGGTGATTCTTGTACGTGTCTAATACTTCGTGTTTAGCATCTAGCTATCAGTTAGCGTGGTGTTACTCATATTTTGGAGAGATCTTGGTTTCTTGGTCGGTTTGAGTTTGAGGGAGTCATGAGAGCTACAAGTCAAGAATTCGAAAGAATTTTTGAGCCTCCTATTCACCCTCCTCTAGTCGTCTTTCCCTGTCCTTAAGTATTAATAGTAATAGTAAGATAAGATAAGTATGGATATATATAGATATATGCACCAAACTCATACACGCACACATAAGTGCTCTCTGCTGCCGCCAGATCTTATTTTGATCCATTGAACAGTTCCATTTAGGATGCAAAATATGGACTTGCGTACGGTGGTAGCAATATATTTCTAATTAAAATTAAAGGGGATCTAAATACACTTTAGAGTGTAGATAGAATAAGTACAAACCTTTGCGTTTGCTTGGTCGCTAGTGTCCTGGTAGTCTTCGAGCATGTCGGAGATGTCTATGGCGGCATGCTTCAGACGCTTCAGCCATAGCTGCACCAGCTCCTCTTTGACCGACTGCCTCTCGGCATCCACCATCACAGCTGAGATGGTCTCTAGATGGTCCTTCATCTCCTCCAGGTCCTTGCCGAAGTTCCACAGCAAACTGGCCTGCCCCGCGATGGCAGAGACCAGCTTACCTATGGCGATGCGGACGAAAGCGGACGCGAGCGAGCCAGCTACTGCTGCGCCGGCCATGGCTGCGGAGCTCTATCTGAAATCGCTCTCACTGCTCTTGTGCTCGTGAGTGTAGAATAGTGTGGGCAGAAGACCGTCGAACAAAGGTGAAGTACATACATTAATAAAAAAATATTAGGCGGTAAGTGATGTCCACGACTACTGGTCGTGCCCGTGACGCGGTTCTTCGTCTCCAAGCCCAAGGAAGCAACGAGGAAAAAGCGGAGAAGACAGGAGCAATATATAAATCTGCATTTGGTATCGTGAGGGCCACTGCATGGGAGACGGAGAACCCAACATCTTTTCTTTGCTTCGTCCATCAGTTGTTACCGTGAGGGATAATTCGTCATCCTTCATCTCTTATTATCGCCAAAACAATTAACAGGGCTGCATATGGATGCAAAGGGAGATAACCGGAACTTACATGCCTGCATCGTCGTTGCAATGGCACTATTTGTAGTCAGATTAAATTAACGAGCTGCTTTTGGTTAATATAATCAATCAGCTTTTGGCAAAAGGAGGCAATGTAACCCCGTCTTGGATTTCTCACAGGGGTTAATTCGTCGCTCCACCTTATCGCAAAACCATTAACAGGGCATGCATATGTCTGCAAGGCTTGCATATACCAGTATATATGTACTCTCTCTCCATACGGGATTTAGAGTTGTTTAGGATAGCGACACCGTCTCCAAAACTCAATTTTGACTTTTTGTTTTATAAAAACATTTATGAAAAAGTGATATGTGCATACTGTCATAAACCGGACGGATTCCGGGCGGTGACACGTGGCGGCTGCGGCTGGCTTGATGGCGGGGTGATGACGATCGGCGGCATGATGGCGTAGATAACGTAGGGTCGGCGATGAACAGCGAGTTCGGGAGGCGACGATGATGACGATAGCAGCTCGGGCGGCGTCGAGGAACGGCAAGGGCAGCGCCGGGCGCTGGCGCCGGCGCGGGCGGCGCACGTGAGGGTGGCAGGCGGCGCGGGCGGGTGGTGGGCGCGCGCAAATGAGAGAGAGAGCTAGGGTTGGAGAGCTGAAGTTGTTGGGTCTTACCCCTTTAATTTTTCTTACCGATTCCAACCGATTACAAGTCCCTTGTATTTATAGTCCGGGGAGAGCTAGGATGTCATCACTAAGTTGGTTATGAGCGGGTGACATTATTATTGGATTGAAGTGACCACAAATACATGACGAGGAAGTATGTTTTCATATGGGTGAAGAAAATGTTGTTTTCGATGTCCTAGTAAAGGATAGCTATTACTAACAAGGTTTGAATGACACCAGGATCAACTTATATGTGTGGAACTTGAGTAAGAAGAGTAATAGTATTAGGTTGCTAATTAATAAAGCTACTTTGGATAAAGAGAGTTATGATGTTCAACTAGAAGGCCTATATGATGGTTAAGGTACTTAAAAGGTTATGAAAGCTACTCCCTAGTGTCCCCTGGTCGATGTTATCTTAAGGGGGGTAGTGAATTGGTCTCTTCTGCTTGTTGCTCTCGGTTTATCTTGAAGATGTGAATTTGTCTCTTGGATTATCCCTTGTTTATGATCATCTATCCTTGATGAAGCTACTGTTGTTGGCCACCAGATGGTAGGAAGCTAGAGGTAAAAATATGGAGTTAGAAATTGGATATTGTGGATTAGAAACTGTTATGGCCTTGCCATTTGGAATTGTTGGGGACAAAGAAATGTCATACAGTTGATCGTTGGATGGTCTTTGTGAGAGGCATAAAGAAGAGTAGTGTGAGAGTAAGCTAGCACAAGACAAGTGGCTTGATAGTTGGAAGTTACCTTGGAGTTGATTGGAGTAAGGATAATAGGCATGCAAAGCAAGAAGGAACCCTAACCAAGAAAATGGAATTATTCGAGGAGTGACAACGATTTGTAGACGGAGTATCTCAATCTCTTCGATCTTTATCTTTCGAATCTCGGGACGAGATTCATCTTAAGGGGGTAGATTTGTAACACCCCAAATTTTGTTTTTTTTAAATAGATGAAAATTCTATTTAATATGTATTTGGGTGCTCATGAAAACATAAGAAAAGTAATATTTTCATTAAATTAAAATTTAATATAGGATTAGAAACATGTTTGTGCATACATGCTGGTGCATTTGGTTCATTGAAATGAGTGGGTTTTGTTCTGAATTCAAAGTGATTTCTAAATGGATTTGAAAAGAGCTTTAAAAAAAAAAAATACCTGAACTCTCCTCTGTTTCAAGCTGAAGGCCCAGTTCTCTCTCGTTGATACTTTATCTTATCTTTTCATTTATTTCCCTTGTTCGTTGGGCCAATGTTTTGGACCTGACGGAAATCTGTTTCATGAAGCAAATAACCAGCCCAATGCTGCTAGCATTGCAACTCATGCCACACGGACGACATCCAGGAACGTACGTGTCCCCAACTCTCTATCTATAAATAGCCATGAGTTGCTGGCCCTGGTTCTTTTCTTTCAAAACGAGCATCGTATGGCTGCCGCCGCCTTGTTTCGCATCTACCCTAGCCAGCGCCGCCTTTGCTCTCGCTCAAGCTCGCCGAGCCCTAGGCAGGTTTTCGCCGTTGCCGGCCATGAAGCCGTCGAGTTATTTACACCTGCCCGGCTACCATGCGTGTTGTGCTCTGCTCAGCCAGAGGAATCCAATCTGCCATGAACCATCTGCCAGTTCAGCCAACGTCCATCTCTTGCGGTTGAAGAACTCCGGTCATCTGTCGTTATTTGTCATCGGTGAGCACCTTATATGTGTTCTTATCTCCCACATCTACTTACATCTCTGCCTTGCTGCCGGCCATGCATCTGCATGCATGTTCATCACGTATGTCTAGGTCGTTCTATTTGTTTCACCTAAATCTCTTGTGACATCACAGAACTGACCACACCCCTGATGCTGTTGGAGGGATCATTAGCATCTCAAACATCTGTGCGCCGCCACAGGTCATCCACGTATCGCCGGCTGTATGTACGGTGAGCAAGCCACCACCGTGTATCTTTTTCCTATTCTCTTTATCTTATTATTATTATCTGAAAATTCAGTTAGCCATCGTCCGTTCTACGCTGTGGTTTTAGATCATCTCCGCTCGTGTCGAGCCCTAGGTAATCTTCCCGTGATCCAGCTACCTCCCTGTTTTTATACTATCGATGCCATATTGTTCTGTATACATGTATATATACACGTATATATGTTCCGTGCACAACAACGTGTAGCGCCTTTAGCCCTAGCTCTATTTCATCGCCGTCCATGGAGAGCATCTAGCGCTCTATTATGCAAAGTTCACATCAGTACACAGCTTCGAATCATGCTCTACACCGTGCATAGGTAGCTTGATGTCATCCTTGCTAACTCCATGACATCATGATGACATCATTTGTATTCTTGCCGTTTTCCTTTGCAGAAATAAATCCTAGAATACGATGGTAATACACATACATCCAATAATCTTGAGCCATCCATTCTTCAATATTTGGTCACCCAAACTTGCTGCATAGACCCTAAGCTACTCCAGTACCTGATCGTAGGCCATCCAGCAGCCAAACCAGATTTTATTTATTTTATTTCGAAATCAGTTTATTTACAGAACTGCCATCAGATTTCAAATGCTTATAACTTCTTCGTTTTAAATCCGATTTAGTCCATTCAAGTTTGCGTTAGATTCGTAATTTCGTAACCTATATGTTTATATCACTGTTAGGTCAGGTTTGAAACTTTTAAATTTCGAGATTATATTAGGTTTATTGTTTTCTTAATGTCAAACTTGTAAAATTCATATCTACGCCGTTTTAGTTCGATTCCGTGATCTTTACGTCTGCGCGTGATCGTAGTGACGTGTAGAATAGTTTTATAAGCTTTTCAAACTGTTTTTCCACTGTTGGTGTACTGTTCTAATTGTAGTCTTGTTTGCCATGCATGATTGGACCCATATGTTTGTCTCATTGTCGATTGGGAATGAGTAGACAAAGTGAGCTTTACGTTGATGATCTAGAAGAGGTTGATGATCAAGAAGGTTTTCTTTGGAAGCTTGGACTTGAAGAAAGGATCTCAATTTAAGGCAAGTATAGCATGGGACTATCCTTGTTACCTATTCACTTTAATCACTTAATCATATGCATGTGTCTAATTTGCCAACCTTAAGGACATCCTAGCCGATTATCTTGTTCATTGAATCCTATGGGTTATTGCATATGGGTAGTTCTTGCTAGTGCTCTACATAAATAATTTATGATGATATGAATGAATTTATGAAATGATGGTTAAGATATGAATGTTGTTAACATGGACTTTAGAGTCGGGCTCATGCTTTTACATGATGCCCCTGGACTCTCCGTAAGGACTTATCTGTTGTGATCATCCGGGATATACAAGACAGACTATCGGGGTCACATGGCTCGACTCTAGTTGTTCAAGGGTTTTACCTAACTTTGTTGGTGGTTTGCCGTAATTGGGAGAAACGGGTTGTAGCTCTGTTGGCCACTTAATATTTTTAGGAGGGCCTTTGAACGGCTTTATATGGTTTTCGTTTGTTTAGGAGTCGCGACCCTACCGTGGAAACCATGACCCGTAGTGAAAGTGTACACCTCTCGCAGCAGAGTTATTTAAACCGATATATCAGCCGTATTCGCGGTCATGAACGGCCTTGGAGACATCACGAATAGAGATGATGCGAGATATGGACATAAGATGATGATGGAACGAACGTTGACGATGAATTTGTCATGAGAACGATACCTATGATGATAATGTGGGCTAATGGGTTAAGCATAACTTAATGCTAAATAAATGCTAAAACTTTGATTTACTAAAATGCTTACCGTAGTTAAACCAGTGTCAAGCCTTTTGAGCCTCATAACCCCATGTTATGCTTGCGGAGTTCGACATGGCCTCACCCTTGCTATTTTTCCCACACCTCAGGATGAAGTTAGGCTTGTGATCAACCGGGCCGTCCGGTGGGTCCCTTTAAGATCGAGTGTCTTTCCGCCGTCCCGCTAGCCGAGGTTATTTTCTTGTTTCTTAAGTTTCGTTATATTTTAAGCATTGTGAATTGATACTCCATTTATTTGTAAACTATATGTGAGATTTGACTTCCAGGGCTCACATATAGCATCATCTGGTTTTGTTCTTAAAACCAAGTGTTACAAGGTGGTATCAGCTCCGTGCTGACTGTAGGACGCAAGCCTAGTTAGAATTGGACGTCTTTGCTTTGTTTCATCCTCGGTTGGTGCATATATTGCAAGACTGACACCTAAATCAACATGCTCAAGTGGAGTATAGATGCACTAAGTGGATGCATCCTAAGTATAAGAGTCATTGGAGCATAGAAGCACACATCACAAGGAGGGATATCCTGGGAAACACTATGAAAAGATGAAGGATGACAAGCGGAAGCGATTCCTAGACTTCTACCGAAAGTATTTTGCTTTGAGTTATGGATGATCCTAGTAGCGAGCAAGGTGAACAAATAAAGGAGATGGCTGTAACAATCCAAGTCCTCCATCATAAGTCGGAAGATAGTCAACTAGAGTTGGTAGAAGTAAGGAACATCATGAGAAAGCTCTTGATGAGATTGATGAGTGGAGAAGTCATGCTGGACTACCAAGGATTTATGATGTGGAGGACGTGTTCTCGCCCATCCACCTGCAAATGGTGTTACCCTAGATGTTGCTGCAATCACACCGTGTTTAAGTAGGAATTTATGCCCCTTATACAACAAAGCGTTAGTATCGCAAGTTTGAGTCAAATGATTGAAGTGTGAGCGAGGCATGTTAAATTGGTTTGTCATTATGCATATGTTTGTTTTGGATCTTTGTATTGAGTGCAATGATCTTGTGGGATTGCCTACAATTTCATTTAGTTCATAGGCTTAAGGTATAAGGATTTAGTGAAATAAATAGTTGGGTTTTCATTTTCTCTTGTTCTCTCTATCCTGTCCTTCTGGAGCAACCTGCAATGTTTCTGATATTCCTCCAATTTGGTTTGTGTAAAGTGGATGAAAATTTTATGGAAGAAACTAGACTTCTGTAGCTTTCCAATGACGTATCAACCACTTCAATATCTGTTATGAGCTATGAGATATTAATGTCACAAGTTGAAGTTTCTGTGCTGCCTGGAAGTTCTGAAGGGTTTCTGTTTTTGTTAATTTCGACCTCTTAAATGGCAGAATCAGGTAAAGTGGTCCACATTAAAGTTGTAGAGAATTTTATAAGCTTTCCAACGGTATAAACTACAGCTTCATCGGATTTATAGAATTGGAGCTAGAGGTGTTCTACTCTGCTGCTGTTTTTTTTTACTCGCGAGGAATATCAGATTATTTGTTCTGGCATATGCCCATGGATTTGATTTGGATGTCAAAAGATCATTAAGATGGATGACTCATAGAGGAGAGCACTTGAGCTACCCCTTGCTGTCCACTAGTAACCTTTTTTCTTAAGGGGGTAGCCACGTTGAAGAAGTTACAAGAAGAAGGTTGCATATATTCTAGCTTTTCACTTGACAGCATTAGCTATCTTATGAATGAGAAGTCAACATCAGGCATGGGAATCCGTCATTCAAGATTGACAATTTGTTGGAAAGTTTACAAGGAGTTTATGTGTTCGTCATGATTGGGTTTGTTTGAGTTATCACTTTGGAGTTCAACCTTCAACTCAAGACAAGTTTGCATTGAAGGCATAGGAACATAACATTGAACTTCTCTATAGTTAGTTCTACGATGAATTAGGTTGTACTTATAGAAACTTGGTGGCTGGGATTTTCTTAGAAAAGTTTTCTTCCTCGTGGTTATGGTATCTCTAATGGTGATTTTGCATGGAGAACTCAAGAGTGGCGTGCTGAGTTGCATGTTATAGATGGACTGGGCTACTCAAGAGTGATATCTTGGAAAAGATTCTACCATCTAGAATTGTAGAAGTCATTGCCGATGCCTTAGCAAAGAAGAGTTAAGCTAAGAAGATTAGGACGACACCACATGCTAAAAATTTGGATTCAAAGTTTGGGCAACTTAACTTCGAGAAAAGTCACTAATATTTGAAGTTGGAGGAATATTCTACTTTGGGATAAAAGATTCACAAAGGATGTCATCACTAAGTTGGTTATGAGCGGGGTGACATTATTATTGGATTGAAGTGACCACAAATACATGACGAGGAAGTATGTTTTCATATGGGTGAAGAAAATGTTGTTTTCGATGTCCTAGTAAAGGATAGCTATTACTAACAAGGTTTGAATGACACCGGGATCAACTTATATGTGTGGAACTTGAGTAAGAAGAGTAATAGTATTAGGTTGCTAATTAATAAAGCTACTTTGGATAAAGAGAGTTATGATGTTCAACTAGAAGGCCTATATGATGGTTAAGGTACTTAAAAGGTTATGAAAGCTACTCCCTAGTGTCCCCCGGTCGATGTTATCTTAAGGGGGGGTAGTGAATTGGTCTCTTCGCTTGTTGCTCTCGGTTTATCTTGAAGATGTGAATTTGTCTCTTGGATTATCCCTTGTTTATGATCATCTATCCTTGATGAAGCTACTGTTGTTGGCCACCAGATGGTAGGAAGCTAGAGGTAAAAATATGGAGTTAGAAATTGGATATTGTGGATTAGAAACTGTTATGGCCTTGCCATTTGGAATTGTTGGGGACAAAGAAATGTCATACAGTTGATCGTTGGATGGTCTTTGTGAGAGGCATAAAGAAGAGTAGTGTGAGAGTAAGCTAGCACAAGACAAGTGGCTTGATAGTTGGAAGTTACCTTGGAGTTGATTGGAGTAAGGATAATAGGCATGCAAAGCAAGAAGGAACCCTAACCAAGAAAATGGAATTATTCGAGGAGTGACAACGATTTGTAGACGGAGTATCTCAATCTCTTCGATCTTTATCTTTCGAATCTCGGGGACGAGATTCATCTTAAGGGGGTAGATTTGTAACACCCCAAATTTTTTTTTTTTAAATAGATGAAAATTCTATTTAATATGTATTTGGGTGCTCATGAAAACATAAGAAAAGTAATATTTTCATTAAATTAAAATTTAATATAGGATTAGAAACATGTTTGTGCATACATGCTGGTGCATTTGGTTCATTGAAATGAGTGGGTTTTGTTCTGAATTCAAAGTGATTTCTAAATGGATTTGAAAAGAGCTAAAAAAAAAAAAAATACCTGAACTCTCCTCTGTTTCAAGCTGAAGGCCCAGTTCTCTCTCGTTGATACTTTATCTTATCTTTTCATTTATTTCCCTTGTTCGTTGGGCCAATGTTTTGGACCTGACGGAAATCTGTTTCATGAAGCAAATAACCAGCCCAATGCTGCTAGCATTGCAACTCATGCCACACGGACGACATCCAGGAACGTACGTGTCCCCAACTCTCTATCTATAAATAGCCATGAGTTGCTGGCCCTGGTTCTTTTCTTTCAAAACGAGCATCGTATGGCTGCCGCCGCCTTGTTTCGCATCTACCCTAGCCAGCGCCGCCTTTGCTCTCGCTCAAGCTCGCCGAGCCCTAGGCAGGTTTTCGCCGTTGCCGGCCATGAAGCCGTCGAGTTATTTACACCTGCCCGGCTACCATGCGTGTTGTGCTCTGCTCAGCCAGAGGAATCCAATCTGCCATGAACCATCTGCCAGTTCAGCCAACGTCCATCTCTTGCGGTTGAAGAACTCCGGTCATCTGTCGTTATTTGTCATCGGTGAGCACCTTATATGTGTTCTTATCTCCCACATCTACTTACATCTCTGCCTTGCTGCCGGCCATGCATCTGCATGCATGTTCATCACGTATGTCTAGGTCGTTCTATTTGTTTCACCTAAATCTCTTGTGACATCACAGAACTGACCACACCCCTGATGCTGTTGGAGGGATCATTAGCATCTCAAACATCTGTGCGCCGCCACAGGTCATCCACGTATCGCCGGCTGTATGTACGGTGAGCAAGCCACCACCGTGTATCTTTTCCTATTCTCTTTATCTTATTATTATTATCTGAAAATTCAGTTAGCCATCGTCCGTTCTACGCTGTGGTTTTAGATCATCTCCGCTCGTGTCGAGCCCTAGGTAATCTTCCCGTGATCCAGCTACCTCCCTGTTTTTATACTATCGATGCCATATTGTTCTGTATACATGTATATATACACGTATATATGTTCCGTGCACAACAACGTGTAGCGCCTTTAGCCCTAGCTCTATTTCATCGCCGTCCATGGAGAGCATCTAGCGCTCTATTATGCAAAGTTCACATCAGTACACAGCTTCGAATCATGCTCTACACCGTGCATAGGTAGCTTGATGTCATCCTTGCTAACTCCATGACATCATGATGACATCATTTGTATTCTTGCCGTTTTCCTTTGCAGAAATAAATCCTAGAATACGATGGTAATACACATACATCCAATAATCTTGAGCCATCCATTCTTCAATATTTGGTCACCCAAACTTGCTGCATAGACCCTAAGCTACTCCAGTACCTGATCGTAGGCCATCCAGCAGCCAAACCAGATTTTATTTATTTTATTTCGAAATCAGTTTATTTACAGAACTGCCATCAGATTTCAAATGCTTATAACTTCTTCGTTTTAAATCCGATTTAGTCCATTCAAGTTGCGTTAGATTCGTAATTTCGTAACCTATATGTTTATATCACTGTTAGGTCAGGTTTGAAACTTTTAAATTTCGAGATTATATTAGGTTTATTGTTTTCTTAATGTCAAACTTGTAAAATTCATATCTACGCCGTTTTAGTTCGATTCGGTGATCTTTACGTCAGCGTGATCGTAGTGACGTGTAGAATAGTTTTATAAGCTTTTCAAACTGTTTTTCCACTGTTGGTGTACTGTTCTAATTGTAGTCTTGTTTGCCATGCATGATTGGACCCATATGTTTTGTCATTTTTGATTGGGAATGAGTAGACAAAGTGAGCTTTACGTTGATGATCTAGAAGAGGTTGATGATCAAGAAGGTTTTCTTTGGAAGCTTGGACTTGAAGAAAGGATCTCAATTTAAGGCAAGTATAGCATGGGACTATCCTTGTTACCTATTCACTTTAATCACTTAATCATATGCATGTGTCTAATTTGCCAACCTTAAGGACATCCTAGCCAGTTATCTTGTTCATTGAATCCTATGGGTTATTGCATATGGGTAGTTCTTGCTAGTGCTCTACATAAATAATTTATGATGATATGAATGAATTTATGAAATGATGGTTAAGATATGAATGTTGTTAACATGGACTTTAGAGTCGGGCTCATGCTTTTACATGATGCCCTGGACTCTCCGTAAGGACTTATCTGTTGTGATCATCCGGGATATACAGTACAGCTATGGGGGTCACATGGCTCTGACTCTAGTTGTTCAAGGGTTTTACCTAACTTTGTTGGTGGTTTGCCAGAATTGGGAGAAACGGGGTTGTAGCTCTGTTGGCCACTTAATATTTTTAGGAGGGCCTTTGAACGGCTTTATATGGTTTTCGTTTGTTTAGGGAGTCGCGACCCTACTCTGGTGGAAACCATGACCCGTAGTGAAAGTGTACACCTCTGCGCAGAGTTATTTAAACTGATATATCAGCCGTGTTCGCGGTCATGAACGGCCTTGGAGACATCACAGAATAGAGATGATAATTGAGATATGGACATAAGATGATGATGGAACCGAACGTTGACGATGGACTGTCATGAGAACGATACCTATGATGATAATGTGGGCTAATGGGTTAAGCATAACTTAATGCTAAATAAATGCTAAAACTTTGATTTACTAAAATGCTTACCGTAGTTAAACCAGTGTCAAGCCTTTTGAGCCTCATAACCCCATGTTATGCTTGCGGAGTTCGACATGGACTCACCCTTGCTATTTTCCCCACACCTCAGGATGAAGTTAGGCTTGTGATCAACCAGTCAGTCGGTCCCTGTGGAGTCTACACCAGAAGATCAGAGTGTCTTTCCGCTGTCTGCTAGCTGAGGTTATTTTCTTGTTTCTTAAGTTTCGTTATATTTTAAGCATTGTGAATTGATACTCCATTTATTTGTAAACTATATGTGAGATTTGACTTCCAGGGCTCACATATAGCATCATCTGGTTTTGTTCTTAAAACCAAGTGTTACAAGGTGGTATCAGCTCCGTGCTGACTGTAGGACGCAAGCCTAGTTAGAATTGGACGTCTTTGCTTTGTTTCATCCTCGGTTGGTGCATATATTGCAAGACTGACACCTAAATCAACATGCTCAAGTGGAGTATAGATGCACTAAGTGGATGCATCCTAAGTATAAGAGTCATTGGAGCATAGAAGCACACATCACAAGGAGGGATATCCTGGGAAACACTATGAAAAGATGAAGGATGACAAGCGGAAGCGATTCCCTAGACTTCTACCGAGTATTTTGCTTTGAGTTATGGATGATCCTAGTAGCGAGCAAGGTGAACAAATAAAGGAGATGGCTGTAACAATCCAAGTCCTCCATCATAAGCTGGAAGATAGTCAACTAGAGTTGGTAGAAGTAAGGAACATCATGAGAAAGCTCTTGATGAGATTGATGAGTGGAGAAGTCATGCTGGACTACCAAGGATTTATGATGTGGAGGACGTGTTCTGCCCATCCACCTGCAAATGGTGTTACCCTAGATGTTGCTGCAATCACACCGTGTTTAAGTAGGAATTTATGCCCCTTATACAACAAAGCGTTAGTATCGCAAGTTTGAGTCAAATGATTGAAGTGTGAGCATTTACTGTTAAATTGGTTTGTCATTATGCATATGTTTGTTTTGGATCTTTGTATTGAGTGCAATGATCTTGTGGGATTGCCTACAATTTCATTTAGTTCATAGGCTTAAGGTATAAGGATTTAGTGAAATAAATAGTTGGGTTTTCATTTTCTCTTGTTCTCTCTATCCTGTCCTTCTGGAGCAACCTGCAATGTTTCTGATATTCCTCCAATTTGGTTTGTGTAAAGTGGATGAAAATTTTATGGAAGAAACTAGACTTCTGTAGCTTTCCAATGACGTATCAACCACTTCAATATCTGTTATGAGCTATGAGATATTAATGTCACAAGTTGAAGTTTCTGTGCTGCCTGGAAGTTCTGAAGGGTTTCTGTTTTTGTTAATTTCGACCTCTTAAATGGCAGAATCAGGTAAAGTGGTCCACATTAAAGTTGTAGAGAATTTTATAAGCTTTCCAACGGTATAAACTACAGCTTCATCGGATTTATAGAATTGGAGCTAGAGGTGTTCTACTCTGCTGCTGTTTTTTTTTACTCGCGAGGAATATCAGATTATTTGTTCTGGCATATGCCCATGGATTTGATTTGGATGTCAAAAGATCATTAAGATGGATGACTCATAGAGGAGAGCACTTGAGCTACCCCTTGCTGTCCACTAGTAACCTTTTCTTAAGGGGGGTAGCCACGTTGAAGAAGTTACAAGAAGAAGGTTGCATATATTCTAGCTTTTCACTTGACAGCATTAGCTATCTTATGAATGAGAAGTCAACATCAGGCATGGGAATCCGTCATTCAAGATTGACAATTTGTTGGAAAGTTTACAAGGAGTTTATGTGTTCGTCATGATTGGGTTTGTTTGAGTTATCACTTTGAGTTCAACCTTCAACTCAAGACAAGTTTGCATTGAAGGCATAGGAACATAACATTGAACTTCTCTATAGTTAGTTCTACGATGAATTAGGTTGTACTTATAGAAACTTGGTGGCTGGGATTTTCTTAGAGAAGTTTTCTTCCTCGTGGTTATGGTATCTCTAATGGTGATTTTGCATGGAGAACTCAAGAGTGGCGTGCTGAGTTGCATGTTATAGATGGACTGGGCTACTCAAGAGTGATATCTTGGAAAAGATTCTACCATCTAGAATTGTAGAAGTCATTGCCGATGCCTTAGCAAAGAAGAGTTAAGCTAAGAAGATTCGGACGACACCACATGCTAAAAATTTGGATTCAAAGTTTGGGCAACTTAACTTCAGAAAAGTCACTAATATTTGAAGTTGGAGGAATATTCTACTTTGGGATAAAAGATTCACAAAGGATGTCATCACTAAGTTGGTTATGAGCGGGTGACATTATTATTGGATTGAAGTGACCACAAATACATGACGAGGAAGTATGTTTTCATATGGGTGAAGAAAATGTTGTTTTCGATGTCCTAGTAAAGGATAGCTATTACTAACAAGGTTTGAATGACACCAGGATCAACTTATATGTGTGGAACTTGAGTAAGAAGAGTAATAGTATTAGGTTGCTAATTAATAAAGCTACTTTGGATAAAGAGAGTTATGATGTTCAACTAGAAGGCCTATATGATGGTTAAGGTACTTAAAAGGTTATGAAAGCTACTCCCTAGTGTCCCCTCGGTCGATGTTATCTTAAGGGGGGTAGTGAATTGGTCTCTTTCGCTTGTTGCTCTCGGTTTATCTTGAAGATGTGAATTTGTCTCTTGGATTATCCCTTGTTTATGATCATCTATCCTTGATGAAGCTACTGTTGTTGGCCACCAGATGGTAGGAAGCTAGAGGTAAAAATATGGAGTTAGAAATTGGATATTGTGGATTAGAAACTGTTATGGCCTTGCCATTTGGAATTGTTGGGGACAAAGAAATGTCATACAGTTGATCGTTGGATGGTCTTTATGAGAGGCATAAAGAAGAGTAGTGTGAGAGTAAGCTAGCACAAGACAAGTGGCTTGATAGTTGGAAGTTACCTTGGAGTTGATTGGAGTAAGGATAATAGGCATGCAAAGCAAGAAGGAACCCTAACCAAGAAAATGGAATTATTCGAGGAGTGACAACGATTTGTAGACGGAGTATCTCAATCTCTTCGATCTTTATCTTTTCGAATCTCGGGACGAGATTCATCTTAGGGGGTAGATTTGTAACACCCCAAATTTTGTTTTTTTAAATAGATGAAAATTCTATTTAATATGTATTTGGGTGCTCATGAAAACATAAGAAAAGTAATATTTTCATTAAATTAAAATTTAATATAGGATTAGAAACATGTTTGTGCATACATGCTGGTGCATTTGGTTCATTGAAATGAGTGGGTTTTGTTCTGAATTCAAAGTGATTTCTAAATGGATTTGAAAAGAGCTTTGAAAAAAAAATACCTGAACTCTCCTCTGTTTCAAGCTGAAGGCCCAGTTCTCTCTCGTTGATACTTTATCTTATCTTTTCATTTATTTCCCTTGTTCGTTGGGCCAATGTTTTGGACCTGACGGAAATCTGTTTCATGAAGCAAATAACCAGCCCAATGCTGCTAGCATTGCAACTCATGCCACACGGACGACATCCAGGAACGTACGTGTCCCCAACTCTCTATCTATAAATAGCCATGAGTTGCTGGCCCTGGTTCTTTTCTTTCAAAACGAGCATCGTATGGCTGCCGCCGCCTTGTTTCGCATCTACCCTAGCCAGCGCCGCCTTTGCTCTCGCTCAAGCTCGCCGAGCCCTAGGCAGGTTTTCGCCGTTGCCGGCCATGAAGCCGTCGAGTTATTTACACCTGCCCGGCTACCATGCGTGTTGTGCTCTGCTCAGCCAGAGGAATCCAATCTGCCATGAACCATCTGCCAGTTCAGCCAACGTCCATCTCTTGCGGTTGAAGAACTCCGGTCATCTGTCGTTATTTGTCATCGGTGAGCACCTTATATGTGTTCTTATCTCCCACATCTACTTACATCTCTGCCTTGCTGCCGGCCATGCATCTGCATGCATGTTCATCACGTATGTCTAGGTCGTTCTATTTGTTTCACCTAAATCTCTTGTGACATCACAGAACTGACCACACCCCTGATGCTGTTGAGGGGATCATTAGCATCTCAAACATCTGTGCGCCGCCACAGGTCATCCACGTATCGCCGGCTGTATGTACGGTGAGCAAGCCACCACCGTGTATCTTTTTCCTATTCTCTTTATCTTATTATTATTATCTGAAAATTCAGTTAGCCATCGTCCGTTCTGCGCTGTGGTTTTAGATCATCTCCGCTCGTGTCGAGCCCTAGGTAATCTTCCCGTGATCCAGCTACCTCCCTGTTTTTATCCTATCGATGCCATATTGTTCTGTATACATGTATATATACACATATATATGTTCCGTGCACAACAACGTGTAGCGCCTTTAGCCCTAGCTCTATTTCATCGCCGTCCATGGAGAGCATCTAGCGCTCTATTATGCAAAGTTCACATCAGTACACAGCTTCGAATCATGCTCTACACCGTGCATAGGTAGCTTGATGTCATCCTTGCTAACTCCATGACATCATGATGACATCATTTGTATTCTTGCCGTTTTCCTTTGCAGAAATAAATCCTAGAATACGATGGTAATACACATACATCCAATAATCTTGAGCCATCCATTCTTCAATATTTGGTCACCCAAACTTGCTGCATAGACCTAAGCTACTCCAGTACCTGATCGTAGGCCATCCAGCAGCCAAACCAGATTTTATTTATTTTATTTCGAAATCAGTTTATTTACAGAACTGCCATCAGATTTCAAATGCTTATAACTTCTTCGTTTTAAATCCGATTTAGTCCATTCAAGTTGCGTTAGATTCGTAATTTCGTAACCTATATGTTTATATCACTGTTAGGTCAGGTTTGAAACTTTTAAATTTCGAGATTATATTAGGTTTATTGTTTTCTTAATGTCAAACTTGTAAAATTCATATCTACGCCGTTTTAGTTCCGATTTCGGTGATCTTTACGTCTAGCGTGTTCGTAGTGACGTGTAGAATAGTTTTATAAGCTTTTCAAACTGTTTTTCCACTGTTGGTGTACTGTTCTAATTGTAGTCTTGTTTGCCATGCATGATTGGACCCATATGTTTTGTGCATGGGTTGATTGGGAATGAGTAGACAAAGTGAGCTTTACGTTGATGATCTAGAAGAGGTTGATGATCAAGAAGGTTTTCTTTGGAAGCTTGGACTTGAAGAAAGGATCTCAATTTAAGGCAAGTATAGCATGGGACTATCCTTGTTACCTATTCACTTTAATCACTTAATCATATGCATGTGTCTAATTTGCCAACCTTAAGGACATCCTAGCCAGTTATCTTGTTCATTGAATCCTATGGGTTATTGCATATGGGTAGTTCTTGCTAGTGCTCTACATAAATAATTTATGATGATATGAATGAATTTATGAAATGATGGTTAAGATATGAATGTTGTTAACATGGACTTTAGAGTCGGGCTCATGCTTTTACATGATGCCCCTGGACTCTCCGTAAGGACTTATCTGTTGTGATCATCAGGGATATACTGATGCAGCTATGGGGGTCACATGGCTCGACTCTAGTTGTTCAAGGGTTTTACCTAACTTTGTTGGTGGTTTGCCGTAATTGGGAGAAACGGGGTTGTAGCTCTGTTGGCCACTTAATATTTTTAGGAGGGCCTTTGAGCGGCTTTATATGGTTTTCGTTTGTTTAGGGAGTCGCGACCCTACGGTGGAAACCATGACCCGTAGTGAAAGTGTACACCTCTGCTTGCAGAGTTATTTAAACCGATATATCAGCCGTGTTCGCGGTCATGAACGGCCTTGGAGACATCACGTAAGAATAGAGATGATAATTGAGATATGGACATAAGATGATGATGATGGAACTGAACGTTGACGATGGACCGTCATGAGAACGATACCTATGATGATAATGTGGGCTAATGGGTTAAGCATAACTTAATGCTAAATAAATGCTAAAACTTTGATTTACTAAAATGCTTACCGTAGTTAAACCAATTTGTCAAGCCTTTTGAGCCTCATAACCCCATGTTATGCTTGCGGAGTTCGACATGGACTCACCCTTGCTATTTTCCCCACACCTCGGGATGAAGTTAGGCTTGTGATCAACCGGTCGGTCGGTCCTCGTGGAGTCTACACCGAGAAGATCGAGTGTCTTTCCTTTGTCGCTAGCCGAGGTTATTTTCTTGTTTCTTAAGTTTCGATTTATATTTTAAGCATTGTGAATTGATACTCCATTTATTTGTAAACTATATGTGAGATTTGACTTCCGGGGCTCACATATAGCATCATCTGGTTTTGTTCTTAAAACCAAGTGTTACAAGGTGGTATCACTCCGTCTCGACCGTAGGGACATAAGCCTAGTTAGAATTGGACGTCTTTGCTTTGTTTCATCCTCGGTTGGTGCATATATTGCAAGACCGACACCTAAATCAACATGCTCAAGTGGAGTATAGATGCACTAAGTGGATGCATCCTAAGTATAAGAGTCACTGGAGCATAGAAGCACACATCACAAGGAGGGATATCCCGGGAAACACTATGAAAAGATGAAGGATGACAAGCGAAAGCGATTCCCTAGACTTCTACCGAGTATTTTGCTTTGAGTTATGGATGATCCTAGTAGCGAGCAAGGTGAACAAATAAAGGAGATGGCTGTAACAATCCAAGTCCTCCATCATAAGCTGGAAGATAGTCAACTAGAGTTGGTAGAAGTAAGGAACATCATGAGAAAGCTCTTGATGAGATTGATGAGTGGAGAAGTCATTGGACTACCAAGGATTTATGATGTGGAGGACGTGTTCTGCCCATCCACCTGCAAATGGTGTTACCCTAGATGTTGCTGCAATCACACCGTGTTTAAGTAGGAATTTATGCCCCTTATACAACAAAAGCGTTAGTATCGCAAGTTTGAGTCAAATGATTGAAGTGTGAGCATTTACTGTTAAATTGGTTTGTCATTATGCATATGTTTGTTTTGGATCTTTGTATTGAGTGCAATGATCTTGTGGGATTGCCTACAATTTCATTTAGTTCATAGGCTTAAGGTATAAGGATTTAGTGAAATAAATAGTTGGGTTTTCATTTTCTCTTGTTCTCTCTATCCTGTCCTTCTGGAGCAACCTGCAATGTTTCTGATATTCCTCCAATTTGGTTTGTGTAAAGTGGATGAAAATTTTATGGAAGAAACTAGACTTCTGTAGCTTTCAATGACGTATCAACCACTTCAATATCTGTTATGAGCTATGAGATATTAATGTCACAAGTTGAAGTTTCTGTGCTGCCTGGAAGTTCTGAAGGGTTTCTGTTTTTGTTAATTTCGACCTCTTAAATGGCAGAATCAGGTAAAGTGGTCCACATTAAAGTTGTAGAGAATTTTATAAGCTTTCCAACGGTATAAACTACAGCTTCATCGGATTTATAGAATTGGAGCTAGAGGTGTTCTACTCTGCTGCTGTTTTTTTTTTTACTCATGAGGAATATCAGATTATTTGTTCTGGCATATGCCCATGGATTTGATTTGGATGTCAAAAGATCATTAAGATGGATGACTCATAGAGGAGAGCACTTGAGCTACCCCTTGCTGTCCACTAGTAACCTTTTCTTAAGGGGGGTAGCCACGTTGAAGAAGTTACAAGAAGAAGGTTGCATATATTCTAGCTTTTCACTTGACAGCATTAGCTATCTTATGAATGAGAAGTCAACATCAGGCATGGGAATCCGTCATTCAAGATTGACAATTTGTTGGAAAGTTTACAAGGAGTTTATGTGTTCGTCATGATTGGGTTTGTTTGAGTTATCACTTTGGAGTTCAACCTTCAACTCAAGACAAGTTTGCATTGAAGGCATAGGAACATAACATTGAACTTCTCTATAGTTAGTTCTACGATGAATTAGGTTGTACTTATAGAAACTTGGTGGCTGGGATTTTCTTAGAGAAGTTTTCTTCCTCGTGGTTATGGTATCTCTAATGGTGATTTTGCATGGAGAACTCAAGAGTGGCGTGCTGAGTTGCATGTTATAGATGGATTTGGGCTACTCAAGAGTGATATCTTGGAAAAGATTCTACCATCTAGAATTGTAGAAGTCATTGCCGATGCCTTAGCAAAGAAGAGTTAAGCTAAGAAGATTCGGACGACACCACATGCTAAAAATTTGATTCAAAGTTTGGGCAACTTAACTTCAGAAAAGTCACTAATATTTGAAGTTGGAGGAATATTCTACTTTGGGATAAAAGATTCACAAAGGATGTCATCACTAAGTTGGTTATGAGCGGGTGACATTATTATTGGATTGAAGTGACCACAAATACATGACGAGGAAGTATGTTTTCATATGGGTGAAGAAAATGTTGTTTTCGATGTCCTAGTAAAGGATAGCTATTACTAACAAGGTTTGAATGACACGGGATCAACTTATATGTGTGGAACTTGAGTAAGAAGAGTAATAGTATTAGGTTGCTAATTAATAAAGCTACTTTGGATAAAGAGAGTTATGATGTTCAACTAGAAGGCCTATATGATGGTTAAGGTACTTAAAAGGTTATGAAAGCTACTCCCTAGTGTCCCTCGGTCGATGTTATCTTAAGGGGGTAGTGAATTGGTCTCTTCGCTTGTTGCTCTCGGTTTATCTTGAAGATGTGAATTTGTCTCTTGGATTATCCCTTGTTTATGATCATCTATCCTTGATGAAGCTACTGTTGTTGGCCACCAGATGGTAGGAAGCTAGAGGTAAAAATATGGAGTTAGAAATTGGATATTGTGGATTAGAAACTGTTATGGCCTTGCCATTTGGAATTGTTGGGGACAAAGAAATGTCATACAGTTGATCGTTGGATGGTCTTTATGAGAGGCATAAAGAAGAGTAGTGTGAGAGTAAGCTAGCACAAGACAAGTGGCTTGATAGTTGGAAGTTACCTTGGAGTTGATTGGAGTAAGGATAATAGGCATGCAAAGCAAGAAGGAACCCTAACCAAGAAAATGGAATTATTCGAGGAGTGACAACGATTTGTAGACGGAGTATCTCAATCTCTTCGATCTTTATCTTTCGAATCTCGGGGACGAGATTCATCTTTAGGGGGTAGATTTGTAACACCCCAAATTTTGTTTTTAAATAGATGAAAATTCTATTTAATATGTATTTGGGTGCTCATGAAAACATAAGAAAAGTAATATTTTCATTAAATTAAAATTTAATATAGGATTAGAAACATGTTTGTGCATACATGCTGGTGCATTTGGTTCATTGAAATGAGTGGGTTTTGTTCTGAATTCAAAGTGATTTCTAAATGGATTTGAAAAGAGCTTTGAAAAAAATACCTGAACTCTCCTCTGTTTCAAGCTGAAGGCCCAGTTTCTCTCGTTGATACTTTATCTTATCTTTTCATTTATTTCCCTTGTTCGTTGGGCCAATGTTTTGGACCTGACGGAAATCTGTTTCATGAAGCAAATAACCAGCCCAATGCTGCTAGCATTGCAACTCATGCCACACGGACGACATCCAGGAACGTACGTGTCCCCAACTCTCTATCTATAAATAGCCATGAGTTGCTGGCCCTGGTTCTTTTCTTTCAAAACGAGCATCGTATGGCTGCCGCTGCCTTGTTTCGCATCTACCCTAGCCAGCGCCGCCTTTGCTCTCGCTCAAGCTCGCCGAGCCCTAGGCAGGTTTTTCGCCGTTGCCGGCCATGAAGCCGTCGAGTTATTTACACCTGCCCGGCTACCATGCGTGTTGTGCTCTGCTCAGCCAGAGGAATCCAATCTGCCATGAACCATCTGCCAGTTCAGCCAACGTCCATCTCTTGCGGTTGAAGAACTCCGGTCATCTGTCGTTATTTGTCATCGGTGAGCACCTTATATGTGTTCTTATCTCCCACATCTACTTACATCTCTGCCTTGCTGCCGGCCATGCATCTGCATGCATGTTCATCACGTATGTCTAGGTCGTTCTATTTGTTTCACCTAAATCTCTTGTGACATCACAGAACTGACCACACCCCTGATGCTGTTGGAGGGGATCATTAGCATCTCAAACATCTGTGCGCCGCCACAGGTCATCCACGTATCGCCGGCTGTATGTACGGTGAGCAAGCCACCACCGTGTATCTTTTCCTATTCTCTTTATCTTATTATTATTATCTGAAAATTCAGTTAGCCATCGTCCGTTCTGCGCTGTGGTTTTAGATCATCTCCGCTCGTGTCGAGCCCTAGGTAATCTTCCCGTGATCCAGCTACCTCCCTGTTTTTATACTATCGATGCCATATTGTTCTGTATACATGTATATATACACGTATATATGTTCCGTGCACAACAACGTGTAGCGCCTTTAGCCCTAGCTCTATTTCATCGCCGTCCATGGAGAGCATCTAGCGCTCTATTATGCAAAGTTCACATCAGTACACAGCTTCGAATCATGCTCTACACCGTGCATAGGTAGCTTGATGTCATCCTTGCTAACTCCATGACATCATGATGACATCATTTGTATTCTTGCCGTTTTCCTTTGCAGAAATAAATCCTAGAATACGATGGTAATACACATACATCCAATAATCTTGAGCCATCCATTCTTCAATATTTGGTCACCCAAACTTGCTGCATAGACCCTAAGCTACTCCAGTACCTGATCGTAGGCCATCCAGCAGCCAAACCAGATTTTATTTATTTTATTTCGAAATCAGTTTATTTACAGAACTGCCATCAGATTTCAAATGCTTATAACTTCTTCGTTTTAAATCCGATTTAGTCCATTCAAGTTGCGTTAGATTCGTAATTTCGTAACCTATATGTTTATATCACTGTTAGGTCAGGTTTGAAACTTTTAAATTTCGAGATTATATTAGGTTTATTGTTTTCTTAATGTCAAACTTGTAAAATTCATATCTACGCCGTTTTAGTTCCGATTTCGGTGATCTTTACGTCTGCGTGTTCGTAGTGACGTGTAGAATAGTTTTATAAGCTTTTCAAACTGTTTTTCCACTGTTGGTGTACTGTTCTAATTGTAGTCTTGTTTGCCATGCATGATTGGACCCATATGTTTGTCTGTTGCTGATTGGGAATGAGTAGACAGTGAGCTTTACGTTGATGATCTAGAAGAGGTTGATGATCAAGAAGGTTTTCTTTGGAAGCTTGGACTTGAAGAAAGGATCTCAATTTAAGGCAAGTATAGCATGGGACTATCCTTGTTACCTATTCACTTTAATCACTTAATCATATGCATGTGTCTAATTTGCCAACCTTAAGGACATCCTAGCCAGTTATCTTGTTCATTGAATCCTATGGGTTATTGCATATGGGTAGTTCTTGCTAGTGCTCTACATAAATAATTTATGATGATATGAATGAATTTATGAAATGATGGTTAAGATATGAATGTTGTTAACATGGACTTTAGAGTCGGGCTCATGCTTTTACATGATGCCCCTGGACTCTCCGTAAGGACTTATCTGTTGTGATCATCAGGGATATACAAGATACAGCTATGGGGGTCACATGGCTCGACTCTAGTTGTTCAAGGGTTTTACCTAACTTTGTTGGTGGTTTGCCAGAATTGGGAGAAACGGGGTTGTAGCTCTGTTGGCCACTTAATATTTTTAGGAGGGCCTTTGAGCGGCTTTATATGGTTTTCGTTTGTTTAGGGAGTCGCGACCCTACTGCGGTGGAAACCATGACCCGTAGTGAAAGTGTACACCTCTGCGCAGAAGTTATTTAAACCGATATATCAGCCCGTGTTCGCGGCCATGAACGGCCTTGGAGACATCACGGAATAGAGATGATACTTGAGATATGGACATAAGATGATGATGGAACCGAACGTTGACGATGGACTGTCATGAGAACGATACCTATGATGATAATGTGGGCTAATGGGTTAAGCATAACTTAATGCTAAATAAATGCTAAAACTTTGATTTACTAAAATGCTTACCGTAGTTAAACCAGTGTCAAGCCTTTTGAGCCTCAACCCCATGTTATGCTTGCGGAGTTCGACATGGACTCACCCTTGCTATTTTCCCCCACACCTCGGGATGAAGTTAGGCTTGTGATCAACCGGTCGGTCGGTCCTCGTGGAGTCTACACCGAGAAGATCGAGTGTCTTTCCATTCGTCGCTAGCTGAGGTTATTTTCTTGTTTCTTAAGTTTCGTTATATTTTAAGCATTGTGAATTGATACTCCATTTATTTGTAAACTATATGTGAGATTTGACTTCGGGGCTCACATATAGCATCATCCGTTTTGTTCTTAAAACCAAGTGTTACATTACCTATACACTAGTCTGTCACCCTAGCAATAACGCGGCTCAAAAAGAAATGCGGGTATGGTATTCTTGAAAGGTCTTGATAAAAGAATGAACATGATATACGCAAGCGCATAGATAGAAATACCATCGTAGCACTTCACCGGGAGTAATCCAGGTATCATATTTATATTTTACCACAGGGGAAGGAGAGTCTATGGAAAGTAGAGAGAAAAGGGTATCTAATGATTTAGGAAGTGATTTACTTATGAGATCCACTTACGGTTGTATAATGCGAGTAGCCATATGCATCTAACATTACTCAACAGGATAAGTCACAAGATAAAGATATTTATATAAATGATAACTACCCAAGTCTAAGATCATCATATGCCAATAGTATCATACGAGCTATTAGCATGTTATAGAAAGAACAAAAAGAATATTCCTAAGATACTCCTAATCATATGTCAATGAATACTACAATTAGTGCAATGCATCTAGCTATCATGGCAAGCTTGCTTTACATCTACACATGGCAAGCATTACCAATAACAACCAAGGACAAAACTTGATCATTACGATAATTATAAGCTCGACTAGTCCTACATTCGGAGGGTAGATTACAAAGGACTCAACAGATTGCATCACTCCCGCGATCTACCACACGGCCCGAATGTAGGGTGCAATTGCAGATAAACGTTGTATAAACACCACATTTACACATTGCTTATCACCCACATAGTGATCATCTACGTGGATGCTATACAATTCCATGCATAAGATATAAGACAAACTCACTAAACTAAACATATAATCATAGCATGCATAAACACATATCAATAAGAATATAATCATTATATAGATCAAAGTCATAATATTAGTGTATCAATAATAATACTTTACAGATCGAATACAAGAGCGAAGTCACAAGAACGATGCTCCTTCTACTACTTGACTATCGGGAACTCAAGATGAACTTGATCTTCAACTAGAACTAGCTAGATAGCTAACTACTTCTAGTATGATGAACTAGGGCTTAGGTCTAGACTTGGTTGGACTTGATGATGAACTAGTATGAGTTGATAATGAGTTGATTATGAATTAGTTGTTAGCCCAGGGTCATTTGGTCTTCTTATATAGGACTTGGCGATGAATGTGGACCCTTGGATCAAACCGACCTTCAATAACGGTGTAGATACAACCTCAAGGTCGGTGGTAAACCGACATAAAAATGTGAGGGCGACCGGGTGGGACCCACCTGGTGGCCGGCCTAGTTGGCACTGGCGGCCGCCGGGTGGCATACCACCTCGGCTTCCCTGTTTCTTCTGGTGTCCTCTGGTACCTTCTAGAGTGTTTTAGTCCACTTTCGGGTTGAGTTACTTCACGGTCAAGTCTTGTCATCATATGTCTTGTATATTCGAACTTTCTCCATTCTTCTCTGCAATTATCCGTTAAGTCTCCGGAAAGTCACAGAATACCAAAACTCGTGGAAATATATTAGTTAGACCCTAGACTTATGTTGGTCTTTAACTTGAGCCCTTATTTCATGTTAATTGACTTATAAAATTATGCTATAACAGGTGTCAACAAGCTCCCCCAAGCTTACCTCTTGCTAGTCTCTAGCAAGACACATGATATTATATTAAACTACTTACTTGGATCAGGAGTTGCTGCAACGCTATCACACCTTAAAAGTACACATGCTTTCAAACAAAATTTCTCTCCAGATAAGAATAAACTTTTCAAAACTTCAACTTACCCTTATTACCTTTTTACCTTTTGGGGCTTATAACCTTTTCTTCAATCTTGGGTAATTGAAAGATAGAAAACGATCAAGTCGTTAACCTGTATCTCAAATTCTTTTGATGAACTGTCCTTGGGGAGTTTTTGCTGGTTTTCAAATAAAACTCAAAGTTCCCCAGTATGACTCTCTCTAATCTCTCATTTGTGGTATTTGTGGATCCTCTCTAAGGCAATAATTAAGGTAGTGTTGCCTTTCTCTCATAATATGTAGTATTTTTGGCTAAGGCAGTAGCACACTATGCCTTCTTCTCTCTCACCCTATATCTAAGGCTTATATCTGGAGCTCATAGGTAGGAGAAAACTAAATTTACTTACTAAGCATATATTGTAAATTCAAGCAATGGATCCAAAGTTACAAGTCATACTAATCAAGTGGTGCATGTGTATGATGGATAGAATATAGATGGTAGGGGAATATATATAGTAGAGTGTATGGAATGAATGATGAGAAATCTTACTTTTGCTCCTTGAGGAATCTTCTCTCTTTTGGAATTTGGAAACTCTGTAGAGAACCTGGGTTGTATCTTTTTCTTTCTTTATTTTTCTTTTATGGAGAGGCGAGCATCTAAGTACCCATTGTTTTCAGCGGACACTTGTCCATTTTTTAACTCTCCTTTATTCTTTCTTTTTCTTAGGGAGGTAGGCTCTACTCGCCCGTAGGACACTTGTCCATTTTTCATCTCCCTTTTCTCCTTTTTTTTAATCTACAACCCAAATCTCTTTTGCAATAACTTTTGAGAGGTAAACAAATGTAATGGAGCTTTTTGTAAGATATTGGCTAGCAATGAATGAGTGAATAGGTATAGGGAATATTTTTGGTTGCTCTCTCCTAAGATAGGAGTAGAACATTTTTGCTGGCTAAAGTGAATGGATAATGGTATATATATAGTGGGTGTATATGTGGTGGATGCATACTTCCAAGGTGGAAATAGCATATAAGTGAGTGGAGTCGAGTGGAGTGGAATATAGTGAAGTGGAATGAGTGGAGTAGAGTGTACATGATCAGCATGACGAGTTTCTAAGGGTCGACAAAAATTGAACAAACTCAATGCAAAGCAAGCAGCCTATATATATATCAAAAGGGTTTTCCTAATCTAGGGAGCATGTATATATGGCTGTGGTAGGAGGTTCACACTCTTGTCACACAGGAACTTATCATGTGCATTTTTCAATTTTTCAAAATATAAATCTCCAGAAATCTAGTGTCACTAGGAGTAAGATCAAATAGCAGCTCAGACTATCATATATCATATCCGTCAATTATCTAGACTTTAGAGCAAGCGTTTGCAACCCACAGGTTTCAGGTTTAGAGTAAATATCAAATCAAAGTAATTTTGCAAATGGAGCTCAAGAGAAATTAAGCTTGAAAGCTAGGTACTAAAAAGTATAACAACAGAGCAACTATTCATCATCTCCATGTTGGTAGATTTTGGGGTTCATTTTAGTTGAGCAAAGTAAACTTAGTGAGCACTCTCTCTTGATCCTTTTATTCACACTCTAACAAAAGACTCTTTAAACAACTAGACTTTATAAAACTAGACTCTTAACAAACTTTCTAGCAAACAAAATACTTAACTAATAATATTACTATAATATAGATAGATAGTAAGATACTTATACGGATAATTGGGGTTGCACTCCCCAAGCTAGATTGGAGTGTAATCTTCAATGATGTAGAAGTTGAGGTAGTTGGCGACAAGGGTGGCACCTAGTATATCTCTTCTCCTCTTGAATTCTGCTAATCTCAAATAGACAACAAAGCTAGTGGAACTTGATTAAGCATTAGGGGTTAGCCACATTGCTTTTAGGTTGCCTGGGATATATTTTTGAATTTTTATTTTTTATATGCAAGAAAAGATAAAGTACTTATGCATCTTTATTTTATTATATTTTTTTATGCCACCATAGCAAATATCCTAGAGGTGTTTAAGCCTCGGGGATATTAGCATGGGGCTTATAGGTTTTCACAAAACAAAATACAAAATATTTTTGTTGTTTTCAAATGCGAGATATGAGATACTAAAAGATAAACATGATATGGAAAGTTAAATATGCAATGCGGGGGTTTACATATGGATAACTTACCGAGTTACCTTTCGGCGAGGATTCGGCGTTTAGATTCCTCCGAACAGGACTTCAAGTTCTGCTCTTCACTCCCATGGTATATCAGTTGTCACAATCGGTGGCACTGATTATTCTATAGTCTCTTCTGATGATGTTCTGGGAGATGTCTTCTTCTTCCTCCATCTCTGTTTAGATGATGAGCTCTTCTCTGGAGTACTTGATTCTATTTTCTCTATGGATGTATTAGGTGTAATAGATTTAATTTCTTCACTTACCTTTAATTCTTCTAGATTTTTTGATCCACCGTCTATTATGGCGGCGACGAGCTGTCCTGCTTTTCTGGGTCTTTCATAATCATTATAACTATTAAAGTAAACACGTACCTTCTCTTTAGGGAATTGGAAATGAATCTCTCCTGTATGGATGTAGATGATTGCGCGTGTAGTGTTGAGGAATGGTCTCCCAAGCACTAATGGAGGATCTTCTTCCTTCCCCATGTCTATGACTACAAAGTCAGTGAGAACATAGTGGTCCATGATCTTGACTGGTACGTCCTTGGCAATCTCTTCAGGAATTCTCTAAGATTGGTGCCCATCTGTAGCTGCACATACGTTGGTTGCAATGGCAATTTTCCAAATAATAATTCATATGTTACCTTTGCCATTAGATTAATACCAGATCCCGTATCGCAAAATGTATTATAAAAAGTTAAACATTGAATAGAGCATGCGATGGTAGGAGTACCTGGATCGTCTTGTTTAGGAAGCATTGGAGACTGAAGTAGATGGTCATTATAAGATTTTATTTTATTTACTACCATTACCTTTGTAGGCTGTGCCTTCTTGTTTCTGTTCTGATTCCTTCTTCTATTCTTGTTGTAGATCTCTATCTTTGGTTCTGAAAAATATGAATAGGAATTTTGGGAATAAGTAAGAGAGGTGTGTACCTTAGTCTTGAAGTTGAATTTCTCCTTTTTCCCTTTGATATTGAAACAAATCTTCGCACTGTCTGCGTAGATGATAGCTTTAGCTGAGCATAGGAATGGTCGACCAAGTATGATTGTTGATCTTTCATTTCTTCCGGTATCTACGATTTGCTGAAGTCTCGGGCTGGGTGCGTAAGAGCCTCTAATTCCCACACACATGTCTTCAAGGATCCCCTCGGGATAATGGAATGTTTGATCTGCTAGCTGCAAGCACATATTTGTTTTCCAAAGTGGTTCACTATAAATCTTTTCATAAATTACCTTTGGCATTATGTTCATGCTTGAGCCGAAATCACATAGAGCATTATCGAAGGTGTGTTGTCCAATCTGTATTGTAATGACTGGCCTTCCTGGATCTTCCTTTTTAGGTGGCATCGAGTCATCCAACCAACAGCTTCCTGAGGTCTCTCTATAGTAGTTACCTGCATTATAGATATCGACAAGATTTGCAGTTTCTAATTCTTCCGGCTACCCCGGAATCTTACGTAGTGTGGTTAGTGGAACAGAAAGCTGAGAAATCTGAGATTCTATCATTTTATTAAAACTATGCTGATTTTTAATAGCTGAAGAAAAGCTTTCTAAACGAGTATTAATAAGTTCAAGAGCTTTGTCATTAGTAGCTATCTTTCTAGACAGATTCTCCATTGTTTTACCTTGGTTAATAACAAGGTCTCTCAAGGAAGGTTGATAAGTATTAAAATTGTTACGGATTATTACCTTGGTAGTTTCCTTGGTAGTTGGGCCTCTGTTGATTCCAACCTTGATTACGTTGAGGACGGAAATTAATGTTGTTATTGTTGATGAAGTTAATGTCCTCCATGATCTCTGGGCAATTCCTGCCAGTGTGGCCTGTGTTTCCACATTCTTCACACGTCATGCGGGAATCTTGAATTTGCATGACTGCCTTGGGTTGAGGATCTCTATCCTCTAGCTTCTTCATTATAAGGTCCATCTTGGCAGATAGCATATCTACCTCTTTTAGCTGGTGCATTCCTCTCTTGCGGGGTTGACGCTCTTCACTCCAACCTTGGTTGGAAGCCATCTTCTCCACAAGCTCTGTAGCATTGGTTAGTGTAAGTGATAAGAAAGCACCACCAGCTGCAGCGTCCATAGTTTCACGAGCACTGGGAACTAGCCCATGATAGAAAGTCTACATCAACAGCCACTTCTCCATCCCATGGTGTGGACACTCTGAAATGTATTCTTGGAAACGCTCCCACGCTTCCGGGACAGATTCATCATGCTGTTGTTGAAAATTCGATATCTTTCCTCTTAAGGCATTCGTCTTGCCTATAGGAAAGAACTTAGCAAGAAAGGCTGTAGAACATATATCCCATGTTGTATTCTTCTCTTTAGTAGCATAGAACCATTGCTTAGCCTTTCCCAACAGTGAGAATGGAAAGAGACGGAGCAAGATTGCATCTTTGGATACGTCCTTCATAGTGAATGTGTTGCAAATCTCCAGGAAGTGTTGGAGATGAGCACTAGCATCTTCATGTGCCTTTCCACAAAATTGGCTTGATTGCACCATGTTTATGAGCCCTGGCTTAAGCTCAAAACCATTGTCTCCAACTTCTACCTTCGGACCAGTGTCTTAGTTGCCATAGCTTCAAATTCAGGTGTTAAGCTTCGCCTTGTTTGATCAACGTCCAAATCAGAAGGTCTTGATGACTCAGAAGATGATGATGATGATGATGATAATGTAGGTGCTGGAGTTTGTCTGAGTTTTGCTCTGGCCTATCTGATTAATTTTTCAGGTTTTTCAATGTAATTATCTGGATGGTTCCAATTCATACATATATTTTACCCTGCATAAGATCAAAAACAAATAGAAAACAGGGTTGAACCTGTTTGAGTATGTGATAATGGGTTCTCAATGCATTATGTGATGTAAGTGATCTCTCTTGTTTCCATTGTATGATGTGTTTATAGGATTTTTGGCTAGCACCCTTTCTAACTAGGAAAGTTAGAAAGAATACCAACTTAATAGGAATAACACTATCTAAGTTTTGGCTAATACCCTTCAAACTAGAGAAAGCTAGAAAGTAGCACTAGAAAAACTTATGTAGCTAGGAAAACACATTTTAAAAAAGATTTTAAAAGATTGCCTATGCTCTTCCAAACTAGGACAGTTGGAAGCAAAGCCAAGAAAAATTATTTCTCCGGATAGACTACGCCCTTCCCGGCAACGGCACATGAGAAATGCTTGTTGATATTTCTAACATGATCCAAATTAGGAAGGCGAAAGAAATATATATGGGATATATCTAATCATGTTAGCTTGGATATGGGATTAACCTCATGATCCAACAAAGCGAAGTTAGGCGGTGTTAGTAGTGGGATATAAACTTAGCATCATTATCAATGGTGGAGTTAATCTCACAGGATATGTACTCAAGGTATACCACTCATTTCTAGGCATTACCTATACACTAGTCTGTCACCCTAGCAATAGCGCTCAAAGAAATGCGGGTATGGTATTCTTGAAAGGTCTTGATAAAAGAATGAACATGATATCTACAAGCGCACAGATAGAAATACCATCATAGCACTTCACCGGGGAGTAATCCGGGTATCGTATTTATATTTTACCACGGGAAGGAGAGTCTATGGAAAGTAGAGAGAAAAGGGTATCTAATGATTTAGGAAGTGATTTACTTATGAGATCCACTTACAGTTGTATAATGAGTAGCCATATGCATCTAACATTACTCAACAGGATAAGTCACAAGATAAAGATATTTATATAAATGATAACTACCCAAGTCTAAGATCATCATATGCCACTAGTATCATACGAGCTATTAGCATGTTATAGAAAGAACAGAAAGAATATTCCTAAGATACTCCTAATCATATGTCAATGAATACTACAATTAGTGCAATGCATCTAGCTATCATGGCAAGCTTGCTTTACATCTACACATGGCAAGCATTACCAATAACAACCAAGGACAAAACTTGATCATTACTATAATTATAAGCTCGACTAGTCCTACATTCGGAGGGTGGATTACAAAGGACTCAACAGGACTGTCACTCCGCGATCTACCACACGGCCCGGAATGTAGGGTGCAATTGCAGATGAACGTTGTATAAACACCACGTTTACACATTGCTTATCACCCACATAGTGATCATCTACGTGGATGCTATACAATTCCATGCATAAGATATAAGACAAACTCACTAAACTAAACATATAATCATAGCATGCATAAACACATATCAATAAGAATATAATCATTATATAGATCAAAGTCATAACATTAGTGTATCAATAATAATACTTACGGATCGAATACAAGAGCGAAGTAACAAGAACGATGCTCCTTCTCTTTGCTTGACTATCGGGAACTCAAGATGAACTTGATCTTCAACTAGAACTAGCTAGATAGCTAACTACTTCTAGTATGATGAACTAGGGCTTAGGTCTAGACTTGGTTGGACTTGATGATGAACTAGTATGAGTTGATAATGAGTTGATTATGAATTAGTTGTTAGCCCGAGGGTCATTTGGTCTTCTTATATAGGACTTGGCGATGAATGTGGATCCTTGGATCAAACCGACCTTCAATAACGGTGTAGATACAACCTCAAGGTCGGTGGTAAACCGACATAAAAATGTGAGGCTGACTGGTGGGACCCACCTGGCGGCCGGCCTAGTTGGCATTGGCGGCCGCCAGGGTGGCATGCCACCTCGGCTTCCTGTTTCTTCTTATGTCCTCTGGTACCTTCTAGAGTGTTTTAGTCCACTTTTCGGGTTGAGTTACTTCACGGTCAAGTCTTGTCATCATATGTCTTGTATATTAGAACTTTCTCCATTCTTCTCTGCAATTATCTGTTAAGTCCACGGAAAGTCACGAGAATACCAAAACTTCGTGGAAATATATTAGTTAGACCCCTAGACTTATGTTGGTCTTTAACTTGAGGCCTTATTTCATGTTAATTGACTTATAAAATTAGGCTATAACAAAAGGTGTCAACGATTGGCGCCAATGGGAGGGTCATCATTGGTGTTGGTGCCCGAGTGGTGTACGTTGGTAGCGCCCTTGGAGGTGTTGTCGATGTCGAGGATGTCAGAGTTGAGATCGTCGACGTCAGCGTTGACGTCGGGCGACGTCATTGTATTGCTCCTGATGGAGATTGCATGGATGCTCCCGGTGTTCCTAGTGTCAGAGATGATGTTGTTGGTGTAGGGACTTATATACACCGTTGTCGAGCAGTAGATGGACATCGGTGGTAGCCTCTTGTTCTGATCTGATCTAGACTGCGACGGTGGGTGCTTCCTTGGGGTAGGCGTACTCGTTGCTTGCGGCGTCGATGATCGTGGAGGGTGTGACGTCCGACGGCTGGGGGGGCGTCGTCACCGTCGACGGCGCCCATGGCGGGGCGTCGTCGGTGGTGGTTGAGATGACGTCGGAGGCGCGTATGTCGAACAGCATGGCCGCGTGCTGCGGTGTTGCTACTGGCGTGGCCACCAGTTCGTCGTGGATGTGGAGGACGATGTTGTCGTTGTCCGTGGCAGCTTGCTATACAGCTGGCTGTTTCTCGTCTTTGCCCGCTGCTCGTCGTAGTCGTCGAAGACTCTGCGGAGGCCCTCCATGAACTCGATTGTCCATGCGTTGACCATCGATCTTCAAGACGGTGGTGGTCATCGAAAGCCGCCGGTGGTGGGAATCGTCCTGGTATCCGGATACCACCTGTCACAAAACCGCATACAGATTCCGGCGGTGACACGTGGTGGGCGGCGGCTTTGGGGCGGCGGCGGCTGGCTTGATGGCGGGGGTGACGACGATCGGGCGGCGTTATGGCGAGGATGACGAGGTCGGCGATGAACAACGAGGTAGGAGGCGACGATGATGACGTATAGCAGCTCTAGCGGCGAAGAGGGAATGTGACAGGGCGGTGGCGGCGCTAGCGCCGGCGTGGCGGGGCGCAGAGACGTGGGGGCGACGGCGACACGGGCGGGTGTGGTGGCGGCTCATGCACACGAGAGAGAGGGAGAGAGAGCTAGGGTTGGAGAGCGAAGCTATTGGGTGTTACCCCTTTAATTTTTCTGACTGATTCCAATTGATTACAAGTCCCTTGTATTTATAGTCCGGGGAGACTTGCATCTAAAGAAATCCTTGATTTTATTTCCTATTTTTTTCTATCTTTATTTCCTAAATATCTATTACTTAATGACGAAGCTGACGATGGCGCGGCGGCGGCGGCTGGCCACTGGGCCTCCCGAACGTGCGACAAGCCCTTTTGGGCCGGTGGCGTTGGCCTCCTTGGGCCCTGTTGACACCTGTTATAGCATAATATTACTAGTCAACTAAACATAAATAAGGGCTTAAAATGAATATCAACATAAGTCTAGGGGTCTAACTAACATAATTTCACAAGCTTTGGTGATTTATGGCTTTGCAGGGACTAAACAGATAAAAGCAGATAAGATCGATGAGAATCGGAAGAGTTTACATCCCATACGATGACAAGACTTAACCGTGAAGTAACTCAATCCGAAATGTGGACTAAAACACTCTAGAAGATACCAGAAGACACCAGAAGAGACGAGAGACCGAGAGGAGCTTATGCCTTGGCGGCCACCAGGCTAAGTCAACCAATCAGGCTCATCTTTCTAGGTCGGTTTGTAACCGATCTTGAGGTTATATCTACACCGTTATTGAAGGTCGGTTTGATCCAATGGTCGTTGTTCATCGCCAAGGCCTATATAAGAAGACCCCCTGACCTCAAGGTTAAACCTTAATTTATTCTAACTCATTCTACTCATTATCTTTTGACTGTTGGTCGAGGTGTCCCAATGTGAGGACAACCTCTTCTCTCTAGTTCAATCTATATTAGAAGATCATGTAGAACTAGAAGTATTAGAGTGAGTTGAAGAGCAAAAGCATATCGAGTTGATAGATTAGATCTATAGTCCTCCATGAAAGTGACTAGATCTAGTCTTGAGAGCTAAAAGAGTGGGTGGAGGAGAAGAAAGGGAAGCACCGGACTGTGGGTGACTCCTCTATGCTTGTACCTCCGGGATCAAAGGTCTTGTGGCACTTGATCCTGAGACTTCTATGGAGGATCAACTTCTTGTTTGAGTAAGTAATCGTGTTAGTATTGTTCTTACTGTTCATAACTCTTTGAGTACTTTTATCTATGGGAATCTATAGATTAGAGGAGTGGCTTAGGTTTAAGCGTGGTGCTTAGACTGTGAGTACTTATGAATGCACCCTACCTTCCGGAGCGTGGTAGTTCGTGGTAGTGACAATACCATTGATTCCTTTGGATTCCACATCCCGTTGGATAGGACAAGCGGGACCATGTTCTTTGGAGGATTTGCATGTTTCGCCCATGTCTTCCTTTGAGCACGTTCCCCTAAGACAATATCAACATAACTTATAAGGAGAAGAATTAGACAACCATAGGAATCTTCTTATCTCTTTATCCTCTCTAGTTCCTTGATTGCTGCTCAGGGATTAGTTATATGCCTCAGTTATCTTCACACCATTGTTGGTGTTTCTTAACGCACACAGAGAAATCCGCAAGCGTACGGAAATACCGTTGTAGCACTTCACCCGGTGGTAAGTAGGGTATCGTATTTTTACACAAGGACGGTCGCTTGTGACAGCCTTTCTGGTGCGTGTCAACCTAAGGCAAGGGTTTGTTTTCTAAGAGTAGCAAGGTATCTATAGGCTAAGTTTACGAGGCAAAGTGATTTCTAAAGTCTGTTGTCTACTCACTTCGGCACCAGGCCAACGCCCACCGGGCAGCTTAGGCAATTAGCTCTACGTCACGGCCGAACGTGGGGGGGATTTCAAGGGACGGTCAAGGCTTGTCACGACCCGGCCGCCTACCCCTCAACCGTGGGATGCTCCAAAAAGGTAGGTGAACACTAGTCCAAACACCACGTTTGCACTATTGGTCACGAGTTCTTGATGTTGGCCAAGGTTCCCGGTCAAAGAGTTCCTTCACCAAGAACTAACGCTCTTAACGAGACAATCTACCAATCCCGCAAGTCTACAACAGCTAAGAAATATATGAAGGAAATTAAGTAGATGCAAGATAATCACAAGACTTCTTACCAAAGTGTAAGTAGCTTGCGAGAGGTACAAGCTAGGGCAAGATAATCACAAGACTTCTTACCAACGTGTTTTTCGATCTTGGGAGTATGAGCCTCTCTCAACGCGGATCAACGAGCGACAAAACTCAATGCGGTAGGGAAGTAGCTATAGTGGATAATCATGTTATTATTCGGGCTTTGGTAGGATTTGGCTAAGTCAAACCATGAGCATGCTTTATTTTAAATTTTCGAAGATAAAACCAAGTCTTGTTGCGAGTAAGAGAGCAAGCGTCAAGTCATTCTACCATATCACAAAGATCAATTATTTAGATAAGCATGGGGTCCCTAATGGATAGTTGCTCAACAAAAGTCCGGTTTTTTGGCGAGGAATAAAATGTATGCATGCCATGTATCATTTGGTAGATAAAGAGACGGAGTTTTGTTTACTTGGTTCAGGTTTTAGCACTTAAGATAAGTCACAAATCAAAATTTAATTTAATAAATTGCATACCTTTGACTTGTGAGCCTCCCCACACTTGTTTTTGTACCTATTTTTAATTTTCTTTTGCACAAGGACAAAAAACAAGTGGAGACATACACAATAATATAATAACAAAACTTTATTGAATTAATAATTCAAACTGGGGCGCACACGTTGAAGGAATTACCAAATGTTTGGAAGGGAAAATACTGAAAATTAAACTAGTGCGCGCCTAATTATTGATGAGAGGAGGTAGAGCACTTAAGCGGGCTTCCGTAGGGCGTGTTCGGCGTTAGCGGCTCTAGCGACCCTAGCCGCCTTAGTTTTGAAGTTGAGGCGAAAGAGTCTAGTTCTTTCCTGATTTCCGCATTCTCTAAAGTCGCCCCTTCTACCTCTGCGGTTAAGGTTTTCACTAGCTTTGTTTAGAGAGTTGACTCTAGCGTTTAAGGTTGCTAGTGAAGGGACCTTAGGAACCGTGCTACCCCAGCTGTGCGTAGCGATGGAGTACCCTCGGGCGGCTCTCGAATACCCCGGAACGGCTCGAAAACATTGGGAGCCTTCCTAGGTGCAGCAGAGGGGTACCCTCATAGGGCCCCTCGCTACTAGAGCGACTTTCCACAACATTCGGGGCCTTCCTCGGATTCACCCGAGGGAAACGAAGTGGGGCACTTGGAGAAGTCATTTGGAGTAGGAGTTGGCTACTTCATAAGCCCCTTCCCCGTCCTCCCTGTGGGCATGTCGACACCGACAACGGTGTACGGGTAGCTGTGTCGGAGGTGTGGAAGGAAGACGCCTCCGTCGGCGTGGTATGGGCGCCACTGCTTCGGGCTCCTTCCTCTTGACGCCTAGGGTGCCCACCGTAGGACGAGGTGGGCGCCCAAGGATACTCTTGCGTGTCACGGATGCGCCCGTGGACACATAGCTGTTCCCTCCACTAGATGAGTGGCGTGGAGGAGGGAGCACGACAAGAGGGGCGACGGAGGACGGTTCAACCTCATTACTACGGATTATCAAGTCATCCTCATTGAGGGTGCAAAGTGAGCGAAAGCGAATTGTAGAGAGAGAGGGCATGGCTCGCCATTGCAAAATGTTCTTGACTTAGAGGAAGAAGTATTGAGGAGAGAAGAAGAGCAAGAAGGAGTGGTGTGAAGAATGGAGAGGAGGAGGGTGGATTTTATAGGACAAATTCTCCTCTACGGGTTTGGCGGTCGAAATGGGCGGAGCAAACTTTACTCTTGTGGCGTGTGAGGAAGAAGAAGGGGAGATGGACGAAATCCCGGACCACCAGGGGGCGGCCGGCGAGTGCGGGCGGCGCGAGGTGGTGCGCGCGCACCTCCCCGGTGTCCCTCCCGGGTCGGGTTTTCGTCCCATGTTCGCTTTCCTTTTACGAAAAGTTTTGAATTGGTGTTTGCCTTGCGAGAAACGTTTCCTTTCTTGTTGATCTCTAATTGATCCTCAAATTCAAATTTTGAAAATAGATTATGCTTTGATTAAAAAAATTCTTTTTGTAGAAATTGACAAAGCATGCTTTTTTTAGTGAGGGTAGATTAGTAAAAAGAAAAAAAAAAAAGAAAATGCTTTATGAAGTAAAGTGATAACAAAAATATATAGATAACTTTTATATTTTATTATTACCTTATATATATAATTTTTTTAGTTGTAACAATGTTAATTGTAAATATTTTTTTATATGTTGATCAACACAAATTAATTTTCAAAGCATAAATCTATTCTATCGAGCTCTTGGTTAAGATCAGACACAGGCTCGAAGAAAAGCTTTTAAGGCGTTGACCGTTTACCTTTTGTATCTCACTGCGTCATCTTGGATTGTGATCGCGCCATGTGGCGATGTGTTGATGACGGTGTATGCGGTCCTTTCCATTTGCTCCTAAGCTTCCCTTCGCGAATAGTTTCACCCGGGGAATTGAATAGGAGTACTTTGTCACCCGTGGTGAATTCTTTGATCTTGATGCGTTGATCATGCCATCTTTTTGTGCGCTCTTTGTAGAGCTTTGCACTATGATACGCCTTTTTCTCGCCATTCTTCTAGTTCGGAGATTTGTCTCGCGGTTCTTCAGCGAGTTTGGCGTCCATATTCCACTTTTGATGGCCCAATGAGCTCGATGCTCCAGCTCAAGCGGTAAATGGCAGGTTTTGCCATAGACCCGGTGATAAGGTGACATGCCGATGGGGGCTTTGTAAGTCTGTCCGATATGCCCGAGAGAGCATCGGGTAGCTTGTTTTTCCGACCTTTCCCCATCTCATTGACCGTCTTCTCAAGCGGGATGTTCTTGATTTGTTTATTTGAGGTTTTGAACTTGCCCATTTGGTTTTGCGGATGATAGGGGGTAGCAATATTGTCTTTGAGTGCCAAGCTCCTTCAAGAATGCCTTGAATGATTTGTCCTTGAAATGCGATCCTCCGTCGCGATCACCATGCGTGGCGTTCGAAATGGGGGAAGATGATTTCATGGAACATCTTGGCGGCGTGCTTGCTATCGGCGACTCCGCATGGTAGTGCTTCTACCCACTTTGACACGTAGTCTATCGCCACCGGGATGTACTCGCAATCATGGGACTTACGGAATGGCCCCATGTAGTCAATGCCCCACACATCAAATATTTCTATTTGAAGGTTGTAATGTAGGGGCATTGCATCACGAAGCTGTGATGTTTCACGTCTTCTCGCGGTTGCAGCATCTTCGATGAACTCTTTCGTGTCGTCGTACATCGCCGGCGGAAGAATCCGCCCGCCAAATTTTGGCTTGTGTGCGGAATACTCCGAATGCCGGTGTAGGGAGATGCATGACATTTTCAATGATGCATTCCTTCCTCCCTTGGTACGCATCTTCTCGGCAAGCGCCCCGCACACACCCCAATACGAGATATGGGTCGTCCCATAGGTGTTATCCGCTCTCCATTTGGAGCTTCCGCTTGTTCTCCCGGGTGGTACATAACCTGCAACCATGTAATTCACAATGTTTGCGTACCATGGGTTGACATCCGACACCTTGAGTAGCATGTCGTCGCGCAGGTAGTCGTTGATTGGCAATTCCACGCATGTTAGTTACCGCATACGCGACAAATGATCCGCAAATCGTATTTTCTACTCCTTTTTTATCTTTTATTTCAATGTCAAATTCTTGGAGAAGAAGAATCCAGCGGATCAAGCGAGGTTTCGCATCCTTCTTGGTGAGAAGATACTTAAAGGGCAGCATGGTACGTGTAGACAATTATTTTTACGCCCACTAAGTAGGAGCGAAACTTCTCAATAGCAAAAACTTTTGCCGGGGAGCTCTTTTTGTTGTAGCGTAATTAAAATTTTGGGCTCTGTCGAGTTTTGCTAGCATATGCGATGGCATCTGCTTTTTGTCCTTGGTTTGGCCTAAGACCGCACCAACAAGATAGTCGCTAGCATCGCACATGATTTCAAATGGCAGCGACCAATCCGGAGGTTGGATGATCGGAGCGAGATGAGCGCTTTCTTGAGGGTTTCGAAAGTGTGCAAGCACTCATCCGTGAAGTCAAAGGGTACGTCCTTGGCTAGCGAGGCTGTAAGGGGTCTAGCGATTTGTGAAAAATCTTTTATAAATCTTCTATAAAACCCCGCATGACCTAAGCTGCGGATCCCTTTGACATTCACCGGGGGTGGTAGCACCGATAACGTCTATTTTGGCTTTGTCTACCTCTATCCCCTCTCGGACACGAGGTGCCCAAGAACGATGCCTTCTCGGACCATAAAGTGGCACTTTTCCCGATTAAGTACCAGGTCCTTTTTTTCCGGCATCGTTGCAAGACCGGTCTAGGTTCTTGAGACGGCTCTCGAAAGTCTTACCATAGGCGAGAGAAGTCGTCCATGAAGACCTCCATGATCTCTTCTTCGATCATGTGCGAGAAGATAGACATCATGCACCGCTGAAAAGAAGCGGTGCATTACACGCCCAAATGACATTCTACGGTAGGCATAGGTTCCGTATGGGCATGTGAACGTGGTCTTGCTCGTCATCGGGGTGGATCGGGATCCGTGGTAGCCGAGAATACCCGTCAAGGAACGAGAAGAAAGAATGTTTGGCTAACCGCTCCAACATTTCATCAATAAAGGGCGCGGAAGTGATCTTTCTTTGTTGCCTTGTTAAGTTTTCTATAATCAATACACATTCTCCACCCCGTGACTTGTCTTTTTGCGGAATGAGTTCGTTTTTAGTGTTCTCAACGATCGTCATTCCTCCCTTTTTAGGGACCACTTGACTGGCTAACCCAATCACTTTGTGGTACGGGATAGATAATCCCGGCGTGAAGAAGCTTGAGAACTTCCTTCTTCACGACTTCATGCATCGCATTATTGAGCCTACTGCCGGGGTTCGCATGATGGGGTACTGGCAGGTCAATAGGAATGTGATGTGTGCAAAGCATCGGGCTTACCCCTTTTAGATCTTGAAGCGAATACCCGAAGACCGACCGTGTTTCTCTAAGGCGGCTATTAGCCGGGTAGTTTCTCGGTCACTAAGCTTATCGCTTATGATGGCAGAGCTTGTGAATCACCGTTTAGGAAGACATAGCGTAGTCACGGGGGTAGGGGTTTAAGCTCAACCGAGGCAAGCCGATGTTTTACGACCGAGAGCCTTCCACGGGGTGAACCCGGGACGGTTTGTTCGGGCCTCGACGAACCCGGAGCCCTGGCGGTTTGTTCTTGCGGTCGACATAGAGAGCGGGGCTTTTATATCGGTTCCGGGCCCTCGATCAAGGATCGAGTAAAGACCTTTACGCCCCGCCGGCGTGAGCCGTTTTTTGATTGATGGGGTTAGCGGGAATCGGCAATGAAGCTTCAGCGCTTGGTCGTGGGCCAAGCTTGTTCTCTGTTCTATCTCGCTCTCCTCTACGAGGTGTCCTTGGCCGCCTTTTTATAGTCCAAGGAGCCAAGGAACTCGCTACGATCTTAGTCGGATCTGAGAGAGGGTTGTCCGTAGAGGAACCGAACACCCAAACCCTTTACAAGGTAACCCGACTAGTGTTCTATCCTAGTTACAACGAAGTCACCGTAGCTATGCTTCCATTGCCTTACGGGAGTTGTTTTGTGGCCGCAGCTTGGATAGAACCCTCGCGCACAACTTCGGTAGAGTTCTTTGGTGATCTCAGTATCCACAGAGGCCGAGTTAGCTCTTCCTCTTTGGGAAGTTCTATGAGTTCCCACCGAGATCGTCCTCTTCTTCAATGAAGAATTGGGCGTCTTTTTCTAGGTCTGCGCTCGGGTTCTCATATAGCATAACTCCCATGACCTCCTCGGGCGTGTCGTGCTCATGGAAGGGTTACATTCGAAGTTTTTGGCTCGAGTAACGGGATAGAAAACTTCTTCTTCGAGTTTGACATCTAAATCCCCGGATCCGATAAATCAAGAATCTTCTCCAAGGGATGCCCGATCGGGATGTCGAAGTCTTAGATATCAAAAATATGAAAATCCAAAGACAACTTGACATTCCCATGCGGGAAGATTTGTTCATGTATAACCTCACGGCTTTTAATGGTGGTGCGTGGTGCTATGCGCAAGGTCCGTCTTTGTGGGGGTCCTAACAAACTTCCTCGTCACAAGCTTGTGCGAAGGTTTTGGACATTATGTTTATTCCCACAAAGAGGGTTATACATGACTTCCACCATGTTTCCACGATATTCGCAATGGATTGGTGTAGAGGGGCCACTTATCCGAATTTCTTCGAAAGAAGGTCCTTCCTCTCGCAACCATTCTATGCTCATTATAGGCTGTTAGCTCCTTAATAGAGTCCCGGAGAAAGAGTTTATCCAGGGGTTGTTCAGAGGGCCAGGGACGGTGGTTTCTTCCATTGTTCGTACTTCGAGGTGTCACCGAATTGATCAATAAAGTCAACCTCGAAGAACGGAGATCCGTGCATGCGGTCTCCTTGCATTCGGTTCAAAGCGAGGGTCTCTCAGTATAGGTTTGACGAGGTTCGGCGTTAGCCAAGAGACTTCCTCCGGTTTTCGCTTTGGGTTCTACTCGGATGGGTTCTAGCGGAGGAGTATTCTCAAGAATACGGTTTAGGAGAGCTTCTCCTTCGCTCGTGGTTTTATGCGCGAACGACCCTCGCTTAGCTAAATGAAGCAAAAGAAGGCGGTTGCCCTGTCCAATCCTAGCCGAAATGCTTTGTAAAAGCACGTGGTTTGGTATGGGACAGTGTCCGGCCGGATCGTGTAAGCGTGGTAAACCGGTCCTAGGCTGCACCTAAGGTTTCACCCTCTATTTGTTGGAAGTTGAGTATCTCTTGTCGCAGGGCTGCGATTCTGGATAAAGGGTAGAGAACGCTACACGTAACTGCATTTCGCAGCTTCTTCCCATTCTCCGTTTACCAACCCTACGTTATGGGCATACCATTGAGTCGCCCTCTCGCAGAAGAGAGAACGGAAACAACTTCCACCTCGGCGTGTCGTGTGTCATGCCCGCAATTGTCGGCACCCACAGAGCCGCTCAAAAACCCCTTAAGTGATGGTAGGGGTTTTCATATTCCGAGCCCGAAAAGGCTCGGGCCTCGAACCATGGCTATAAAGCCGGGCGGAGCTCGTACTGACGAAGGCGTGATTGGCTTCGCAGATGGGCATGGTTCTACGAGCTCGCCCTTAGGAGCGGACCGGATTTGTAGGGTAGGTTGCTCCATGAGTAACAGGGACTCTTTTTGGTATTTTTGTTTAAAAGGATACTACCGGTCACGCAGTCGACTAGGCTCGAAATATAACTACGACAACCGTCCGGCAAGAACGGCGCCTTTAAATGCTTGTTGGTGTTTCTTAACGCACACGAGAGAAATCCGCAAGCGCACGGAAATACCGTTGTAGCACTTCACCCGGTGGTAGCGAGTGGTATCGTATTTTACACAAGGACGGTCGCCGTAGCGTGCTTTTTCTCGGGTCTCGGGTCAACCTAAGGCAAGGGTTTGTTTTCTAAGAGTAGCAAGGTATCTATAGGCTAAGTTTTCCAGGCAGTGATTTCTAAAGTCTGTTGTCTACTCACTTTGGGCACCGGCCAACGCCCACTGGGCAGCTTCCGGCAATTAGCTCTATGTCATAGCCGAACGTGGGGGGATTTTAAGGGACGGTCAAGGCTTGTCACGACCCGCCGCCTACCCCTCAACCGTGGGATGCTCAGCCAAAAGGTAGGTGAACACTAGTCCAAACACCACGTTTGCACTATTGGTCACAGTTCTTGATGTTGGCCAAGGTTCCCCGGTCAAAGAGTTCCTTCACCAAGAACTAACGCTCTTAACGAGACAATCTACCAATCCCGCAAGTCTACAACAGCTAAGAAATATATGAAGGAAATTAAGTAGCTGCAAGATAATCACAAGACTTCTTACCAAAGTGTAAGTAGCTTGTAGAGGTACAAGCCGGGCGAGTACCGACAAGTCCGCACTCCGTCCCTCCTAGGAACCGTGGAACACCGAGGGGCTTAACCTAAGCAACTCAGGGTAGAAAGAACAAAGCTTCTTTCTAGCTTTTCCCTCTCTCACTCTCTAGAATTTAGAAGAAGAAGAAGAAGTAGAAGAAGAAGAAGAACTAATTCTACTCTCTTGCACAAGTGGACTGGTTTCTCCTTGGAATTGTTGTGTAGAGAGGTGAAGGAGGGAGCTATTTATACACAAGAGGGAGGGGCCTAAGTGCTAAAACACCAAAACCGACCTAGGAACACCTTCCAAATCCGCCAAACCGACCATCCAACGTCGGTAGTGCCCGTTATGGAAGGTAACAAACCCTCCCTCGGCTGGGCCCGAACCGCCTCGGCGAGGTGCGGCCGCACAGTGGTCTTGTAGCGCACCTATTTGGGCCCGCTCGCTTCGGCCGGGGCAGCCGGGCCTCCTTTTGTGAAAAAGTAAAATGCGGTGGTCTTGGCCCCGCCTGGGTTTTGACGTTTTTGTCCCGATTCTTGTTTGGGCTTGCCATTTGCTTCTTTGGGCCTTTTTCTATTTGTTGGTTTTTATTTCTTTTCTTTGTATTTTTGGCCCAAAGTGGTTATTCTTGAGTTGGTACCGCAAGTCCAAATAAACACCAAAACTTTGGAATATGTTAGTTGAAATCCCTATTTCTAGGTTGTTTTGGTGTTGTGTTGACGGTGTTTAATTTGCGTTGGTTACTTGTCAACAACCATCCCCCCGTGGATTCGATATTAAAACCCTCTCCCGGTGAAATGCTCACCAAGATCCGTTCACTTGCGGATTATTATAAATATTTTCGTAGGCTTATCAAATACCAACAGGCCCCACCTAATTTGGCACGTGACACATACTTTTATGAAAGTATTTTTCAAGACAAATCTATTCATATAATTTGTACATTTGTAAACTCAATAATGTAAAAGTTATTGATGATTTTATTCTTAATGTTTGACTCAAACCTTGTCCCAAATGACTTCTAAGTCTGATACAAAGGAAGTATGTACAGTAAACAAAAAGCTTTAATGCAGAGTATGTTTCATCTGTGTTATACCAGTCCATCACATGAATGATTGTCCTGCTTGGAATTTTGACCACCCAACTGTAGCTTACATGGGTAGTGCCAATCAGGGGTTAGGTTTTTATCATCTAGATATTCCTAATGTAGAGGCAAAAAAATGACTAAACATGACTAATTGTGGAGTAGTGAGGGTTAAGACTAGCTCTATTAAGAGTGCCGAATTAGAGAAAGAATTGATGGACATCTATTGCAAAGATTGGCCTTGGCAGATAAGAGAGCCGGAACTAGTCAATTTGTTCAATTTCCCACCCCATAAGAAGGTGGAAGATATAAAGAACTACCCCTCCATCAATCTCAAAAAAGATGGTGTGCAAGTGGAGGTGTTGGAATGGAAAGGAGAGCTACAAGCTTACGGTGTTTTGCAGGAAGTTTGGGTACATATCTCTAGCATTCCCCAAAAGTTTTATCACCTGGAATACTTTTGCTCAGGTGGCATCAAGCTTCGGTACCCTTGTGGATGTCGACTAGTCTTTTGTCTTTAAGACCTTCTATGAGTCTGTGAGAGTCAAAATAGCTTGTAAGGATGCTCTAAAAATACCGGATGACGAACTATTTGAGATGGGTAATGAAATCTTCGTGGTCACTCTACAAGTGGAAGGTAGAGCTTCTTTAAACCCGATAAAGGAGGCGTCTCGGATAATAGCAATGTTGGGCATGACGATGATAAAGATAATGGGCAGGAAGAGGATGGTCTAGAGGATGAAAATAATGGGATTCAAAAGCCACCAACCTCTGACTTTTAGGTTCAGAGGGCGGAAGAATTTGACAACCCCTAAGAACATGACAAGTGCGAACAATGGTGATAGAACAACGAAGGATGTGGGTGAAGCTAGAATGTTGGACTAAGACACTTTGATGTTTTCTATCATGAGCAGGCAAGATTAGCGGTGATCGTATGTAGCATTGTATTAATAAATCCGAGAAAATCGATGAGGTGGTCAAAGAGGTGGAATTGGGCAAAGCACCTGCGATCTAGCTTGAGCTGGTGGCTAAAATGAATGTAGGTGGGAATCAGAGTGAAGCTCTTAAAGCTAACCATTCTATGCAGATTGGTACACCTAAAAAATTCAATTCAAAAGTATCTACCAAGGCAAAATCGTACTCTGATAAATGTGTATAGCCTGGTACTTACTTTATGGAACAGGAAGTTAGCAAGAAGGGGAATAGAAAAGAGGTAGTGGCTGATGACAGCAAGGAGGGAGCATATATTACCCCTGAGGCAACTTATAGGAAGGAACTGGAATGTGGGATAGTTGGTAACAAATTCCTAAGCCTAATCAATGATGAGTCAGAACACTCCAAGTGGGAGGAGTTCGAAGGCTAGCCAAAGATGGTATCTCTGAAGAGTGGACTCAATTGTTGAAGAGGATGGAGGTGGAAGATTCTGATGAGGAATATGACCTGTTAGATGACAATGTAGAGGAAAACAACATGAAAGACAGTTACTCTCTAGCTGAACTGGGTATCATGCAAGACAAAGTGGAGACTATTGCTGAAAATGTAGAAGAAGCTTTAAACAAGAACACTCAAAAAGGGAAGCAAAAATGGGGCCCTGTGGAGAGGGTACCTAGACCAAGGAGGGGACAAGATACTAGAAAAACTGTCTTGGAGAAGGCTCAAGAACTAACTAAAATCGAAACTTGGAAACAGGGAAAACCCCCCAAATCTTTGGCTTTTGAAAGCAATTGTACTTTATTAATGAAAGCTCAATGTGTGAACATTAAACTTGGTAATGAAAATATAACTTCAAATCAAGTTATTGATAACTTAAAACAATGTGAAGCATTAAGTGGTGAACAATTTAAGCATGATAACCCTGATGTGAATTTACCTAGCACTTTAGAATTTGAGAGAAGTTTTCTTGATTTTCTTTTCTTGAATGGGAATGTAAGTACTCCTTTGAAGGAGCCAAACTCTTTGGATAACCGGTCATGGGTCAAAATTACCCAAAAGGCGTAGACCAACCAAACCCATATTGTTATCAATGTTAGGAGCATTTTGGAATATTAGAGGTCTAAACAAAGATGGTGGATTACAATGTGTGACTGATTTTGTGAATGATAATAAACTAGACTTTGTTGGGTTTCAAGAAACTAAGGAGTCATTTGATGATTCTTTTCTAAAGTATATCCATAAGGATTTTCACTGGGAATATCTCTTAGTTGTAGGAAGTAGGAACTGCTGGTGGTATTCTGGTTGGGATAGATGAGAGGAAATATGAAAGTATAGCTTGGAAATTTGGTAAATATAGTGTGGTTGGGATCTTATAGGGAATGTCCATAATAAGTTAGTATGGAGACTCATTACTGTATATAGGTACCCTTATGAGGAAGGTAAAGCTGATTTCTTGGTTGAGTTGGAGGAACTCCTATCTAACTAGGAGGGACCAACTATTATTGGAAGGGATTTTAATATGATTTTGAGTGCTGCTGAGAAAAATAATGGACTGCTTAATCAAAAATGGGTTGATGCTCTCCAAGAAATGATTAATAAATGGGGGTTGATAGAGCTTAAAAACTCTTCTAGATCCTATACTTGGACCAATAATCAAGAGACCCCCATCATGGCTGACTTAGATAAAATCTTTTGTTCCACCAACTTTGAACGGAATTTTCCTCTTGCCTTTGTGACTACTAGAGCTAGAGGGGTGAGTGATCATGTCCCTCTAATTCTAAACCTAGGTTCCGTGGATTCCTAAGAAACCTGGACTTTTAGATTTGAAAAATGGTGGTTGAGCAACCTGATTTTAGGGATTTAGTTAGAAAGATTTAGAATACCTCTTGTGCCTTTGAGGATCCTTTAGATATCCGGCAATTCAAGACCAGGGCTTCTAAGGGAAAAAATTAAAGGGTGGTCCATCAATATAAATGCTAGTATTAGGAAGCAAAAGATAGAACTCGTTAAAGAGTTTGACATCTTTGACATTATACAAGAAGAAAGGGTGCTGGAGATGGAAGAGAAAGAGAGAATGAGAGATATAACAGCCCAGCTTGAAGCTAACTGGAAACTAGAAGAAATTAAGGAAAACAAAGATCTAGATATAGAGGCATCACCGAGGGTGATAGGAATACAACCTACTTTCAGGCGGTAGCAAACCAGAGAAATAGGAAAAAGAGAATTGAAGGCTTAGAAACCAATGATGGCTGGATTGAAGAGAACGACAAGATGCTCAACCATGTAGTAGATTTTTACAAATCTCTATTTGGACATGAAGAGGGCAATGGAGTTAGCTTAGATGAGGACTTTGGGTAGAAGAAGAGAAAGACATTGATCTAGAAAATGAGCTTTTAGAAGCTGATTACTCTAAGTGTGAAGTTAAAGAAGCAGTTTTTGGTTCCTATGCTGATGGAGCACCTGGCCCTGATGGCCTCCCTTTCCTGTCCTATCAGACTTTTTGGGACTTAATAAAAGATGACCTTCTGAAGCTAGTTAATAGCTTTGGAAAAGGTCACCTGAACCTAGAGAGGCTCAATTATGGCATGATTACTCGATACCAAAAAAACTTGAAGCCAAAAACCTTAAGAAATTTAGACCCATAAGTCTCTTAACTTGTAGCTTCAAAATCTTTGCTAAATTGATGAACAACATGTTAGTGAGGGTGGGAAATAGGCTTATTTCCCCTAATCAAAACTGCCTTTATTACAGGAAGGTACATTCTTGAGAGTGTTGTGGCGGCTCATGAGATTATTCATGAAGTCTATAGAAAAAAGGAGAAAGGAGTCATGCTTAAGCTCAACTACAAGAAAACATATGATAGAGTAAGCTGGCAATTCCTTGAGGAAATGTTAAGGTCAAGAGGCTTCGGGGGAAAATGAATTAACTAGATTAGGAAAGTAGTTAGAGGTGGTTCCTGTGCATCGGGATAAATGATGTGTTCGAGATGTGTTCACCGGGATAGAGTGTCGTCACTTTGCTTTTAACCTAGTAGCAGATGTGTTCACCAGGATGCTTATGAAAGATACCAATCTTAATCTAATCTCTGGTTTACTCCCTCAAGTGAGAGGAGGGGGCATTATTAGCCTACAATATGCAAATGACACTTTACTATTCTTGGAAAATGACCTTGAAAAAGCAAGCAATTTAAAATGGCTTCTAGTTTGTTTTGAGAAAATGTCTGGCATGAAAATCAATTATGATAAGAGTGATCTTTTAACCATTGTCCTAGATGATGATGAGGTAAATGAGTTTGCTAAGCTCTTATGTTGCAAAAAGAGTGACTTTCCAATATAGTACTTAGGGGTGCCCCTGCATTATACTAATCTTAGAAGACAAGATTTCCAACCTATTATTGACAAGATAATTAAGAGAATTGTTGGTTGGAGGGGTAGGCTCCTATCCTATGCAAAGCAGATCGACCCTCCTTAAAGCTTGTTTATCAAGCATTCCTATATACTTACTTTCTGTGTTTAAATTCCCCAAATGGGCCATAGACATGATTAATTCCCATATGGGACATTTCTTATGGAATGACAAAGTGTGTTGATCACCATAAGTATCATTTAGCCAACCCGACAATTGGTGTCACAGAGAAAAGAAGTTGGGGGCCTAGGGGTCCTTGATTTGAGAAGTTTGAATCCCTGTTAGGGCGTGGATCTTTATATACCAATTGAACTCCAATGGGGTTTTTAAAGATATAATTGATTAGAAATACAAAACTAATAAACCAAATGTGCTTTGTTGTACCGATATTGGTGTTTCTCCTTTTTGGAAAGGAACTTTATGGGCCGTTAAAGTTGCATTAGTGGGAATTAAATGGATAGTTGGGAATGGTAAAAAGGTAAGGTTCTGGGAGGATGTGTGGATAGGCAACATTAGCCTAGCTACAATGTTTTGGCCTCTTTATGTGATAAATGAACTACAATGTAAGACCATTCATGAGGTTTGGGGTGGTGATAATCTTATGTTGACCTTAGGAGAAATGTATCACCTAGAGATATGAATCTTTGGTATGAGTTATGTGCTACAATGGAAATTATTGTGCTTACAGAGGAAGATGATCACATCTTGTGCAGCTACACATTTACTGGTAGTTGCACTATCCGATCATTATATGATGTGATTAATCATAGAGGGTTGTCCCCATGTATGTGAGTGCAATTTGGAAACTAACAATACCTCCTAGGGTACAATTCTTCTTGTGGTTGCTAGCTAATAATAGATTATTGACAAGAGATAACTTGGCCAAAAGAAGACCTGTCTAATCCCACTTGCTTATTCGGTTCTAAAAATGAATCGGTGATGCACTTGTTTTTTGACGGCTTTGTGGCCATTCAACTTGGGAAGTGATCAAGGAATTAACAGGCCTTAATGTGGGAGATGACTTTGAATCCATTGGTCGGCTATGGGTTGCCTGTAAACGTCATCTTGTAACTAATGCAATTTCTTCTGTTGTGCTATGGTCTCTATGGAAACTAAGAAATGAACTTTGTTTTGAGGGAAGACATGGACGGGAATGAAAGTTGTGTGTCCGCGGATTACAAGAATGCTCGAGAAGATGGGAAGCCATGTTCAAGGAGGAAGACAAGCTCCAGGTGGAGGGCTTCGTCTAGCGACCAGAAACCAAAGCAAGATCATTGCCGCAATTGTAGTGGACGTCGGAGGCGACAATTTCGTCATCGAGTTGGGTCAATTGGGTGTTCTTCCTTCGCTTCGATAACTAACAATCAGATCAGCCTTGAGGCTTTTACTGCTGGCAATGAAAGCCATGTTGGCAATGTGGATGACTCAGTTTTGTTTGGTCTGTAGACTTTGTGCTTCATTTGGGCGGGTGGGCGTGCTGATACGCTAGAACTGTAAACGTTTGTGGCTTTTGATAATACAAAAGCGGGGGTGACCCTTTCTCTAAAAAAAAAATAAAAAGCTTTAATGAGGGAGATAAACCAGAAGTTTTACATGCATGTGTCGTTGTTGCATTGGCAACTACTGTAATGCGTACTCATATTAAGAGTTTAAATCCTGGTGCTCGCACCTTTTCCTGGGATTTTTTTCAGAATTTATCGATGTTATGCATTAAGTTGTGAGTGACATTCCCGTCGACAACGAGGCGCCAATGGTGACTTCGGGAATCTCCAGATCCGTCGGGTGCTCGGTCCTTCGGAGTTGCTCATAGAGGTAGGGTTTGCGCATTGTGTTCGTAGGGGGTGAGTGTGCGTGCGTGTTGTGAGCGTCTGCGTTTGTCTTGTATAATTTTAAAAAAGATTAGCGAGCTGCTTTTGGTTAATATAATCAATCAGCTTTCAGAAAAGAAAAAAAGGGTATGGAATCCCGCCATATACGGCACGCGTGTTTATAAAAAATCTATAAATGGCAGCCCGCCGCACCAAACACACAGAATCAACGCAAGCTAAATAACCTTTGCTGTGTGCTGGTCTTTATGTTCACACACACTTGCGTATAATGTACCTTGATGCTCTAAATTATTACCATACTATACTAGTACAATTTGCACATACAGGCTGTCCCTAGCTGGAAGCCGTAATTCGGATCGCATTACCTACGACTTTCATCGCTGGAATCTTCACCTTGAGATCTGCGTTCAGTTCAACAAGTGGCTGAACAAAAAAGGTGCCTGCCGTGCATCGATCGCAGGGAGCCTAGTAGATAGATAAATATCGGCGTCACCTTTCGTGCCTCCGCACATCTCTACTGTAAAGACACAGTTTTTACTATTTTTAGATCAAGCAACACCAACCAATGGATGTCATAACCGAGGGCTGAGATTCAAAGTTTAACCGATGCGTCTTACACCCTCATCTCCCCCTCACCTCACCGCGCGTTCACCCTGACTCTCGCCCTTATTTACCACTGTTCGAATCCTACTTCAACCGATGAAAAAATCTCTACTATAAGGGTACAATTTTTACTATTTTTAGCTCAAGCAACACTGACCAACGGATGTCACAACCGAGGATGAAACTCATGTGCACTGTTTTTAAAATCTGAACGTGTTGGAAACTGTGACATGAAAACTCCATTGAGACTGGCCTTAGTCCTCTCTAAGTGGAGGAGTTTCATGAGAGCTTTTATGCATATTTAATAGGGTATGACATCAACATTTTGCATGAAACGAGGAGAGAGAATGTCAGGACCTTGAAGAACACCCTGACGATGACCAAGGATGGCTGATAGCGTTGTTTGGTTTACGACAATTGGTTGTGAGTTGGGTCGGGAATTGCTTATGAGTTGGATCGGGAATTGCTGTATGTGGCCTTGGGCCTAGTGTCGTGTTGGGCTGGTAGGAGGTCGTATATAAGGTCGTCCGCAATGGTTAGCTATTTCGTTATCTAGATGTGACGTGATAAGGAAAAAGTAGGAAAGAGAGTAGTCACTAGCTACATGTAAATAGCTAGACTATTTCATGTAGCCCGAGAACATGTGAGGAGAGTATGTGGGTCTAATAATATAAAATAGTCTTTGTTGTTGTCTCTCACCTCCACATCAGCCTACTACGTAGCTAGCACTAGCTATTACCATTGCGGACGCCCTAAGGCCTAGTAATACTTTTGTGTCGAGGCATCGATTAAACTGTAACTGAACTCTTGGCTTGAATAAACTTCCTCCATCTGAATCTCGCCTGTTTTGCTCTTTATGCTCAGTTTTTCCTCTCCGTTCTTGCTAACCCTAGCCCCGAATTCCACCCAAATCCTACAGTTCCCTTCAGTTATCGTTAGCGATCCTCACGGATCCTAACAATTGGGATCAACTCCCTCAATCAGCGACAAATTTGAGTTCGTTCAGTTCAATCTTCGTTCGGCGTCGGGATCGAAAACCTACCAAGCCTTGAGACACAAATGGTGTCTTCGATCGAGGATCTCTCCACCAAGCTGTCGGACATGGCCGCAAGACTTCGACGCGCATTCACGGATGCCGCCTAGCAAGTCGCCGGGTTGCAGGACATGATGAAGCAGACGCTAGATGAGGTCCATTCCATCAACGCAAAGCAGAAGGACGCCGACGCGATGCTTGTGGATTTGCGGGATAAGGCGGAGGCGGTGGAGTCCACAACGAAGGAGACCTGGTTGGATTCCCTCGATCCGGCGTTCGCTAGACCGCATCTAGGCCCGGGCGTTCTCGGTGGCTTACCGTGAGTTGGCGCCGGTGTTGGGCGGGTGTCGGCGGAATCTCGGCGGTAGGAGCTCCTATCGCTGCGGTGGTGCGTGCCGCTCGTCGCGGCCACCACGGTCGGACAACCTTTACCCCAAAAGCTCGACCTCAACGCTGCCCTAGTGTCCTCATCGGAGTCACCGACAGAAGACGCGGAGCGGCCCAACGGGCGTGGCGAACACTGCGGCGAGTTCATTGGAACTTGGTCGCAGAACTTCGACAAGGGTACGTTCCATGATCCCTACTTTGATCCAATTGCTCGCCCGCCTCCATTTCCAAAACCCGATTTCCCTAAGTTTGATTGCTCTGCACCGCGCTTTATGGCATGATCATTGTCTGATGTACTTTGAGGTATATGTGGTCCATCCTTCATTGAAGACGAGGTTTGCGGCTCTCAATTTCACGGCATGGTGAAGACTTGGCTGCATACCAAGGAGAGGGGTGGGCGCATCACCGATTGGGATCTGCTCTATGAATTGGTGATGAGGCATTTTGACAAAGATCAATACCCAATTGTGCTGAAGCAATTCGAGAGCATTATGCAGAAAGAGTCCATGAATGAGTATGTGCCGGAGTTCGAGGAAGGAGTTCACATCCTGCTACTGTACAATTCCAATTATGATGAGACATATTTTGTCACGCGCTTTGTGATAGGACTTAAGGAGGAGATTCGAGCTGCCTTGGTGTTACACAGACCGGCTGATGTGGATAAGTGCACTCGCAGTCTGAGTTGGTGAAACTGAAGGGCAAGAATCTGATAAAGGATACATTCAGGTCTCATCAGAAGCTGTTGCCAGATAATCCTAAGCTTTGGGATGGGGCCAAGGGCAAGATGCATACACCAGGAGGAGAATCAGAAGACAAGTTAGCAACTCCGAGGACATTTAGAAGACAGAACAATTTGTGTTTCAAGTGTGGTAACAAATGGGGAAAGGAGCACAAGTGTCCTCCACAAGTGGTCCTTCATGTGATCGAAGAACTTTTGGATACTTTAGAAGACTCTAACAATGGAGATCCATAGTTGTAAGTGGATGTGGATGCACAAGAAAAAGTTGTCATGGCAGTAAATCAGGAGGCGCCAGTTTCCTCTCCTACAAGGAAGACAATGAGGTTGCATGGACAAATTGGCAAGCTATCAGTGTTAATATTGGTGGACTCAGGCAGTGTGGGCTCTTTTGTCAGTTGAGCTTCGGCGTCATAGTAGTCTAATAAGAGCAAGTATTATAATATAGCCAGCAAGCCGGCTATAATGAACCTTACAGCCTTCTCCCAGCCCACCCATACAGTAGTTAGCTCTTTCTAATTAATACAGGACCCACTTGTCTATCTCACATATTGCCTTGGTTCTTGTGTCCAAGCCGGCTGTAAGCTTACAGCCCGTTTCTCCTCTCTCTCCTCCCCTTTCTCCTCCACATCAGCATTTAGCCGGCTTACAGTCTGTCATAATACTTGCTCTAAGCTGACAGAGAGTGTTGCTACTCAGTTTATGGCAGCCAATGGAGCTATGATGAGCTGTAATTAGAGGATCGAGAAGTTTCACTGGGCTTGTCAAGGGCATTTATTTGTTTCTGATGTGGGTGCATTGAAGGTTCTAGCATTTGTTTCCTTCCATAACATCCATCCAGTTAAGAAAATAAAGGAATCGAAACCCCGACACCGCGACTTGCAAACTTTTTTTCTTACTCTCAGCCACCACTCTAGCGCTTGTTTCTCAGAGGATGGTAAGCTCATGGGTAGCTGAAGCCGCCGGAGACCAGTCTACCATGCTTCCTTGGTGTAGCTGCAACCTAGGAGAATGTGGTCAATTGTTTCAGAACCTTGATCACACAGGACGCAGGTGTCCATAGCTTGCAATTCGTGACGGAAACGACGGTCCAGCAGCGACCATGCTGTTAGGTTAATCTTAAAGGGGCCCAGCCGGGCTGAGGTCAGTGCTCGGCAAATACACCATTCTTTGCCGAGTGCTGACGTCATGACTCTCGACAAAGGAGCGATATTTGTCGAGCATTGTTTCGTTGCGGCATTCGGCAAAGGCGCTGTCGTGCCGTTGCACAACCCACTGTGCCGCTGCTTTTATTTGCCAAGAGCCACCTTGGCGCTTGGCAAAAGCTTTGCTGAGTGCCGGGGATGGCTCTCGGCAAAGACCTCTTTGCCCGGCGTTGTCTTTACCGAAAGCCCTTTCTTGGCAAAGGTTTTATCGACAGCTTTTGGGCCTTTGCTGAGTGCATTTTGACCCCGACAAAGCCACCAAGTCCGGCAGTGGTGCTTCCGTCGGGTGGCAGCGCTCCTCCGGCAGAATGACCTCCATGTAGGTCATGTGGCCGTCGAGAGGGTCGGCAAGGATGATGTTCTCACGCGCTGCCGCCCTGCCGGTCGGCGCGAACTGGAAGCCACTGGGATAGCCCCGCATGATGTCTCCCACGTCCTCCCAGAAGACGTCGTTCAAGAGCTGAACGTCTCAAGATCCAGTGATGGGCCCAACGAGTTCTGAAGATGCTCTTAGCCCTTTGTGAGTATGATTCAATGGCAAAAGCATAAATAGATTATGCTGACAGTCTTATGGAGTCATGAACTTCTGATGTCCATGTACTAAATTTCCGTAATACAGCTCCAAATTTAAGGAGAAAGAACCTTATTACAGAGTACAAAACAATGGCTAAAGGTCTTCATGGGTGCTACAATTACAACACTCCAAACATTAGTCGACATAAGAGCTACATGGTGTATTATCTACATATATACCTACAATTAACTTTGGGTGCTCACCACTCATCACCAGCCATATACAGGGTGCTGTACTTCAGGAGGCAAGAGACCCATATCCACACAGTGCTGCTTATCATAGTCCCGGGTACCAGGAATGGCTCCGGTTGCCAGCCTGAGGACCTCACTGCCAGTTAAGCATCGATGGGCAAACGCCAGACCGCCATCCATGATGTCAGACAACTTCGGCTGTGAGGTTCTTGTATTCTTCCTATTCCTACCTTGTCCAGGCAGAGCAGACTCATTGTTCAGAACCTTGGCAAGGTCTGAGTACTCCATGAATCTCTCAGTCGCTGCCTCCCATGAAAGGTTGTATCTTTGCTCAGGTGTTAGCGGCTGGGGTTCTCTATCCATTGCCTCTTTCACTCTCGCAACAAACTCCTCTGAAGTCTTGTATGTCAAGCAGTTCGGAAATGACATGAAAAACTCGTTTGATGGATGTTCTGCACAGATCACGAATTTCCCCATTGCAAGAGCCTCTGCTGTTGCTGTGCACAGGACATCACTAATGCTCGGATTTATGAAAACCTTGTACCTGAAAATAACACAAAGAGCAAATGGCAGCATCACTAATCAACGAAAAAAAGTGGAGTACAGAATTAATTGAGCATTAACAACCCCTTCATAGTTTGATTGATACATACCCATGGAGTGAATTATCAGCATGATCCCTTCCCTTGAAAAAATTGAGACTCAAATCCAACTTCCTGGCAGTAGATTGAACTTCTTGCGAGTCCTCACCACTTCCGTATACATCTAACTTAAATCCTTCCAAGTCGCTTTTATGTTTAGCCATCAAATCTATGAGTTCCCTATAACCTTTGGCCCAAACCATCTTCCCGAGAAAATATGCTCCCTTGGAAAATTGCGGCTCTCCACTCTCCCTATTGGCAGTTATTTCCTCTCCAATCTTCAAAAACTTTGGGTTAACGCCATGAACATTGCAAACTATAGACTTCGGTAAATCTTGAGTTGCTGCAGAGAGCCGTAAGACCTACATATGGATAACACTAGGAGTGTTCATGGGCATTCATATATTAACAAAAACAACTAAGCTAGACAAAGTTACTTTCAAAACTAAGCTAGACAAAGTACCTTGTCGCAATATGCTCTGGTCACCCAATTGTTGATGTGTTTAACAAGAAATGCCTGAAGGGCTCCATTCTTCTCTCTCTTGATATATTCCAGGTAGTTTGTATGAACTACACCAACAACATGGTTGAACTTGTCAGTCCAGCGTTTCCCATGATGATACCAATTGAGATGTTCTGGTTCTTCCAATATTGCTATATCAGCTTCTCTTGACGGTATGAACTGAGACGTATCACCAGCAGGAATGATGCTACGCCGCTCTTTTGTGAACTGTAAAGCATATAACATGTCAATATCAACTCAATGAAAATATCAGATTCGATATAAGATGCATTAGATGGTAACCTTGCCAGGATAAAAGGATATCTTGAAGTTTGATTCAAATCCTAGTCTTTCCTCCAGCCAGCTCCTTATATAAGCTTCCTGCTCTTCTGGTGAATTGAACGTCATGCTATTTGGGTATACCAGTTCTTGGTCTGATTTGCAGAGCCAGGGCACTACCAGTGTCACATCTTGTCTAGTACCTTTTGCAAGATATGCTGCACGGAACAATGGATTAACTGCTGTTCCTGTCATCCAAGGTAAACTTGCTGTGGTGACTACGGCCACATGTCTTTTATTGTCGGAGACCTCATACTTTGCAGGATCACTCCAGAAACCATCATCAGCATGATAACCGGTACTTTGAAGCACGCTTGCGATTCTCAAGTCAAGTTCATCTGATGACTTATCATTTGCATGCAAGGAAGTGTCTTCTGAAAGGGAATGATTTTGTTTCCTACACAATGCCTCCACTAGTCTGTCACGCTGATCTGAACAACAGTATGAACATATAATGCAGGGTCAACTATTGATAAATAGAAGAAAAATAGGATAAATGCGCCAGTTTTATGTATACCTCTCCGTACACCAAGTTGATCCAAAAATGGTTCAGACTGCCTCACTAGATTTGCCAATATTTCAGGTAGATCCAGTGGAGGGATTTCCTGCATCAAGCACTAGGTTAGGTTAACAACAATATATACTACGCAATGAAACATTTTTTTGCGACTCAGTGGGGGATGGGGGGGTAATGAAATATCTTTGCGCTTATAACCTACTATCAAATATCAAGAGAAATGGTTGCTGCTTTCTTTTGGATTTTTTCACAGTTCAGTGTTCATATCAGGCACAAAAGTATATATAACTTCAAGATCCAACACACAGATAATATAGCATAAAAAGGAAAGTAATGGTGCCCATGCAGTTTTTAAAAATCACCATCCAGGAAAAATTAATGCCCAGAACACAAAATTCACCACAACTATGTCTGCCAAAACCAAATTATGCAACTTCTCATTAGTTAACCATATAATCATAAATAGGGTGTTTTTTTGGGCTTACATTGGATCCTTGAGACTCCATGTTGAATGATTTCTGCACCAAAAATGAGTAACTATAAGGCTCACATAACCCAATATAAGCCAGCTTTAGCAATTGAGTATAAATCTTCGACACGATAATTCATTTGAGGTTTGCTATGCTCTATCACCAGCTTGTCTAGCAGATTTGTCGCAAGGTTAATGGAATTTTAGGCAACCAAAACTTCAATCTGATCACCACTCTTACATTGAAACAAGGGACTACAGAATAAGCACTTGCTTAAGTCCCCAAATCCATGCACGCAATTGAAACTGAATAATCCTAGTAAAGGTCAAGCATTTACACTTGGGGTTTAAATATAATTTTTCATTTACTTCTTCAAATACTAGCATTTATCATCTCACAAGTCATAAGTAGTCATGACTCATGATGACGTTTATTCAGGAGGTGCTCTGCAGTTTATTGATATAAATGAAGTAACTAGTGCCAGTTCATCACGATACATATGATCCTTACTCCCTGTCTGATTGTTTCAGCTTATTCTATAGAGCCAAATCGCATACGAGACATTGAGTTGATTCCTAAAAAACAAATTCTACAAGCTTCCCAGGGCCGACCACCGAATCAAAGCAGGCCCAGCAACGTTTCTCAATTAATAATCGCTATAATTATGGAGATGGAGGTGCAAAATTACCAGGCTGGACTTGAATTTCTCAACGAGCTCGCCGGTACTGCGCAGCCCCTCAAAAATCTCGCTGGTCTGGCTCCGGCGCTCGAACTCCTTGATTCCGTCGCGTATCATCCTGACCACCTCCCACTCCTTCCCCTCCTCCGCCTGCGCCTCCCCGTTCCACACCGCGCGCCTCCAGCGCTCCCCCGCCGTCCACCTCATAGATGATGGCGTTGCGGATGGCGGTGATCCCGGAGAGGTCGACGCGGGCGCGCGCGGGTCCCCCGGCCCCACGCGGCGCCCACCCCTCGAGCACCCTGCGTCCGAGGTCCCGCTCCTGCGACGCGTACCGGCGCCGCAGCTCGGAGATCTTGGGCTGGATCCGCGTGCGCACGAACTCGAGCTCGGCTATGGGCGCCCCCGCGGCGAGCGGCGGCGGCGGGCGCGGTGGTCAGCGCGGTGGAGGCGGACGCGAGGGTTCTCGAGCTCGCGGTCCGCGAGCGTGCGCAGGGAGTCGGCCCGTGCGCGCATCAGGCGCAGGTCGGCGGTGGCGGAGTCCCGCACCTCGCGCCACCCCTTGGAGAGGAACGAGAAGGCGCTGTCGTCGCCCCGCCCCACTCCGAAGCCGCCGCCGCCGCCGCCGATGGAGACCGACGGACGCGGCGACGCCCTCGCCTCCATGGACAGACAATTCCTGGATGGCCGCGGCTAGGGTTTTGGCGTTTTGCTGTTTGGGAGTCGGGAGAGCCGAGAAGCAGCGAGACAGCACGCGAGGTGTTGGGAAAGAGAGAGGGACGACGACGACGACGTCACGCGTTGATTCGGGCCGGACCGCCGCGGAGGAAGGAAGAAGCCGCTAGGCGCGCCGCGTTCTGACTTGTGGGGTCGGCGTGCCAGTGGGAGTGATTGGAAGACTGGATGTGCGGGGCCCATGGAATCCGGGTTTGTGGTGAGGTGGCACGACGATGCTACGGTGACGTGGGCGTTACGTGCGGTCGAGAAGGGAGCGGGGGAATATGCCACCTCCACGCCCTTTTGGGACGTGGGATGATGCCCTCTTCCCCGAGCATCATGACCCCAGCGCACTTGTAGCCACAGCTTGGTAAGGGCTTCTCCAACGCTACAGCGTGGCGTACTGTCCCATGCTCCACGTATTCAATGGTAGTAGCCTTGCAGTGTGTCAGGGTCTCTGCAGAAGATGTACTGTAAGTGCTTCGGCTGACAAAAGTTGTGGGCAGCAACTGGAAAGCGCGATGGAGCAACGAGGCAGCTGCTTTTGCTTGGGACCACTGCATGTACGCTTGCTTTGGCAGCAACGAAGTGACGTCCTTGCAGCTCGGGACCACTAGCTAACTTGTAGCCTTCGTTGTAAAAATTTCTGTAGCCAAACGACTGTCTACATACTATGCGCATGTGGACTGGTATTTTAATCCGAGGCAGTACGCAAGTACTGCCCGCGTTGGAGAAGCCCTAATTAGGCTATGATGCCGCAAGGGAAAAATCAGAGCAGTAAAATGAAAGATGAGGGGCCGTAGTGCACGCATCGCCGCAACGCCACGCGAGGCAGGCAACACCAAACAGGTGCGGTGTGTCCTCAAGCAGAAGATGGGATTGGTGGCTCCAAAGACTAGGGTGGGCTCCGAGACGGTGCAAATGCTCAAGTTTGTCTTCAAGGTGCCGTTGTCAGACTACACCCATGAGAATTTGGAGCGTCTTCTTGATGGAAAGTTTGACCCAAGTGGCTATGAACCCTGAGTATGATCGGATTGGGTGAGGAGAACATCTAGCTCCTCGCTACCAGCACCACTATTGTTTAGTAGTTTATCTCGTGTGTAATTACATGTTCGTATGCGAGTCTTTTAAGGTTGTTTGGTGTGGGTATCGATAACCTTTGGATTACCGTAACTTAACATTGTTTGTAACTCAATTTCTTTTTTCTTCGTTATAATAAAACGTGCTAATACACGATCTCGAATAAAAAAAAAGTGAAAGGTGAGGAAAAATGAGATCCACGCAGCAGTGGCGGCGGATCCGGGATAAAAATGACCTCTGACGAACTTTAGACCTAATTTCTTTACAAAAAGCGATTTCATAGAAATATAGAAGGGTAGCTCCAATAGTTTGCCATTTGGGTTTGGCATTCCCATATTTTGCCCAAAAAAAAAAACTCAAAATTGATTCTCCAACGAGTTTGGCATTCATGTTTGGAATTTTGGAAGAGTTGGCAAATCCGGCCTTCATGCGCGCGCTACGATGTTTGGCATCCAAGGGCGCATCGTGCGTATTAGAAGAGGTGGAAGAGCATAAACATAATTTTGTTTCTATCTCGGGGTTCCGATGTAAGTTTTTAAGATTTGGAAGGCCTTAAACAAAATTTTATTTCTCTATCGGGGTTCTTGATGTAAGTTAGATCCGAGTTTGGCAAGTGAATTATGCCAACTTTTGGAGATGATTTTTTTAACTTGAAAGTTGGCAAAAAAGGCAATTGCCAAACTATAAATAGGGAACTATTGGAGTTGCTAACATGGAAAAATAACGATAGGTTTAATTAATTTCACTTACCTTTTCTCTTTTTTCTCTTTTGTGTTGCTACTGCATCATAACTTTCCATCGCAAGCAGTAGAGTGCAACATACTCCTAACAATCTACTGTCTTCGTCCGTAAAGAGAGTTGTTCTAGCTTCTGGCGTGTGTATGAGAAAAGCTGAAAATAGTGCATACCACTACTACAATATCCTACTTTAAGGGCAGCTCAAGATGGCCTCTAGGGCGTTTTTTAGAATGGCAGCCCCTAACTCACCGTTCCTACGAGTGCCTATAGTGCTTGCCTTTGTAAAGGGCGGTTTTCCGGCCGCCCCTAATAACACCAACTGCGGGGGGCGGCAAGGTGTTAGAACCGCCCCTACTAATAAAATTGGAAAAATAAAAAAAATAGAAAAACCCATCCCAAACCCTAGCGGGTAGGGATGCGGAGCTAGCCGCCGCCAGCGTCGTCATTTGGATTTGGGTCGGCCGGCGGCTGGGCCGCGCCGTCTTCTCTGCGGCGCTTGAGCGCCCATGCGTTTGCCGCCTTGCAGCGCCCGACGTCTTTGCACCTTTCTCTGCGCCCGTCTTGTATTGTAGCGAGACCAGCGTGATGGCCGGGTGTGCCCTCTCGCCGGGCACGTCGCTTTGTAAGCGGCGGCCGCGCGTCAGCGCCCCTGTCGAAGCCTTGTCCCGGCGGTGCGGGTCACGCCGCATCCGCGTCCCCGTCGGTGGAGCCGCGGGGGCCGCTCTGACCGCCGGCCGGGTCGCGATGCCGTCGCGGAGACAATCTCTCGCCCCTCGCCCGGCATGCGTGAGAAGGGAAGCCGCGCCCGCTTCGCCCGTCATGTGCACGGAGGAGGCTGCGCCTTCGCCCGGCAAGATGCAGGTGAGGAGAGCCACCGTCGCCCGTGAGAGTGAAGAGAGAGAGAGTTGATGGAGTGGCGGAGAGAGTTGTATGGATACAGAGAGGAGAGAGAGTCGATGGAGAGCGCAGAGAGATAGTCACGGGCTTGTGTTTGGGTTGTGCTTCTTTTGTGTCTATGACAAATGGACCCCGTGGACATGTGTCAAGCAAAGAGTGGCCATCGGCCGGCATGCGGATCGGTGACGTGGAGGACCATCACGTGAGCAGCACATTTGTGCTTCTTCACCCCCACCGCCACGTGGGCCCCGCTCCCACCCCACTTCCAAAGGACATGCAGCGTGGCCGTGCTCTATTCCCAACCACATGCTACACACTGCCATTTCTGGTGCACGGCCCCACATTTTTTTTTTTCATGCACCACCATGATTCAAATTTGACCAGTATTTCGGGGCATCAAATTAAGTGAAATGAAAAAATTGTTAACAACAAAGATTTATAACTTTTTGAGATCTACATCTTTATTTAGGTCATTTTTCCATCAAGATCATTTTAAAAATTTTAATTTTAATGTCTCATTTTTAAAAATTTAATATCTCACTATATAGGGCGCTCAATATATAGCCGCCCCTTACGGACTACATTAGGGGCGTTTGGTGATTCAACCGCCCCTAATAATAGTAGGGCGGCTCGTAACACCGGCCGCCCCTAATGTGGTCACTATAGGGCGGCTCGTATGACATCTCACTTTGTAGGGGCGGCTCGAAAAATGAACCGCCCCTAATGTAAATGGTTTGGCGTTCTCTTAGTAATGTTTTGTAGTAGTGTACCTCTACCGCCCTACACTCACTGGTCATTACTACTCCACCTTTCTGCATGCTGGTTGGAGACACCGATGATTATAACGAAAACCAAAGAAATCCAAAGGGTAAAAAAAAAAAAAAATCAACAGCGTTTGGGAGGTGGAGGGGGGGGGCCTCTACCTTCGCCAGTGACGACATCATGAGTCATCTCCATGGTTTTTGTTCCTATTGACCGAAAACCAAATTTGGAGAAAATTTTCAAAGACATTCTTATCGATCTCGACAGGCAAGAACCCTCCACTTTAGTACTGCCACACTAGACGAAAGAGGTATGCATCAACCGCCCATCCAAATCTAATGTTTTCTGTTTAGCCAATTGTTATAATACTCACTCCCTCTGGTCACAAATAAGTGACATGCGTTAAGACTGTTTAAGCAAATATTTAATTACAAAGAATTTAATTTGCACCAAGTTTTGTAATTGAAAATAACAAAATTATCTAAATTATATTTCATAAAAGTATGAAATGTAACAGCCAAAAATTGTATTTTGTAGAGGGTGTCTATGTCTAAAACATCACCTTTTTTTGGTTTGGAGGGACTAGCTAGTCATTTTCCATCTCAAGTCAATGGCATGCTCCTTGATTTGATATATGCATGTCCTTTAGATAACTTAATTATCAATTGAATTTTTTGCACTCTTTTTCACATTATATTGTGGTTATTGATGACGTATGGGAGACATAGTCTTAACAAACAACCAAGATGCCCATTGATGAAAAGTGGTGATCTTTATCATAAAAGTATACTTTTTTTAGCATTTCTATAAATATTACTCCCCTCTTCTAAATTATAAGTCGTTTTGACTTTTTTTGGTACATCCATTTTTCTACGCGACCGATAATTTGGAACAGAAAGTGTCGCAACGAGTTAGCCGGAGGACCCTCAAAATACTAGGACCGGTGCTGGTATGGAGTCCGATTCCTATACATATTTATTAGTATAGATAAAAAGGAAACCACAAGGAACATCAAACTGCTTAAAATTTATTAATTGGGTCATAAAAATATTTTTACCGAAAGTGAAATTTTGAAAAATGTGCTTTTAAAAAGTACTGTAAAAAAATCAAAATTTAAACATATGTTTGGATCATTTAGACTAAAAACCAGTCTCGCAACTTTTGTTAGCCCATCCAAATACGAAGTCGATCAAACTTTGATACAGTTTCCAACTATCATTAGTCCACTAGTTAGCTACTGTATAATCATCAAATTAAACATTAGATGAATATAAGTTTTGTTTGAAGTCCGAACTGCTTTTTAGCGGAAATTTGCTGTTTTATTTAGTAGGGAAAGAAAAAGGGGTCGATCCTGACTCCTGAAATCAGTCCATCGGCGCTATTCGGACAGTTTTCGACACCGAGCCCACCTCTGCTGGGCCTGGCCGCGCCGACCCCGTACGTACGGTACGTGTCGAACCGAACTGAGCCCCAATTCCGGAAATCCAATTGGCAGTGACACTCGAAGGCGGCGGCCGGTTTCCCCTAATCGCCGTGTCGCGATGCCGGCGGTGGCGGACCCCCGCCTCGTGCGTAATACTTGCATCCTTGCGCACGTGGATCACGGCAAGACCTCCCTCGCAGACCACCTAGTTGCCTCCGGCGGCAGCGGGCTCCTCCACCCGAAGCTGGCGGGAAGCGCGCGGTTCATGGACCACCTCCCGGAGGAGCAGCGGCGCGCCATCACCATGAAGTCCTCCTCCGTGGCGCTCCGACACGCGCACCCCACGGGGGTCCACCGCGTGAACCTGATCGACTCCCCGGGCCACGCCGACTTCTGCTCCGAGGTCTCCGCCGCCGCGCGCCTCTCTCGGACTCGGCGCTCGTCGTGGTGGACGCGGCCAAGGGCGTCCGCGTCCAGACCCACGCGGCGCTTCGCCAGGCGTTCGTCGAGCGCCTGCGGCCCTGCCTCGTCCTCAACAAGCTCGACCGCCTCATCACCGACCTCCTCCTCTCCCCCGAGGACGCTTACGCGCGCCTCCGCGGCATCGTCGACGAGGTCAACTCCATCTACTCCACGCTGCGCTCCGGCTACTACTTCTCCTCGCTCCAGGACGGCAAAGACGGCCGCGGCGACGCGGAGGACGAGGACGACGCGTTCCATCCCCACAAAGGCAACGTCGTCTTCGCCTGCGCCCGCGACGGCTGGGGCTTCCGCATACACCGATTCGCCGACCTGTACGCCCAGAAGACCGGCGCGCTAGCAGGTCCAAGCTGCTCATGGGCTTCTGGGGACCCTACTATATAGACAAGAAGAAGAAGGCGGTTCTGCCTCTGGCCACGGGCAGCGGCACCGGCGAGGACCTGCCGCCGCCCATGTTCGTGGAGTACGTGCTCAGGCCGCTGTGGAAGGTGTACCAGAGGGGCCTGAGACCGGACAGCGCCAAGTGGATGGACGACAACGTGGTCTCCTTCTTCAAGCTGGCGGTGTCGCCGCGGGAGCTGAACAGCAAGGACCCCAAGGTGTCGCTGCATGCCGTGATGCGGGCGTGGCTGCCGCTCGCGGACTCGGTCATGGAGATGCTCGTCGAGTGCACTCCCCGACCCCGTCGCCGCCCAGGCGTTCAGAGTGGCAAGGCTTATGCCGGAGAGGATGGCTGCTGCCGCCAGCCACACCTGCAGCATTGTTGCTGAGGCGGAGTTGGTGAGGAGCTGTGTGGCGGCCTGCAGCGCCAGCGCAAGCGCGCCCATCGTGGTGTTCGTGTCCAAGATGTTCGCGGTGCCCTACACCATGCTGCCCTGCAAGGGGCTCAACGGGGAGGAGCTGCGCGAGTCGGAGCCAGAGGGGGAGTGCTTCTTGGCCTTCGCGAGGGTCTTCAGCGGCGTACTCCGTGCAGGGCAGAAGGTGTTCGTCCTGTCTCCGCTGTATGATCCGGTAAAAGGGGACGACGCGGCGGGCGGCAAGCATGTCCAGGAGGTGGAGCTGCACGGCCTGTACGAGATGCTCGGGCAGGACCTGAGGCCAGTACCCAGCGTTGCTGCGGGCCACGTCGTCGCCATCCAGGGCCTTGCCCAGCACGTGCTCAAGAGTGCAACACTGTCGTCGACCAAGAACTGCTGGCCATTCTCGAGCATGACGTTCCAGGTGTCTCCGATGCTCAAGGTCGCGGTTGAGCCCGCCAACCCGGCTGATCTGGGAGCCCTTGTAAAAGGACTGAAGCTTCTTAACCAGGCAGACCCGTTGGTTGTGTACACCGTCTCGCAGAGGGGCGAGCATGTCCTTGCTGCAGCTGGCCAGGTACATTTGGATCGCTGCATCCACGATTTGCAGGAGAGGTTCGCCAAGGTCCAGCTGGGGGTCTCAAAGCCGTTAGTGTCATTCAAGGAAACCATCCAAGGAGAAGGTGTTGGCTTAATGGGAAGCATGAAGGCCCAACAGGGGTTTGTTGAGAGGACCACTCCGAATGGGAGATTCAGTGTGAGAGTTCAAGTCATTAGGCTTCCCAATGCACTGACTAAAGTCCTTGCTGAAAGTGAAGAATTACTTGGTCAAATTATCGACAGGAAAAGTTCACAGCTTGATCAGGATGGTGGTAATTCTACAACAATGCTTAGGCAGCGCTTGATCTGGGCCATTGACAGTGAATTGGAAGCGATCTCTGAACAAGTGGAAAAAGAGAAACTTGAGAGGTATAGGAAGACGTTGCTTGGATACCTTCAGAGAATCTGGGCCCTAGGTCCTTCACATGTTGGACCAAATTTCCTTCTCTTGCCTGACTTTGAATCAAAATGTGGCGTCACAGCAAGCTCAAATGGAAAGGAAGGTATTCTTGTGAGTGGTAGGCGCCATGTATCAGAGAGATTGGGGTTTGTGGGTGTATCTGATGCAGAGACTAAAAATGTCACTGAAAGTGAAACGGAGACGTCAACATGTTCTCTCGATTCTGAAGCGCTAAGGAACAGCATCGTCTCAGGTTTTCAGTTTGCCACAAATGCAGGTCCCATATGTGATGAACCTATGAGCGGTGTGGCATTCATTGTTGAGCCCTACCTTGTGTCCAGCTACTCGGATGTTGTAATTCGCTCTGATGACAACATGTTCTCTGGGCAAGTAATTACTGCAGTGAAGGAAGCATGCCGAGAAGCTGTTCTTCAGAGCAAGCCAAGGCTAGTGGAACCAATGTACTTTTGTGAATTGACCACACCGATGGAGCAGTTAGGTGGAGCGTTTGCTGTTCTGGGCGATTGTAGGGCCAAGATTCTGAAAGAAGAGATGCAAGAAGGAACATCTTTGTTCACAGTGCAAGCTCACTTGCCAGTTGCCGAAAGCTCTGATTTCCCCGAGAAACTTAGGAAGGGAACGTCAGGTGCAGCTAGTGCGGTTCTAGCATTCAGCCACTGGGAAGTTATCCCTCAGAACCCCTTCTTTACCCCGAAAACTCCGGAGGAGATTGAAGAGTTCGGTGATGGCTCAAGCATTGGACCGAACTTGGCCAAGAAGCTCATGAATTCTGTGAGGCGAAGAAAGGGCCTTCATGTTGAAGAGAAAGTTGTGGAACATGGCAGGAAACAGCGAACTCTTGCGAAGAAAGTGTGATTTTATTCATGAGATATATGCCTTATTGTCCATATTTTGCCGTGATAAACTGAAATATAATCAAAATGTGCAAATTTAAAGTTCTGATATGCTTAGAAATTCTATTGGAGCAAAGGATCAATATATACTTTTAGTATTATTAACCCTTTATTCTGATGAAGATGAAAACAAGATGGTAAATATATCGACGATAATAAGTTTCTTGTCCGGTTGTCCCAGATGCGGATGTTAACTCTTTCTTTGGCATTTCCTATATATTCTAAATTTTATTTTATCGGAACTGCTGATAAATTGTCAACAATTACTGGCCATTTTGGATAAATCAAACTGAAAATCACATGTCAGCGTCACTTGGTCTGAACAAATTAACTATTTTGCATCTGTTGTTTAGTAATATATTTGACCATAGGGTACAGTCAATTACATTGTGTCAACTACCAAACACTTTGACTCCTTCGACAAACTCATTCAGGCAGATTACTTGACAGAATCTCAAGTTTATGTCAGTTCTGCTGCGTGTAATTTTTTTCCCGATTGAAATTTTTTTGAAGACACTAATTGGAGAGATTGGTTCTCTTCGATTCATGGTTAAATACACACCGCGTCATTGGGACCTCCAAGCTACGCATGCAGAACTACAACTCTACAAGGTACTGTCTTACTTCTGATGCAGATGAAACAGGAAAACATACAACAATGAAGGCAAATAAAACTTCTGATGCAGATGAAACAGGAAAACATACAACATTGAAGGCAAATCAAACAAGGGGGACAAACTCTAGAGAAGCACTACATACACTGATGCCTGCATCCACACATACACAACATGCCTACAGCTTACTATTTACAAAGTTACAACTTACAACTGAGACTCCAAGTTAGGAAACAAATTCTTTGCAGGAGATCAGTTACAACCGGGCAGTGCACCACATTATTTTGTGTCCATCCAAGGAAGGTTACCTGCACCTCGTTTGTTTTTCTCTGATGCATCTCTACGCCCTGATCAGACTACTGCAACAGAGAAAACAGCAGGGATTGGAATTCTACTTAACAACACAGGAATTTCTCCAACTGATTCCATATATATACATACAGGCCAAAATATCACAGGTTTCCCTCAGTACTGCATCTACTCAAACGAATATACACATGCAAAGTTATAGAAAAAAAGTCACCTACCTTCTTCAATTAGAAAACTAGACTAGATTTTTAGAGTCTCCCTACTCTTGAAACTGTCTGAGTCACCTCCTCGAGTTCCATACGAGAGAGGAGAATCAACAATTCGCGATTTTTTTGTACCGAGGGTTCAAGTCCCTCTCTTTCCGCCCCCCTCGGATCATTTAGGACTTTCAAATTGTAAGGAATTCTGATCCCGGATTTTCTCATAAATAAATGTACGAAATAAATCCAGTTTAAATTTATAAAAAAAAAAAAAAAAAATTGGGATTTTTACTCCTCGTGCCCTCATGGGTGGGGCAAGCTCTTCTATTCTGGTTCATGGTTTCTCTTGGCTATATGGTTCATATGTAGGTCAATTAGAACTTGTGAAAAATATGAAAATAAATTTTCAAAAATTATCCAATTATTTTTCTAGAGTAAAATGTGCATTTAAAAATACTAAAATCTGATTTAATACTAGGAAACCATAGAAAATTCGTTTTAACTTCGAAAAGACTAAAATCATTCTCTACCTTTTTATTCATTACGTATAATTATTCAATTCGAATATTATGTAGTCTTCTACAGTTTGGAATTAGGTTAAATATGAAATGGAGGACGGAGACTAAGACAAATCCTTGTTGGTAATAGCGTAAATCCTTCTGCAAACTGTTGTTCTCTAGTAGCAAAGTCTGGAGATATGCATGGACAATTTTAAATAAAAATATAATTAAATTTTAAATTTCTGCGACTCATTGGACCATTAACAGTCGCCATTGTGTGTTCATCATTGTCCATTTTGTAGGTCTGCATTTTGAGCCACATCAACACATCGTTGGTGATGTGGCTCATGTAAGATTTGATACGGTGTTGTGTGTAAGCCAAAACCGCAGGTGGAAATGGACAACTACAAAAGTTGAAAGAGCCAATAAAATTTGATTTTTTTTATTAAACCGGTACAGTAGCTCTTTTTATATTATCTTTTTTATCATGTTAATAAATTTTAGATCTAACGATGTTGGGGACCAATGAGAGTTTGACAGATCTCTTGTTCTTCTTTAGATCTTACTAGTAGTTAGGTGCAGAAGATTGCACTGCAAAAAAACAACAAAGAAAATATATCATATGAAAAAAAAAAAATCTTTTTGAGTTTTTTTTTTTTGAAAAAAGGGTGCTAAGGCCCTCATTAAAAATAATTTTTTTTTGAGCAGATTAAAAAATAATAATAGTTGAAGAAGATTAGTTGAAGTTTTTCCCGAAATTCTATCCAGTGAAACTGATAGCCCATGAGCCAGGACTACAACACAAAACCTGAAGGCCCATTTGCGTCCATCAACCGCGTTCTCGGCTCCCGAATCACGCGTCCCTTTCCTTTCTCCCTACTCAGACCCCTGACTGAACCCCTCTCACTTGGCGGCGCCGACCTTGGTTCGTCGTCGTCGGCTCTTTCGCCGGAGACAATCATCTGCCAGGTATGTCAGTCACTTCCCTCCCCTTTCCATCCTGCTATGCGAAATCGAGCACCCCAAACCCTAATGCAGGCTATTTATATTCGGATCTGACGCAAAGCTGCTGTTCTTCTCTCCACATGAACAGGAGAGCGAAAGGGATGTTCGATTGGCTCTAGTTAGCCAAAAGAGGAAGGCCATCAAGGATACGAGGGCTTGTTCTCGCCATGTCTCGGTCACCACACCTCCCACCCCGCTGCCCACCGCTGGGTCCTCAGATCACTCGCAGGGATGACAGCATGTTCACGCAGAGCTGCCGGTTTCCATCTGGTGATCCGTTCTTGGGTGAACCGCCGTGCTGGCTCGATGATCTCCTCGCAGATTCTGGGAAAGCTCCCAGGCTTCCTCCCCTCAGAAGGGCCTGCAGCGATTCTGATGCCATCTTGGATGCGCTGTCGACATTCCAAAGCCCGATTTATCCAATTGAGGAAGGCGACCTGAACTCAGGTGGTGAAGGTGAGGACTTGTTGGATGCTACTGGTGAAGGTGGTGAAAGCGGTTCTGTGGTTGAGGCTAGCTGTGTTTATGGTCCGAATTCGCCAAGGCAGAAGAGTAGGCTGACATCTTCAGAGAGTTCCATGGTTAATGCCGTGCTTGAGAATATCCCCAGCAACCCCTTGCAGTACCTGACCATCGATGTCTCCAGTGGAGTGAATGGTAATGTGGCCAATGGAACTGCTGATGCCAGTGATGCTTTTGGCCATCCTGATCAAGACAGGTCGTTTAGAAGGTACACTTATGTTTCTGAGTGAAATATCTAATGTACTTTCTTGAAAGTATTCTTTGGTTCAGAAAGTAATGGTTCCTGCCAATCAACAACATTGTTGCTTTTATAAACTGGAATTTGTAGTGAAAATGCTAGAAGTGTATAAATTATATCAAGTGCAGATGTGAACTTGTGGTCTTGCCAACAGAAAAGGAACATGACACTACTGCTTTGCATAAATTAAATTAACTGATGGTGCTTTTTTATTGTGTGGCATTGATAATTTTGACTTATGTCACCAGCATTAGCAATGCCAGGTAGGATTATTGTCGTATGATCTTGGCAGCATAAGTAGTTCAAACCATGTGGATATGTGAGTTTGTAAATCCTCATTGCTTGAATATTGTAAAAGCAACAATTTCCTTTAGTTTTATATTGCTAGCCTCGAGATTGTTCAACAGTCAGTCTCTGTTATGTGTCAATCAGAATTCTTGTTTTTCCAAGATGTGTACATTACGTAGTCTCTGTACAATTAAAAGGGAGCCTGAACATCATTATACCAGGAGATTCCAAATTGTAAGACTTTCTGGCTTTTCTAGATACATACCTTCTGTTATGCACCTCAATATACATTTTGTCTAGATACAAAGTAAAAGCCATGTATCTACAAAATCCAGAATGACTTACAGTTTAGAATGGAGGGAATATTTTTTTTCTTCTCAAAACTACAGGATAGCTGCATGTCATTTCATTAAGAGAGGAAAAGGAATGAGAGTCATGTTAACTGCAAAGCACGTATCATTGAAAATAGGACACGACCAACCCAACCAGATTCTAAGAGGTATGTATCATTCGACCTTAGTCAGAGCCCCTGTCATGCACCAAGAGCTTCATTCATTAGCGTCCTTCTGTATAAGGCTCTGAATATTTGGAGAAAAGACCTAACACGCATGCATTCCTAAATTTCCATACTTCCCAGGCCACCAAAATAATAAGGGAATTCAGCCCCTTGTACATCTCCTTGGGTGTATCTCTGATTGTGTTTCCCCACTATCTCAAGGAACGAGTTGCAACGAACGACCCGAGGTGCCAAAACTGCCATAGAAAGTTTCTGAAAGACCAAAGTCCAAACCTGCTGGGTAAACACACAGGTTATTAGGATGTGCTGCAGAGTCTCCTCAGCCTGATGCCCTGATCACAGAGAGGTCAAGCAGGCTGGTGGGGGAGCCAGCGGTTGGTGAGGCGACTAGTGTCCAACTAGTTGGCTGATTAAATTAGAGGCACTAAATGTGCTAACTAAATTAGTGGCAGCTTTCATTGCTAAGCAATTAGTTTAGAGAAGTTTTCTTTGTTAATTGTGTGCATCTTCCCATTTTGGACACATTCAATCAATTCTAAATAGTGCTAGAAAAATTGTAATGTGTGCCTTCTAATGGATTAATGCTCTTATGCTCATTTTCTGCGTTACTGTGTATGCTTTTTTGCCATATCATTTATCAAAATAGCGAGGGCTGATATTCAAGCAATGACTCCTGATGTTTACTGCTCTACTCACAGAAATTCATGACTAAGGCTTCCATTTATGGGTTTGATGTTACCAAGTCAATATATTATCTTTGCATTCACACCACACATTTCTAATGTTTTGAGTTCTTTTAGATGCGCAATAGTTTAGGTTTCATACAAACAGTTTTTGTTTTATGGATGTTGAACTTTTCTAGTTGAAACATCACAAGGCAAGAGAAAACATGTCATGTCCTTTGAGTTTCGACATTGATGCCTACTCAGCAAATCAACACTTTTGCAGGCGTTCAGGACAAAGATCTAGGGTCCGGAAGCTTCAATACATTGCTGAACTTGAAAGAACTGTTGACTCACTTCAGGTAATTATGTTGATGTTTTATTTTATTTTAATGTCGTGGGTTTCATAATAATTGTTTTATGAGAACAATGCCATTTTATTCTTTCCAGAACATGGGAGCTGATTTGGCTGTCAGAGTGTCATCACTTTTCCAGCTTCATAGTGCTTTATCAATGGAAAACAAGCAACTGAGGATGCAGATTTCCAGTCTTCAGCATGCAAAACTGGTTAAGGATGGTATGCCTGAGAAATATTGTGCTTCTTTTTGTGTTATTAGAGCTACTTTAGTGTATAATTTAGAGTTTTAGACTGCATCCTTTTAGTAACATTGTGGTCCGTTGAATATCTGTAGTTGTGCAACAAGAAAATAATGTGACCATAGACAGAAATATCATGCACTCTATATTTTTAGGTCACAAGTGGAAACAGTATTGCTGTTGAGCCAGATGTTACGAGATGGGGTTCAAAAGGTTTTTTATATTTGATTCAGTAGCATGCTTCTGGTTCAACTTTGGTGCAATTTGTGCTCAAATGTTAAATGCAGTTCAATGGTGTTTGATAATGAAAATAGTAATTAGCTATTTATTACACAGGCTTCTGAACTCCACATAAGGATGGTCTTGCCTTTTTACCCAACATTGCTGTTCTTTTAATTGTGTTTTTGGTTTTCCTCCACACAATAGTAGGAACAGTTACCATCATTTATTCTTCAGTATTTTGGCCAATAATAAACATAAAAGCCTTCTGCTCTTGTTCAGCTAATCATAGCCAGGTGCTATATCCACAGCTCTGTTAAGACAAAATAAATCACAAAAACATTGCAAATATAGTCCATGGAGGGTTGGTAACCCCCCTTTCTTTGCACATGCAAATTGTTTCTGTAGTTCCTTTTGTAATTAATTCCCTGACAAAAATAATATATGTTTGCATTGTTGCATCTATCAATACTAGTGGCACTCCTTCCTAATGTTTCTCAATGAGTATGAAAATGTTGTGGTTATCTAGCTAAGTATGATGGTTCTGGAACATGGTTCAATATCGCCTAAATGAAATGCTTTTGAAATGAACTCCGCAGGTCAGACGCATGCCCTAAAGAATGAAGCTGGAAGGTTGAAGCAGATGTCTGCCCGTCATCGCGCGGAGCAGAAGCGTCACTTCCTGTTATGACCCGAGCTCTTTCGGAGCAGACGCGTCTGCAGTCAATTGGCAGATGCCTGACATGGCAAAGCTCAGCCTGAACGACAGCTCTGTCTCCCCAAGAGGCGGCTACGGTCTGTGACAGCAGCCAGCCCTAACACCCCTCAGAAGAAAATCGAGGCGTTACCCTAGATAACTTTTGCTAACCTTACCCAGGCATAGAGTTGAGGGCCCACCTTTGACTAGGAGAGTAGGGTTTATCAGTCGCTTTAGCGGAAATTTACAGAGGCTATCAGCTTAGTATCTCGTAGAGTGCTGCAGTTGACTCCCCAGATTTGAGAACTGATGAAGTGGAGCAACTTGGCATCCCGTTTAGCAGCTGCAATCTACTCGTTTTATGCTCCAGCATATATTGAAGTAAAGTTGCAGACCATCTCCCAATCCATGTGTTGGGCCAATGTCGCTCGTTCATTGCGGTTGCTGTATCTATTGCCGTTCGTAGGCTTTAATGGTGCTCATTTCAAGCTGTGATGGTGGTCAGATTATTTCCTGTTGTCACTGCATTCTGTATGTGGTTGTGTTCATGTTCTCATGGGAATGCATCTTTCTACTGCGAGCCTGTGTTGCCGTTTAGACGATGGCTTGTAGATAAGCTCTACTACTGCGCACAACTGCAGTTTTTATTGACGCTTTGAGTGAGGTCCATGGCGTGGGTGTGGGGAGAAACAAAAATGTAGAGAGAAGATTCGAGGTCAAATAATGCTCCATGCTTTCCAGTGGCTACCACAACCTGCATAGGCCTAGAACTAATTCAATGGTAGTGGTAGGTCACTGCGCACGCATGTGTCTGTCCAGCAGTTGGGTGATGCCTCTGCTTTTGCTTGCGAGGTTGTGTTGAGTCTGAGGCAGAGTAGCCCTGTTGATTGATAAGGATCGAAATTTTTATATTCGTTCAAAAATATTTTTTATGAGAACTACATAGTACAGTGTAAGCGTAAAACACACACTTTTCATAAACTTGAGCCAACTTAGGATGTCTATTTTTTTTTCTAAATCACGGCGAGGAAAGCTATGCCACACTAAAACTCATGCATGCAATTGTATAAAATCCATTTAGCAACTTGCTAGCAAATTGTAAAAAATTTACTCTGCATTTGTTATGCAAGCATCAAGTAATGTAATAGTAAGTCTTAAATTCACCTAATGACATGATTTCTTTCTCTTTTGAGTTTTTCCAGCTAACCAGTCACAAAAGATCTTTGGTCTTCGTCCAGTTCCGATGGAGGCATAGGATCCACAACTATTTTGATTATTACAATATAATTTGTCTTGCTTTTGAGGCTACTCTTCCACCACATCTTAACCGTAGGTACTGGTTACAGGAAAAAGGCCAATGTGTTGAAAGCTCCGCTTCTGCCTCCCTCGTGCCTTTCTCTTGCTGTCGCAAACTACTTTAACAAGAAAAAGGCCAGACATAGAAAGGAAGCACGGCTTGGTCCTGACTCCTGAGTCCTCACTCCTTCCTTCCCGAGAGGGCCTCCATGACAAGAGTTGACAGCGAAGTCACGCACAGATATGGATGATGGGAGCTCGGCAGCGAGCAAAGCGCTAGAATTCAGCCTGACGCCCTGACAGACATGGTCACACGGTGCTGCAGGCGGCTCGTCGTGGAACAGGACGCGGGCGACGAGCGACGAGCGGCGATGCGCCCACCGACACGGGTCGTGGGCGATTGGAATGCGTGGTCGCAGTCGGTATCCGAAGTCTAGTTGATGCCGTGGCTAGACGAAATGATGGATGCCAGTAATAAGTTTTTATTACTGTGCTTAGCTGCCCACACAGAAGACACTAATCTCTACAAATGCGCCGGAGTGTTGAGAGAAGGGGTGAATATAGGATATCATGTCACTGGGGTAAAACACTTAGCAACATGGTCATATTAATTCTCTATTTGAAAGAGTAATTTGCAGGTGAATAGAAGAACTTTTAGCGAGTTTTCAAAAGTTATCAGGGGCAAATGACCATAATGAATACATGTAGGTTCGCCCCGGTTTGATGGATATTAAGATTGATGAGATCACTAGAACCATCTTACTCTCGATGTTAATTGATTACCTTGTCGTGTTGAGAATTTAAATCTAGATAGACAGGTTTCGTCACAAGTAATCTAAAATTAACATACATTAACAGATTTTTCATAGAGTGGTATGCCGAATTCTGCCGGATAGATCGACAGAGGGGCAGGGCGAGATGTGCAAGGAACAAAGACTGAAAATATCAGAGGTGGAATAAAAAGCTGTTTGGCTGTCAATTTTGCCGCAGGGCTTTGATTCGTCTATCGAACGAATGAGTTTCCATAAACTAGCTGGCAACTAGCATATCTGCTTTAGGGTTTTAAAAGTTTATATACATCCAAATCAACATGAGACATGTTTAATTTGTAGGTGGACGTTTAAGTTTACAGGGCACACACAGGGCTCATCTGCAGCAGTCGGTGGGGAGATAAGGAGCCAATGGAGGCCACATATGTGACGCCACGCTGCACGCTGGGGAGGAAGAAGGTTCTCTGATCAGAGTGTATGTATTACGGACGGGCTGTGTGCTCCGTCGGCGTTTTAGGCTTTTGTACGTTGGGTAGGACGGATGGATGGACTCGACGTGGGAACTACCAACATGATGATTGATGAAGGCGCGCCCGACGCATTGGCGCGTGCTGCGTGCTTGTTACGCCCCACCCACCAACCTTCTCCACTATGCCCGGGACAAATGCCCCGCCAAGGAGGGACAATCAACTTTGTACTAGCAGCATTCCAAAGCACACTGATGGTCAGATCGATCTTGTGTTGGATGGTGAAAAACAAAAGAAAAATAACCAGCCGTTCCTTCTCTAGACCCCCATCCATGCCATTTCCAAACAAGACAAGACGTACTAGAAAATGCTAACGTGTAATAGATGTACATAGGTACTGCTTGTATCGTTTTTCATTATTTAAAACTATACTAGTAGTTTTGCATTGAGAGTGTGTAAAACTTTCCTTCCCATTTTTCATTTATCCAAATTTGATGCACGAATTCCCTGCGGCCACCGCTGAACAAGAATAGTCCAATTTGGCACTACTATAATACTTGATGGAGTTTGATGTTGTCTCTCCAACTCCAACACGAATATCTTTGTACGCTCCAACTGTAAAACCATTTATCACCGCCACATTAGCATTCTTCTCATCCTTTTCTTCCAACCATCGCCTCCCGTGGCTTGGGATAAGGATGGGGGTGGAGCGATCTATGGATCTTCTCGAGTTCAATTTAATGCAATGTCTAATAATTAGCTCTTTAAGTTGAAACTAGCTAGAGGAGAACCGTAGATACTCATTGGAGGACCATCACCATCCGCACTTAGTTTGGGAGACATTGATCTAATGACCCATCGAGAAGCTAGAGCTAGTGTCGCCTTGTTGAACATCGGCTTTGATGCTGCAAAAATTACATTGCTTCATTAAGGCTCAAAGACATAGAAATTGTGCGGGACAAAGGAAAAGCCACTGCGTTGTTTGAGTACTTCACAACAATTCTTGGTTCAAGCTTTTTTAGCATACAAGAATTAATCTTGAAGCCTTAGGCCTGTAATCCACCGGACCACCGACCTTCGTGACCTTGACGCTTAGCTTCTTGGAGGCAGAAGTTTTGTTGGTGATTAGACAAGGCGCTAGGACCAGACGGGTTCACTGGGCTCTTCTACGAACGTTGTACCAAACAAGCCCTAAAGATGCAAAACGAACTGTTTATATATAAATAAAAATAATTAGAACTAGGAAATTGAAGGTACTCTGTTTACAAAGATTGAAGGACCCAACGGATATCCATCGGCCACCGTTCCCGTGGATTAAAAAATCAAGCGTGGCTGAGTGAATCTCAAACCGGCGTGTGTAGTTGCCGCCGTCGCACGCACTTATGCAAGGTCAAAAGGTGGACACGAATCTCAAAGCACCTGCATAGTATATGCACAAGCACAACCACAACCCGACGTCCCCCGTGGCAGACCCGGTGGCCCACCGGATGAAGTACGTACCGAATTAGCAGATGGAAGGAATCTTCTTCGGTTGAGACGTTGCTTTCCGCTACACCTCCTCTGTTCTACCCTGCAGCGAGGGTTACCCAATCGCCCATTCATGATGTGCTAGCACGGATCCCTTTTGAGTGGCACATGCGCTGTGTTTGTGTTGTCTAGTGTAGCCGTAGCACGCTTGGTGTGCCACTACCAATTTTAATAAAAGCCATTACGCTTTCCTACACCGCACGGCTCAGTCACCCACCCACTCATCACTCACTCACTCAACGAAATCCCCAGCAAGCTCAAGCTCAGCTCAGCTGCTCACAGTCTCACACCCTCACCCACAGACCACACAGACAGCGGAGCAGAGTAGCTAGTGAGCTGCAGTCCAGGTTGTGAGCCAGCCATGAGCAAGGATGACAAGCACCACCGGCACGAGCACCACCTGCGTCGCTGCTGCGGGTGCCTGGCGTCGTGCCTGCTCGTGCTGGTCCTCATCGTCGCCTTCGTCTCGCTGGTCATCTACCTCGCGCTCCGCCCCTCCAAGCCGTCCTTCTACCTGCAGGACCTGCAGCTCCGGCGACCCATCTCGCTGGGCGACCCGTCGCTGACGGCGTCGGCGCAGGTGACGCTGGCCTCCCGCAACCCCAACGACCACGTCGGCATCTACTACAAGCGCCTCGACGTGTTCGTGACGTACCGCGACGAGGCCGTCACGGTGCCCGTGTCGCTGCCGCAGCAGTACCAGGGACACCGCGACGTCACCGTCTGGTCCCCGTGCTGTCGGCCGAGTCCGTGCCCGTGGCCAGCTACGTCGCCGACCAACTCAAGCAGGACGTCAACGCCGGCTTCCTCGCGCTGCAGGTCAAGATCGACGGCCGCGTCAAGTGGAAGGTCGGCAGCTGGGTCTCCGGGAGCTACCACCTCTTCGTCAGCTGCCCCGCCATGCTCTCATCGGGGTACCCCAGCGTCGGCATGGGCATGGGCGTGGGCGCCGGCGGCAACAACACCGTGTCGTCGCTCAAGTTCGCGCAGCCCACAGGATGCAGCGTCGAGGTGTGATTATCCACTGACGACGCACACTCAAGCACGACTGTTGCCAAGCACTGCTACTCAAATTTCATCTTGTTGGGTACACCGTTAATTATATTACGCTGTTAAATTTTGTTCATGTCTCATTCTCAGTTCTCATTCTCTTGTGGGAGAATAAAGTTAGCTGTTCAAAAACTTGAAGTCAAATGTACCAAACATGTATTGATTAATTGCTTCCGTCCATGTATTATCCTCAAATGTAGTAACGCTAAAGAGTACTCTCTCGGTCTTAGAATTAAAGACGTCCTGATGTCAGTGGCGAATCTAAGATATTATGTCGTTGGGGTCGAGAACTAAGTGATGGGGTCAAACATGCATTGATTATCTATTTTGAGAATGATTTACATGTGAATTAGAGGATTTATAGTGTAATTTTCACCAAGTCATCGGGGTCAGCTGACCCCGACACTTGCACATAGATTCGCCCCTGCCTGATGTTCAAACTTTGTACCAAACTTGGTAAAAACACACATAGTTCTAGCTTTGAACATGGACAAATGTTAAGCCATCCGCAACGGTCCTAGCTAATTGCTAGCTAGGAGCCATCCACCTCAGCACTAAATATAGTAAAGTAGTATATGGAGTATCTTCATTACGCTCTTTTCATTGGCTGGCAGAGAAAAGCAAGAGCATGCACCACTCACGCGCTCGTATTCTAGGCTTCGAGCTAGCGACGAGGAACTCGCCAGCGAGTATTATTTTAGTCTTTTTATACCCTCCACGTCACTCCTAGCTAGTGAAATGACCGATTGTTGGATTTTTCAAAAAAAAATAGCCGATTGTTGGAGAGGCCCTTACTAGGGTGTTGCCCAGGTTCAAAACAATTGTGTGTTTCTTCTCAAACAGATGGAGTAGTTCTATTTCTTCCCGTCATAGTACCAGTACAGTCACACAGTACATGGGCGAACGCGTCAAGCCATCAACGTCCAGGGCAAGTACCAAACTAAACGTTCCTACTATACATGTACACGTACGATACGTACAGCACGTATATATACGTTAAATAAAGTGGCATTAGGCGACGCGTCACATCGTTCAATAGCTACAGATCCTACATGCATGGCGCCGCGCCGGTGAGACAGCGACAGCTCGCCAGCCAATCGATCAGGAGGCAGAAGTCCCTTAATTCTGCACCAAAATTAAGAACGATGGACTGAATTAGCAGTGTCCCCTGTTCGGCTGGTGATTACTGATAACCCTGCCATTGTTTTGTCGTTAGAGAAAACAGTATGCCGTAGTTGATGTTTCAAAAAAAAAGTATACCGTGGTTGATAAGCAGGGTTGATAACTTCAAAGGAACATGGTTAAGTTTTAGTGAAACAAACCTGACTACTGATTAGGCGGAAGAAAATGTACTACTGTGTTTCCTCTAAATAGATCAAGATTATTAATCATGGTCATACGATTAGTCACCTCATTTAGAAGATTGTCATACTTGCTCAGTTGCTCTGCCTAAGAAGAGACAAAATCTATTTCCCCTTAACTAAATTTACCTTTAGCTATCAAGTTTATAAACGTTTATCAATTTTATGATATAAAACAAGCGTATACATAACATTAACATTTCTTAGTGTCAAAGGTGGGCCCAAGATTTGAAGAACGCATATTTAAAATTTCAAAGATAAAAAATACTGGATTGATTCAACTCTATTTTTGAACATGTATATATAATTGGCTGTACCCTTGAATACCACTGACCAGTAAAAGTGTTGGGTATTCATTACTCAATGAATACTCTTGAATACCCGCTAGGCCCACCCTTGCTTTGGGCGTCCTTAGTGACAATTGCAAATAGCTAGCTAAATGAATTATAGAAATAGTAAAAAAAATAAACATTGTAGTGGAGTGTTTTGTGAACTGTGAGAGGAGTGTTTCTAGAAGATCGTGCTTGCTAGACTAGCTATTTGGAAGTCTCTAACTATTTGATCTCTCTCCTTGATAGCCAATGAAATTTCTCTTAGACTATCTATTTGGGAACCATTGGGGACGCCCTTAGTGTGCAAAGTACTCGTAATGGTAGAATTTATGTGAAGCTATAAACTCAAATACGAGTACTATGGTTTATTCCCTCCATCTTAAAATTTTATAGTGCAGAATTTGTTTGCAATATTAAGTTAGAATTTTTTGAAAATGTTATATGGAAAATAATGTTAACACTTATACCATTAAGGGTCTGTTTGGAACATAGTTTTTTCAAAGAAATTTTGGAGGTTTTCATTCCTCTGGAAATAAAGCCCAGAATCGTGTTTTTGGAACAAAGGAAAACCAAATTCCTTTCCGGAGGAAAGGAAGTGAGCTGTGTGCATTTTGGAGGAAAAAAAAGCATCCACCTAGAATCAATGGAAATCTGGCCAGCGTGGGTGTGTTCTCTCTCTGGTCTCTGCTCACGTGGCTGCTCTGCTCTGGCCTGCCGGTTTCTCTAGTGCTCTGCTCTAGCTTGCTGGTTTCTCTTTCCTCTCTGCATTCGTCACCATGCACGGTAGAGCACTACATATATAGTAAAAGAGGTAGTTGATGGATTTAATTAAATAACATATAATATGCCAAGCAGCCTCATGCTCCTAAATGACTTTATTTAGAGACCTACCAAGATCTTTTCATAATCCTCGCGATCCAAACAACTCAAAGTTGCAATTTACGTGTTTTGGAACCCTGTAGTATTCTGCTTTTTTCGGCTCTACGCTATTCCTGTATTTTCTTCTATTCCTCGGTTTTACATTCATTTGTTCCAAAAACAGGGCCTAAATAGTTTATCATAAAAATACAATTAAATATTAATCTAACAATACTTATTTGGTACCATAAATATTAGTAATTATGTTTTATTTACATTTGATTAAATTTAGGATTAATTGATCTAAAGTTGTTTTTTAACCAAGGGAGTACCAGTTATCAATTATAGAGGCAATGAGCCACCGATAAAAACTTGTGCTTCCTAATCAGAAACAGAAAGCAAACGGACATGGATCATTGCAAGTTTGCAGGCATCGAGGTGACGCAGATATCGTTTGTGCAAAATGAGCATGCTAACGGGCATTTTGCCCCTGACATGATCGTGTGCTTTTCATCATTTGATTGAGAATTTCAGATGAACGCGAGGTGACTATGCGCGCGCAGGTATAAAAAATTTCTTCTTTTTTTTGTGAGAAAAAAAGAAGAAGATTTCTACTTGTTTCAATTTCTTCGGCCCGGCCCACATACTGTGCATATAGGCTGCTAACTCGGGCCGCATCAGTTATACGGCCTAGCCTATGCCCACCATGTCAAACGGCCATGTACGATTTGTTTCTGTGGCCCACTGGAGAATACAGTAGTAGGCCAAACTCTATCCCGCGCTCGCACCGATATCACGACCCACGCGGCCTGCTCCGCATCCTGAAGGGCCGGTGGGATGGGGCGGGCTATCGTGGCCCACGTGATTTATTTTGGTTTGCTATTTAGAAATGCGATTACCTAGTTCGTTTTTATTTTATTTTACTAATAAATATGCCCGTGCGTTGCAGCGGGAGAAAAAAAATCAAACATTTGTGAAAAAATGACGACGAGGTGATATCTATTTCTTTTTTTGGGTTTCTATAAAGTTTAAAAGCTATAATTTATTTCGTGATAATTAGGACATTCATAATTTAAGCAATTGTTGGCAATAGTACATAACAATGTCCTATTAAGTCCGTATCAAATTTAAAATAAATTTATGATAGATTTTTTTTTTTTCTTTTGTTACAAAGCAAATAAATATCTTCATACTATTTATTTGTTGATATAGTTAAATATCGACTTCTATAACTTTATTTATGGACCCATTATCAAGAAAATGGTCTATCGCTAACGAGTAGACATCTTTGAAGTTTTTCCACATGTAACCTTCGTCAAGGAATGCAATGTTACAAATATATAGTTTAGAGACAAATTGGTTTGACCAGATCGGACAAAAAAAAAACTGGTTACAATATGATAACTATTCAAAATTGCATTAATATCTTGGTAGAGTGAGAATCTCTTTATTATTAAAAGTGAGTACGGAGCGATGGAGCCGCTACAGCCTCCCGACTCCACCCCCGGGCGACGGCGGCGGTGCCCCTGCCACTCGTCGATCTCCCTCCCCACTCCTCCCTCCATTCCGCCGGATCCGAGCTCCCGCACTCCTCTCCTCTTCCGATCATGTACCTCTCGGGAGGTCGCCCCCAGCCGCCAGTCGGGGGCCGCTCCCACCAGGCGCCTCCTCGGGCGCCACCGGGCGACCCGGCCGCCGGAGGGACCTCCCTCCCCGTCGGCCACCTCCACCGCTACGGTGGAGGGGGGAGGCCCCAGGCGAGCCCGCTCGCGGGCCGCTACTCGCCTTCGACGCCAGGTCGTGCGCCTCTCTCCCGTGCACGGCGAGGCGAGCGGCGGCCCCCGGCCGTCTTGCCTTCGCCTCTCTTGCGCCGCTTGCACCGGCGAGGTGGGCACGCCATTTGGAGGAGGGTAGGGGAGCCCTGCCGAGCCATATACCGTGCCGGCGTCGATGGCACCCACGCCTTCAACGACCTCTCGATAATGGGCGGCCGGCCAGACGGGGGCCACGACCCCCCGTTCATTGGTGCTTGAAGAGGCGAGCTTCACTCGGCCGGCGATGGCGCTCCATCCGCGAGCACGGCCTCCACCTGTAAGGCTGCGTTTTTTGTACCGTTCGGTTTATCGCGGTAACTTCGCGGTAACCGTTTTTACCGCCCGGTCCGGTTACCGACGGGGCGGTAAAGAAGTCAAATTCAAAATGTAAAATTTGAAAAAAAAATGTTGAAAATATTCTATAAAATAGTTCATGATTTATAGAAGCCAATGGTATAAAAATTTGTCAAATTGGAGTTGGTTTGGTATAAAAAATTTCAAATCTAAGTTTGAAAAAAAAAAAAAAAAAAAAATACAATACGGCCCATTAAATCATGAAGGTCGAAAAACATACTAAACACACTCAAATTTAAGTAATTTTGACATCATTGGATTCTACAAATCATGAAGTATTTTTAGGAATTTTTTTAGCATTTTAAAAAAATTACATTTTGAATTTTGAAAAAAACCGTTCAAAAGCTCGCTCAAACCGCTCGGTAAACCGCTCAAACCGGGCGGTATAAATTCCAAACCGCCCGGTTTATCGAATTCTTACCGATGGCGGGCGACGTTTGAATTCAAACAATTCAAATTCAAACCGTCCGATATAGGCCGGTTTTACGATGCGGACGTATGGCGAAACCGAGGCCGGCGGTAACAGTTCGTTCGGCCGGGCAGAAAAGCTTGACTGTAAGCACCGCCGCCACGCCGACTTTCGCCCCTTCTTCCCCTCCTCTTTCGGCGGGACCAAGGGAGCGTTGGGTCGATCTCCCCATGTCCGATTTGCCGACAACGAGCTCGAGAGCTAACCCCCGCCGCTACCTTCCATCCACCATCGCCGGTGGCCACGGGCGTGGGTCCTCCTTCGCCATGAGCCGGTGGCCGGACCGTCGAGAACACCGGGGTGTGGCCTCCGGGTCCGGCATTGACGCTCATTTGTGTGTTCCCCGCCACACCCGTGCGGCGCCTTCCCGAGCCACCGGACGCGGCGGCCTCGCCATGAAGAAGAAGCGCCAGCGGCCACTCCGCCCGTCGCGGGAAGATGACCTTCGGCGAGCCGGGCGGCGGTAGCGGCCGTGGCGCGGTTCAGCCCGGCCTCGCTCACGCCCGCCCGACCCGGGCCGGGGCGCCGCAGCTCGATCATGGCGCCCTCGAGCCCCGGCCAACCGCGCACCCCGCGGTCCGCCTTGTCCGCTGGCGCGGCGCGGCCGCACGGCGGCGGCGCATCCCGTTTCACCGGGCGGGCCCACCGCGATGCCTCCCGGACCCAAGACGGTTGGCGGGGAGGTCCTTCCTCGCCGTCGGCCGCGGGCTTCGGCTCACCTCGCTCGAAACCGCCCTCCGCCCGCGCCGCCGGGGGCTTGTGGGCGTTGTTTCATTGCCTCTCCACGCCACACGTCCATGCACTCTGCACCTCCCGTCGCGATGCTCACGCTTGTCACTGCGAGGGCATCGGGAGCAGCGTCGCCGCCGCGGAGCGGGCGGTCCGGGCGATGCCGCCACTTTCGGCTTCACGGGTCGAGTTGTGCTCGTCGTTCCGCGAGGGGGCGCCTCCGGGTCTCCGCCCGCCCTAGTTCGGCGGCCGCGAGGGGGTGGGGCGGCTGCCGTCGGCGGGTCGTGGTCGACATCGCGTGGTCGGTCGCGCCTCCGACGCGGCCAGACGGTCCCTCTCGCGCCAACCACGCCCCCGCGCCGTGGGAGGAGCCTCCGCCGAGATTGCTCCTTCGGCTGGAGGAGCGGCTGGAGTGGGCCTCGGCGGGAGGCTTTGTGTGGCCTCCCCGCTCATGCGGGCATCGAGAGGCGGCGGGAGGGGGGGCCTCTTGGGGGCGGACCCGATGTCGGTGAGCTCGAGGCCTCCCTTGTCGTGCGCCGCCCCCTCCTCTTTGGCGGTCCCTGGCGGTGTTGGCGGACCCCTTCGTCGTCGCCACGCTTGGAGCGCCTTGGCTCTGTGGATGCGGTTGTGTCTGGAGGGGGTGTTGAGGCCGAGCGCGGATCGGAGGTACTCCATCGGCCTAACGCCGCGGCTACCGCCGGAGATGGCCGGGCCGCCTTACGATGTCTCGTCCGATCTTGGGTTGGCTGGGGGAGCATGCCTCGGGCCGGGAAGTAGATGCGCCCCAGTGTCTTCGAGGGGTGATCGGGGACATCCCATTGAGCCTTGCGCCCCGGCGGGTGCAGAAATTGAAGCTATGATCGTGTGCCCGCGCCACACCTCTTATCAAGTCGGGACCGCGGCTGCGTGGGGCGCGCACCCGGCCTCCAACCGCTCCGCGCGTCGTAGTAGGCGATTGCGGAGCGGCCGCGAAGCGCCAACGCGAACCTCCAAGCCCAGCGAGCTGTTGTTGCGCGCAAGCCGGGCATTGACGTGGACCAAGGCGTAGGCCCCGCCGCTGTTGAGGAGAAATCAAGGCTGCCTTCAGGGGTGGTTGTACCCACCCAAGCGCCGTCGATTCGAGAAGTCGTTGGGACGGTGCCTTTGACCTCACCGCCATGAACCTCAACACCGAGGGGCTTGGAGGAGGATGCCCGACCGCCTCCGCGGGATCGGCCTTGTGTTGCATATTCGCCCAATGTAATCTTTGTGGTTGTATCCAAGAGTTGTTAGGTCTCGATTCGGTAATTGTGGTTACCGTCTCGCCTTTGCCTGTTTGAACTTTATTCTTCTTAATGAAATACAAGAACGGCGTGGTCTTCTAAAATTATTAAAAGTGAGTGAAGAGTTTAAAAGATCCATAATATTACTTTTGTTATTTGTTTTCGATATTTACGGAAACAACCAAGCAAAAGCAAGTTCGTAATATTTTATAAGCTCAAAATAATAAGGGAAACATTAAACTCCCAACGGGCTGAGCAGTCAACCATGACAGGCCTCATTCGGCCTAAGCCCAATTAGTATCCCTCCTCCCCAAGGGTAAGGCACGCTCTCACGAGTAGACCACTACGTTCGTTATTACGACAAAATTATAACATGTTTATAGGAGGGGATGTACTAGGTCTTCACCAACACCAACATCTACTATATCATCGTCATTTGTGATGTCAAAACTTTGTTGTTGAAGACAACGTCATTTCCTGGTATTCCAAATTGTGCGCATCGCACATGCACATAACAAAAGCATTGCACTTCCTTTTTTTTTTTCCTCGACAAACATTCACCACCTAAAAAAACTCTAAACAAAGTGGCGGGGGAGCTCTTGTCCAGCCTATAGATTTCCATGCGGCCCGTGGCCCCGGGGCGGCTCGAGGCACGCTGTTTTGGCCCAGCCAGGAGGCAATGGGCTCGGGCTGGCCCGCCCGAGGCGGCGGTGAGTGCTTGGGCTGCCCCCAAGCATGAGGCCTGGCCCGCCCAAAGACGGTTTTAGAGACAACCCGATGGTGGCCCGTTGTTTGGCGGTTAAGGATCCTCACGCCCCCGACCTATTCTTTGGCCACTAACCCTAACTTCACTCATCCCACCGCGCCCCCTCCCTCCCAAGTCCGAACCGTGCGATAGCGCTGGCCGCCGCGCCGCACCCCATGACGCGGCGGCCCGTATCCCCGACCTACGATCCGCGAGCACGCGGCACACGCCTTCCCTCCCCCGATCCCCCTTCTCCCTCGTGCGGCGCCGTCCATCCGCGGTTATCCCTCGGGGCGGGGGAGAGCATGTCGAAGTCGCGAAGCACGCCGGGCCCGCCACCACTTCCCCTTCGGCAAGATTTGCCATCTACACAAAGGGCGCGCAGGCGGGAGCCACCGCATCAGGTCCCTCCTCGGAGCGCCGACGACCATCTATATATGTCGCGGGCGAGTGCACCGGCCGCGGCGGGCGGCCACCCGCCATGGCGGCTCTACTTGCTCTCCCCCTCCTAGCCTCGGGCCTAGACAACCTGCGAGAGAGGCCGTGCCTCTCGGGCCTGGCCCGACACGAAACCGGCCCACGAGCCGTGCCTGGGCTGTCGACTAGGCATGAAGCCCATGGCGGCACTGGCACGGCGGGCTTGTTGGAAAACTATTGTCCAGCCAGCCCAAAGCAGCCATATATATTTGAGTATTTATTTACTAGTAGCAGGGTACTTTGCATCAAAGAAGTGCAACAAGTAATTGACGACGCATTCTTCACAACCTTTCACAAAAGCATGAAAGCCGACGCTTTTTCTTTGGTCCCCTCAATCTCTAGGTTTGTCTTGGGATTGCCACCTTCTTTGTCATGCATGCATAAAGCTACGTGCTCGATCTGCCCTCCATCCATCCATAGCACACCCCACATGAAACAAAAAGCTCACACACATTACATTCTCATCTCTAGTATCTCATATTCTTCTATTCTCTCGTTCCATGGTACCAAAGGGCAAAGGCTCTACTTGCTAGATCTTTACTGTGAGCTCCGTCGTCCTGCAGTTGTTTCCATGCATCTCCCCTTTTGACCAGTCCACCACGCACCATCTGTGTCATGGATGTAAACACCAACAATTCAAATGAGCCCTTTTCCTCCCATACATTTCTTTGTTCTACAAAATAGCACACCACAAAGAAAGAGCAAAAGGAGGCAGTAAAAGAGACGGAAAGCAGTAGAGAGCACATGGAACAAGTATCATATGGCGGTTGCTGTCTAGGCCTTTATTGATCGAGTTGGCTACATATATGTATATGTATGTATAGCGCAGCTGCATGCTCATGATGCTTCATGCAAAGGTGATGGAAATCGATCACAGCCAATTCCTTTGGATCCCAACCAAAGCCATATTCATGATTGTCCACTCTATCTCCCAGCTACCACTGGAGCCATATATATGCATGTACTATCGTTATACGTGCGTTCATCATCACTACTGATACCTACTCTACCTAGTTGCCTGGATACCTAGCTAGCTAGTCTGCCATAGCGAGCGAGAGATCCAAGAACTGCTCACTTTGACGTACGCTGCAGAAGAACGCATAATACGCTCATCGGTCTTCTCTACGCTTTCTTCTTTCTTTCATACGATCGCATGAAAAGAGGCGCTGATCAAAAGAGGAAAAGGAGAGGAAGAGAGAGAAGCCTGGAGCGAGCGAGGCGGCCTGCTTTCTCCTCAAAAGTCTCTAGCAAAAGCCCTCTCTGCGACGTAGAAACTTTGTCTCTCCATGCATGACTACTCTTCTTTGATTTACAGGTTCATGTTATCTACAGCTTTGATTCAAAGTTTCAAACAATTTAGACCCTGATCTGTCTAATTCAAAAAATAACATGCATGAACATGATGTCGGGAGGGACAAGCTGACCGAGTGTGTGATCAGTTCACAGATGTATATATACATCAATTAACTTCAGTTCACAGATGTATACGCAATATACATCGGTGAACATGTTGTCGGCCAGCAGGGAACCCAAAGACAATTGCAATTAACTTCATGCGCATGCATCAATGCCTATATAGAAGAATATGTATACCATCATCATACAAATATAAGAACAACGACATTAATTCAGTTAAATAAACTAAAAATAAAGCAAAGTGACGATGATTTGAATGAAACTACACATCTAGTTTAATTTGCTAGGGTGGTGAATCACAGAAAATACTACACATCTCAGTTATTAGTTTAATTCGATCTTTTTATGAGTTAGCTAACTAGACTACTTCATATATCCAGCATATATATACAGAAAGATGAAGGATCCTGATCACGCTAAAAAGTGTGTATGTACGTATGTTTGCACACACTGTACATTCACTTTGAAAAGGAGAGAAAAAAAAAAAGCGCAAGCAGCAGGCACGGAGGATGCACTTCCATTACAACCAAAATTCATGGATCCATCTCCCGAAACCGAAAGATGCCCAATCCCTAGGGATGCATGCATATGAATGATCGAGCAAGCTGGGGCAGCCTGATCAAAGTTAGATTCTAGGGTACGTTGTCTCATGATCGTTCACAGATTAACATGATGATTTGAAAAGAGCTGGCAGCTTCCAAGTTTTATATCCAAGTCTAGCTAGGATGCCTGCTTGGTTTCAAAAAAAAAAAAAAAAAGGTACCAAGTTTTTTTTTTTTTTTTTTTTTTGCGAAGAAAAAGGTACCAAGTTGAGCGCATAATAACTATGCTTTCATCAATGTGGTGTATAGCCTCCCTCGGTCTCAAACTTTTCTCTTTACCCTTCCCTTTCTAGCAAACGTTGCTAGTTTGGATCCTTTTTTATACGTTACTCCTACTATTTACGGTAGTTCTTAGGAGATGCATTAATTAGATGGGAGGGGGGGAGAGAGAGAGAGAGAGATAAACTTTAAACCTTAAAAAAAAAAAACTCACAATATACAAGAAATATATCCCATTTAATTTATTACACTCTAATTGGATCTGCTATGGTTTAAAAAAGATTACCCACCTCTCCCAGTCCAAATAAAAATACATAAAGTAGCCATACCTAAATTTGCATATAAATTAATTACCCACATATCCCACAATAAAATTAATTTAAACTAAAAATTGAAGTTTAAATCTAAACTATCTAAGACCTCCATCGTGAAAGATGAGTTAAGTTAACCCCATAATTTATATCTAAACTACCCAACTCTTTCACTATGTTAAATATAATTTAAAATTATCTCCAGAGCTGTTGCAAAGTAATGCATGATTTTGCATCAAATTACACACATAATACTATGTTATTATGAAATATAATTTTAAGTAAACCCTTTAATTTCTATCTAAATTATCAACCAATATTGTCAATAAAATAAATTAAAACACCCCTTAAATCTATGTACAAGTACTAAAGCTGTTATAAGAGTAGTTCAATAACCATAAATTACACTACATATTTTTTCTCAATACATCTACCATTATTAAACTGAAAGTAAAACATAACGCTAGTGTCACCATGTAGACGAAGTAAACATGCATACATTAGGATAAACATTGATTTTCATAGTTTACCGAATGGAACAATGTTCATTTGACAAGTCACTTTAGACTGTATTAATACTACACGACAATAAGTTTCTAAGTTTATATTTAAAATAAGTGTATATAATTTGATTCAAATGTTATGTCATATCAAAACTGGTAATCTATCTTCATGGTCTTTGTGATTCTCTTAAGTAAACCATGATATAAGATAATATCCCCTAACAGTTAGCATTGCTACCTATCCTAGGTGATCTCGGTTTAAGCTTTGCCATCGATCTTGAGCGACGTGTTTGAGGTTGAAATGACCATTTCAATCATAGTACTTAAGAGTACAATCTATGATCTAAAATATTATTTTTAATAAAGTAAAAACAATTAATAAAGATATCAAAAGCACAAGAGCAACTTAAGTTAATGATAAAAATCTATGACAACTGATAACTGATAAGATGAAAATTTTAAAACCAAAATCTAGATTGTTGATGCCATAACATCACGTGTCACCTAAGATTGTAGACCTAGCATACAAGACCACAGATAGATGGAATAATATAACTTAATTTGTTGCAGAATGTTAATATGTGGTATATATGTACTAATGTACTAGTATCATTCCAAATTATAAGTCGTTATTACTTTCTAGCTAGATAAATAGCTTTTACTATGTATCTAGATATAATATACCCGTGGTTAGTAAAAGCCATGTAGCTAGTATGTATCTAAACATAATATATCTAGATATCTAGCAAAAGCTATGTAACTCGAAAAAAAAAAATAACTTACAATTTGAAACAAAGAAAATATCAATGTCACCACCGCAATTATATATTTATTGTCTTTACTTTAGTATGTAGAGCCCTAGTGGTTCGGCTACACACTTGCTTGTTTGGAAAGGGGGTTTTAGGGTAAGTAGGTTTCTAAGATTTAGGACATAATTGAAAGTTAGATCCGCCACCATCACCACCTTAGTCTTACATGCCACCTCTTGGGGTTTGGCGGGGAGGCAGCTGCCGGTAGATAGGACCGGGGGCCTTCTTGCATGGGCGGGCGGGGGGGAGTCAAATTTGCCGCCATCGCCATCCTAGCCTTTGCACGCAACCGCTTGGGGGCCAGTGGGGGAGGGTGTTGCCACTTGGTGACTGTAGTGGGGACCGAAAGGAGGTGCCACCGCTTGTGCACCGCGTAGTGCCGGTCTCACGAAGTGCGGCAAATTGGTGGCAAATAAAGAGAGATAGATGTGGATCTAGGGTTTTGGGGCACCACTTTTATACATCCGCAACATAACCCACCCACTTTTTTGCCTGCTGAAAGAGCAACACAACCTTGCCCCAAGTTGTACTAGTTGCTCCCGCTCCTATATATTTAGCACATTTTTCAACACTCTTTGTTATTGCAGAATGGGAGAAAACAACTCCGACTCTGCTTAAAATGGACTATGAAATCGAGGGCTGCATTTTGGGGGCTTCTTCTGGCTCCGTCACAATATTGCTATAGTACCAGAGCTAGAGGCAGGAGGAGCCCCTCCAAACAAGCCCTAAAGCTCAGCACATACTCTCTCTATCTAAATTATAAGTTGTGACATTTTCCTTTTTATTATGATATCTATATTATAGTGTATCTAGATATACATTGTGAAAACTATATGTACCAAAAGAAAATGCATGAATGACTTATAATTTAGAATGGAGGGGGGCTAATTAACCCAAGAGATTCCTGATTTTGACTATCAGAGGAAGAATCATTCATGACAGTTTGGCCATGTTCATGTCGGTATTTCAGTTTGTTCATAAACGTTTTTAATTAGTTTTTGTACAGAGACTCCAGCCCTGTAATGAAAAGAGAAACAATGTTTTATTACGTACTTTGCAAAGAAAAAAATACGATTACATCACTTATAATATCATACTCCTACTTCACCATCATTCAAAACTTATAAGCATGCTTTGGCTTACGCAGGTTCTTTCAGTTGCTGGTATACAACAAGAACAGAAAAGCTAGGTTGCAAAAAATCATTCCGATACATCGAAAACGACAATTCGAACGACAAGGTATCACTTTACAGCTGCATCCACATATATAGCTAATTTCAGTTCAAACAAACTGAGAGGTGCATGCTCTCTCTCTCTCTCTCTCTCTCTCTCTCTCTCCAAAGGATCTTAAAGCATGAAACTTTACTGTCCAACAAGAGGGCGCCCTAGCTAGATGCTTATATCTTTTTTTTTTCCCTTTTATTTAATTTGCATCACCCTATAACTAAGCTTTTCACACACTCTAGTAATACTTTCCAAAGAGAGAATGTTGGGTCTTGTGAATACCGAAAGCAAAGGCAAGAGAAAAATGAAAAAAGAGAAAAGAAAAGAAGAAAAGAGAAAAAGGGCCAGGGATCTTTTTGTAAATCACATTCGACTAGCATCGAAAGTAGTGTCCTTTTGCTACATTTCTTAAGAGAAGATTGTTCCTCTGCCTTCTAAAGTGGACACCACTTTGCACAAGCTCTAAGTTTTGAATCCTGATATGTGGTTGCAGTTGCACTGTCAGTACCACGTCATGCACCTAAACTAGCTGCTGCTGATCAAGCGCAAGCTACATAACGACTAACATCTGGTTTTTGGCTTTAGTTTACCATTATCATGGTTTGGGCCGGAGAGAGGAACTTTATGTGTGTACTTCAATGTGTAGAATATCAAAAAAGGTTTTGCGTGTTTGTTAGCAACCAACCTTATATTATCAAATAAAAATAGTCAATTTTGTCTGAAAAGTGAAAGGATCAATTTACAGTTTTACAGTGTCTTATCCAGTCACAAAGGCTTAGCTATATATGGGAGGCTACTGACACAACGTGTTTTTCTTAATGCAAGTTGCTCCACAACATTGATTTCACTCCTATAGGAAAACAACAACTTTCTGAAGTATTATCATACTACTCCCTTTGTTCCAAATTATATGCATCTAGATATAATAATATGTCTAAATACATAGCAAAATTGATGAACCAAGAAAGTCAAAACGACTTTATAAAATTTCTCTCTTAACTCGTACTATTCAACGAGAGCACGATAGTTTAATGGAGAATGCGGTAACATCAGCGATTATACTCCCTCCGTCCCAAAATGTATGTCGCTTGCACTTCCCGAAAAACAACTTCAATTAAATATATATTAAAAAAATAGTAATATTTATGGTACAAAATTAGTATCATTGGAAAGATCTTTGAATCTACTTTTTTTAATAAATTTATGTGAAGATATAAATGTTGCACGTATTTTCTACCAATCGAATCAAATTTGTGGCGCCCACACCAATAATGACACACTTTTTTGGGACAGAGGGAGTAAGATTACGGTTACACGATAAAAAAGACAGATTTTATTTCAGCATATTTGTTTATTTGTGGTGAAATCAATAAGTGTGCAATTGTGAGCTATTCTTTGTTTTCCTAAGGGAAGAGGGATTATATTAAAACTAGGGACATAACATTTCCAAATACACATGAAAAATATCTGAAATAAAAAAATACATAATATTATATCAAATCCTTCCATCGTCTTATTCCTCAATGGCTTCCCTCGTACGCCGGAGCCAATTATGTCGAATCCAACGGCAAACCTAAAACATTGGACTTGACGCAAGATCCAACGCTTCGGAACCAATCGAAACCACATATGAACGATGGAAGAATATCGGCGATTACATCGTCGGGTAGAACATAGGTATCCTGCCAAGCATTCTTGAAGCTCATGTACCTAAGATTGAAACAAGCATATGAGGTTTAAGAAAAACCTAAGGAAACAAACAACTTTAATTAAGCTATTCAAACCACAGTTCAATTGATCAACAAATATAAAGAATGGCAATAAAAACATCAGGAGTATAGATGCTCCCTCTCACATAGTGTACTGTAAATTGAACTAACTTGACTGTACTGTCTGTTAAACCAAAGTGCAAAATTGAGCAAGGATGCTAAGAGCAACTCGGAGAGACTCTTTATATCTTCCTAATTGCTAGGAAGACAGATTTTGGTGAAAAGATACCCTCCCCCAATTAGAGTCTAGGACACCAGGGCTCAAATGAAGCTCGGGCAAAGCTCAAGGCGTCTATGAGATCGTGTGTTTTTAAGCATCTAGAGCGTCAAACTCCACTTATTCGGATGGGCTAATGGCTAATTCTGGCAACACACCAATCAACCTTTTTCTTTTAGCTCATCCAATCTTGCCCTTAATCAATTTCCACTGCATGCTCAATCCACAATAGTATCACATACAAGCTCCATTCTTCCAACACAAACATCTTAGAAACAAGCTACAAGAAACTGACCAACGTTACAGAGAAGAACAAAAGTTAAACATAGGTCATTTGTCACTAAACTAATCACTACTGATCTCATCAGGTCGTCTGAAGAAGAACGTCCGATCCACTGCCTGCTTGAGCAGACTAGCATCAGTGAAGCAACTCTCCAAGTCATCGTTCTCAATGTCCATGTTCAGATCAAAGCAAGGTGAAGACGACGGCGACGCCTCGGCGGTAGTCATGGCTTCCTTGCGGTGGTCGTCGTCACCTGTCCTCTCTTCCTCTTTCGGATCCTCCTCGCTCTCCGGCTTGGCTTTCTTGGTCGTTGGTGGCGAGGAGGTTGTCGACCACGACGCGTCGAAACTCTGGCAGCTCAGAACGATGATGGCGTCGCCGAGGGCTGCCTCGTCGCCGCTGGCATGGCTCCGGACCAAGCCACTTTGGATGGCCTCCGAAATGTTCTTCTGGCACCGCCAACCACCCAGCTCGACGTCCTCTACTAGGATGACGCGGTGCGGGTTGTCGCGTACGGCCTCGTAGAGGCTCTCGTGACAGCCATGGTGGTCCGCATCGGTCGTCAACCGAAGCCGCTTGCGCTGCTGCTCGGAAGAGTCGTCGGACCGCGCCGGAGACGACGCCGTGGTGCCGCTGCCGCCGATGGAAACGAAGCTCTTGCGCGAGCCGAAGACGAGGCGGGCCAGCTCCCCTGGCCACCCTCACCTTGCCCTCGGCGTCGCCACCGTGGAAGAGCATCCACGTGTCCTCCTTGGCGCTCGCCGGTCTCGAACTCGAAGCATCGGCGTCGCGCCTCCTCGCCATGCCGGAACGGCACCGCAGGACCGTGCTCGCGATCTCGGGCACGATCTCCGCCTGCCACGGCACCTCTTTCTCCAGCGCGGAGCAGAGGACCTTGATGTTCTCGGCGTTGAGCTCCTTGAACCGGGAGCGGCACTCCACCGAGCCGTTGGACGCGCTCGAGTCGTGGGACTTGACCTTTATCGCACTTAGAAGCTTCACGTGATCCTCATCGTCGTCGACGACGTGTAGCTGGACGGCAGCGCACCTGGCCTTGTGTTTGGTATCGTCGGCGTCAGCGACACCAAGAAGCCATGGCTGGTACGGCTGGTGCAGGTGGTAGTGCTGCTCGTACGACGAGACCGAGGAGGACGACGGCGACACCACCGTGGAGAAGTTTAGGGCCGTCCGGTGATGATGAGACGGCGAGCCACATGTCGAGCTTTTCTTATAATAATAACGGGAAGGCTCCTGCATTATGCACATTGCCAGCATAGTTACTTAGTTAGTCACCACGCATCATATCTAAATTTGTATAATGTTTTAGCCTAGCCTAGATAGGCTCGTTAGACGTGTGCACATTACGTCATTACCTGATCCCGGCAGTGCTGAAGCCAAGGAGGGATGCTCGACTTCACCGCCGGCTCGCACTTGGTTGAGCAGTCGTCGGCGCAGAAGCTGGAGACGGCCGTCAGGTGGCCGGAACCACCGGCGTCCAAAAGCGACAGGCAACGTGGCGCCGACCCGTTCCCACTCCTGTCGTCGTCGTCGCACTTCGCTATCTTGCTGATCGACCGGTGATTGATTGCCGTTGCAGCTGCTGTTGCGCTGCCAGACAGAGAACCCAAAGTGATAGGTTAATTTCGTCAGTAGTCACGTACATCCATGATTCATCACTACATCTGCATATATGCGTTTTGCCGAATGCCGATCGATCGAGTACTGCTCGCCATGCATTGTCTCAAATTTCAATCAAACTCAGATGCGAACATGAAGGATTACCTGTCGCCGATGAAGTTGAGGCTCAAGGCGAGGCTGCCAGCGGGGACGGCGAGCGTCTGGAGGCCCCAGAGAGTCTCCAGCGATGGCTGCCCGGCCCTGCACCTCATGTAGCTCTGGTACGTCCCGTAGCCGACGAGCCAGACGCCGTCGCCGCCGCGGCACGCCAGGGCGCGCACCTCAGCGACGGCGTGCTCCACGGCGCAGTAGTAGCAGCAGCTCGACGGCCACCTGGCCCTCCCGGACTCGGCGCGCGCTGCCCAGAACTCGGCCGCCCACCCGAGGTCCTCCACGACCAGCACCACGCCGCCCGCCCTGCCGCCCACCTTCACCGCGCACCGGAGCTCCACGAGGAGCCTCTCCGCCTCGTCCCTCGGCAGGTCACGGAACCTCGACACTCTGAGGCTGACCACTTGCGCGCCGCGCAGCGCCTCGTCGCGCTTGATCTTCTCCGCCGCCGCCCGCGTCGGCGCCTCGGCCGTGGCCGCGCACTCGGCGACGACAATGACGCGTTTCTTGCTCCGGGATGCCAAGCAGTCCAGGATGACGGCGACGTCCTCGTCGCGCACTTGATCGAGACCGAGGGGTAGCTGATGCAGCTTACTAGGCTTGGACTCTTCGGGTGGAGATGCACTAGGGTTAGGGTTTTGGGGCCCGCGGCGGCGGCGGTGTTGTTTGCTTCGATGGAAGAGACGGCCTGCTCGACGTTGGCCTTGACCTGGGTGCTGGAGAAACCGGCCTCGCGCATGACGCGGCTGACGCTGGGGTCATCGAGGATGGAGATGACGAGCTGCTCCAGCTCGATCTTGACGGCGAGCACGGGCTGCGGCTGCGTGTCGACGGACCCCCGGCGCTGGTGCGCCTGCGCGCGCTTGAATGCGGCGACGAGCGCGTTGGAGAGCGACGGCGGGTAGTAGACGTGGCCGTGGCCGCCGAGGAGCGGCGAGGCCGAGGCCGGCAGGCGGTTGAGCGCGACGTTGAAGCAGAGCTCCAGCGCCTTGCACTGTAGCGGGTGCGAGTGCGACTGCAGGCACGCAGCGCGCAGCAGCCCCGCCGACGACGCCGCCGCCTGCTGGTGCAGCATGGCGCTGGCCACGTGCAGCGGCGTCACCTGGGCGTTCCCGCGGCGGCGCGCCAGGCTCACGGCCTGCTTCACCACCACCGCCGCCTCCGGCGCCAGCGCCTGCTGCACCGTGCAGCCCCGGCTCTCATCCTCTGATCCCTTCGCGGATCAAGCAAAGCCCAGGTGTTTATCTTGTCTTGCTTGATTAAGCGCAGGAGAAATCAGAGACGATGGGTGGTCGATGAGGGGTCACTCAACTCCAATGGCAGTGGGTGGTGTCTCTGGGCAACTGCAGCTGCTGCTTTATATACTAGCAGCCTGGTTTTGTGTTGCCTGTGTTTATCTTTTTGCAGGTGCAGTAGTGTGTGCACTACTCCTAGCTGCTACTGAATGCAAACTCCGGTGAAGTCTGGATGGGTTTTTTGGTGTTTGGGTTTGTGCTTTTCTTGCTGGGGAGGGCTCAGTTGTTTTTATTTTGTTTTAAAGAAGTTTTTTTTTTTTTTCCTTTGGTCCAAAGTGGATTTTGTGGTGTGAAAAAGTGGGTATGGCATGTGCTGACAAAGCAGATACAAAGCGACCTGATCAGCTTTCTTTCACTCTCTCCGGCCTCTCACCTGTCCCTGTCTATACAACACTGTATCGCTGCTCATTTTCAGGTAGCAGCACCTAGTACTAGGAGCCTACTAGTACTAGGAGTACAAGCTAACTGCACAGTATCTGTAACTAGATTGTTTGTTTGTTTGTTTGTTTCATGGTGTGCTCGCTGCATTTGTGTCATCAACAACGAACACAGCCGCCGCAGAGCCTGCACACCGCAGCCTCTAAAGAAGAAAACTAATGCTGAGCCTTGTTAGCCCTAATTTCGATACTCCAGATACATGAAAGTGAGCAATGCAGGCTGATCCTCCTCAGATTTAGAACCTGTGGAAAGATCTTGGGAGGTGGTGTCGTCTCTGATCTACTATATGCCTTATTAATCATTGGTGAGGAACGAATAAGTTTGTGACTTTGTGCATTCATCGATCGTCTCTCTGCTTTGGTGTGCCGAGCAAACTTTTTTATGTGCCTGTTTGCCAAATATGGCCGACCTTGGTGCAGGAAGAGGACGAATATGTGGGATGCGATGGGATGCTTGCCCCATAGCAGCGCGCAGATTCCATTTGCTCCTTGCATTTGCTTGTTGCTGAACTGTTTCACCTTTAGTTTCCAAGAGATCTCGAGGCGCGCATGCATTATAATCCCAAAATAATTGATGATCTCATAGCATTCAAATTTTATACTACCAAAATTGTTGTTATTCTCACTTTCCAATGATCATTTCTCTTCTCTAATCACTATACTTTTCCTTTATCTCAATATATTTCTATCTCTATTTCTAGATGTTATTCTCAAATATATAATTTTACACCTTCAGTGGTTTCTAACATATAATGTGTTAAGCAAGAAATGGATGACAAACAAACACAATCGTCGAGAAATGCATCTAGGGGTAAGACACTTTTAGCATATCTTGTGTTAAGCTAACATGCATCTAGCTGGTTATTATCCATTTTGGAATATTTCGACATATATAGGTCACTATCCAATGCACCAGTATGCGCATGCATGGGCTGGATACAATCTTATAAGACATAATAAATATTAGTAATTCAGAATAAATTTAGGTCCTGCAGCTAATAAAAGTTTCTTGTGCCATCTTTTTTTGTTTATGTTTCTAACATATAATGCTCATATAGACATTATATAGTCTCTATCTGATTATAATGAATATTGATTACCAATTGTTCATATGGTCATCGGTACTCACCGTCATCATTGCATCGTACCACAATTTGTCCTTAATTAATATGTATTATGAGTATGTACAAATTTGGTAGCACACTATAAGTGGATAAGTTAGAAGAATTTATTGGGGTACTTATTGGTACTTTTTAAACAATAGATCAGTATGTAGGTGATTTCGAAATTCAAGTTTTGAATTTTCGATACATATACTTTCTCTATAACAAAGTTTTAGTGATCATCAGAATATACATTTATGTCATTGATTATGCTTTTTATTTAGGAACATTGTATAGGACACCAATAACTTAATAAGCAATACAAAACTTAGAAGAGAATAGCACCCCACCCCTTCTTCAGGCAATAAGTATGTGTAGGTGGGATGTTAAGGATGCTATGTATAGAGATTAGAGAGAGGTCATATATTTGAATGAAGCAAACACATAACTCCCCTTAAAGATCTCGTAATATAAGATTAGTGATGTGTTTTTTCCGCATCACTAATGACCCTATGGAAGCGTCACTAATAAGGATTTCGACATAGTGGGCGTAGCCAGAGGTCAATCCATGTGAGAGCCACGGGCACTAGTATTTTGGTTCAAGACATTGTAGGTACTTAGGTAGTAAGCTACTTCAAACAAATGTTGGAGTTTACTTCACATTTTAAGATAGTGGTAAGACTCCTTTAATTGGTTTGCATTGTATTGTGTTTGGTAAATTTTATATTTTTCTTTATGTTGATATGTTGCAAGCTACAACTAGAACCGTTAATTGGGTTGTGCGCTTTGCAACATGCTGGCTAGAGTTCAAACCCCCACACACAAGGGTAGATTTGTTGGCCGGAGGAGGCGCGGTCTATCGTGCGTTGAAAAAATCCCCTCGTCGTCTCGGGCTAAAAGCACAGGTCTAAGGCTAGCCCGGTCTCACGAGAGTTGTGGTGCCGCTGGGGTTTTCTCGACCTACGTGAGAAGGTGTTCTTCCTAAGCAAAAATGCTCGGGGTTGTCTTATCCCTACAGGTCAGAGTTTTTTTTTATTTATGTTGATATGTTACATTTATATTTATTGTTAAATAACAAAAAGGTATATTAAGTTAGACCATCTAGTTTAAAGTTTTTGCTACACCAATATTTCAAGCACCTCGACAAATGTTTTTTAGTAGCGTTTTGTTAGCGTATCCTTTCTACTTTCCGATCCATCATGGAGCTAGCATCAAGTGGCCTAATAAAGGCATGTAAATGCTGGTGCAAACAATTTTTGGAAGCTTCAAACTAACATACATACCAATACCATATGACTATATGAGGGACAAAATTCCCCTGCTGTGATTCTTATGATCACAAGCAAGTAACAATAACGCTTGTTTGTATATTACACTCGCGTGTTTGTATATGGTATGAGATTATTACAGACGCAAATGAACGGACGCAAAAAAAGGCGTCTGTACTGACCTTGAACGCGTCTGTAATGTGTGTGTTTTTTTTAATAGTGACACGCTAGCTAGTGGCATGTGTCCGCGCATATACCGCCCAGTACAATGATACTTTTTTGCATGCACTTGTTGTACGTAGAATTGTACATGCATATATTCATGTGTGTATTGCATGCAAACAAGCTGCAGCTGCATGCCGCAGTAGGCAATGATGATGATATATACAACGATGGATCGATTTGATCCGTCTGCAGGTGGATGGATCGGAAAGATAGATGTGGCCTCTCATCTTTTGAGAACAGCTAGCTGCAGGGCCTCATCAACCGATTCGTAACAATATCAACGATCGATCAGTCTGGCAGCTGGAGCCTGGAGCAAGTGTATCTGCATGGAGACACAGTTGATCTGTAAGCGTGTACGGCTAGGATCTTCCCCTCTGGACTCAAAGTATGAGCTAGGAATAAAGTGTCACTCAAGCAGATGTTCATATCACACTTTCTGTTTTTTTTTTTAAGAATCTGAGTGACATTTTGGACATCAACACGGATCGATCCAAAAGAGCAATAAACGCCGTTTGGCAGAGCAACTTCTATAACAAACAAACTAATAACAAAAAAAACTAGATAACTATAAAAGTACTTTTCAATAAATTTCATTATTTGCATATATATACTACTCCTGCCATTTTTAAATGTCTAATCTTAATGTACACAAAAAGTAACCAATGGTCAAGTTTTAATAGATTTACTGCGTTGAACCCAAAAAAACAAACATTTTTTGTGAATTGAGAGGCAGCATATATATATTATTGTTGCCAAGATAAGGTATGGTGTTTATCTACTCTCTTTAGAAGGAGAAGAGGTATGTAGTTAGATGGTAAGCTGCGATAAACTGAAAAGGGTAGAGGTTTATTAAAAACAGTACATCTGTTCCAAAATGTATGATGTCCTAATAAAAAGCATGAAGCTAAATCCAATGACCAATTATATATTTAGACCCTGTTTGATCCCATAGTCTACACAGTATGTACGTTTAGCCACTAAACTTTTAGACCACTTCTCTTGAGGCTCCAAACAGGAGGTCTAAAGTTTAACTAACCTCAAAAACATTTAAGACCACACAAGTGAGCTAAAGTGATCAAAAGTTTTTAGTCGATCAACTTTACTCAACTAAACTTTAGACCAAATAATCCAATGAAGACCATAATATAGCATTTGGTTATTGGTCATACATGAAATTAGAACCATCTGATTTGTTGTAAAAAATAATTTCACAGTACAGTAAATAATAATAACAAACTTTTTAATTTTTTTCATATATAAAGCAGTGTTTAAAGTTTCTTTTATTTACACCAAAGTTTTTTTTAGGTCAATCATAGACACCAATGTCCAAAACATCATATATTGAAAATGAATATGGAGTATACTTTCAAGATAAATTGTTTCTTGTTAGTTATTAAAAATCAACAATCAATATAGGATTATTTCCATTCCTCGAGAGAGGAGTTATTTTGTGAGTTTTGAAGGTTACACCAAAGTGAAAACTTAATTAACCAATGACAATAGAAAATTCAGGAACAATGCGTAAAAGCAATCGTCTTTTTTGTGTGGTTGGTCAAAGTGACCATGAACTATATGATGTGGCATTTCACGTTATTAGTGGTGATATTCATGTTCGTTCTAGGGATATGAACAGTAATCATCAGCATCAAGAGTTAAAAGCCAAAGCCTGTGCATCAAAGTGTGGTTAAGCGCCATTGACCAGGTCATAATCACATAAGCTTGCACTGAAAGCCGTGCTAGAACGTTGTTCTTTATAGGGATGTGAAACAGTGCAGGAAAAGAAGCAGCAATTGATCATAAGCTGTTGATCAATACTCCGTCCTACGGGATGTCGTCGCCACTTCCAGGCCCTCATTAGATTCCTCAATCATGCATCTCTGATGAGTCCTCTCATTTCTACCTTAATGTGCACCATATCCATGTGACTAATTACAAAGATATATCATTTAACATAATTTGCTTATTACCTATTGGAAGTAACTTTCCTATAAATTCGTTCTGCCGCCATCATTTGGCCATCTTTAGAAAGATTTTTTGAGTGCTAAGAAGTTTAGTTGTTTTACTACTAGTATATAAGATGGACCTTTCTCCCGGTATGTCTCTTTGGAAACTAATCCAGATCGAGTCACAGTCAAGAAATAAAAGCTCTGGTCATCACTACAACGAGCTTGGGCCCAGAGCAAGAGGACAAGCCCTAATGATAACAAAGTGCAGTGGGGCTACTCTACAAAGGCGAAAAAACGCCAGAAAAGGAGAGCTCCATGGGAAAGTAATGCTGCTAGTAGTAACACTGCACAAACAAAGCCAACACAAGGGGGAAAATATGGTTCCCGAAAATAAAATAAAAAAGACACAAAAGAAAAAACAGAAACATTTGAAAAAAAAAGGATTAAAGGAACATGGGCGAAAAGAGTATGTATAGAATCATATGACCAAAGCAAGGTAAAGAGATGTTGATCAATCTGGGACTTTTTTTTTATCTCTTAGCCATAGTCGTCTTTGCTTGGTTAAGGGTGTTGATCACCACACAAACTAAAGCAGAGAGAACAGAACAAGCAGCTGATGAGAGAGCGTGTCGATCGATGGGTTTGTTGGGTTCATAATGATTAATGAAATGGAGGATCAAGATCAGTTTGGCCCGTACTTACGTCCTTCATTCGCTGTTCCAGACAAGGGCCCCGCTCCCTTAATCTGTTCAAAGGAGTTCATAGCAGCAGCAAAGCAAAGATCCAGTAAAGAAGAGAGGGAGCTAAAAAAGCACTTAGGTGGCATTATCCGGCTAAAAGCGGCAAGATTTTAATAGTGTATGGAGTGCATGGTACCCGACCTGACCTGACCTGGACCTGACTCCGATAAGAAGAGAGAAGCACTACTCCAAGGAACGTACAGTAGCAGCAGCAGCTGAATGGCTGCCTGATTGTCGTCTGAACTGATGAGCAAAAAAGCCCCATGTCAGGTCATTCCATCCTGAATGTGCTGCGTGCATGCAGTACAGTACCCTGACTGCTAGTCACTCACTACACACACAGAAAGAATAACGTACAGTGCGTACGTAAACGCATGCCGATCGATGCATGGCAGAATTGTGTACGTACGTGCCACCACCTCGGATAATAATCTAGTGGTACGTGGTGATCGGGGTGTTGGGTTAGGTCAGGAACAGGGGCGAGTCGTTGCAAAGGAGAAGCATAACTGTAGAAGCTGTATGGCATGGAAACTTGGAAAGAATGGCCGGCCCGACCGCTGGTGGCCGCCGGTATGGTAAGGTCGTCCGGCTCCAATGCTCATGTTCAGGTAGGTATGGTCATTCCACCATTCGCTTTGTGTGTGTACATGTGAACTGCTGATTCCTTTTGCAACCGTTGTTGCGACGAGATGCATGCTACGTACGTCCAACTCAAGTCCTCTTTTGTGACTCCAAGTTCAAGATGCATGCAAACCGTTGTGGCCACTGCAAGATGCTCGATCAGGATTCAGGAACTGTTACAAGCCGCATCACCTAGAGATATGCATGGTTCAGTCCATATGAGATTCTTCTTGATTCTTGAGCTTCACTTCTTCGTTCTTCGAAGGAGTGATTCTGGTGGAGAGCAAGGTGGGGAGCAGGTGAGAATCAATTCTGAAGTGATTCCTGTGGCAAATCAAGAATGCGGAGCAGCGAGAAGTGTTTTTTTTAGCTCCCAGCTCTTAGTGTTAATGAAGAACTAATTATCGTCAGCTCCCCACCAGAATCTAATTGCATTTTAAGTGTTCGGCAAAGCTCTGTGGAAGTTGAGAGTGAAGCGGGAGCTGTGCTCAAGATGTCCTTTTTGCATACACTGAGTCCAGATTCACGGTGGCTTTCCTAATAAGGTTAGTGGGAGGCCAGTTCATTATGAAGCTGCTCTATAGTGATAGATCTCTAATTTCTGGGGCCAGAGCTCTCCTTAACAGGCTCTTCTGCTTTCCTAAACTTCAAAACCACCAATCTACATCCAGACCGCAACGTTTAACACAGGGAATAAGATCCAGATTGCAGATCCTGGATGAACGCAGCCCAAGTCCACAATGGCAATAGGCTCTTACGGGCCTAAAAAACAGCGAGAGCCGAGAGAGGGAGCTTCAGTTAGGAAAAAGTATACTTTCGGTCCCCTGACTTTTGCGAAAGTCGGGATTTTGGTCCTCAACTCCAAACCCGGACAAAAGCGGGTCCCTCAACTTTTCAAACCGTGCAGATTTCGTCCCTCGGCGGGTTTGGACGGTGGTTTTGCTACAGTAACTCCGGTTTTTGCTACAGTGGATGCGGTTTCGTTTTTTCCTTTTCTTATTTACTTTACTTTGAATCTTTTCAAAAATCATAGTAAATCACGAGAAAAAATCATAAAATAGAAAATCTAATTTTGTTGGACTCCACATAAGTAGAGTTACGCCAATGAATATATAATATGGTATATTTTAATATAAAATTTTTGCTATGAAGGTTTTGCCTTTTTCTTTTTATTTATTTCAGCTCAATATTTAAAAATCATAATAAATTATAAAAAATCATAAAATTAAAAAACCAATTTTGCTAGACTCCAAATGAGCATATTTCCACAATAAAGATATATAGGTGTACTATTTAATTTATTGGTCGGGATCCATCGATCAAAAGTTCACGGCTCGCGCAGACGCGTCGCACGCAGTGGAATCGACACAGACAAACCTAGCTAACCTAACCCGGCTAAAGAGCCACGGTAACTACGTCTTTGTGTTATTGCGCGCCTCATGTGGAGTCCAACAAAATTGAATTTTTTATTTTATAATTTTTTTGTAATTTACTATGATTTTTAAAGATTGAGCTGAAATAAATAAAAAAAAAGAAAAAGACAAAACCTTCTATAAAAACTTTGTACTAAAGTATACCATATTATATATTCATTGCGTAGCTCTACTCATGTGGGAGTCCAACAAAATTGATTTTCTATTTTATGAATTTTTATGATTTACTATGATTTTTGAAAGATTCAGCCAAAATAAATAAGGAAAGAAAAAACGAAACCACAGTTACTGTAGCAAACCGAGTTATCAGTGAAAAACCACCGCCCAAACCCGCCAGGGACGAAATTTGCACGGTTTGAAAAGTTGAGGGGTCCGTTTTGTCCGGTTTTGGAGTTGAGGGACCAAAATTAGACTTTGAAAAAGTTGAGGGACTAAAAGTAGACTTTTTCCCTTCGCTTATGTGCCCCTGGTAGTGGTAACTGGGCCTCGCGTTCTTCATACCAGCTCGGCCTAGGAACTGAAGCGCACGTTCTAATTGCCCATACAAATTAGAAAAGGACTTGTAGGATCAGTATCGGAGTTTGAGCAACTCCAACGCTTTTGCCATTTGTATTTGTCATTCTCAAATTTTGTCAAAACACTCCAAAAACTCCTTCCAACAGTTTGGCATTTGGAGTTGGCAATTTAGTGAGCGTTGACAAATCGCTTTGTTTGCGCACATTTATGCGTGTGCTACGACGTTTAGCATTCACGGCACAACGTGCGTATTAGAAGAGGTGGAAGGGCATAAACATAATTTTTGTTTACGCCTCGTAGTTCTGGGGGGTAAATTTTCAAGAGGTGGAAGGACATAAACATAATTTTGTTTTTCTTTCGGGGTTTCGATGTAAGTTAGATCTGAGTTTGTCAAATAAATTATGCCAAACTGTTGGAGATGAACTCTTTTTGGATTTGGCATTTGGATTTGAGAGTTGACAAATCAAATGGCAAACCATAAATGAGAAACTGTTGGAGTTGCTTACCAATGGTACAAACAACTACACTACGCAACGCATATGTGCATTCGGTGATACTACGCGTTTCCATGCACAGCCTTCCAATCTCCTCTTTGCATATGTCCATACAGACGTGTATGCGTGTGTACATGGCGTGAGTGTGTGCTAATCTCTCCATTCCAAATTTTTTTCATTTTGACTTTTCTAGATACATTACTTTTTACTATGTATCTAGTTATACACTATATCTAATACATAGTAAAAGAAATACATCTAGAAAAGCCAAAACGACTTGTAATTTGAAACTGAGGTATTAGGTTGTGTGCATCCTATGTTGTATCCAGTAAAAAATAACTACACCAGAAGCCTGAGCTCTCAATCACGTGCCAAATGAACCTTATTCGTCAGGTGAAAAATTAAACAAAGTTGCAAAGAACAGCACTCAATCGGGATGCACAACAGCACAGGGGGGCTACTACACTCGGTTCAAAGGCAGAGACGTGTCAAAATGCGAGCTCCGCAAAACTCCACACAGGACCTACCGCTGGGGCACTTAACGGGCACCATGATAGAGAGTAGCAAAGCTTCTCAATGACGGCGAGTCTAGATGGCCGCGAAGTACTCTTTTGCTTCCCTTTGGGGTCGGGCTTCATCGACTTCTCCCCTGGCTTCCATCCGGCCGGGCACACCTCGTCTGGGTTCTCCTGGACGTACTGCAATGCCTGGTGAAACATTGAAATGTGATGTCAGCTTCAATATTTTTTCCGATTGTGATCAGTGAACTAAATGAGAAAATGGGTTGGGCAACTTCAGAATGCAAAAGCAATGTAACTGGGTTGGGCATAAACCAGCTCAGCAAAATGCCTAAATGATGTACCACAATATGCTTTTTTCCATTGGGAAACTATGGGGGGGTGTGTGAATGGAGGGCATTTGGTTGCGCATGCAGGTGTGGCGGCCACAGAATTTTCTCTAGTGGAAATTCACGGCTATTTTGAGTGCCACAAAGTGCGCCACAGCTTGCATGGCGATGTTTGGCTGACAACCAAACATCCCCTACATAACGCCATCACAGATCAAGAGCCTCACTTGTTTCCATGTATGCTTGCTATGATGCATCTTGACAGTTATATTTAGTATAGTACTATAGTAAAATGGCCTTGTACTGTAGTAACGCCAAAGGAAGTAGGCCACATATATAGTCATATTTTCAGTAACTCCTCTGTAATTTTAAAGCATTTGGATTAGAGTATGCTTCAAAGGTTAGGACTAGTTTATTTTCTTCCTGCAAATGGAGAACTATATTGCACTGTCAAGAGTTAACAAACAATTAATCATGTAAAATGCACACCGGTGTTGAATCTTGTTCAAGTTGTGTATCACAAACACCATGAATACAAAAGTGCATATTCTTTTTACTTGGTGTTGTAAGTAACAGCACAGAAAACTTCTAATTTCTGAAGTCCAGAGAATGTGCTTATCAGAAATGTAGCACAACCAACATAGAACATACCTGAAGGGTCCTCATAGTCTCATCCACGCTACGACCAATTGCAAGGTTATTAATGGTAGAGTGCTGAATCACTCCCTCCTTGTCAATAATGAACAGTCCTCTCAAAGCAATACCCTGCCCGAAGAGCATTCAGATTTAGAGAGCAACAAGCAGAAACATAATACGGAAACCAAAGGGACTCCACAGGGGAAGAATCTGGAGAAGAATATCCAGTGGTTAAAAAACCTGGCTAGGGATCAGAACACCAAAGGCCTTTGAAATTGATTTCGTGACATCAGAAATAAGTGGGTATTTAAGATCGCCAAGCCCACCAGACTTCCTGTCTGTCTGCACCCATGCAAGGTGGGAGAACTGCATCCAAACAAAGACTAAAACAATTAACAACAGTTATGATTATGATGAAACCACAGTAAACAAAACCCAAGATCTATGTATGCCAAGATTTCTAATTTTGACCACATACATACAATGATATAAAAAGGATTTCCCTCTGTCCGAAATTATAAGTCGATAGCTTTTGCTACGCACCTAGATATACATACACTATGTCTATATATTAGAAGCCAAAACAACCTATAATTTGGAAAAGAGGGAGTAATAAGAAATCATACAAGTATAGCTGTATAAAGACTTCAAATATACAAGTCATTAAGGCATTTTCCAAAGTACTCCCTCTATTTAAGCTTTGACTCTTTTTATTTGTTTGACTATTTATCTCTTCTATAAATATTTGACTTTTGATGACAGATCTAGTTTTTCAATTTCACTTGTCTAAATAATCGAATAATATTGTTGGTCAAAATTATAGTAAAAAGTCAATGGTGTCATATTTAAAAACGGAGGGATTAAGGATTATACAGTTCTTCAAAGATCTGTAAAGTACTTTTTAGCAAACAGAAACAATCAATTTAATAAGATTATGAAGCTAAGACGACATTTTCTTTGGACCAACAAAGGTTAAATTTAAGGCCTCAAGTGTAACGTGAGTGCTTAGTCCCAACAGAAAGTCTGAAAATGAATACTGAGTCACTTAGGTGAAAAAAGAGTACAGGGAAAGTATTGTACCAAGCAATATTGTACTCACCAACCAATATTGTACCAACAAGTAAAGGAAACACTACCTTACTGATATAGAATATTGTGTATTTGTATAACTACTTTTTCTAACTCCACATAAACATACTTTCCAGAATTAATTTTAGAAATAATGTTACTATGCTCAAGAACCATGCATACAAGTACAGCAGTAGTGCTCAAAAGATAACCTAGCAGTAGCACGTGAGTTTCTCATTATAGGAGCAGTTCAACCATAATAATTCTATTTTGGTATTTCCGTTATGAGCTAGTACATATCAAAGCTGAAATGTACTTCAAGAGCTAACTATGACAAATGAGAAACGAGAGAACAATCCCCGCGTACAAACAGTGGAGGCATCGGATGTCAACTACACTCAGTTATTCTTAAGAACAATTGACAGGCTGATTCATACTGATAGATGCTATCATATCATGGTATACCAGGGCATTATAACATACCACACTGTCAATGGAGACGCCAAGAACCTCAGTGTTCAACTTCTCGAATTCCTCGTATCTGTCACTGAAGGCAGTAATCTCTGCCAGTATCAGGGGTTAGTTTATCAGAATCTCATAGACCCACTCCAAACGTGTCTTGTCGATACTAATGCTACTGTTTTATCCTCACCGGTCGGGCAGACAAAGGTGAAATCAAGGGGTAGAAGAACAGAATGACGTACTTCTTCCCAATGTAATCAGAGAGCTTCACCTGCAAAAGCACACAGAGCAATGTCATCGCCATCCACATAATAAAAGGGTATTATTAGGAGTAATTTGAGAGGACGAAACATTTCAGAGTTGTGCTGACACAGCATACATAAACCACGCGAGACTGCGCGGAGAGAGAGAGAGAGCGAGGTCCACATACGTTGATGAACTCCTGATCGAACACGGCCTCGGCCTCGAAGTCTGGAGCCTTGTTCCCAACCAGCGGCAAGTCATCCTACAGAGCAGAGAGCACAAGGGCGGGCGAGAGCCGTGAGTGCAAAGTAGAAGGGGGTGAGAAGCAAACCCTTAGTACGGTAAGGCGAGGGCAAACGCGAGGAGAACTTACGACGCCGCCGGCGCGGGCGACGAGTCTGGTGGCCCGCGCGGATCTGGAGGCGGCGAGGCGGAGCGGCCTGGCGGCGGTGGCGACCGCCGAGCGGGCGACGGAGACGGACTGCGGCGCAGCGGCGAGGGGCCTGGCGGCCGGGGTGGGGGCGGAAGAGACGGTGGTGGCGGCGGCGAAGGAGCAGGCCATGTCCGCCCGGAGTGGATGAGGAGGGGGGATGGGTGGATTGGGGGTTTGGGGTTGGGGATTTGGTGCGATGGGGTTTCCTTTCCAGAGGTTGGGGAGTGAGTGAGTGTGGAGGTTTTAAATAGGGACGTGTCAGCGCCACACGAGCTCCGCACATGTTTCAGTAGGTGGGTATTCCGAAACCCATCCGTTCAATTCTTCGGTTAACTAGCAAATTCGGTTACTACAGAATCAGCGACGGTAGGTTCTTTGGAGAAAGAGGAATCGAGCAAATTCAGATTCGGTTATTTCGGTTCGGTTTAGGTTAGAACCAAAACTAACAGAGTGATAAAAATCTCACGAACGCCCGATGCACCGCCAACAAGCGCATCGTTCTCCCACCGCCGTGTGAGGCATCGCCGCCGAGCCCCTCGCCTCCAGCGTCGTAGCGCGCCACCCACCGATCGTCTCGCCTCCGCTTGGTGTGCCACCACCCGGCGCCTCGTCTCCGCTCCCGTGTGGGTGGCGAAGCGGAGGGTGGCAGGGCGTCGTGTCGGAGTCGCGCAAGCCGGAGGGCAAGGCGCCGTGTCGAGCACCGGCCGTCGCCTAGGAACCAAACTAGTGACATGAATGCAAATAAAAAATATCCTCTAAATAAGCTTCACCAGAGATCTTTTTTAAAAGAAGAGATATTTGAATGCAAATGAAAAATATCATCTAAATAATCTTGACGAGAGATCTTTTTGAAAGAAGGAATACTTGACGGTAAACTTATGTCTGTTTAAAGAGATCATCATAAATTACTTCCTCCATCCTAATTTGTAAGTCATTATGGAGTTTTAGGAGATTAAGGTAAGGTGCGCATTGACACTTCTGCCTCTCTGCCGATAGGATTAATGTGCGCAACTTGCAGATAGGACAAATTCAAATAAAGTAAATGAAGCAATACACACATGCGCACCAACAACTTCAAAATTTCTCTCGAAAACGTAACCTCTGGTCTTTTTCTCTCTCTTAGAATGCAACCTCCGATTCAAATTTCTCTCTAGCGTATATAGATCATCTTGTCGTCGGTGCTAGGAAGCCATCACGTCGGCGCGAGATCCACTTCTTCACATCTAGCCACTCGTCTGTGAGCCTAGCTCACCCAACAATGGCCACCCAGGCTCACTCACTGGATTTATAGCAGAACTAGAGCTACGTGATCACCAGGCAGTGGCGTAGCTAGGATCTTATGCTAGCGTGGTCCAACGTATATTATGTTTTTAGTATTGCAAATGTAATGTGTTAATTTATCATAAGAAAGTACCAAAACTAAATAAACTATCTCATAAAATACCTTAAAATCTGCTTACTGTACCTAAAATTTGACTCTAAATAAAATTAGATATCTTAGGATTAGTATTTAAAAGGTATTTTGTTGAATTCTAGGGTGGTCCATGGCCCACGGTGCCACCCATCTAGCTACGCCACTGTCACCAGTGTGAGCTCCAGAAGCCACGATCACCCCGCCAGCTGACCTTTCTCTAATTCTGTGCATCCAAGCCAATTAACTCATCAAATGTTACATCATCTACATCTACAATTATGAACTTGAGTGGTTCGATCTGCAATTCATCCCATCAGATGGCAACAACTATGTTCTGGACCTCAATTGTACAGCTCCAAAAAGACAACAAAATCATACCATGAGAATGAAATTCCGCAGTTCACGACAACACTTTAGCTCAAGACGAAGGTGGTGGCTCTATTGTTGCAGTGTATAATATGCACTTGTCTCTTCCATGCTCCCTCTGTTTTTATTGTCCATTTTACTATGTCAACCGCTAAAACAATCAAATTGTCTTATCCATGAGCAAGTTCTAAATAGCATGTTGGCATGTTGTTGATTAAATTTTTAGTTTTCAATGTCACAAAACCACTAATCTAAACCAACCTAATTTACAAACAACGGAATCATACCCGGGGAAGGCGATTCTGCAGCCCACGAGGATGCCAACACTCCAGCTAAAGATGAAGATGGTGACTCTGTTGCTGCAAGTATAAGTTTTGTATATGCCTCTTCCTCGCTATTGTGTTAGCTTGACTTGATAAGTTAAAAAAATATGCTTGAATGCGAATGATGAGTTAGAAATTTTGACCTAGACAACCAATATATGAACCTAATATGCTTGTGCCTAAATAGCATGTTGCTCTTATAAAATTCTCAGAGGTGTTTGACGTGTTAGAAATTTTGATATAGCGCCTGTAATCAGGGGAGCAATAACATCATTGGAAACTAATGTGATGTTGATCCATGAGATCCACCCCAACAAACCATTTCTACCAATAATGTGATAATCTACAACTGCCATGCTTGAATGCATTTCTAGAAATTTAATCGAAGTATAGTACCAACCCACACCTAGATCAGACTGCTCACAATCGCTAAGGTTCATTGCTTTGTACACGCAATCCACCCTAAGCACCCTCAATTGTCCATTTTATTGTGCTTCTGTGGAAACAACTCTGTCAATCCAAAATCTAACATTCAAAAAATTGTAGCGAGTGTGTTCCCATGTTGCTTGATTCAATATTTTAGTTGTGCAAACCTTGAATAAAAATTAAGGGTCGTGGAAAGTGGTCGATGAAATCCACCGCCACAATGACAGCCAAAGAGAGACAAAGAGAGTACGTCAAAAACAGATGAAACAGTTGGAACAACACATATAGTCGTTGCAATATATTCAATATCTGAATAAAGTTCTTGCAATAGGCGGCTAAAATATTCTTTTTTTGAAAGGAAAGCAAGGGAGCACCCTACCTGTATTTTTCATTATCATAAAAAGAGGTCGAACATAGAAGAACAACTACAAAACTGGGACAACTATCAACTAGGTAGCTAACTAAAAAACTGGGAGCTAAATAAGGACTACAAAGAGAAACCAAGGCTAAGGAAAAAGAAAGAGCTAAAACTAAAACGGGGTAGAAGAGCTGTACAGGTAGGCGGCTAAAATATAGATGAAAAACATTTTTAAATAAACTCCTGTAGATACGTCAACACCAGTGCACCACTAGCACTGGTCTTGCTCAGCCGGGCAGGCGGCGCGCGCTACGCATGGGAGCAGGCTGCGCGTGCGACGGGAGAGGGAGGAGGGAGCGAGACGGAGTGGGAGGTGGGACGGACTACGCGTGTTTAGCAGGCGCGCGGCATGCAGCGCACGCAGGTGAGCCGTGACCGCCGCGCGTGGGTCAGTCCGTCTGGACAAGAGTGGGCGTATCGTTGTTCTCTGCGTCTGCGTTCTCGTCCATCCCATCCATATGTTTCGTCATCAAGCTGATGATTTCAATTTTTTTAAAAAAGCAAGCTGATGATTTAATTAGTAATCATATAACCAATTCTCTTCTCCGCCTTGCTCCCGCATGTCCTTTTTGTATCGTAGTCTCTTGTTTTTTTTTTTCCAGGTATAAAATATGGCAGTCTCTCGTGACCTGCGGCAACATCAATAGCGTATGGGAGTCGCGAACTACCGCCAGCTGGTTTTGGCAGCGCTGGTTGTTGATTAGCTTTGTTTCATATTTCCACGAGCGTGGAATAATTGCGACACTCCTTGCATCATCATTCATCATCAATGACAATACTTCCTCTGTCGGCAAAAAAATGTCACGGTCGGATGCGTGCACGTGTTACTTTCTCAACTTTAACTCGATTCGTAGAAAAAAAACGTGCAATATTTAGGGCACTCACAATGCTATAAACTATCATAGTTTCTATAGTCTTGGACATTATGTCAAGAAATTATCTTCCACAATGCAATTTTCTATTATGATGTCACATGACCCACTTATCACTCTCACAGATTGTCTTGTTTTTGCGTGAAGACTTGGTTTCTTAATTAGACTTGGTTTCTTGTGTTTTTCCTCTCTTCAATAAATGGAGCGCCACATCAGCAAAAAAACAATAAATAGAGGGATAATAAATGAGGATAAAAACTATGATAGAGTCTGCATTGTGAGTCTTTGAGTCGTTGTATTTATTGAAGAGAGAGGAAAAACATAAGAAACCAAGTCTAACTAAGAAACCAAGTCTTCACGCAAACCAAGACAATCTATGAGAGTGACAAGTGGGCTATGTGACATGAGAAAGTATTAGGGCATGTTCAACCCATAGACAGGGATCGTCTATAAAAGTCTCAAATTTGACAAATAGACGGTTAAAAAGACTGGTCATACAACCCACACATAACAGTCGTCTGCAAGCTAATTAATGTTCTGCATGTAGCCACAAGATCGATCACGAATACCACTTTGTATACCCTTGTGTTGCAATAGGAAATTGTCACGCGACTATTGATGAAAAAAGCAACAGAAAATTAACTAAGCTTCAGCTTACCGTTCTCAAGCAGCTGAATGCAAAATGCAAGCCTATGGCACATTGACAAAAGTCAACTGTCATGAACTTGGAAAAGTCACGCTGTAAAGACCTTCAGTTTGCATGTAGCTGAACAAGAACTCAAGTATTTTGGATCTGAACAAGAATTCATGAAAGATTGCTCTTGTCCGCATCCATGGAGAGATCTAGCAATTGTCTCATCGGAAGGGCTGCAGTGGTGAATCGTGATGAGGGAGCAAATCGGCAGCAGTGTAGCAGCGGAGGGGTCGCCCGGCGGGGAGCACTACCGCGACCACGAGCCCGGAGCTCCACCCGAACAAGAAGCTCGCGGGGCCGGAGCAGCCGAGGCGGCGGCCTCTCCCGTCCGGCGGGCGGGGGCTCCGGCCGGCGGCCGCCATGGCCGCCTCGTCCACCGCTTCGCTCGGCGGAGCTGCTTTGCTCGTCCTCTCCACAACTCGCCCCCCGAGCTCCGACCGGGCGGCGGCCATGGGGCTCGAGCTTGGAATCTCCAGCGTGCACAACCGGATCTGCAGGGACGCGATTTGGAGACGAGCCGAACCTACAACGCGTCGTCATCCGGCGTTGCTTGCCCGGGAGCACGAGCCATCCTCGTCGCCTCGCCCGGGGCGGCGACCGCCGTCTACACATTCGCAAGGGGTTTTACGTAAAGAGACGGCATATAGGCGACTTATACCCGCCGCCCGTACATGCCCTTATAATACTGACCAACAAAGCCGGTTGTAAGGAACCTTCTGGCCTTCTCTCAGCCCCACCTATCTGATAGTTAGCTCTTTCTAATTAATCTGGGCCCACTTGTCTATCTCACATAGTTTCTTGGTTCTTGTGCCCAAGCCGGCCGTAAGTTTTACACCCCGCTTCTCCTCTATTCTCTCCTCCACATCAGCATTTAGCCGGCTTATACCGCGCCATAATACTTGCTCTCATGATAGAAAATTGCATTGTGGAAGATAGCTTATCGACACAATGCCCAAGACTATAGAAACCATGATAATTTCTAACATTGTGAGTGCCCTTATATCACCAAATAAATTTATTAAAAAACTAGATTCCAAGTAATTACTCCCTTCTACCCGTTTTATTAGGCGTGAGGAGCTCATCTCAGATACCAAAGAATTTCACGGAAGGACGCGCTAGTATTAATTGAGAATGTAAACTAGCGACATGCATCTAACTATTCTTAGAAAATTTTGCGCAATTTTTTTTTTTTTGATTCAAATTTCGGGCTCTATGACCCTCTCATTTCAAACTCAAACCCGACCATGTCGCGGGTAACAAAGGACGTTACTGGCCACAAAGTCGTCAGGCCGCATGCAGGTGATGTTTGAGTTCTAGCCATGCATGCCTCGGCCGTCCAAACCGCCTCGGCGGCTCCTATTGTGGTCAAAATGAAAAACGGCTTGCACGCCTGATAAAACGGGAAGGAGGGAGTATGCATTATGAATAATATTAATGTTCTTTTTTTTTATACAATTCATCGAATTTGATTTTTTTTGTCTCGAGAAGTGAGAACGATATGTATTTTTGGTACGGAGGGAGTACGTCAATTGCTTTCTAACCTTGCGTTGTTGTAAAAAATTAATAACGTGATAGACTGGCCAGAGAAATAAATGTTTTTCTAGAAATTTTAGTGATTAATTCTCGAAATAATGTCTACAAAGAAGACTAAAGAAATTATTTTTTTTTTTTCTTTTGCTGGACTGACATGAGTTCAAATGAATATTAACCAAACGTGCTAGGTAATAAAAAATAATAAAAACGAAAAAGCGCGGGCGCAGGTCAATAGCGAACGCGCGTGTGTGACCGGCCCATTAGAAATCCGGCCCAGGGTGGTTCCCTCCACGGTCCATGTCCATCTGCAGCCCGCTCCCAAACGCTGCTCTACTTAATTTCCCTCTCCCCAGTTCCCTCGTTTTCTGCTTGCTTCTCTCTCTTCCCTCCCTCCGCCATTCTGTTCCCCTTTTCCCCCCCGCTCCCTCCCTCCTCTCCTCGGCTCCTCGCTAACCCCACCCACCGCCCGCCTCCAGCCTCGCAGGTCCCCGGCCGCCCGCCCCGCCGGAACCCTAGCTCCAGCGAGTGCCCCGATCTCCCCGCCGTCGATCGGCTCCCGGGGCCGCCGGCTCCGTCCTCACGATTGCGAGAGATCCGGCGTCGCCGCCGCCCGGCCCGGGGAGGAGACCACAAGCAACATGTCGGGGTTGGCAGCGGCAGGCCGCAGGCCGCCCAGAAGATCCTGCAGTCGCTGCGCCCGCCGCTGTCCTTCTCCACGCCGTCGCGGCCGCCCTTCGCCGCGCCAGACGAGTACCACCGCTTCCCCAAGCCGGCTGCCTCCGCCGCCACCTCAGGCGGCCTCGGCCCGGAGGATGCTCCTACTATCGACGGGGATAGTCCTACGGACGCCGTCGGTGAGATGATGCTTCTGCTCCACCAGGACCTCTGGATTTGTTTTCCCTTCTAGGGGTCAGCTTACAGTGTTTCGAGACCCATGCTTCAAGTCGTATTATTGGTCCAATTTTTCTGTCTTCTGTTGTTTGTATATATGGATTTGGGGTTAAACTACACCGGTCATAAGTAGAAACGCGTGGAATTCTGACCGATTTCATTGCTCCCTGGAAGTCTTCCCGAAGCTCAAATGCTCCGTAGTCGCAGTTATGGTGTCAGATGGGCGGGAACTGTAATTGTTATGCAACTAGGGATCCTTATCAGAAAACAATTTATCTCACACAGTTGTCCCTGCTGCGAGATTCAGAAATGGAGGGAAAGTTTTATGTCAGAAACAGAAACGATCTATATAATGTAGATGTAGCCCACAAAGAGATCTGGTATGGAGGGAAATCTGGTCAACAGATGCTACTAAATATTCCCCTTAACCATTGCCATAATAGCTTACATGCTGTGTGTCTGTAGGTAGGATTTGGCTTGCTGTAGGACTTGATTGTACCACCATTTAGGTGTGCTCCTGCGCTATAAACTTCCTATCTATGGCATTGGCACATGAAAGAGAACTTGGATGGTTTCTTTTATTGTACATGTTAAATACTCGTACCTTTGTTTCCTGCCAGTACGTGTCTATGCATGCATAGGTCATCTTATACACACTGGACACAACTTGGTGGCGTTACTGTTATTTAAGATGTTGAAATCTGCCAGCTTGTAACGTATCTGTGCAAATCATGCTTGTTTCTTTTGTCGGATAGTTCATACGGAACTGCCGTGCCACTTATTTTTGGTTGAAACTGCAGAATTCAGCTGTTCCATAAATACTTTGAAAAACAAATGAAATAATCCGGCTTTGGGTTATGACAGCATTTACACACTTTAGGTTCTAAGTTGACTACATCCACTAATGATGGCCGTATGGTGTTAGTACTTACTATGTTTCCTAGACCACATCCGCAAATTCTTCCATCAGAATTTGCATATTCTTAATAATATTTTAATTGTCATTGATGCTAATTGATAACCTCTTTGGAGGATGTTTGCAATTCTTAATTACAGCTGTGTAACAAGTCTGTTTCTCTTCTACAGTTTAAAAAAAGGAAAATCATATCTGTAGAAAATGATACTGCTGAGTCAAGCGATTGTATCATTACCAGTCCAATGCTCACTCCGGTCTCTGGTAAAACTGTTAAAGCTTCTAAGGCAAAGGCTAAAAACAGTAAAACTGGGCCTCAGACACCTACCTCAAATGTTGGTGAGTGCAAATGTCGGTGAATGATATGCCATGGTCATTTGTTTTGAACTTTTTGTTTTTACATATGTTTCCATACAAGAAAATGGTAAACATGAAAATCTTTCTATGGATCTATGCACAGGTTCACCACTCAATCCACCAACTCCAGTTGGCACCTCCCGCTATGACAGTTCACTAGGTGATCATAACAGTCTACGTCTTTATATTTTCTGAAATTGGTTATATTGCTCTTTCCTTAGTAATGCTTGCTGTTACTTATATCCATTCTTTTCTGATCCTTGTTCAGGACTTCTGACAAAAAAGTTCATTGACTTGCTGAAGCAAGCTCCAGATGGCATTCTTGATTTAAATAATGCTGCAGACACACTAGAGGTTATAGATTGTTTTCATTTTCAGGTGTCATCTCTTTTTGTCCACTTGTTAGTTAGTATACACTCACAGATTTTTCCTACAATTCAGGTTCAAAAGAGGCGCATATATGACATTACCAATGTCCTTGAAGGCATTGGACTAATAGAGAAGACACTTAAGAATAGAATCCGTTGGAAGTAAGCATAGCTTTCTTCCTTTGACCCTTTTCCTGTATTATATTGCCACCTTATCTCACTAACTCTTGTAATTCTTATTTGTGATGCTAATTTCACATGACACTATAGGGCCCTGGATGATTCAAGTGTTCAATTAGATTACGGTATTGCTGCTTTGCAGGTATTTGCTTTTGTAATCTTTTTTTTTTTGTATTGAAATTGACATACCAGTCCTAAGTGTGCACCCCCCTCCCCTGAGAGGTATGATAATAACTAGACCTAAGTTCAGTTTTCTGTAACACATTGCAGGCAGAAGTTGAAAATCTTAGTCTGCAGGAGCAAGCACTAGATGAGTGTATGAGGTTGATAGCGATTGCACATTTCTCTGCAGAGCTTACCTCTGCTATGTCACAGTTCTTAACAAAAAATATCTAATAAAGTGCTTTGTTTCCCATTCAGTGACATGCGTGAAAAAAAAATAAAGGAGTTTACTGAAGATGAAAACAATCAAAGGTAACTATATTTCTTTTTGCATCAGTTTGTTTGTATGCCACTATTTAATATTGCATCCATGTTTCATTTGTCTATTAGATGGATCTATGTGACTGAAGACGATATCAAGGGGTTACCCAACTTTCAGGTCTGGTTTAGTTTGATGGTTTTCCAATGTCATATTAAAAGGATTATCCATTGCTTTAGGCCAAATTTATTCTCTTGAAGTGAGCATGTATAGTATATTTTTAGTTAACATTTATGGCTGCTTGTGCAGAATGAAACACTAATTGCGGTTAAAGCACCTCATGGTACTACACTTGAAGTACCAGATCCAGATGAGGTAGGAAGCATTAAAATTAATGAGCTTTGCATACACAAATAAATGACTGTTCTAATTTATGGTTCTTGTGTGTTTCTGGTTCTAATTTATGGTTCTTGTGTGTTTAGGCGGGTGGTTATCAACAAAGGAGATATAGAATTTTATTAAGAAGTATCACGGGACCAATAGATGTTTACTTAGTTAGGTAAATATTATTTCTCCTGTGAAGTTAATTGTTTGGACAAAATTAACTAATCAGTTTTTTGTTATATGACAGTCAATTTGATGCGAAATTTGAGGAAATGGGTGGTGGCGTGACACCCACCAAGCATTCAAATGTGCCCAGACATCAATCCGCTGAAGATTCCAATACAACATATGCTGGACAAAGTAGCACACCACTAGACGTGGCACATGATGTACAGCACAGCGAGAAGATTCCCCAGGATCCTAATGCTTTGCATGACGTTGGAGGGATGACAAGGCTTACTACAGATTTCCATGTAAGTCTGATCAGTGTGAAGTTGAATTTAGCTTTTCCCCTTTGCCATGATCATAGTGCTTATTGTTAACAATGCACCCCATCTGAATTTTCTGAGTTTTTACTTCGTAGAATGGCAAATCTTTACAGAACCTGCTAGGTTATAAAGTAGGTGGTTGTGCTATCATGAGTAACTTACCATTCTACACAAATTTTGCAGATGGGTTCTGATTACTGGCTCCAATCCGAGGGGGATTTTTGCATGACTGATATGTTTCCGACAGAACGTATCCTTGATAATCATTCATTAAGATGGCTTAAAATAATCTGTTCTGTTTCATAGTTGTTACAGCTTGAAGTTCTTAACATGTAAAATAGAAGAAGTGCAGTGGGACCAGATGGATTTCTTGTCAGAAGATGTTGTCACCCCTCGAGACCATAATCAGCAGCCGCCCATAGTTGACGGGCCACATATGGAGGTTCCAAGCATGGTTAAACCATAAGATCGTAATGTTCTCAACAAAACTAACATCTGAACACCTGGAGCGGTGTGTTTTGAATGAGAAGGATTCTCATGTGACAGGCTGACAGCAAATGCTCATTGCAACAGAAGAGCTGGACGATTTCATCAGAGTATGTAACCTGGAGTTAAGTCCGGGCAGCAGTTCACAACTTGAGGTTGGTACACACAAGGAGCCGATGCTGTGAAGACTGGCGTGCCTAACTAAGCTAACAGTTTAGATAATTCTTTATAAAATTGTTTGATACCCCAGAACAAAGCATAGCTGTTCGCTTGTATGTATCAAACAGGAGACCCAGATTCTTTGGCATACCCTGTTAAGCATATGTGCATGTACCAGTGTGCTTCCCTCACACTTGCAGAGCAGCACTTCTACCAAAGCCCGGACAGCCAAGCTCGGTCACTAGTCAGTGCCCATAAGCTGTAAAGCCTATTACATTGCTGATAACAGTCTTATCAAGTGCTCCCGAGCAGCCGAGGTCTCCCTTTACCTTCGACTTTTTCGGCCTCCACGCCGTCACTGCAAGACGCTTCTTGTCTCGCTCGCGGAGCCACTACCTGCTGCGGCGGCGGAGGTTTCTTCGCGCTTCCTATTGCAGCGTCTTGTCATCGGTGGCATACCGGCGTGGCGTCAATTGAGAGTTGAGCCTGGTGCCCTTACATCTGCAAGACGAGAAGCATGGTTGATTAACAAACAAACTGAAATAAAAAGATGCATCTTCGCAATTTATTGCGAAACAGTAGTCAAATCCTGAGATGGAACTGCACTTAGACTTTACTGGATTGTATGATTCTAACAAGATAACATCCGACACTGGAGTCTCTTCCACGGGGAGAAAAGAACGGGGTTGAGGACATTACCGATAAATAAAATTATTATTGGATGGACTCTTGAAAATCAACTTCTATTGGTTATAGAAAATCGCCAAAATTCATGAAAAAACTACAAATTGCCAATTTATCTGTAGCTGAATTTGAACCAAACAACCTACTTTTCGTAATTCTCAAAACAGGATAAAACACCCTCTTTATCATTTCAAAGTGTTTTTTAGTTGGAGTTGTTCACGTGGCACATGGTCTCACATTTTCATATATATATATATTTTCTATGAAGTTGAGTGAACACTAACTTTATATCAAAAAAATTATAGAGCTCGATGCGATCTACAATTTATAGTTGTTAATTTTTATTTGAGATCTTTTTAGAGGCTCAAATATATTTTTTAAGTTCTAATATTTTAATTTTTTTAATGACAAGGAATGTGACATGGTCTAATACCAAAGTTGTAGCTCTCATTGCGACCTATAGTTTTGATGCTTACAACTTCTTTTACCTAATACTTATTTAGAAGCCCAAATATTCATTTTTAATTTCTTAGACTTTGATTTTTGTTTCCAAACGATCTGGAATGTTTTCATAGTTTTTAAGAAATTTGTGGATCTAAATGTGATCTACAACTTTATAGTTCACACATTTTTTGAGAGATCATTTGGAGGTCCAAATATTCACTTTAATTATCTTAGCAAAACCTAGTCACACATTTAAATAGGTGCAGTAAAAACATTTTACGATATATCTTAGCAAAACCTGGTCACACACACATATTTAAATAGAAAACTATGGGTTTTGTTTAGTAGAAAATAGAGTCCAAATAGTTTTTAGATAACCTAATTCACCATCTTAGACATTATAGGCTCTTCAAAATTTGAACCTATGGCTTATCAGCCAATGAGCTAAACACTGTTTAGAGTCGGAAGGATGAAAGATGGATGCCCATAGGCCTCCGCACTTAAACAGCAGTAACTTCTATCGGCGTACTAGAATGGATGGCATGAACTAATCCTATGGTGCTAGAATAGATTGCTACACTGGAAGTGTTACGCTACCAAAATAAAGGTCAAATTTGCATCTTATGAAATTTAGGAAAATCAAGAATTTGATACTAAAGATGGTACATATACGTCATATTATGGGTACGACAATCTTGGATTTTTTTCATGACATGTCATGATGTAAGAAAGTGTCCAATTTATTATCATGGATTTCTCACCAAGTTCATTGCAACCTAACCATACTTAAATACTAAAAGATAAATATGCCATGCTACAACGACTGATGGCATAAGCTTGAAATTTATTCCCCAAAAGATGATAAGGCTAAACCCTTCATTTCTTTGCTATAGGATCAGTGAGCTTAACACCATCATCATCACTGTCGGAGTCGCTAGGAATCTCCACAACAAGTCGACGGCGCCGTGCCTTGCTTGTTGACCCGTTCTTAACGACTTCATACTTCAGACATTTCTTATCATTATCATCACAAGCATCAATAATGACAGCACTATCTGCATCAATTTCTCCTTTAAAAAGCATCTCCGAGAGCTTTGTCATCACATTCTTTTGCAACCACCTCCTGATTGGTCTTGCACCATAATGCTGCAAAGAAATATTGGACATGAGCGGTGTAAATAGCAACATTCCCTATGTATGTATGCATGTTATAAGAAAATCAGCTGGCATCTTCATGCAAGGATGTTAGTAGCAAAGGGTGCTATAGGGCTTACTGGGTCGTCTGACTCTGACAAGACGACATCCAGAGCAGCATCACTTGCGGATAGATTGATCCCCTTATTTGCTGCACGAGCAATGATGCCTTTCATATGAATGTTAGCAACCTCCCTCCTTTTATCTTGGGACAGTGGCTCAAATACCACAAGCTCGCTCAGCCTGTTCAGGAACTCAGGTTTGAAATGTTTCTGTGCCTGCAGGGAACAATAATGTCATCATTTGATAGAACTTATTGATTCAACATTCAGGAAGAGGGATTGCAAACCTCCTTAATGACAAGATCACGTGCAGCCTCCATTGTTTTTTTCACCAGATATCGCTTCCATTAGGTACTCAGCTCCAAGATTTGAAGTCATAATGATGATGGTATTTTTGAAATCAACAGTTCTGCCTTTACCATCAGTCAACAAACCATCATCAAGAAGCTGGAGACAAACATTAAACACTGCTGGATTGGCCTTCTCAATTTCATCGAACAGAATTACACTGTATGGCTGTTGCCTGACTTTCTCGGTTAGCTGGCCTCCATCCTCATGTCCATGGCAGCTTTAAGGAACAAAATTGAGTATACAAATAAAAAGTTGCACAAATTGGAAAACATGCAGCGTTGAAAGTGGAGTGAGAAATGAAATTAAATGATATAAACCTGGGAGGTGCTCCAATGAGACGTAGCACCGAGTGAGTGCTAACAAATTCGGACATGTCAAACCGCACCAACATCTTCTCACTGTCAAACAGCTGTTCTGCAAGAGCCTTTGCAAGTTCTGTCTTCCCAACACCAGTTGATCCCATGAAAAGAAAGGAGCCTATTGGTTGGCCAAGTTGATCCAGACCAGCCCTTGACCTTAGCACAGCTTGTGCAACTGAATTAACTGCTGCGTCCTGGCCAACAACCCGTTCGCGTAATCTATCTGCCAGGTGCATTAACCTTTCCTTCTCATCCTGGTCAAGTGTATTGACAGGAATGCCAGTCCATCGACTCACAACCTTCATGTAAGGTTACAAAGTAACAAGTGAATTGGTAATACACATATAGTAGTCCATCTAATTCCAAATATACACATCAGTCTCCCCCACTAGTATGTTTATTCAAGTATCCTGTTTCAAATCAACAATTATATATATAATAATATCAACCATGTGTTGTTAATCTATATAATGTTTCACACATTGATAGGTCATGGAATTTTTTCATACTGAATCCTAGAATGACTTACATTCAGAAACAGTAAGTATATATTTTACTGAAACAGTGAGCACAAAATTACTACCACATACATATTGAACAATTGAAGTTACTCTACCATATACATTAGCCAACAACAAAATTGTATGCAGTTGTAGTAGGTTGCAGAGTCAAGGTTGAGAGTATTGCATAACAAAATGTGTCAAGTCATAAATATAACCCCACAATCCCACATGAAAAAAAGACCCTATTAATTCCTTCTACACCACCCAAGATCATGTGCCAGTACATCTTTATACCATCCTTATTTTGTAAGCAAGCCCTAAAGTTAACACTCCAAAAAAAGAACAGAGAAAATAAAACTTTTACAGTTAGTGTTAAACTGATCTTAAGGCTAAAAGTAACAAGTTTCATTTTAGAGGCCATGAGAAATTAAAAATGTCAAGCTAAGACAAGAAACAAAGCAAATTAGCCAATAAATATCTATGAGTAGTCAATTCTAAATTATCTTTTTGTACCTTGAATAATAAACAATTTCTCAGACATGGAATACTTGAAATTAGACCGATTAGGTATAGCCTAGAAAAAAATAAAATAAATGCACAAGTCGCAAAATATTTTTGATTGCCTCTTGGCTTGGTGAAACAGTAGCTTGAAAAAAAAATGTATAATGCAGAACACGATATTCAAGTGACATACCTCTGCAACTTGGCTTGGTGAAACAGTAGCTTCGCTCACAACATTTTCAGGCACAATATGTGTTGCACTTCCTTTTCAATATCTTATCTGTTTGCATCCTTGCAGTGGCACATGCTTCATCAATAAGATCAATTGCCTTATCAGGAAATTGGCGACCTTCAAAAATATTAATAGAACCCATCAACATATGTAATACCAATGGCTTATGTATAGTATTATCTGTATATGACATATAACCATAATTACATACAACAGCCATCACTGTATGCCACACAGATGATTATCCCAATATCACATCAAGTTCAAAGAAAATGGAAATCATTTAGTCAAACAAAAAATTTTCAACACTCACAATCTGATATTTATGGAACAGAATATACATTTCCAGCAATAAGGTATCTCGTCAACAAATATATGTGATCAGCCAAATAAGAGCTGAAGCAAAATGGCAGATGTGATGGAAATTAGAGAAAAAACTAAGTTTTGTCATGATCACTCTATGGTTAATTGGTTAGCAAAATCATGGTAAGAAATAAGAAACTACTCTCAGTACAACTACAAGTTGGAGATCAACTTTCAACAGTGATTATTAAGTTGTCTCAACTTCTATTATATGGTATGAAATCTGGCTAGAGAGCTTATTTTCTTGTGCAACCAGTAACCACTATACGGTGTTCTGACATCTGACTCAGTGTAGAGTGCTCCTCCCCTGTTCGTGAATACAACATCAATTGTAGAGTTATCTACTCAGAACTCACAAATTCCATACTTCCCTGCGTTCCAAATTATTAGTCGTTTTGATTTTTTGGTTCATTCTTTTAGCTATGTATGACATATTATTGTATCTAGATACATACGTAAATTGATGAACCAAAAAGTCACTTATAATTTGGAACAGAGGGAGTAATTAATATGTAACATACACATTCCACTATGGCCGCGTCCATTGCTTCTTATGAAATTCTGTGTGGTTTGTCCATTTTATAGAAACACAAATATGCCAAATTCAGTAGTGGGCAAGCAAGTGATAACTGAGCGAGCAGTGTACCTGTAATATACCGATTGGCGAGCTGGGCAGCTGCTACTATGGCCGCGTCCTGGATTACAGCGCCGTGGTGCTCTTCATATTTCTTTTGAGGCCCTGAAGAATGTCAATTGTTGCCGGCTCGCTTGGCTCCTTGACGTGCACCTTCTGGAACCGTCGCTCAAGCGCGGCATCCTTCTCAACATACTTACGGTGCTCATCGAACGTCGTGGCGCCAATGCAGCGAATGCGGCCACGAGCCAGAGCAGGCTTGAGCAGATTGGCACCATCCATTGATCCACCCTTGGTCCGCCCAGCGCCCACTAGCATGTGCACCTCGTCGATGAACAGCACGACCTTGCCGTTAGCAGCCTCCGCCTGCTGGATCACCTTCTTCATGCGCTCCTCGAACATGCCGCGGTACTCGGTCCCGGCAACCATCGCGCCGAGGTCGACCTCCACGACACGCGCCCCAACGAGCGGAGCCGGGACCGCCCCTGCCGCGATACGCTGCGCCAGGCCCTCGGCGATGGCCGTCTTGCCGACCCCCGGAGCGCCGATGAGCATGGCGCTGTTCTTGGTCCGGCGGCTGAGGATGCAGACGACGCGGTCGATCTCGTCGTCGCGGCCGATGACTGGGTCCATCTTGCCGGCCTCAGCCGTCATGTCCCGACCGTACTCCCAAGTCGCGTCCTTCCCCTTCCCCAAAGTCGCCACCTTTGCAGCGTCCTTCTCCTTCCCCTTCCCCAAAGTCGGCACCTTTGGAGCAGATGCAGATCTTCCGATGAACGCATTTGAGGAACGCATCGAACCAAGCAGCGTAGAGCGCCGCGGCTTCATCAGAAAAGAGTTGGACCTGGGCCCGAAGGCGGTGACCGGCGGGGCTGCTCGCCCCAGGTTCGGCGGCACGGTGGGTGCCGGGGCCACGGAGGCAGGGGCAGGGGCAGGGGCAGTGAACGGAGGCGGCGGCACCGTCCCTGCGGCGTTGGGCGGCGTAGCGGTGGCAGAGGCCAAATGGTTTGTCCTCTTTGCTTCCAGGGAAGAAACGTGGACGAGTCGCATCGGGTTGGCGGCGGCGGACGACGACGACGAGCCGACCGTGCAGCGGCGCTTGCCTGGCAAGAGCGAGGCCTCGTACTCGTACGGCGGCCAGCCGTCATACTCAGTGGGGTCGAAGGCGCTGCCGCCGGCACGGAACGGGAACGGCGGGAAGGCGGAGAAGTAGTGGTCGTAGTTGTTGTAGATGGAGGGCTCGCGCTTCACCTTGGACTTGCGCCGCCGCGAGAGCGAGAGGCGCCCGATGGTGGAGGAGTCATCGATGCCACCGTCCATGGCGATATCGCGTCGGAAGGTGGAGAGGCGTGGAGCGGTTAGGTTTCGATGAGATCGATGTTGCGGCGAGTGCGTCCTCCAATTTATCCCCTCATCGAGGAAAGATTGCGGCGAGTGCGGCTATATCATCTAATGGCGGTGCGGGATTATAGGAATTTTATGAGACTGATTGATCCGTTACCTAGTACTAGTATTACTTCCGTTACTGCATGGGGAGGCTGGCATCAGGACGTCCGACGCGTGGCCGTCCATTCGGACGCGTGGCTCCCGTACGCACAGTGGACACCTTTGAGACGCACACGCACATCACAATTCCAGCACAGCCAGCACTACACAAGTGAAACACGAAAAAAAAAAAAAAAAAAACGTGCCAGGCCACGACTACGACGTGCACCGCGGGACGCTGCTCGTCTCGTGGTCGACGAATCGTGTTCTTGCCAAGCATAGAAACCGGAGGTATGAGAAGATCCTACTGAAAATCAGGAACCATTAAGAGACTTAACAACCCCAATCAATAAAAGTAAATAAATAATATCGTCCTTTGGAATAATGGAGATGGTTATAATCTTCTACGTATCTCCAATGCAACATGTTACCCATAACAAAATGCTTAATTCATAGTGAAAAAATGTCCTCAGAGAGAATACCCAAAGATAGAGGGTTTTTTTTTTTTTTTTTTTTTGTCTCAACCCTTCAAGTACAAGCTATACTCATGCATAACCTCACACCACCACACATACTCACGCCCACACGCCGTGTGTAAGCTAGACCTACAACCTACTAGTATAGTGCCCATGCTAACGCTACGACTTCATTTCAGAGAGCACATAAAAACAATCAAACAACAATATTTTTTCATAGTTCAATTCAACTTTCACACAATTGTATATGACCATATCTACTATCCGAAAACACTTGCACATAACAATTAACAAGACATAATAAAGTTATGTCTCGAATTAATAACCATGCTAGTATAATGCCCGTGCTAACGCTACGGTTTTGCTTTTGGAAACATATATTAGTTATACTCCTATGCCACAACAGAAAAACATATATCACTCTCTGGCTGAGATTGGTCATTCGTCACTCAGAAAAAAATGCAGTTAGACAACCTGGGAAAAAAAAAAAAAAAAAAAAGAAAATAGCATCTAGACATAGTGATAACTGAAATGGAAATCCATGGTACATAGCTAAGCAAAGCATTATGTGCGTTAAAAGAAACTGAAAAAAAAATCAAATAAGAAAGTTGAAAAAAAAACTGGATGCCTGTTCTGTCTAACACAACCCAAACCTGTTCTGTCGCACAGCCTAAAATTCAGCATACTTGTTTTGTCTAATTCACATATACTGCATTCAATCAAAATATAATTATTTTTAAAATATGCTGCTCTGTGGATCAATCGGTTTGAATCCTTTACAAAATAATTAAAATAAAAAGTTGTGCATTATACCTTGACTGGTATTTTCCATTTAAGCGGTTGCAAGGAGGAGTTAGCGTTTTATTCCGGCCAGAAATGACAATAATCTGCCCAATTAATTGGTTTTCCAAGCTTTGTCAAACAATGATTTTCCAAGGGCTCTGACAGTCTTCTTGACAGGACCCATGCCCTCACCAACTCCCAAACAAGAGCAGCACTGCAGGAAGCACAGGAATTCAAGTTCCCTCAAATCATCTTGATATAAGTGGTTCATACAAAAAACATTTCGATTTCCAAAGAAAATTGATGACAGCAGAATAGTTCTTAGACCCAATGCACTGACATATATTTTCCCAGGTATCGGCACGCACGCGCGGGACTTGTTTTGCCCGACGTTCTGTTACCTTCTCGTCACAATCAAGTTCGCCTCCGAGATCACATACGCCGGGCCAAGACCAGCAGGACTGCCACCCCGCGATGGCGCTAAAAAGAGAAGGGGACGCAGCAGCAAGGAGGACGCTGGACTGGAAAGAAGGGACGACCTCGCGGGCGGCGTTTTGCAGCGCTTATTTTCGCCCGGTATTGCCGCGATCACATATGCCGCCCATGATCGTGGCAAAAGTACCGGGGCGGTGCGATCACGTCCGCCAAAGATCGGAATAGTTCCCCGTGGGACGAAGTTGGATCACGTCCGCAGGGCTGAGATCGAGGCAATCGCGATGGAGCCGCCGCGATCACTTCGTGAGGGTGGTTTTCGAATAAGCCGCAAGTGCCGGGTCACTCAATGAAGAGATAATTAATCATAATTAATCTCTACTATAAGATTCATTCATTGATATGTGCTCGCTCCGTGCTAATACTAGGATTCGAACCGTGCTCGCTCCGTGCTAATAATAATAGGATGGTCGTGCGGCACGTGGGTGGAGAGTGAGGAGGTGAGGGTGTAAGACGATTTGGTCGAACTTTTGATCTCAGCCCTCAATTCTGATGTAGTTGCATTGTTTTGTGAGCCATCGATATTGATGGAGGAAGATTTCTGTGAGCGTTTTGCTGGGTGCATGAAGTTTGAGCCCCTCAGCGGGGGACGTTTCGTTGGGTGGCTTTAGATTAATCCTAAATGTGGCCTTATAGTAGAGATACATAGGAAACTTCACATGGTTGAGAGGTAACTGAAGTCAACACCAGGGCAAGGAAAATGGGGTAAACCCCGATGGGAATCTTGAGTTGAGCTGAACTCGAACCCACGACCGGCAGCTCCACCACACGGAGCACTTGCCAAACGAGCTATGAGGGGACTCAAATATGCATGTCTCTCTCTCCTCGACCCAAATCACCGGTGAAAGGATCGAGATGCCCGGGGGAGGGGGGTTGAATTGGGCTAATCTAAAAAATTAACTCAATTAAACAACCTACTAGCCCATATTCACCCTCTTGTGCCTAAGTGTGTTTCTAACAACTACCGCACAAAGTTTTACACCCTAGGTTCCAATCCTACTCTAGCATGGCAATTCTAAGTATGTAAAGACAAGAAATAGAATTGCGGAAAGTAAAGAGAGGAAGGAACACGGCGATGTTTTCGAGGTGTCGCCACACCCCCTAATCCTCGTTGGAGCACTCTCTCAAGAGTATCGCTCCCCCCTTAGTCCTCGCAAGAACTAAGTGCTCTCTACGGGTTGATTCTTCGACACTCCGTCGCGGTGAATCACCCAAAACGACTCACAAGCTTGCTTGAGCCACCCACAAGCACCATAGGGTGATCTTCAAGCCATGATCCGCCACCAAGCCGTCTAGGTGATGGCGATCACCAAGGAGAAACAAGCACAAACTCTCACTTGACCTCTACAAGCCTAATGAGAAGAGTGGATGCACACTTGTAACTCTCAAAGCACTAAAGAGGTCCTTAATCTTGCATATGACCACCTTAATAGGCTCTTGCACTCTCTTCAACTCTCAAGGTGTTTATCCAACCGAACAAATGAGCAAGAGAGAGAGTATGGACGAGCCAACCAAGTATTTATAGCCCAAGGCTCGAAATCCAACCGTTGGCTCAAATCCTAGGAGGAAAATGTACGGCGCCACGGACGCGCCCGGGTGACTTGCGCCTAGCGCGCCACGCGCTATACAAAATTCAAATTCCCGCTCAAAATCTCCACGGCGCCGGACGCGCCCAGCGAGGCAGCCGCCGGACGCGCGCCAGCGGTCACTCAGAGACATCGTCTGGCGGATCGCGTCGGCGTGGCGCCCGACGCAGCGCCCGGTAGCAGCGTCCGGCGGTGTAAAACACAGCCCGACGCTTCTCAACGGTGCCGGACGCGCCCGGTGCTTCAGCCCGGCGTCGGCCATTTGTACAAACAGCCCGGTTCACTTCCAATTCAACCACTTCGTGAACCGATTCAATTCCAAACTTTTTCAGGGGACTTTTTCATGCTACCTAGTGCTAGAATCAACAAGTGTGCACCACATCTTATCACTAGACTCACTTAGGTCAAGCTACCCGTCCGTACCCTCCTTAATAGTACGGCCAAAAGCGAAAAACAAAGTCCTACGACTAATCCGATGTCTCTCAACTCCATCGACAATCGGAACTAACCGTCCTTAACCTTGTCGTCCGTCTTTTGAAAACCGAAACGATTTCCATCGCCAGAGGGCATACGAGACACATTCCTTGAAACTATCATTACCATGACCTAACTTACCCCTGTTTCTGCAAAACACACGTTAGTCATGGTAATATACATATTGTCATCAATCATCGAAACCACACTAGGGGCCTAGATGCTTCAATCTCCCCCTTTTTGGTGATTGATGACAACCTCTAGAGTATGGAGATGAAAGTTGAGGTTTTAAGCGCACTTGTTCACATGAGCCTCTGTCATTAAGATCAAAAGCGTTAGGGTGGCTCATGCGACACAAGATCAATACATCGTACTCATAGAATTTGCATGAAGAGTGAGTACGACAAGGATAGCTCATATGGTTCAACGAATCACAAGTAAAAATCAGAGTAAACCATAAGTGCGGAAGCATAGACCATATGAGCACAAACATGACATGATAAAATATGATACCAAGTGGAGAGCACACATGTCAAAGTGTATCATGATGCATCACTAATATATACAATGCTAGGCATGAAAGTAAACATGATGCATGAGAGTGTATCACACAAAAGATCACCAAAAGAACCAAATCCCTCTCACAGACTCCCCCTAAATCTACATACTCTACCCTCTCCCCTTTGGCATCAAGGACCAAAAACTCTAAGGGTCGGCGGGAGGCGTAGAAGCGCACGAGTCGGTCCTTTGTAGCACCAGTCCGCAACACGCACGGTCCGGATCATCGGGACTCGTGTCGGGAGTCGGCTCACCACCGATAGCTAAAGGACCCTCGGTTTGTGAAGCCGACCGAGAAGCGGTGCGGGCTCGCCTGTGGTAGCGTGAGGAACGTCTCTCTGAAGTAGTAGCACCAAGCTGCGAACACGAGACTCGGAAAGCATAGCAAGAGAAGTGGTCGGGGGTGCCATCGAGAAACTGCCGCCGCGGAGGTAGCCACCGAAGGTGCCGCGGCCTGTCGGTGAGGAGAGGCGAAGCCGGGCGAGCAAGCGAGGCGACGAGGAGAGACCGGCCGTAGTGTCCGCAAGGAAGGGTGAGCCGGTGATCTCCTCGTAAGTGGCACCAAGTCCTCGCCCCGAGCCCGGGAAAGCACGGCAGCATCGAAAGTGATCGGCGACAAGTCGTAGCCCGGTGTCCCCCGAACCCGCGGCCTTGGAGGAGTGGGTGAAGCAAGCAAACTCGAAAGTGTATAGCCCCGGTGCCCGAGTCGACGGACGGCCAAACCGTGTACCCTCGAGGGCCGACGGTCCCGGGCCGAAAACCGAGGAGCCCCGAGTGGACGAGCCAGAAGTGCCGAAGGTAGCCGAAACAAGTGAGCGGTGGAGGCACTCCCGGAGACCGAACAAGGTGTGCAATAAGTCCCATGAAGCGTGGCTCGGTTTGCGCCTGGCGACGCTGGAACTCGAGCCGTTGCCGCCGAATCTCAAAGCCGCCGCCTGCGGAACTCGCCCCGACGAGCGGAAATCGCGGCAAACTACGCTGGGTGGCACGCCGTAACGGTCAAACCTCGTCAAGTAGCCGGGCGTCAAGTCGCTACTAGCCTCGGCGTCGTCCGACGAATTTGGAGGAACGAAGTCCTCATCTTTGTTGCTAGTAGTGTCAAACTCAAACGCATTTGCATTGAGCCCCCCGCCTCGCCTCCGCCTCAACTTTCGCTGCACCTCGGCCTCGCAACCCGACGGATCCGCGCATCCCTGCTCCTGTCTTTGTCTCTGGTACAGGCTACCCGCGAGCTCGGCGGATAGGAGTGATGACCCGAGCATTCCTCGAGAGCCGAGAGGCATCATAGACTCCAAACTCAAGTGAGTGCTTCTGTCGCTCAACACGAGCCTCCGGTGGAACTAGAGCACATAGCATGTATATAATGAAAGTGAGCCAGTGTGCATAGGACATACGGCGGGTAGTAGCAAAGCTCCCGTAGATCACCTCCTCAATGTCACACAAGATCACATCCCAGATATCAAACGGCTCCTTCCTCAAAAGATGTGCCACTATCCACTGCTGGATCCGAGTGAAGCCCTCTCTGAAACCCATCCTAGGCAGAATGGTGCGGCGAACAATAGCATCAAGAGCTCGAGCCATACCTGTCATATCTGTAGGACCTCTGCTAGATCCCTCTCCAAAGTCTGGACCAAAGCAACACCGAACAAACTCAACCTCTGGAAGGATCCCCTTATGTGCCTGACGAGGAGGGCGAACGTCTGGGTAGCACTCACTGTGAACTCTCCTGGCCTGGACGGGTATCCTGAGCAGCTCTCTGGCACGGGCACTAGTCAACTGCCACCTCTCTCCCTTGAAGCTAAAGTAGAGCTCGGTGTGGTCGGGGTCAATCCAAACAGTGGCGTAGAACTCACGGACCCACGACTCAACATAGTGCGTCGTCTGCGGATCGGGTCGGCAAACCCCGAAGTGCATCTATGTATCCTCCGAACTCCTCTCCCAAAGTCGACAAAAGCGACTCAAAAGATATCACCTTGTGCTTTGTGGAAGATGCCAGAGGCCTCGTGAGGCACGGTAGAAGTCCTCGTGCAAAGCAAAGGCGAAAGAACTCAACCCCTAGCCGCTGGCCGATCGGGAAACCACGCTCCAGCGGTCGGGTCCGGATCCTCAAATCGCCTCGATGTCTTCGTGGTAAGATCCACGTGCTCAACCGAAGGTGGTCGAGGAACAATCGAGGACGCTGGGGCGGCCGGTGTAGGAGTGGCTCGAGTTGAGGATCGAGCTGTCTTTGCCCTGGGCAACCCTCGAAGAGCGACGAGGCTGCTGACTCGGCGGCCTGAGCAACCAACAAGGCACGCTGTGCCTCGGTCATGACCCTCTTCTTCTTCTTTGGCTTCTCAATTGCTTTCATCTTCCCTTTGAGTGCCTCAGGAAGCCGAGGTGGACGACGCCTGATCGTCACCACCATCACCACCGCCCCGACAGTCTTGACTCGCCATAGCTGAACCGTCACCGCCATCGAGAGCCGCAAGAAGATGAACTGACGCCTTGTGAGGCTTGGCCTCAATCCGTACTCACGGGCTTGGCCCCGAGTTCAACTGCCACTGACAAGAACCACTGTCAAGTGCCCATAGGGTCACGACTCGCTGCAAGGATATAGAATGAGAGAGAATTATAACATGAATAATATTCTAGAGGTGAGAGACCTATGGAAGCAAGCACTTGGGTAAGATAAAGATAGGTTGAGGCACAAATTATACCTAGCCTTGCGATCCTGTGAAAAGGTAAGAAGATGACGCGTGGGCACCCTCGGGAACAAAGGTAGGTCACTGCAGTCAAGGTGGGTCGAGAGAATGGATTAAAACAGTGAGGCAGTGGGGTTCAGGCAATACGTCGAACACCTGGTGAGCATGGAGGTTGACTTGACGAGAAGCTCACCAAGGAGGCAATGCTGGCCGGCCGGGGATCGAGGAAGAGTCGAAGTCGAGGTAGAAGATGTCCTCGAGCGGGAACAGAGCTCCCCGGTGGTGAAGGCCGCGGCGGCGCCGCAGGGGATGGCCGGGCGACCCTAGGGTTAGGGTTGGGCGGGGGCGAAGCGCCGTGCGTGGGCGCGGCGTGGTGTGGGCGGTGGTGGTGGGGCGCGGGCGTGGGTGGGCGGGCGGGGGTGGCGCGGTGGTGGGGATGGCGGTGTCGGGCGACGGCGGCGCGGGCGAAAGGTGGGCGCGGGCACGGGCGGGCGGGTGGGGAAGAATGGGCCCGGCCGATTTGGAATAGAGAGAAGAAGGGTGTCCCACTTGTCAGAATAAATGATCCACGCCGCGACAATAGCGCCGGGCGCGCGCCAGCGGGAACGCCCGACGCAGCGCCAGCGGCCGCGGACGCGCCCGAGAGGTTCGCGCCGGCCGGGTCGCCACGGGACGCCGCCACGGAGCGCCGGACGCGCCCAGGCGCGCGTGACGGCGGTGTGTTATTTTCATGGAAAACACGCCAGACGCGCGCCAGCGGCCTCTCGCCGGACGCGGCTAAAATCAATGCCAGCGTCCGGCGCCGTTGATTTTTCTGGAGTCTTCGAATTTTGTCTTCAAATCTTCGCGGCGCCTTCACCCAACCTCGTTCCAACTCAAAAAAGACCCAAATAACACCTAGTTGGAACAGTCATGGGAGTCCTCACTCAAACCCTCGAATTTGCAAATAATTCGCCATAGGCGTAGTTTAATTTTCAAAAAAACGCGATAAAACCGATCGAGGAGTATCGTATGGCCAAGCAATGGAGTTTATGACCCATTAGGAGCGTCAAAAGCTCTCTCCATCCTTGGGCGAACACAGCGGATACTCAAGCTTAAACCAAAGAGAAACGACAAACCAACAACCATGCATATGCTATGCAAAGACGATAATTTAAATACGGAATTTGAATCTAGTTGGCTTGTCAAGTTTGAACCAAGGTTAAGCTTTTCGGCGGTTATCTTAACCATGTTAGACAAGCCCTATATGCATTGCATGAATTTAAATATGGCATATAATACAATGAATGCAAGGGACAACACAAGCTCATTTTCTAGTGAAGTTGGAAAAGTCAAGAATATTGAGCTCGCCTCTTAATTGACAAAACCTTGCCTCATCCAAAGGCTTAGTGAAGATGTCCGCCAAATTGTCTTCGGTCCTCACTCCTTGAAGAGATATATCCTTCTTGGACACATGATCACGAATGAAGTGATGACGAATATCAATATGCTTGGTGCGGGAATGTTGAACCGGATTGCTTGCAATTTTGATGGCACTTTCATTGTCACATAGCAATGGAACTTTTCGAACTTGACACCATAATCAAGGAGAGTTTGCTTCATGTAGAGAATTTGAGCACAACAAGCTCCCCGTGGTAATATACTCCGCCTCGGTGATTGTTGACAAGGTCACACTATTTTGCTTCTTAGAACACCAAGAGACAATGGACCTTCCAAGCAAATGGCACCCTCCGGTTGTGCTTCTTCTATCAATTTTGCAACCGGCATAATCCGAAGCCGGAATAGCCAATAAGTTGGAATCTTGCACCTTTGGGATACCATATGCCAATGCTTGGTGTTTGCTTGAGGTACCTAAGAATTCTCTTCACCGCGGTGAGATGGGATTTCATAGGGTTAGCTTGAAAACGAGCACATAAGCAAACACTAAACATGATGTCGCCTAGATGCGGTAAGATAGAGCAAGCTACCAATCATAGATCGATAATGAGTTTTATCTACCGGTGTACCTCCCACATCCGGGTCAAGTTGTCCATTGGTTGGCATGGGTGTCTTGATGGGCTTACAATCTTCCATACCAAACCTCTTGAGAAGGTCTTTGGTATACTTTTCTTGAGAGATGAAGGTCCCTTCTCTCAATTGCTTGACTTGAAACCCGAGGAAGAAGGTAAGCTCACCAATCATGGACATCTCAAACTCCTTCGACATCAAGGCACCAAACTCCTTGCAATGTTCTTCATTTGTTGAGCCAAAGATTATGTCATCGACATAAACTTGACAAATGAAGATGTTCCCTTCATGCTTCTTGGTGAATAGTGTGGTGTCCACCTTCCCAATGGTGAAGCCCTTCGCAATGAGGAAGTCCCGAAGGCGCTCATACCATGCTCTTGGGGCTTGCTTGAGCCCATATAGCGCCTTGGTCAACCTATAAACATGGTTAGGATATCTAAGGTCTTCAAACCCGGGAGGTTGATCAACAAAGACTAGTTCATTTATGAAGCCATTTAAAAATGCACTTTTCACATCCATTTGATATAATTTCATGTTATGATGTGATGCATATGAAAGGAGGATACGTATGGCTTCAAGTCTTGCCACCGGTGCAAAGGTCTCTCCAAAATCCAAACCTTCAACTTGAGAGAACCCCTTTGCCACTAGTCTTGCCTTGTTCCGCACAACAACTCCTTGATCATCTTGCTTGTTGCGAAACACCCACTTTGTGCCAATGACTCTTGCACCTTTAGGCCGCTCTACAAGTGTCCATACTTCATTGCGGGTGAAGTTGCCCAATTCTTCATGCATGGCATTCACCCAGTCCGGATCTTCTAGAGCTTCCTCTATGGTAGTAGGTTCTAAACAAGAGACAAAAGCATGATGTTCAACAAAAGAAGCAAGCTTTTGAGATCGAGTCATAACCCCCTTTGTAGGACTCCCTATGATGAGGTCTTGAGGATGTGCTTGAAGTAGAGGTGGATTCCTTCGATCAACCACTTGAGGAGGGTCTTGTGGAGCATCAACATCTTGAGCTTGTTCCACACTTTGTTCATGAGAGACATGAGTATCATCATGGTGATTGTTCTCATCTTTATCATCATCTTGTGGAACATTTGATGAAGATGGCTTGTCAATGTCTTGAATATCGTCATCATCATCTTTAGGCTTGATGTCTCCAACCGGCATGTTCTTCATGGCCTCCCTCAATGGTTCATCACCTACATCATCAAGATTCTCAAGTGCTCCTTTGGGAGCCGTTAGATTCATCAAACTCCACATCATATGTTTCCTCTACCATGCCGGTGGCATGATTGAATACTCGATATGCTTTGGACTTCGATGAGTAACCAAGAAGAAAACCAATATCACAACGTCTTTGAAACTTCCCTAGATGTTGGCGCTTCTTGTAGATGTAGCATTTGCAACCAAACACCCTAAAGAAAGAGACGTCTGGCTTCTTCCCATTGAGCAACTCATAAGGTATCTTCTTGAGAAACTTTTGGAGGTAGAGACGGTTGGATGCATAGCATGCGGTGTTGATTGCCTCGGCTCAAAACTTCTCATCGGTGCCATACTCATCAAGCATTGTTCTTGCCAAAGTGATTAGTGTCCGGTTCTTTGTCTCCACTACACCATTTTGTTGAGGAGTGTATGTTGAAGAGAACTCATGCTTGATCCCAACTTCATCACAATATTGCTCAATGTTTGTGTTGTCAAATTCTTTTCCATTGTCACTCCTTATTTTCTTGATCTTCACATCAAATTCATTTTGAGCTCTTTTAGCAAACTTCTTGAAGCAAGCGGCCACTTCGGATTTGTCATGAAGGAAGAATGTCGAAGTATATCTTGAGTAGTCATCAACAATCACTAGACAATATAGGTTACCCCCCAAGCTCTTGTATGTTGTTGGCCCAAAGAGATCCATGTGAAGTAGCTCTAGCACTCTATGAGTTGACATGAAAGCTTTGGTTGGATGGGTGTTGGCAACTTGCTTGCCGGCTTGACATGCACTACAAAGCTTGTCCTTTTCAAATTTGACATCCTTCAACCCTCTTACTAGATCATTCTTCATTAGATTCTTGAGGGACCCCATACCAACATGTGCTAGTCTTCTATGCCATAGCCAACCAAGATATGTAGCCTTAGCAAATAGGCAAGTTTGCAAGTTGGCTTCTTCGGAGGTGAAATCCACGACATAGAGGTTGTTGTACCTAAAGCCTCTAAATATCTCTTGCTTGTCGCTCTTCTTTGTCACAACAACTTCATGTTCATCAAATAGGCATTGGAAGCCAAGATCACATAGTTGACCAACTGACAACAAGTTGAAGCTCAATGAGGCAACATATAGGACATTTGAGAGTGAGTGATCATTTGAAATTGCAACCTTTCCCAAGCCTCCCACTTTACTCTTGGAATTGTCACCAAATGTAATCTTGTTGTGGCCTTTGTCTCCTTCTTCTAGTGAGGTGAACATACGAGGATCACCGGTCATATGTTGTGTGCAACCACTATCAATAACCCAATGATTTTCACCGGTCTTGTAGTTCACCTACACACAATAGATCAAGCTTGTTGCTTAGGGACCCACTCTTGGTTAGGGCCCTTGACACTCTCAACCAATGACTTGGCAACCCAAATTTGCTTAGGCCTATTTTTGTTTGGTGGACCTAAGAACATGACCTTGGTCTTGCCACTAGTATCCTTTCTAAGCATGTAGTGAGCATTGAAGGCAAAAGGTCTAGCATGCTTGGGCAAGGGTTGTGGTGGTGGTGTCATACACTGATGAGAGAAATGCCCTTCTTGACCACATTCAAAGCATCTCCTTGACTTGGGCTTGGGCTTGGGCTTTGACTTGGATTGATGTTGAGCTTTGGGTTGAGCTTGAGCTTTAGCTTTCTTCTCTTCATTTGCCTTGTACCCAATACCACTCTTGTCCATCTTCATAACGGTGTTCATGAATAGCTCACTTTGAAGATTGTGACCCTTGGTGAACTTGCTCAAGCCGGTAGTGAGGTGAGCCTCCTCTTTCTTGAGCTTATCATTTTCTTGTTTGAGCATCTCAAATTCAAGCATGATCTTGTGCTCTTCTTCACTCTTGATGGACTTGCTCAATGTGGCGGTGTGTTGAGTGTTGGCGGTCATTATCGAGTATATTATACCGCCAACCTTTATCCAATTCATGAGAAAGGGGCAAACTTATGTTACATATACCTTTACTTCTAACCTAGTTCCACTTGTATTCGTAGAAATTATGTTTTTTGCGGTATAAGAGTGGAAACAGTACAAAGTCATCAAATAAATTAGAAAGCGTATTGAATAAAAAGACGCCAAGGAGTGGATCAATCAAGAGGACCAAACCCTTTTACACAATTTGGCCCATGCACCATCATAGGCCCAACATTTGAAGGACAAAAACGCAAGACGGGAGAAGGCGGGGCCGGGAGGCCCAGCCCAGGGGGCCGGCCGGCGCAAAATTTTTGCCAAAAATTTGCCGCCCTTTCTCTGGCGGTTTGGACCGGTCTTCACGCGGCGGTTGCATGCGGTGCAAAGTTTCGTTCCGCCAAGAAGACCTCGAAGCAAGGAGAGCCCTCCATTCACTTCTCCTCTCCACTATATAAAAGAGAGGCACCCCCTCACTTGTATAACACACACACACACACATTCATCCACACACACAAACATTCACTCACTCATTGTTTCACTCACACACACTCCACTCCCACCATTCACGCTTAGTACACATTGGAGTAGAGGAAAGGAGCCAAGTTAGAATTAGAAGGGAGTGAGAGAGGAGGAAGTGTGGAGAAGAGGAGTAGCGACCCCCCGCCCGCAAGTGACGGAGTTCGAACCCGTCGCGGCTCCCGTCTCCGCATTTGTACCTCTACGGATCATCCTACTGGTTTGGAGTAAGAGATCCGTGTTCTAACCACGATAATTATCTTCGAGTTTGAGTTATTACTTTAATTATAACGTTCGCCGGTTCGTTGTTTACCATATCAGTAGATGCTCTAGTAGAGGACTCCCGATGAAGACGGATGTTTCGGCCGACGCAAGAGTGCGTGATAAGTAGTGTAGGCGTGGTGTCTAAACTACGAGTCACCCTCGTTTGCCAATCAGTCCACGGTAGTGAGGTAGGCGGCAGTGGTGACAGCCCCTGTTTGACCTTAGTATTCCTCCACGTCCGGCTGGCGTGTAGTCCGAGGCCGGACCCTTCTGGCTCGGCAGACCGGGGAGAGCCGGTGGCTACGTGAACGTATAAGAAAAGAAGTAATTTGGCTTTAGGATAATCTATGCTGTAGTAGAAACTCACTACCCAGTTCACCCCTTTCCATCTTCATCCCGGTAGCTAGTCAAACCTGACTTAACACCCGTTCCCTATGGAAATCGATACCCCGAACACTTCGGGTGAAGTGCTACAACGGTATTTCCGTGCGCTTATGACTATTGTTGACGGTCATTATCAAGCATTTAATACCGCCAACTCAGGTTCATTCCAAGGGAAATAAACAATCTCATGGTGCATATGCATTTATTTCTAACCTAGTTCCACTTGTATTGGTAGAAAACATGTTTTGTAGGTATAAAAGTGGAAACAGGTACAAATACGCCTAATAAACAATGAAAGCACAAAACCAGGATTGCGCTTTGTCAAGGGGAGGGCCAACAGGCCAGAATCGGGCAAAATGGGCCGATGCACCTACGGGAAAATGAGACAAAATGGGCCAAGAGGTGACACACGAAAGCCTGGCTCGAACCGGGCCAAACACGGGCCGGCCCGGCCTCGCAAGGGCGGCCGGGCGCAAGCATGGCCCCGATCCCGCGCCGCGCCGACTTCCCCATGCCGAAATACTAACGCAGAAAGGATGGTGCAAAAATTCGTTTGGCGCCGCTTTTTCTCCCGCCAAAGTACCTAAATTTGGCCTCTCAGATAAATAGAGGGGCACACCCCCCCTCTATTCATCCACACACACAAACATTCACTCACTCATTGTTTCACTCACACACTCCACTCCACCATTCACGCTTAGTACACATTGGAGTAGAGGAAAGGAGCCAAGTTAGAATTAGAAGGGAGTGAGAGAGGAGGAAGTGTGGAGAAGAGGAGTAGCGACCCCCCCGCCTCGAGGCGGGCACGGAGTTCAACCCGTCGGCTCCCGTCTCCGCATTTGTACCTCTACGGATCATCCTACTGGTTTGGAGTAAGAGATCCGTGTTCTAATTACAGTAATTATCTTCGAGTTTGAGTTATTACTTTAATTATACGTTCGCCGGTTCGTTGTTTACCATATCGGTAGATGCTCTAGTAGAGGACTCGATGAAGACGGATGTTTTCGGCCGACGCTAGAGTGCGTGATAAGTAGTGTAGGCGTGGTGTCTAAACTACGAGTCACCCTCGTTTGCCAATCAGTCCACGGTAGTGAGGTAGGCGCGGTGGTGGTGACTGTTTGACCTTAGTATTCCTCCACGCCCCGCCGTCGGCGGTAGTCCGGAGGCGGACCCTTCGGGCAGACCCGGGGAGAGCGGTGGCTACGTGAACGTATAAGAAAAGAAGTAATTTGGCTTTAGGATAATCTGGCCGTAGTAGAAACTCACTACCCCAGTTCACCCTTTCCATCTTCATCACGGTAGCTAGTCAAACCTCGACTTAACACCCGTTCTCGTGGAAATCGATACCCTCGAACACTTAGGGTGAAGTGCTACAACGGTATTTTCCGCGGCTGCGGACTATTACTCGCTTACGCTAAGAAACACCAACAAGCATTTTCTGGCGCCGTTGCGGGAACGGTTGTCGTTATAGTCTTCGAACCTAGTCTACCCGTGTATCCTACATTATCCATTTCCACCCCGCCATTAAAACAAAATTCTAAAAATTATGGAGCACTCAACTATTGCAAAAACCTGTATGCGCTCTGGGTGGCGAGCTCTTAGAACGCCCATCTTCTTCGAAGCCCATCACGGCTTCGAGTTATGAGCTCCGCCCGCCTACCGGCCATGGTTCGGGATCAATCCTTCGGGTTATGATTACTTAAAAATCCATACCATCACCCGAGGGAGTTTGAGCAACTCGCGTGCTTGCCTCACCATTGAAGGCATGTCACAAGACACAAGACACGTTGAGGTGGAAGCTATTCCCTTTCTCACTTGAGGAGAGAGCGAAACAAGTGGTTTGACCACAACGTAGGGAAGGTAGCGGTGATTGGGAAGAATTGCGGGCAAGGTTTTGCCAAGCTTTCTTCCCTATATCCCGAATTGCTTCCCTCCGTCAAGAGATATACGCTTTTCGACAAGGGGAGAAGGAGTCGTTAGGTGCAGCACGGGACAGATTCTCAATTTTAACGAGGTCCGGGTCCAGAACCATCCATTCCCGACCATGTGCCGCTTCGGCATTTCGGGCCGGGTTTGACTAAAGAGTTCCGCCGTAGTTAGACACGCCGCAGGAGGGTCGTTTACACACAAAACCACAGAGGAAGGGGAAGCCCTTTTAGACCGAATACTTGAAAACACCCTCCTCTAGAACCCGTCCGTGTTGAGCCGGTGTCCGACGAGGTTTCGTCGCTTCAAGCCGAACCTCCCGAAAATACTGCACTCGAACCAAAGGAGGAACCCCTTCCGGGAGACCTCCCGTATATCGAGGACGTATTTCTTGAAGATTTCGAAATACCTCGAAATACGAAGTCGGTAAAGAGACCACCGGTTCTGTCACCCCTAGAGAACCTTTTAATACTGGACTCTCTACGAGAGTCAATCAAGGGGTTAACGTCTATCATGAGCAAATGAATGGGTACACGAGAGCGAGTCATCTTCGAAGAAATTCGGATTCGTACTCCCTCGTTCCCCATTCAATGCATAATAAAAAGAAAACAGAAACGGTATTGTATAACCCAACCATGGGCATTAACATCATGTCACAAACCTATGCCCAAACTTATTTTGAGGAAGAGCAACGCTAGCCCACAATAAAGACTTTTAGAGCTGATATGCGTTCAACTCTCCAAGGGTTGGGGGTTCTACATAATGTTTCTCTTTACCATGAAGGTGTCGAATGAGCCTTGATTTCCACATTTTTGACATTGAGGATTTCGACATTCTAATTGGCCATCCCTAGAAAAGTTATTCATTTGATCCACCCAAACACGGGGAGTTAGATGTCAAATTAGGTAGGGACACGTTCACGCTACCCATACAACAATCCAAAAACACAATATTTGAACCCCCGTCCCCCGATAACAACCATAGAGGTGGTGTCAAAAATACCTTTTGAAACTCTGAAGAATCTTTAGAAAAAGACTCCAAATTCTTCATTGAAGAAATTAGCGAGATAGATGAATTTATCGATCTCCCTAAAGAAGAAACGACACCACCTCCCATTGAGCTAAAAGCCCTTCCCCGAAGGATTACGCTATGTTTTCCTAAACAATGACAAAAATGCTCCCGTAATTATCGGTGATAAATTAACCGACGAGGAGTCATCCAAATTGATCAAAATACTAGAAAAACATAGGGACGGTCTTAGGGTATTCATTGCATGATTTAGAAGGGATTAGCCCTCTAATTTGCTCTCATCGCATCCTGTTGACCCGGAAAAGTCACCCTCACGCGAACCACAACGCCGGCTCAATAATGAGATGAGAGAAGTCGTGAAGAAGGAAGTCCTCAAACTTCTTCACGGGATAATCTATCCCGTACCACACAAAGCCGATTAGGTTAGCCCTGTCCAGGTGGTACCAAAGAAAAGAGGCATGACGGTGATTGAAAACGCTAAAATGAATTAATTCCACAACGTGTCGTCACGGGGTGGAGAATGTGCATTGACTACGAAAACTCAATGCGGCAACAAAGAAAAGATCACTTTCCGCTCCCCTTCATTGATGAAATGTTGGAGCGGTTAGCTTAAAAGCGATCTTTCTTCTCGTTTCCTCGATGGGTATTCAGGTTATCACCAAATTCCCATCCACCCCGATGATCAAAGCAAGACAACTTTCACATGCCCCTATGGAACGTGCGCTTATAGGAGAATGTCGTTCGGGTTGTGTAATGCACCGCATCATTCCAACGGTGCATGATGTCGATATTCTCGAACATGATTGAAGAAATCATGGAGGTATTCATGGGCGATTTCTCCGTCTCACGGAAAAACCTTTGACAACCTGTCTTGAGAATTTAGACCGAGTCTTGCAACGATGCCAAGAGAAGGACCTGGTACTAAATTGGGAAAAGTGCCATTTCATGGTCCGAGAGGGCATCGCCCTTGGGCACCTAGTGTCCGAGAGGGAAATTGAGGTAGATAAAGCAAAAATTGAAGTAATTGAAAAACTACCTCCCCCGTGAACGTAAAAGGAATCCGTAGCTTTCTAGGCCACGCAGATTTTATAGACGGTTCATAAAAGATTTTTCACAAACTTCTAGACCGTTAACAAGCCTTGCTAGCTAAGGATGTACCTTTTAAGTTCACTGATGAGTGCATGAAAGCTTTTCTTACCATTAAGAAAGCACTCATCTCAAAGCACCAATCATTCAACCACCGGATTGGTCGCCGCCTTTTGAGATCATGTGTGATGCTTGTGATTACGCCGTTGGTGCGGTCCTTGGCCAAACCAAAGATAAAAAGCATCACGCGATCGCCTATGCTAGCAAAACACTAAATGGAGCTCAATTAAATTACGCCACAACTGAAAAAGAGCTCCTAGCTGTCATGTTTGCTATTGATAAGTTTAGGTCTTACTTAGTGGGATCCAAAGTGATTGTCTACACCGATCATGCGGCATTGAAATACTTGCTCACTAAGAAAGACGCTAAACCCGGACTAATAAGATGGATTCTCTTACTCCAAGAATTTGATTTAGAAATTAAAGACAAGAAAGGAGTAGAGAACACTTTTTTGCATCATTTGTCGCGTTTGCAATTCACTAACACGCAGGAGTTACCTATCAATGATTTCCCTACGCGACGACATGCTCCTCAAGGTGGAGGACGTAACCCCATGGTATGCGGATATTGTGAATTACATGGTTTCGTGTTACGTACCACCCCGCGAATCAAGGCACAAGTTACAAGTTGAGAGTCGCCGCCACCGTGGGATGATCCGTACCTATACCGAGTATGTGCCGACGGCATGCTAAGGAGATGTGTACCCACCGAGAGGGACAACAAATCATCGAAAAATGCCATGCGGCCCGCACGGAGGCCATTATGGAGTACATCGCACTCAAGCCAAAATTTGGCAAAGGCAGATTCTTACGCCGACGATGTACCGAGACACAAAATAATTCATCGAAGATGCCAAAAGTGTCACCGCAAGGAGGAATTACGTCAAGAAATGCAATGCCCTCAACTACAATCTCCAAGTGGAAGTCTTCGATGTTTGGGGTATCGACTTCGTGGGACTGTTGCATTTCTTAAGCGCAATCACTAGAAATAGGTTTAGAACCCATCTCTAATAACGGCGCTTTAAATGCGTCGTTGACATTCCTAAGTGAAACCACCGTGTTGGTGATAACACTAGGTACATCAACGATGATAGACCTTGCCAAATAAGATATTCATCCGCAAGTTTAGCGGATCTATCATTGTAGCATTTCACCCGGAAGTATTCGTGGTATCGTTATTTATATTTTTCCAAAGGAAGGCATGGTGGAAAAGGATCTAATAGAGACATGAACAAGATAACATGACTGTGTAAAGGACCAATGCTCATGAAAGGGATATAAGGGAAGCGGTAAAGGGATAACTTGACACACTCACTCAAGCCAAACTCAAGGATAAAGATAAGTAAGGAATAAAGAAAATCCTAAGTGGAGCATCTGATTCTAGTCATGGTCGGCATAGAACCGCTTGATAGTCGGGCAACACGCATGAGCAGGAGGTCTGAGCCGAGAATGAAATGGACAGAGGAGACCTCCGGTGCATCCGCCCAATGGAAGGCATTTACGAACTCCTACACAACATACGAACGTGGGGATTTCAAGGGGACGGTCAAGGCTTGTCACGATCCGCCGCCTACCCCCTCAACCGTGGCATGCCGTCATATTCGAAGGATACGGCATCCAGGACACCACGCCCGTCATACTAGGACACTACTCATGTCCCCATGGCCCCTACCCTACGGATGGACGGAATAGGACACGAGCAAGCCCCGAAGGACACAACGAACCGCCATTCAAGACAATCCCGACACTACCCAATTATGTTGCATGAATGGTTTAAGCATAAAGTTCTATATGACGATATCACAACATAGAAACTATAGACTAGTTCATGTGTCATGATCATGTCAAGAACAACATGTTAGATCATAGGATAAATCACGAGGTATAACATGAAGACTCTAATCCTAATGCACAACCAAGATAAGATAAGAGCAAGGCTTTGGAAGAATACCATAGAAAGATTTATTCCCGAAATCCATCTTCCAAGGAGCCAAGCCCTCCTTGGTAGCTTTGCCTAGCTCCACATCCTAAACTACTAATCCTACTAGGAGGAGGAAGAAGAAGAAGTGGAGAGGAGAGAGTAGCTTTCTTGTGAGGTGTGTGTTTAATGAGGGGGAGAGGGCCTCCTTTTATAGGTAGAGGAGAGGGTGCTCATTGGAAAATGTCCCTCCCCATATGGAAGGAGCCAAAACCGTCCTTGGGCACCTTCCAAATCTGCTTGAACCGACAATCCAACGTCGGCCACGCCCGATTATGGAAGGTAATGTACCGCCTCGCCAAACCTGGGCCTGAACCGCCTCAGGATGGGTGCGGGCACACCTGTCTGGGCTCGGTTCGGGCCGGGCCTTGGCAGGCTGGCGTGTTTGGGCTTGAAAAGTTGTGTGGCGGTGTTTGCTCGGCCCAGTTCTGCGTGTTTGGTCCATTTCTCCCTTAGGCTTGATGTTCTTCAGGAATGCGCTTTCCAGGGAGGCGTCTTTTGGTACAAATTCCACTTGTTTCTTATATAAATCTGCACAATAAGAATTTGGACACTACAAGTGGAATTATGTCAATAATAAATGTATATGTGTGTAGTAAGGTATAGTTTCAACCCCTTATTGGTAGAATGTTGACGTTAAAAATGTGTCGTTAGTGACCGTCAACGAGGACCTTTTCCAAAGTCCCATGATAGTGAATACATCCTCATTTTTCCAAGGTTTGGAACACCAAGGATGGTCATAAGTGATGGAGGATCACACTTCATAGACAGATCCTTTCGAGCTTTCTGTGAGAGCTAGGATCTAAGTACAATATAGCCACACCTTACCATCCTCGGACAAGCGGCCAAGCAGAAATGTCAAACAAACAAATCAAAAACATTTACGAAAAAAACCTGCCAATGCAATGGGGAAGGGTGGAAAGACAAGCTACCCGATGCACTCGGGCATACAGACAGCTTATAAAACCCCCATCGACATGACACCATTCCAACCGGTCTACGGAAAAAGTTGCCACTTGCCGTAGAACTCGAACATCGAGCCTCTTTGGGCAATCAAGACATGGAACATGGACCTTAAGCTAGCAGGGAAAAACAGACAAAAACAATTAACCGAGCTAGAAGAATGGAGGGAGAAGGTGTATCACGCTGCCAAGCTATACAAAGAAAGAACAAAAAGATGGCACGACCATCGAATCCAACCGTAAAAACTTTCCACGAAGGAGACAAGGTACTACTCTTTAACTCTCGTGTGAAGCTATTCGATTGGAGGAAAGCTGCATGAGCAAATGGAAAGGGCCATACACCGCCGCCGACGCCGCACCCCATGGCGCAATCACCATCATCACAGATGACTCGGGTAATTTATCAAAGGTAAATGGTCAACGTTTGAAAATTTTCCACGAGCCTTCTCCAAATAAATATATAGAGAAAATAATGTTGGTAGATTTTGAACAATATAAAAACAACTCAACAATTGCTACCAACATATTGGAAAGAAAACACAATAAAAATAATATTAAATACAAAAACACATAACCATTTCCTTTTCTTTTTCCTTTTCTCTATTTTATTTTTATTCCTAAATAAAGAAAACATCACTCCAAACCGGGTTTTCCACCGATGCACCGCTGTGAGGCCAATGTTTCGATAAGATAGAGATGAGGGAAAAAAGTCACGCACGAAACGCAGGCTCACCGGGGGGCGGCCGGCACACCGTGGCGGCCGGCCCCTTGCGCCCCCTCGCGCCGGTTTTTCGCACGACTCGATCCCACCGAAGCTTATCCAAGTACCTACGGTGCACGGTCACGGTTCATCGCCAAACACTATAAATTGAGCTCCAATCCCCATTGGAAGATCACACCAAGCCATCTCTCTTCTCCCTCATTTTGAATACTTGCTCAACCTACCTACCCTATGGCGGCCTACAACACAAGCCCCCGCCAATGACTCTCCCATTAGGACAAAAGACTTTTGTAGCGAAAGCCCCCTAGTTACCCCCGAGTCCAATCCAAAGAAGACCACAAAGACAAACAAAAGAAAGGCCCAAAGCACCTCTTCCAACTACCCGGAAGAGTCATTTTTTATCTATGGGTATAAAAAGCCGAGGGGGCATACGCCAAAAGGGCTTATCGCAAAAACCTCATGTCGAAAGGTTCATTAGGCCACCTCTTGGTGAAAGATTCGTTAGGACACCTCAAATCACTAGGCTCAGATAGTGACGATGAAGAAAGCGAGGCACCACCTTCATCCTTGCTAGCTAAATTTGAGGCCCTAAAGGACCTTTTACCGGGAGGCCATAGAGGAATTAGGACACATTGCGCACAAAAATGCGACACCTCACCGACGACATGGAGATTGAGGAATTTAAGTTTAACAATAGGGGGTGAAATTAGCAAAATATATTTGGAGTGTCATACACTCGCAGTAAAAATCATATGCTTGCTTCGGGCTTTAATTTCCTCGCATTTATTTTTATTTACATTGTAATTGTCTGAAGATCAATAAAGTTTGTCTTTGAATATTTCATTGTGCACTTGTTTCTCTATGTATTTTTGTTAACTTCTCGCGAAAGAAACAAGTGTGGGGGAGATAAAATTCATATGCCATAATGACCAACTTAAAAACGTAGACAAACTTTATCCTTTCGTCAATCTATTAAAAAGAACCACACATTATCTGAATTTTTTGTGCTTTGAGAGATAGCATGATTACTTGAATTTCTCCTTCCCGTACAAATAAGACTTGGTTTTTCCTATTGAAAAATAACCCAAAATCATGTTCTGGGATAATCAAAACCTGAACTAGTATTCAAACAAAAATAGCTACTTCCTTATTTATTGCATCTCGTCAAATTCAAAGATTAATGTTTGAGGAAGTTTCATGGTCCCAAGATCGAAACACATGTGCACAAATAAATTGGTGTTCTAAATATGATGAAACCTTTATGCTTCAAAGACATGGGCTATGCTAAAAAATGGGCACGTGCCCGCATATAAACAAAAAACAATGGGTACGTCGATGCCCGCCTATCTAAAAAAAAAAAAGAGAGAAGAAATAATGGACAAGTGTCCAAGGGCGAGTAGAGCCCACTTCTCCAAATAAAAAAAAGAGAAGAAATAATGGACAAGTGTCCAAGGGCGAGTAGAGCCCACTTCTCCAAAAAAAAAAAAAAAAAAAAAAAGCAAACAAGCCCATGACTCTTTAAAAGCAAAGGGGCATCATAACTAAAAAGAACATTTATCATATGCACATCTTTGATCTAGGAATATGACACTTCCCCTCCATTGATCTAGAATTTGACTTGACATTTTATACAAGGAAGTAAGCAATTTTGTTGGTACTCTCAAGTTTGGTTAAACCCAGAACATAGCACAAATTCTTTTTCAGAAATTTGAAAAACAACCAAGTCTATTTGTGCAAGTGTAAGTAGAAAGAAAGAACTCTGTTATCTCCATCGCACGATCATTCAAGATAATGTGGTAGAACACTTTGAATTTTGACAAAGGAAACAACCTCACAAAAAAACCTAAAGTTCGACTTTACTCGAGGACGAGTAAAAGCCAAGTGTGGGGAGTTGTTGACGGTCATTATCAAGCATTTAATACCGCCAACTCGGGTTCATTCCAAGGGAAATAAACAATCTCATGGTGCATATGCATTTATTTCTAACCTAGTTCCACTTGTATTGGTAGAAAACATGTTTTGTAGGTATAAAAGTGGAAACAGTACAAATACGCCTAATAAACAATGAAAGCACAAAACCAGGATTGCGCTTTGTCAAGGGGGAGGGCCAACAGTGCCGAATCGGGCAAAATGGGCCGATGCACCTACGGGGAAAATGAGACAAAATGGGCCAAGAGGTGACACACGAAAGCCCTGGCTCGCAAGGGCCAAAAACGGGGGCCGGCGGGCCAAGGCGGCGGCGGCGCAGCATGGCCCGATCCCGCGCCTTCGCCGACTTCCCCATGCCGAAATACTAACGCGGGAAAGGATGGTGCAAAATTCGTTTGGCGCCGTTTTTCTCCCGCCAAAGTACCTAAATTTGGCCTCACCTCATGTATAAAAGAGGGGCACACCCCCTCTATTCATCCACACACACAAACATTCACTCACTCATTGTTTCACTCACACACTCCACTCCATCATTCACGCTTAGTACACATTGAAGTAGAGGAAAGGAGCCAAGTTAGAATTAGAAGGGAGTGAGAGAGGAGGAAGTGTGGAGAAGAGGAGTAGCGACCCCTCCGCCTCGAGGCGTGACGGAGTTCGAACCCGTCGGCCCCCGTCTCCCGATTCTGTACCTCTACGGATCATCCTACTGGTTTGGAGTAAGAGATCCGTGTTCTAATTACGATAATTATCTTCGAGTTTGAGTTATTACTTTAATTATCGTTCGCCGGTTCGTTGTTTACCATATCGGTAGATGCTATAGTAGAGGGACTCGATGAAGACGGATGTTCCCGGCCGACGCTAGAGTACGTGATAAGTAGTGTAGACATGGTGTCTAAACTACGAGTCACCCTCGTTTGCCAATCAGTCCACGGTAGTGAGGTAGGCGGTGGTGGTGACAGCCTTGTTTGACCTTAGTATTCCTCCACGTCCCAACAGGCGGTAGTCCGGAGGCCGGACCCTTCCGCAAACCGGGGGAGAGCCGGTGGCTACGTGAACGTATAAGAAAAGAAGTAATTTGGCTTTAGGATAATCCGCTGTAGTAGAAACTCACTACCCAGTTCACCCTTTCCATCTTCATCCCGGTAGCTAGTCAAACCCGACTTAACACCCGTTCCTCGTGGAAATCGATACCCCGAACACTTCGGGTGAAGTGCTACAACGGTATTTCCGTGCGCTGCGGACTATTTTCGCTACGCTAAGAAACACCAACAAGCATTTTCGGCGCCGTTCTCGGGGAACGGTTGTCGTTATAGTCTTCGAACCTAGTCTACCCGTGTATCCTACATTATCCATTTCCACCCCGCCATTAAAACAAAAATCTAAAAAATTATGGAGCACTCAACTATTGCAAAATCTTTTGCTCGAGTGGCGAGCTCTTAGAACGCCCATCTTCTTCGAAGCCCATCACGGCTTCGAGTTATGAGCTCATGCCCGGCCTACCGGCCATGGTTCGGGGATCAATCCTTCTCGGGTTATGGTTACGAAAATCCATACCATCACCCGAGGGAGTTTGAGCAACTCACATTGCTTGCCTCACCATGAAGGCATGTCACAAGACACGTTGAGGTGGAAGCTATTCCCTTTCTCACTTGAGGAGAGAGCGAAACAATGGTTCGACCACAACGTAGGGAAGGTAGCGAGGTTATTGGGAAGAATTGCGAGCAAGGTTTTGCCAAGCTTTCTTCCCTATATCCCGAATTGCTTCCCTCCGTCAAGAGATACTCGCTTCCGACAAGGGGAGAAGGAGTCGTTAGGTGCAGCTGGGGACAGATTCTCAATTTTAACGAGGTCCGGTCGAGAACTATCCATTCGACCATGTGCCGCCCAAAGCATTTCGGGCCGGGTTTGACTAAAGAGTCCCGCCTGCAGCTTAGACACGGCGGCAGAGGGTCGTTTACACAAAACCACGAGGAAGGGGAAGCCCTTTTAGACCGAATACTTGAAAACACCCTCCTCTAGAACCCGTCCGTGTTGAGCCGGGTGTCCGACGAGGTTTCGGCCGCTTCAAGCCGAACCTCCGAAAATACGGACCGAACCAAAGGAGGAACCCCTTCGGGAGACCTCCCGTATATCGAGGACGTATTTCTTGAAGATTTCGGAAATACCTCGAAATACGAGTCGGTAAAGAGACCACCGTTCGTCACCCCTAGAGAACCTTTAGCCTTACTCTCTCACGAGAGTCAATCAAGGGGTTAACGTCTATCATGAGCGGCGAATGGGTACACGAGAATCCAGTCGTCTTCCGAAGAAATTGGATTCGCACTCCCTCGTTCCCCATTCAATGCATAATAAAAAGAAAACAGGAAACGGTATTGTATAACCCAACCGTGGGCATTAACATCATGTCACAAACCTATGCCCAAACTTATTTTGAGGAAGAGCAACGCCGGCCCACAATAAAGACTTTTAGAGGCGATATGCGTTCAACTCTCCAAGGGTTGGGGGTTGATGAGAATGACCACGAGAAGATTATCTATTATTTTCCGGGATATATAAATGAGATTCCGCTCCCTAACCCGAACTCTCATTATATAAATCCCCATCACTCACCTTCGCTCTAGTTGAGCTAGGCGAAGCACGCAGAGTTCTCGTTTCTCGCAGTCACCACGAAGGAGAGCTACGGGTGAGGCTAGTGGTTCCACAGATGCCACGGCCTACACCCGTTCCAATGCCCACGCCCGGGTTCTTTACACCAACGCTGAACCCCGGGCTCACACCCACCTTCCGGTATGAGGGGATGTTCACACCTCATCCGGACCAAGCGGGAGGGTCAAGATGGCATGAGACACACCACGGTGTCCTCCGACTCGAAGGGATGCCACCACCACGTCACTCTACGGTGCACCCCGCAGCTCTCAAGAGATCAACACCGACTTCGGGAATATGGAACTCCGCGACAGGTGAGATTGCTTGATCACTTTGCGGTTTTGTGCGGGTTTCGATCAACGCCATCGCCAGTACACGCAACACCAAGCGAGAGGAGGCGGAACGGAGACGGCAGAGCATGAGGCACGGTTGGCGTCTTGGGCGCCACATGGGGTACTACCCCCCTAACCCATAGGCCATCGGCTAGCTTGGGGAGGACCCCCACGGAGGTAAGTACCTACCTCCCTATCATTTTATTTTATCTCTTAGTTTTTCATTTTCATTTCCTTTAAAAAATGAAAAGAACAAAAATATGATTCCACTCCAATATGTAGTATAAGGATGCTTAATTTCTCCGAAGTTGAAATGATGAATAGTTGCTCGTCTATAGTTCAATTTGCACCTAGTTCATAACATTGTATTCCCCAATGTTTAAGTTTATTGGCTTAACTTGTCTTGTCCTAAAACTTAATGATTTGTGGGTATGCAAACACATGATTCTTCTCTAAGCTATTGCCGGATATGATATGGTAAAAATAGAATCTACTATGATTTTGTTCTAAGAGAGATTCATCATTCGGAGAATAATTTCCAAAATTCCTTAATGATCAAAATTCTCATGATAGCCTATGTGAGACACACGTCATCATACGCTTTTGATCAAGATTCACATTCACATTGCCAAAAAATAGGTTATGGGCTAAGCTAGAAAAAAAAATGGACGTGTGTCCAAAAAAATAAAACAATGGGTACCGATACCCTCTAAAAAAAAAAAAAAGAAGAGAGAGAAGAATAATGGACAAGTGTCCGAGGGCGAGTAGAGCCCACTTCTCTAAAAAAAAAGAAATAAGAGCTAGCCCATACCTTATCAAAAAAGAAATAAAATTTCACTTGCACATCTTGATCAAGGCTTATGACTTGTTTCTCCTTATGGTTTGCACACCGAGATGATTTAAGGAATCATTACGAAAATCTCCGCATGAATGATCAATCAAAGAATGAATGACTAGTGTTTCTATGAAAACCGTTCTATCTTGCAATAACCCAAGAGTTTGGAGAATGTTATAAGCCCCATATGATTTAAGTAAACAAGGATAGATAAAAATGCCAATTTATTTAAACAACGGAAGAATACTTTATTATGAGCATGGTACATTTTGAAATATATCAGCATTGTAGCAACTCTCGATCAACAACCAAATACTTAGCTAGTTGCTTGGGGACGAGCAAAGGTTAAGCTTGGGGACTTGTTGGCGGTCATTATCGAAAGTATATTATACCGCCAACCTTTATCCAATTCATGAGAAAGGGGCAAACTTATGTTACATATACCTTTACTTCTAACCTAGTTCCACTTGTATTCGTAGAAATTATGTTTTGGCAGGTATAAGAGTGGAAACGGTACAAAGTCATCAAATAAATTAGAAACCGTATTGAATAAAAGACGCCAAGGAGTGGATCAATCAAGAGGACCAAACCCGCGCACAATTTGGCCCATGCACCATCATAGGCCCAACATTTGAAGGACAAAACGCCGCGGGGAGAAGGCCGGGGTCGGGAGGCCCGGCCAGGGGGCCGGCGCGCAAATTTTCGCCAAAATTTGCCGCCCCTTTCTCTGGCGGTTTGAACCGGTCTTCACGCGGCGGTTGCATGCGGTGCAAAGTTTCGTTCCGCCAAGAAGACCTAGAAGCAAGGAGAGCCCTCCATTCACTTCTCCTCTCCACTATATAAAGAGAGGCACCCCCTCACTTGTACACACACACACACACACATTCATCCACACACACAAACATTCACTCACTCATTGTTTCACTCACACACTCCACCATTCACGCTTAGTACACATTGGAGTAGAGGAAAGGAGCCAAGTTAGAATTAGAAGGGAGTGAGAGAGGAGGAAGTGTGGAGAAGAGGAATAGCGACCCCCCTCAGGCGGGCGTAGTTCGACCCTGTCGGCTCCGTCTCGCATGCGTACCTCTACGGATCATCCTACCGGTTTGGAGTAAGAGATCCGTGTTCTAATTCTGATAATTATCTTGAGTTTGAGTTATTACTTTAATTATACGTTCGCACGGTTCGTTGTTTACCATATCGGTAGATGCTCTAGTAGAGGACTCGATGAAGACGGATGTTCCCGGCGGCGACGCTAGAGTACGTGATAAGTAGTGTAGACGTGGTGTCTAAACTACGAGTCACCCTCGTTTGCCAATCGGTCCCACCTGTAGTGAGGTAGGTGGCGGTGGTGATAGCCCCTGTTTGACCTTAGTATTCCTCCACGTCGGTACAGGCGGTAGTCCGGGAGGCGGACCCCTTCAGCGAACCCGGGGTAGAGCCGGTGGCTACGTGAGCGTATAAGAAAAGAAGTAATTTGGCTTTAGGATAACTGGCGTAGTAGAAACTCACTACCCAGTTCACCCTTTCCATCTTCATCACGGTAGCTAGTCAAACCCGACTTAACACCCGTTCCCTATGGAAATCGATACCCGAACACTTTTGGGGTGAAGTGCTACAACGGTATTTCCGTGCGCTTGCGGACTATTCCCGCTTACGCTAAGAAACACCAACATTGAGCTTTCTCTTTCTTGAGCTTCTCATTTTCTTGCTTGAGCATTTCAAAATCAAGACCCAACTCATACACTTCATCACTTTTCTCAACGATAGTCATCTTTAGCTTGTTGTTCTCATTCTTGATCTTGATGTACTCATCATAGTGATCGGCCACAACCACTTGCTTGCCTTTGCTACTAGCCTTTTTGCTCAATGTTCTCATCAATCAAATCATCACATGATGTAGCTATATCAATCTTAACAACATCGTTAGTAGCAACATGTGGCTCATCATTTAAAAACTCATTAGCAACAAGAAGGTTGTCATGCTCAACCTTGAGATTTGTGTACTCTTCTTTGAGCTTGTTATATCTAATGATGAGCTCATTGTGAGTTCTCTCAAGTTTATGATGTTTTTCTTTGAGCTCCTTTAGGGAAGGTTTGAGCTCCTTGAGGGAGGACTTCACAAGTTTGTATTCATCTCTAAGCTCATCACTAGCCTTTTGTGCTTTGTCATGTTTAGCAAGAAGAGTTTCATTCTCAAGTTTAAGCATGTCAATCTTTTTTGTTTGCCTTTGAGACCATCTTAGAATACTTGCCAAGCAAAGTCACAAGCTCATCATAGCTAGGTGCTTGATACTCAACATCCTCATCACTATCATTATCACTATCACTACTTTCATCATCACTTGGTACCTTGGTGTCCTTTGCCATGAGGCATAGGTGTGTAGACGATGAAGATGGTGATGGTGGTGGTGAAGCGTATGAAGACCCAATAGCAATAGCCGCCACATGTTCTTGCTCATCATCACTTTCTTCACCGGAGGAGCCACCACATGATGATTCAATGTCAGTGAGACAATCACCCACAATGTAAGCCTTTCCATCTTTCTTCTTGTGGTAGTCCTTCTTGCCATCTTTCTTCTTATATGGCTTATCCTTCTTCTTCTCTTCATCATCACTTGATTCTTCTCTCTTGTCCCGTTGCTTCTTCTTGTGCTTGTCTTTCTTGGGTGGTTCGGGACATTGATGAGCAAGGTGACCAAGATGATGGCAATTGTAGCACTCCATCTCGAAGAGTGGCTTCTTCTTGGTACTTGTGTAGAATTGCTTCCTTGATGAATCAAACTTGACTCCCCTCTTGCTAAGACCCTTGAGCATCGGTAGTTTTTCTTCACCATGAGTGCAAGATCATCAAGTTCCTCATCACTTGGGTTTTGAGAGGAAGTCACGAGCGCTTTGCCTTTGCCTTTTTCTTGTCAATGCTAGCCTTGAAAGCAAGGTCTTTCTTCTTGGTCGATGAAGATTCATCCTTGGGATTGATGTGCATGTACATCTCATGGGCATTGATCTTTCCCAAGATTTTTTTGTCGGTGTAGACTTCGGAAAGATCACCTTGATGAAGAACGGTGACAATGTGCCCATACTTCTCAATGGGGAGGACACACAACATTCTTCTCACAACATCCGCGGGCGTGATTTGTGTGAGTCCAAGTCCATTGATTTCCTCTACAATGACATTCAAGCGACCATACATGTCATTAGCATTTTCATTAGAAAGCATTGCAAAGGCATTAAGCTTATTCATGACAAGATTATAGCGTTCCTCATGCTCACTCTTAGTTCCCTCATGGAGCGCACAAATTTCTTCCCAAAGATCATGGGCATTTTTGTGGTTCCTCACGCGGTTGAACACGTCCTTGCAAATGCCTCTAAAGATTGTGTTTCTAGCTTTGACATTCCAAGTGACTTGTTCCTTTTCTACATCGGTGAGGGCTTTTTCATCCTTAGGTTTTGCGTAACCTTCGGTGGCTGCTTTGAGCACACCGGGATTCGACCTCAAGGTAGGCCTCCATGCGAATTTTCCAATAAGGAAAGTCATCGCTTCGAACATGGGTGGTGGGCCATTCCGTTGGACATCTTTCTCTAGGCGGTTAAGCCTAATTATGAGCAACACGGCTCCGATACCACTTGAAAGGATCGAGATGCCCAAGAGGGGGGGTGTGAATTGGGCTAATCTAAAAAATTAACTCAATTAAACAACCTACTAGCCCATATTCACCCTCTTGTGCCTAAGTGTGTTTCTAACAACTACCGCACAAAGTTTTGCACCCTAGGTTCCAATCCTACTCTAGCATGGCAATTCTAAGTATGTAAAGACAAGAAATAGAATTGCGGAAAGTAAATACGGAAAGTAAAGAGAGGAAGGAACACGACGATGTTTTCCCGAGGTATCGAGGTGTCGCCACACCCCCCTAATCCTCGTTGGAGCACTCTCTCAAGAGTATCGCTCCCCCTTAGTCCTCTCAAGAACTAAGTGCTCTCTACGGGTTGATTCTTCGACACTCCGTCGCGGTGAATCACCCAAAACCGCTTACAAGCTTGCTTGAGACACCCACAAGCACCACCGGGTGATCTTCAAGCCATGATCCGCCACCAAGCCGTCTAGGTGATGACGATCACCAAGGAGAAACAAGCATAAACTCTCACTTGACCTCTACAAGCCTAATGAGAAGAGTGGATGCACACTTGTAACTCTCAAAGCACTAAAGAGGTCCTTAATCTTGCATATGACCACCTCAATAGGCTCTTGCACTCTCTTCAACTCTCAAGGTGTTTATAAAACTAAACAAATGAGCAAAGAGAGAGTATGGACGAGCCAACCAAGTATTTATAGCCCAAGGCTCGAAATCCAACCGTTGGCTCAAAACGGGAAAATGTACAGCCGGACGCCGCCAGTGACTGCTTTGGGCGCGCCAGCGCTATACAAAATTCAAATTCCCGCTCAAAATCTCCATAGCGCCCGGGCGCGCCAGCGCAACAGCGCCGGACGCGCCAGCGGTCACTCCCGTGAGACATCGTCGTGGCGCCTCGACGCGCCCAGCGCGCGGCGTCGCGCCGTGTAAAACACAGCCCGACGCTTCTCAACGGCGCCGGACGCATTCAGCGCCAGCCGGCGTCGGCCGCCAGACAAACAGCCCCGTTCACTTCCAATTCAACCACTTCGTGAACCGATTCAATTCCAAACTTTTTCGTGGGACTTTTTTCATGCTACCTAGTGCTAGAATCAACAAGCGTGCACCACATCTTATCACTAGACTCACCTAGGTCAAGCTACCCGTCCGTACCCCCCTTAATAGTACGGCCAAAAGCAAAAAAACAAAGTCCTACGACTAATCCTATGTCTCTCAACTCCATCGACAATCGGAACTAACAGGCCCCTTAACCTTGTCGTCCGGTCTTTTGAAAACAAAACGATTTCCATCGCCGAGAGGGCATACGAGACACATTCCTCGAACTATCATTACCATGACCTAACTTACCCCTGTTTTACGCAAAACACACGTTAGTCATGGTAATATACATATTGTCATCAATCATCGAAACCACACTAGGGGCCTAGATGCTTCACACCGGTTCGGTGGTGGGGTGCGACGGGTGGTCGAGGCAAGGACGTCGACGAGCTCGCACTACCATAGTCAAGGCGGCGCCAAGACGAGACCGTAGCCGGGCACCACCGGTGCTTGCGGCCGAGCCCGCGATGAAGACGGTGAGTTGGGCGCGGGGGATCTGGTGGCGGGTCGCAGGCGCCTCGACGCTCGGCGAGGAGGGGGCTCGGCGTTGGCGGGGAGGGGCTCAATCCTCACCGGGAATGGAGGCGCTCGATGCCTCGGTGCTCGACGGGGATGGAAGCCATTAACACATCTTGCGGGAAGAAAGCCGGCGCGGCGATCTTGGGGAACGGAGGCGAGTAGGCGTCGGGCGGGGGCCGACGCGAGGAATCTTGGGGAGCGACATCGGAGTCCGACGAGGGCAACACCTCGGGGCCGACGCACGAGAGTGGGCTCAATGCAAAGTGGCGGGTGCTGCACCTCCTCCCTCGCCATCCGATCTAGACGGGCTCATGTGCATGCCGACATAAAGCTAAGAATTAAGATGAGGATAGTCTTTTGGATGGATGTCTAGTTACTTTGATTGAGACAGATATTTTATTTGAAGTTGATGAAGATGATATTTTCTTTGAATTTAAGAAATAAGTTGATTGTCCTTAGAAAGATTGGACTCAAAAGTTCAAAAAATAGCATTGTAATAGTCACCGGTACTCTTTTTATGGCTATATCGAAATGTTAGTATGGCTTTTGAATTATTCATTTTGTATTATTGGATGCTTTGTTTCAAGAGAATTTTTTCTTGTGTTTGGAGGATGTGCATTCTGATTTAGCCGGTTCCTCCTCTCAATTAGCATAATTAGGGACGGTTTAGTCATTTTAATTCCCTTGACTTCTCTACCGTTTTTTTAGTAATCGGCTTCTCAGAACTACCTATCTCTTCCATCGGCCGATAGTTCTATCGTTGTCGCCGCCTCCTCCCCATCGTCTTCAAGGTCCGCCACGGAGGCGCCGCCACCCCGTCGCCGAACCTCCACCTCCCCTCCCCTTCGCTCCCCAAAGATGGGGGCGGCGGCCGGGAGACCGGGGAGGGAGGGAGTTGGGGATGGGACGCCCGCCACGCCCGAAGGACCGCCTCGACGAGCGTGTCTTGGCGAGGTGCGGCGGCGGTGGTGGTGTTTTTCGAACGCGGTGTGAAGGGGAGCACGACGGGGAAGAACGGGATGCACAACATTTTTTAACCTTTGATGATTTCTCATTACGATGATTAGAAGCTGATTCACATGGCTTTGATTAAGAAGAAGTTTTTGTTTTTAGGAGAAGCAACTCCTTTTCGGACTTGAAAAGACCATGGTCTCCTTTAAAATTAACTAAAATTTAGTTCCGGTCTCACGTAATTCTTGGTTACGGCTCGCCACTTAGGTTCCCCCCCACCGGTTCCTCGACTTTTAAACCATTGTATCTAACGGAATGGAGGGCTTATATTAATCCCAAGCATGGTAAAAACTCTCTTGTTTCAATTTAGCTCTATAATTGGTATAAAATTGTATATGACAATTTATACCGGCGACATACCCTGAGCTCCATTGCTCTGCCGATCCTTGGGCATTGATTTAAAACAGGTTTCATTTCATATGTACTTGCAAAGCGAAAAGCTCCATTTCTCTGTCGATCCATCACACCCGAACAAAAGTACACAAACCGATCAATCCACACAAAAGTACAGCCATGTCACTCAGTTACCCTCAAAAACCTAATAACATTCTAACGAAGAGGTGGGAAGCGAAGAAAACGACATGACTTTGACAGGCATGTGTTGGTACTTGATAAGCCTACGTAAATATTTATAATTTGTATAATCCGCAGTTTAACGGATACCGGTGAGCACTTCACCGGGGAGAGGGTTTTAATATCGAATCCACGGGGAAACGGGTGAGGGAGACTACGATCTAATCTTAACCCAGAGTAGCACAAGACTTAAGAAGGTTGAGATAGTAGAAAGGATTACTAAGATATCTAATTCTTATCTTGGTAAGCTATGTTGATATTATCCTTACGGGGACGTACTCAAAGGAAAGCGAGGGGCCTAAACGTGCAATCCTCCAAACAACGAGGATCCTACTTGGCCTATTCAACGGGAGGTGGAATCAAAGGAATCAATGGTACCGTCACTACCACGAACTACCACACTCCAGGAAGGTAGGGTGTATCTAACGAGATACCCGAGCCCAAACACCATGCTTGCACTACGAATATTACTCTAATCTAGGTACCAGATTAAAGTACTCCAAAGAGACTCGGAAGGTAGGGTGTATCTAACGAGATACCCGAGCCCAAACACCATGCTTGCACTACGAATATTACTCTAATCTAGGTACCAGATTAAAGTACTCAAAAGAGACTCGTAGACCAATAAGAACAATATTACTTACTAAAGAAGAAGTAGATTACCAGAGTAATAACTCCAAGTGTAGGTTAACTTCCACCGAGGTACAAGTTGTGGAGGTAGCACCGATAGGCCGACACATCCTCCGGTCCCTTCCCTCTCTCTATCTCTCTTGTTCTAAAGACTAGATGTATCTAGATCTAATCCCCTCTTGCATGCTAACTCTTCTAGATCTATTTAAATGTCTTGACCTAGAGGGAGACTCAGTGCCTCGACCTATTGATATGAAAGATAATGAATTAGGGTTTTACCACGGGGACGGTGTGGTGCCTTATATAGCCCTTGGCGATGAACGATGGCCCTTGGATCAAACCGACCTTGAGCAACGGTATAGATACAACCTCAATATCGGTTAGAAACCGACCTAAAAAGTTGACCGGATTTGGGCTCCAACTCCTAGCGGTTGCCGATAATGGGCCCGGCGATCGCCCGCACAGTGGTGCACCGCTTGGCTTCGGCCTTCTTCTGGTGTCTTCCCGTGTCTTCTATAGTGTTTTAGTCCACTTTTCGGATTGAGTTGCCTCACGGTCAAGTCTTCTCATCGTATGGGATGCAAACTCTTCGGGCTTTTTCTTGCTCTTAACGCTTTTTATCTGTTAAGTCCCTATAAAGATATAAATCACCAAAGCTCGTGGAATGATGTTAGTAAAGCCCCTAGTCTATGTGATTATTCATTTTAAGCCCTTATTTCATGTTTAGTTGACTATTAATATTATGTTATAACAGGTGTCAACAAGCTCCCCCAAGCTTACCCTTTGCTAGCCCTAGCAAAGCCAAACTTAGCAATGGATCGGGATTTGCTACAATACTTTCACGCCTCCAAAGTACACATGCTTTCAAACAAAATTTCTTTCCGGATAAGAATAAACTTTTTCAACTTTCAACTTACCCATATTACCTTTAACCATGGAGCTTATAGCTTTTTCTTGAGATCTTGGGTAATTGAAAGATAGAACAATCAAGTCAAGCACCATATCTCAAACTCTTTGTTCAACTGTCCTTTTTGGAGTTTTTGTAAGTTTTCAAAATAAAACTCAAAGTTCCTGGTATGACTCTCTCAAGTCTCTCATTTGTGGTATTTTTGGATCCTCACTAAGACGGCAAAGGTTGTTTTGCCTTTCTCTCATGATATGTGGTATTTTTGGACTAAGGCAATAGGACACTATGCCTTCTCTCTCACCCTATATCTAAGGCTTATATCTGGAGCTCTAGGTGGGAGAAAACTAAATCTACTTACTAAGCATATATTGTAAGTTCAAGCAATGGATCCAAAGTCACAAGTCATACAGATCAAGTAGTGCATGTGTATAGTGGAATGAATATGATGGTAAGTGAATAATGAGGGTGAATGCGATGAGGTGTATCTAATAAATGAGGGGAAAGCCTAATTCTATATTTGCTCCTTGAGGAATCATCTCTCTTTAGGATTTGGAATATTTGTGAGAACTTGGGTTGTATCTCTTTTTCTTTCTCTTTTTTTTTCATTTTTTATGGAGAGGCAGCCATCTAAGTACCCATTGTTTTCAGCGGACACTTGTCCATTTTTTAACTCTCCTTTATTCTTTTTTTACTACAACCCAAATCTCTTTTGCAATAAACTTTTGAGAGATAGACAAGAGTAATGGAGCTTCGTAAGAGATTGGATAGATATGGATGGGTGGAAGGGTGTAGGGAATATTTTTGGTTGTTCTATCCCAGGATAGGAGTAGAACATTTTTGGTAGATATGTAGTGGATGCAATATGGATGTTTATGATGGTGGACGCGTACTTCCAGGGTGGATATAGCATATGCATGAATGGAGTCGAGTGGAGTGAAGTGGAATGTAATAGAGTGGAATGAGGTGGAATGAGATGGAGTGAGATGGAGTGTACATGATCAGCATGACAAGTTTCTAAGGGTCGACAAAGATTGAACAAACTCAATGCAAAGCAAGCAGCCTATATATATGTCAAAGAGTTTTCCTAATCTAGGGAGCATGTATATAAGGCTGTGGTTGGAGGTTCAACACTCTGTCACACAAGAACTTATCATGTGCACTTTTAAAGTTTCAAAATAAATCTCCAGAAATCTAGCATCACTAGGAGTAAGATCAATAGCAGCTCAGACTCTCATATATCATATCCGTCAATTACCTAGACTTTAGAGAAAGCAACTTGCAACCCACAGGTTTCAGGTTCAGAGTAAATCTCAAGTCAAAGTAGTTTTGCATTTAAGTCTCAAGAGAAATTAAGCTTGAAAGCTAGGTACTCGAAAAGGAATTATGGCGAAGCAACTATTCATCATTTCCATGCATGAGATTTAGCTTTAGAGTTCATTTTATATAGGTGGAAAAGAAAACCTCTGGTATACTCCTATTTATTTATTCCCAAACTCTAGCAAAGACTCTTTAAACGACTAGACTTTTATAAAACTAGACTCCTAGCAAACTCTCTAGCAAACTAAGCAAACTAAATATTTAGCTAATAAGAATAATGCTATAGTAGAGATACTTATCGGGATAACTGGAGGTGCTCTCCCCCAAGCTGGATTGAAGTGTAGGGTCATTGATGATGAGGAAGTTGAGAATAGTACTGCTAGTGCTAGTGGCAATACTGTGTGGGATGGAGCAATGGTACTATTTGTTGATTGGTACTGCTAGTGCTAGTGGCAATACCTTGTGGAATGGAGAAATGGTACTATTTTGTTGATTGGTCGGTGTTCTCAAGGTCCTTTTGCCCGTCATGAGGCAATAGGAGGTGTACTGTGGAAGAAAACTAAAGCAGTGCAAATAGAGTCTGTCATCATCACTGTTGTAGGGTATGGGAGGCAAATTGGGTACGGATAGTCCCTACCCGACATCCGTCGACACCTATCGTCGATTGAAGATGCGTGTACCCCCGCCACCATATCCAACGACTCCGCCCGCATGCTAGATCGGCTCACGGGGTCACGCTTCTCGCCACATCGATGCAGCCAGCTCGATAGCTCCTGGCAAAGTCGCGGCTAACGGCTCGGCTCATGGTCTTGTCTCCTACTCACGTGGCTTCGCTTAGGCACAACCACCTCTCCGCTCGATTCCAGACATGCCGCCGCCGTCACCGTCCCCACGCGCCAACCTCCCTGCGCCCGAGCTCCCAGATGCGTCACCACCGCCCCGATGTGTTTCTCCACCTCAACTCTAGATGTGCCACCAGCGCCGGCGACATCCTCTCTATGCCTAGGTCCTCCATCTCGACTCCGGATGCGCCACCAACGCCGACGATTTCCTCTCTGCACCTAGCTCCTCTACCTCGACTCCAGATGTGCCACCAAAGCGCCGACGACCTCCTCTGCGCTCAGCAATAGCAAATTTGGTAAGGGTTTATCCTAACTCTGCAAATCTCTTTGCTCCTTCATTTCTGGGAAGTTCAGTTAGTGTTACTCTCTTTTAAATGTTGTATGGTTTTAGAACTTCAGTTCTGAGAGGTTTCAGTTAGCTGGATATGGTTTTAACCTTGTTTTGGTAGAAGGTTTTGCAAAAGAACTGTATGGACGGGTGTCTCCCAACCCAAATGTTGTAAAACCGAATGATGGTTTGGTCTTTGCTAATGCTAAGATAGGGCAAAAATTTCTAAAAAAAAAACTTTGCTGATTGTATGGCCATGAGATTATATTGGATAATTAAACAAATCCAATAGATTTTGTGGAAAAGTTTTTGCCTACACAACTGGTATTATCTGTGGATATAACTCCAAGGGTGTCGGCAATTCTAGAGCCACCAAATTAAATCTCATGTAGCACTGCCAATTGCTTATTGTCATGTAGTTCTGTCAACCACTCAATGTCATGTTTGGGGTCCTATAGCTCTCATCGATGTATTTTTCGTGTCATTGAATGGAAGATACTTAAAAAGCAATGAAGTACAGTTTATCTTCAACGATGTGCAGTCACAAACTTTTGTTCATTACTTTGTCTTTATTCTCTACAGGTTGCAGATTTGGGGTTTGCAAGTATGAACCAGGCACATAGGTTCAGAGTTCTTCTGTGTTCGACAATAATTGACAAAGCTGATGTTTCCCCTTTTGGTGTCGTCCTCGTGGAGCTGATTAGTGCAAGGCTACCACTAGTTTAGTCATCTTAGTCTTGATGATACATTAGTTGGGATGGTCAGTCCATCAAAAACAAGTTCCTAAAAATGTAGGCCAACTGCTGTTATGAGGTTCAGCTTGTGGAGTCTGATGACTTAATTGGACTGAGCCTCAGAAGAACGCAGCAGAGTCGGTTGGACTGGGCGTTGAAGAAACAATATGTATTTTGCTTTTGTTGTGAAATTTGTAATATTTGGTAGTGCGGATGGTATAAGTGTAAGCTGTAATATACACATTATAGTTGTTTTGCCTGAAATACATATGGCATGTTGCCTGTTTTCAAATATGCATTGTGACTGACCTGTTTTCTGAAATTTTAGGTGCACAAATAAGTATACTTGTTCTGTACTTCATGATCCTTCTGTTGTCAGTTCTTGCATTAGTCCTTGAAGTATAAGTTTATCTGTACCATGCAAACCAACGTTTGCACGCGTGTCACCTATGCCAGGTGCCGTAGATGTGTTTTCAGAGATTAGTGCGCTGTTATGTGCGGGTAGTGTATTTATTGTTGTGTTACGGGGATAACGGTCGCTTCAGAGGTGTTATTGCACTGTACCGTTTAGGTATTAGGTGAGATGTTATTTGTTTTTCTTAGAAAATGAATGGTATCTTCTTTTGGGAATCCTAGACATTCTTAGCATAATATTGGGGAAACTTTGTAAATTTTGGAAGGTAAGAATGATAGTGTGGATTATTGTAGGTGTTTTTATTGTATTTTTGATTTTGTTTTTGTTGATCATTGGTTGTCACCTTGGGTATTTTACTCCTTACTCGTATTTTACTCGTATTTTGAAGATGAAATACTTAGTCTTTGAATTGGACTAATCGAACCCGTAGTACTTGAAAATTAACAATGGGCAGTGAACCGCATTACCCGGACTTTTATTTGGTGATTTTGGGTATAGTAACTTGCCCAACGAATTATCCATTATCTGATATTTCTATGAGTATTGTCTCCTAATCAGTGCGCGCAGCGTAACATCCTTAGTCTCATATTGAAATATTTGTATATTTTTATTGATACTTAAATAGTCCACTGGTCTATATATTATTGTAAGAGGAACAGTGATTGACTATAGAGTTTTCTAGTTTTTTATTAAACACGTGATGTCTAAAGTGGATAGATTAGTCGTGTTGGTCTCGATAAAAAAATCGGTGTCATGTGGGTCATATACTTTAATGAGGTAGGTTATGGTATAAAAAGTCTGGGTGGTTAGCGTGTTTGTTAACGACACCCGGCCGGTTGATCTTGATTAGGTTCGTGTCATTAAAAGTCAGGCAGTGTGGGGGTTGCTTCTTCTGCTACAAGCATTGGCGTGCCTCCTCAAGCTTTCTGATCTAATAATACGGGAGTGGGCAGGTATACGTCGCATCAAGCTTTTACTCGGTTGCCCAGCCAGTGTCGCAGCTCGTCCCTAGGTGCCTTGTCCTTCATATTCGCGTTTGGCAGTCGGGGAGCGTCCTCACCTCATTTACTCTTGCTTCTGCCATACTGCAACTCATCTCTTCTTTGCTCTTTCCAGTGGGTTGCCTTGCTAGCTAGTATGGAGTCGCCGCCGTTGTCGTCGAAGGGCAAGGATAAGAAGTCATGTCGCCGCAGTGCATCCTCCTCGTCGTCCAGCCAGAGGCGCCGCCTCTATGCGGAGGGCACCGCCGGATGTTGTGGTGGTGCCAAGGCACTGTTGGCCGCCGCTTGATGTGGCGGTGCGCCAGCCACCTAGCCCGCCTCCCGGAGCTGCTGCTCTGGTGTCTGCGCCGGCCGGTGCCACGTCAGTGGATTTGGGCTCGGTTAAGTTGGAGTCCGGCGTGGCTGGCGGCGGAGAGGCCGCTGCTGTTGTCGCGGCGCATGCTACTCCGGCAGTGGCTGTCTCCGCGGTGAAGATGGAGGCCGCTGGTTCGGCTGCCGGCGGGGCGACAGCGGGTGACGTGGTCGTGAAGAACGGGAGCCCCGGCCGTGCGACGGTAGGTGCGGCTCGCAGCGCGGACCAGATCCGGACTTGCCGCCGAATTGGGTCTCGGCGGTGGGTAGCGAGCGGCCGCACGGTGTCGATAGTTTGCCGGTAAGACTAAAAAGACTCGTTCTCACATGCCGTGTTGATTTTTGCATTTTTTGTGCGTCTGTTCTTCGCTCTTCATCTAATTTTTATCCCGTCGTTTGTCTTGTTGGAGGGGATGGCCGGATCCGAACGTTTGAAGGAGGGTTTTGTTCTTGGATCTGCAAGATCTACTGGTAGTCCTTCTTGCGAGCATTCTTCTCGTTTGGTCAGGAGGATCCCGTCAACCATGAAGGGCAAGTTAGTGGAACAACCCAGGGATTCTGTCGTGGCAGAAGGAGGTGCTTATGGATCTTCAGTGGGTCAGGCCAGGCTTTTAGTGGCGGATAGTGCCGGGAGTGATTCTGGATCCTCTCGTGTGGCGTCGCGGATTCCTCGTTCTAGCAAAGGTGAAGAAGTTGTGGGCTCGTCGTCTGCAGGTGTGAAAAGTGTGGTGCAGTCTGCTGAGGCTGGAGAGAGCTCGCCTGGAGATGCACTTGGCCCATACGATGTGCTGTCACGTGGCATTGTGCCCATGGTACTTGTTACTTTCTGTCTGAAACTATAGATGTGATTTATTTCATGTTTAATGCATAGATTTTGCATTTGTCGCTGACTAATATATTCTCTCTATGATGGCTGCTTGTGTACAGGTTGTCCACATGCTTGGGGATCAGTGAAGATGGTGGGACGACCATCGATGGAGCCTTTGAGGCTGTACCGCGGACACTCATTAACGAATAGTTTCAACTCTCCGTTTGTTGAGTCCATTGTAAGTGCTTTTTATGCTAGACTTTGATTCTAAGTATGATAAGATCTGAGGCTACTGTGTTATTGTATTTATCTTGTGTACTGTTTGCAAGTAGCATAAGATCTGGGTAATAAACTAGGGTGCCTAAATCATTTATGTTTGTATTGTTGTTTGTGCAAGGCTCTAATTCTTGTGCCAGTGAAAGTTATTCATTATTTTGTTATTCTATTTGCTAAAAAACTAATGAAGCTTGTTAGAACTTGAGTTTAATGTTTATGATTTTATGGTACTGCTCTTAGGGTGATTAGTTGTAACACCTGGTTTTCCAAAGAATACCAAGCGTTAACCATATGTGTGCCGGGATGGATGTCCACACGACACATATAGCAACAAAAATGATAAATATCAGAAGCAATGCTTTATTATATAGCGAAACATATTTACATCAACTTACATATTTATCAGTACAACGGAAACTATTTCTAATCTTCTATCTTGGGCTCCATGCTCCAGGGGACGGTTGACTGGGGGAGCACTCGCCTAGTACTCATAGACCTCCAAAGGAAACTCTTGGCTGGAACCGCCATCTGGTACCCATCCGGGATTTTCATTGGTGATACAACAAGCGTCAGCTCACCATGCTCAGCAAGTATAACATGAGGTTATGCAAGGCTCAAAAGGCTAGACACGGTTGAACTGCGGTAAGCATTTTTAGTTGGTCATATTTTATTTAGTTAAACCTCAATTGCTAGATTATGCTTAGGGCTCCCATAAGAGTATATATCATTATCATCATCAAGATTATTCATGTCCCAAACCATCCATAGAACCATCTATCTCGAAAAGGATCCAGGCCGCTCGTGACCGTGAGCACGGCTGATATATCAGTTTGATCAAACTCTGCGCAGAGGTGTACACTTTCACCTTGAGCCGTGATTGCCCATTGCCCGAGGTGGCCAGCCTCTTGACTCACTTCCAAGGTAAGTCGGCAGGGATCACTACGAAGCCTTTCACTAGTCTCTCTAACAAGTTAGCAGCCGCTAGGTTTCAACGGCTAGGCGAATGGAGGCCCCCTTCAAGACTGGCACACCTGACAGCAGACCAGCACACAGCTTGACAGGCAAGGAAGCCATTCTAGAACCGAGGTCCCCCTTTTGCGCTGAATAAATTCAGTAACTACTAAACAATATTAGAGAGTGCTAGTTATACGACTAAGGTCGTGCCCACTCGACACTCAAGGTCGCATCTTGTCTTCCCGGGTTGCCGCTTTAAGATTCAGTCCTTACGGAGGGCAAACTAGAGCACCCAAAAAGGCCCAATGCTCTAGCTCCCTTCTTTCCATATTGCTCAAAAGCGCCTTATGTCCATGTCACTCAACATCATCATCTTGATCATTGATCCATATGTCATTAATCACAGTTAACATTATATTGTTTGGTTATTGCAAGCTAAGCAAAGCTATCCATATGCATAAACCCAAGGTAAACAAGGAATACTGGATATCAAAAGTACTAGGTAAATCCTTAGCATCAGTTTCGACACATGCATATGAGAGTGATTAAATGGTTACTGGGTAATCAAGGAAACTCATGTTAAACTTGCCTCTAATGTTCGCTCCAACTTTCCAGCTTTTCCTTCTCGAACCTTCCTCCATAGCTCTTCTATCGATAGCAACAACCATCACAAGCACCTTAACACAACCCTAGAAACAAAGGCACCAATCATTACAAAATAATATATAGAGGTTTGAAAGCGCACGACTTGTTCTACGATCGTAATGCGCATAAGCTAACCAAAACAGGAGGCACGATTAAAAGGTGTGAGAGTTGAAGGGTATATATGGAAACAATTGGATTTAGGTTTGCAATGTGGATCGGGATTAAAAGCATATTGTGACAAAAGGGCATGATATTTGGATCAATGGATAGCTAAGGGGCAAGATGGCAAACAAAGGCATTAGCGTAGATGTTGGCATGGTAGGAGCAAATGCATAGCAATGCTTATACCTGTAATGTTGTGGTGCATATGGCCAAGAAAACTTGTAGATATGTGTGTGACTTTATGGTATACATTGTGGTCAAATGGCATGACTATTGCTGCAGAGATTCAACGGGAACGTGCATGCCAACCGACATCAGCCGGGGCTGAGGGACAGCAGGGACAGCGAGTGCAACATAGGGATATATCTCTTTCACATTTGATGCTATGGCCATGAAACTTTGTAGAGGCATGTGCAACTATATAGATGATATTATATCCAAAGGGTTCGACATATGGTTTGTTGGATCAATGGGGGAACGAGATTGTAAAAACAGGGTGGGCTGCTGTGTTGGACAGGAGGGGTAGCAGGAACTTTGTCTCGATATCTCGGCCATCATGGTTTGGAGAGCCAATCAAACCTGTGGGATCATGTTCCAGGATGTTTTGAACAATTAGGTTGAAGGGCTTGATGGTTTGGACAGCGGATTAGCAGAGAACGCCAAAACCACTTTGAGTTGTAAACTGCCAGGGCAGCAGGAACCACAGCACGGGGATGATGATATCTCTAGTTTCTCAACTCCCATGGATAAACCCTTTTACAGAGGTGTGTTCAAGGACGTTATCTACATCTACACCAAAGGGTTTGCTGATCCATGCCACGAAAAACAGCGAGGAACGCCAATTCGAAGCAGCGGCAACGCTGGCCGCAAGGACAGCAACACATATCATGGGTAAACTTCGCCGAGGGGATCAACCATACATCGTCTAAAGTACTTGATATGCAGCAAGGATCATGATAACATGATGGGGATGGTGATGGGGTGTTCTCACCATGGGGGATGGCGTGGTGGATCGATAAGACGCATCAACGACAGCCGATGATGACGATACGGTGCGATCGGGCTTCCTTCTTGCGTTCCGGTTGATCGGGGCAGCCATGGGGAAGGAGGAGGAGGTGCAGGGGCGTCCCTCCTCTGTTCTTGGTGTGGGAAATGAAGAGGGAGGCGTGTGGGGGCTGGTGGAGGTATATATGAGGGGTGAGGGGATGGAAGGTGAAGGGGTGGGAAGGCAAAGGGGTCACAACTTGATATTTTCATGTTTTGGTTGATATTTTTGTCAAATATGTGGAGGGTTACCAAGGGGTGACGTGGGAGAGGGAGAGGAAGAGTTAGAGGGCTGGTTGGGCTTCGCTTTGGATCACAAGGGAGAGGAGGATGGTTGGGCTTTGATCCAAGGCGTGGGTTAAGGCACGGTTTGGACCCGATTCGGCCTGACGCGACGATAGAGTTATAGGGTTGGTTTATTGTGGTATTTTGGGTTGTAGGCTTTGCTCAAGACAAGAATAGGTAGAGATTAAAGGGTGCATTGAAATATTACCCAAGGTGAGCAAAGGAGTGAAAAGAATAACTCTATTAGAAAGAAGGAACAAAGTTAGGGTTTGTGAGAAGATTAAAGATTGACAACCCATAAAAGCTTTTTGGAACATGGATCAAGGAGTATGGTTTCCAAGAATTTGATCATGGTTTTGAGGTTATGGAAAATTGGTCAAAGATCAAGAGAGATATGATTTGGATTAAGCCCTATACGCATTTGAAAACATTTAAACTCATTTTTCAAACAAAAACACTATGCAAAGGCATGAGATGCAACACAACAACTAAGTTAATTATAAAAGTTTAAGAAACACACATTTTCACTATCTAGAATGTCAACAACTTAACTAAAGTTGATAAATTTTAGAAAATAATAAAAGCATTTGTTGTTATTTAGTGTTTTCGAAGTCATATCCCAAAATAGGAAATTTTGGGGTATGACATTAGTGCATGTAAGCAAATGATGATATTATTGAGCATTTTGCCCTCTTTATGTCAATCTGGCCTTTTTTTTTTTTTTCTAAAGAGATTAGCTTGTTGTATATCTTTGTGTTTTTTTTTTTTCTCTAGATGTGGGTTCATACCAAGATATATATGCTTTTAGGGTTGTTAGTGCATGTATTTATTTTTTGCTGTTATTTATTCGATCCGAAGTAGTCTTTGTATGGTTTAAATGTCTTTGTTCTTATTTTTAATCTTGTCAAAACCAGGATGTGCGGTTCAGTTCATGCTCGAATGCCGCATGGTCCATACGATAGGGTCATTTTATTTGGGGACACGTTGGTTGGGTACGAGGTTGAAGTGATCCAGATTGGTGGCGTGTTTATGTTTGTTCAAGGGTGGCGTGATTTTGTGACCGGCCGAAGCGCGTTTCTCGCTTTGATTTATTTGTGTTTGCATGGTTGGCCGGTAATATGATTGCTATGAGGCTTTATGCCGCCAATGGAGCTGAACGCCCCTCTCTAGCCGCCTTGTTTTGGCAATGCGATGCTCCAGGATTTTGGAGTAGTTGGTGCTGCCAATGTTGAGGGGGGTCCTAATGTATATGGTGAGTTCTTTAGTAATTTTGTTATAACCGTACCCTATAGTTTTTGGTCACTGATGTACTCATTATGTTATATGGCATTTGATTCATTTTATTGATGCACTGAACTGCATATTTCATTTAGAAATAATAATAGAAGACATGTTTGTGTGATATATACACAGAGAGTCTGTAATGCTCATATCTCATTCTGATTTTGCTAGAATATTCCATTTGTGTTGATCATCTATGTTGTTTGGGTTGGTTATTGAAAATTCTTGCTATATAGGTTGTAACTCAAGTGTCTATCTACAATAAGTTGAAGGTTTGGGTTTAGTTCAACCGCATATATATTTTTTCCTTACTATAGATTATGTGTATGGTGATCGTTCTATGCTAATATATCGCTTTGTTCTCGAAGTTTCAGGTTTCCAAACGGTGTTTTGAATATGGACTACAAAGTTGGTAGGAATGTGCAAATGTCACCACAACCGATGCGCATTCTTGCCAATATATGGCATAATGTGGATGTGAACTTGCCTCAGATGGCATCATCACAAGTAGCCGACCGGTGAAGGAGCCCAATATGTATGTCTTTAAATTGGAGTTCCTCAATTCAATTAGTATTGGTTTATGGCTGTTTTGAGTTGTTTGAAGCTAGGAATGGCCCCGTTGGATCGACGAAATCAGTATTTTTTGTGAATGCAATACAGTTTTTTGCTCGGAGCTACTCTCGTTTCCTCGGGCATGATGCTCGAGCCACTCTCTTTGTTGGTGATGCACAGGGTGGTTTCAATCTTTGTGGTGTCACGCTATAATGGCAACCCGCGCGTAGCTCGCATTGTGACTGATTGGAGTCATTTTGCTGACATGGCTAGACTTTGAGAGGGTGATATGTATGTTGTTCTTTGTGTGGGAGAACCAAGATGGAGCCTACCGGATGAGGTTCTACCACGCCCTGAGAGCTTTTCAAGTGCTTTCGATCCTGGTCATGGAAGATGGTTGTGTTGGTCATGTCTTCGGGTTTATTGTTGCGTGTATGGTAGTGGTTAATGTAGTGAAGTGCAACTACTTGAGTTAGTTGGCCTGCGTGGAGAACCTCATCACCCCGAAGACATGACCAACACAACCATCTTCCATGACCCGTGATCGAAAAGCACTTGCAACCGAAGCTCTCAACGTGGTAGAACCTCATCTGGTAGCCTCCATCTTGGTTCTCCCACACAAAGAACAACATACATATCGCCTCCCAAAGTCCATCCATGTCAACAAAATGACTCCAACCGGCCACAATGCGAAGCTACGCTGGTTGCCATTATAGCGTGACACCACAACATTGAAACCACCCCGTGCATCACCAACAAAGAGAGTGGCTCGAGCATCATGCCCGAGGAAACGACAAGAGCTCCAAGCAAAAACTGCATTGCATTCACAAAAATACGATTTCGTCACCAACGGGGCCATTCCTAGCTTCAAACAACTCAAAACAACCATAAACCGATAATAATTGAATTGAGGAACTCCAATTTAAAGACATACATATTGGGCTCCTTCACCAGCCTCAAGCATCGGGTGATGATGCCATACGAGGCAAGTTCACATCCACATTATGCCATATATTGGCAAGAATTTGCATCGCTTGTGGTGACATTTGCACATTCCTACCAACTCCATAGTCCACATTCAAAACACCGTTTGAGCTGAAACTCGAGAACAAAACGATATATTAGCATAGAACAAACCACCATACACATAATCTATAGTAAGGAAAAATATATATGCAAATTGAACTAAACCCAAACTCTTCAACTTATTGTAGATAGCCACTTGACTTACAACCTATATAGCAAGAATTTTCAATAACCAACCCAAACAACATAGATGATCAACACAAATGGAATATTCTAGCAAAACAGAATGTATATGAGCATCATGCTTTCTGTGTATATATCACACAAACAAAGTCTTCTATTATTTGTAAATGAAATATGCGTTCAGCCGCATCAATAAAATGAATCAAAAGCCATATAACATAATGAGTACATTAGTGACCAAAACTATAGGGTACGCTTATAACAAATTACTAAAGAACTCACCATATACATTAGGACCCCTCAACATTGGCAACACCAACTACTCCAAAATCCCTCGAGCATCGTGATTGCCCAAAACAGGGCTGGCTAGAGAGGGGACGTTCAGCTCCATTGGCAAGATAAAGCCTCATAGCAATCATATTACCGGGCAAACCATGCAAACACAAATAAATCAAAGCGAGAAACGCTACCACGGTCACAAAATCACGCCACCCTAGAACAAACATAAACCTGCCACCGATCTGGATCACTTCAACCTCGTACCCAACCAACGTGTCCCCAAATAAAAATGACCCTATCGTATGGACCATGCGGCATTCGAGCACAAACTGAACCGGCACATCCTAGTTTTGACAAGATTAAAAATAAGAACAGCACATTTAAACCATACAAATACTACTTCAGATCGAATAAATAATAGCAAAAAAAAAATAAATACATGCACTAACAACCCTAAAAGCATATATATCTTGGTATGAACCCACATCTGGAGAAAAAAAACTAACACAAAGATATACAACTCTCTTTAGGGAAAAAAAGGCCAGTTGACATAAAGAGGGCAGCTGCCTGAATAATATCATCACTGCTTACATGCACTAATCACCCTAGAGCAGTACCATAAAATCATAAACATTAAACTCAAGTTCTAACAAGCTTCATTAGTTTTTTAGCAAATAGAATAACAAAATAATGAATAACTTTCACTGGCACAAGAATTAGAGCCTTGCACAAACAACAATACAAACATAAATGATTTAGGCACCCTAGTTTATTACCCAGATCTTATGCTACTTGCAAACAGTACACAAGATAAATACAATAACACAGTAGCCTCAGATCTTATCATACTTAGAATCAAAGTCTAGCATAAAAAGAACTTACAGTGGACTCAACAAACGGAGAGTTGAAACTCTTCGTGAATGAGTGTCCGCGGTACAACCTCAAAGGCTCCATCGATGGCCTTCCCACCATCTTCACTGATCCCCCAAGCATGTGGACAACCTGTACACAAGCAGCCATCATATAGAGAATATATTAGTTAGCGACAAATGCAAAATCACTGCATTAAACATGAAATAAATCACATCTACAGTTTCAGACAGAAAGTAACAAGTACAGTGGGCACAATGCCACATGACAGCACATCGTATGGGCCAAGTGCAGCTCCAAGCGAGCTCTCTCCAGCCTCAGCAGACTGCACCACACTTTTCACACCTGCATACGACGAGCCCACCACTTCTTTACCTTTGCTAGAACGAGGAATCCGCGACGCCACACGAGAGGATCCAGAATCATCCCGGCACTATTCGCCACTAAAAGCCTGGCCTGACCCACTGAAGATCCATGAGCACCTCCCTCTGCCACCACAGAATCCCTGGGTTGTTCCACTAACTTGCCCTTCGTGGTCGACGGGATCCTCCTGAACAATCGAGAAGAATGCTCGCGAGAAGGACTACCAGTAGATCTTGCAGATCCAAGAACAAAACCCTCCTTCAAACGTTCGGATCCGGCCATCCCCTCCAACAAGACAAACGACGGGATAAAAATTAGATGAAGAGCGAAGAACAGACGCACAAAAAATGCAAAAATCAACACGGCATGTGAGAACGAGTCTTTTTAGTCTTACCGGCAAACTATCGACACCGTGCGGCCGCTCGCTACCCACCGCCGAGACCCAATTCGGCGGCAAGTCCGGATCTGGTCCCGCGCTGCGAGCTGCACCTACCGTCGCACGGCCGGAGCTCCCGTTCTTCACGACCACGTCACCCGCTGTCACCCCGCCGGCAGCCGAACCAGCGGCCTCCATCTTCACCGCGGAGACAGCCACTGCCGGAGTAGCATGCGCCGCGACAACAGCAGCAGCCGCCCGCCGCTAGCCACGCCGGACTCTGACTTAACCGAGACCAAATCCACTGACGTGGCACCGGCCAGCGTAGACACCAGAGCAGTAGCTCCGGGAGGCGGGCTAGGTGGCCGGCGCACCGCTACATCAAGCGGCGGCCGACAGTGCCTTGGCACCACCACGACATCCGGCGCGGTGCCCTCCGTAGAGAGGCGGCGCCTCTGGCTGGACAAGGAGGAGGATGCACTGCGGCGACGAGACTTCTTATCCTTGCCCTTCGACGACAACGACAACGACTCCATACTAGCTAGCAAGGCAACCCACTGGAAAGAGCAAAGAAGAGATGAGGTGCAGTGTGGCAGAAGCAAGAGCAAATGAGGTGAGGACGCTCCCCGACTGCCAAACGCGAATATGAAGGACATGGCACCTAGGACGAGCTGCGACACTGGCTGGGCAACCGAGTAAAAGCTTGATGCGACGTATAGCTGCCCACTCTCATATTGATTAGATCAGAAAGCTAGAGGAGCCACGCCAATGCTTGTAGCAGAAGAAGCAACCCCCACACTGCTGACTTTTAATGACATGAATCTAATCAAGATCAACCGGCCGGGTGTCGTTAACAAACACGCTAACCACCCAGACTTTTTATACCATAACCTACCTCATTAAAGTATATGCCCCACACGACACCGATTTTTTTTATCGAGACCAACACGACTAATCTATCCACTTTAGACATCACGTGTTTAATAAAAACTAGAAAAACTCTATAGTCAATCACTGTTTCTCTTACAATAATATATAGACCAGTGGACTATTTAAGTATCAATAAAAACATACAAATATTTCAATATGAGACTAACGATGTTACGCTACGCACACTGATTAGAGACAATACTCATAGAAATATCAGATAATGGCTAACTCGTTGGGCAAGTTACTATACCAAAAAAGAACCAAATAAAAGTCTGGGTAATGCGGTTCACTGCCCATGGTCAATTTTCAAGTACTACGGGTACGATTAGTCCAATTCAAAGACCAAGTATTTCATCTTCAAAATACGAGTAAAATACGAGTAAGGAATAAAATACCCAAGGTGACAATCAATGATCAACAAAACAAAATTAAAAATACAATAAAAGCACCTACAATAATCCACACTATCATTCTTACCTTCCAAAATTTACAAAGTTTCCAAAAAGCTTCGAATATAAGTTTATCCTGCAAAACCAAAACCGAAGACAAATAAGACAAAACTATGCTAAATAAAAAAAAAAGAATCCATCTATATTTAATAAAAACAAAACTCTATAAATGTATAACTAATGCTCTACATGCTCAAAACTTAGCTAAATATCACATCATCGTAATAAAAAAAAAAAATGCAAGCCTCCACGGGGCTAGTAGCATCACCATCGAACACCAGGACGCACGCCAGCCAACGATGCTTTGACCAGACCAACCTTTCCCCCAAGAAGGCGACCTACACTGTGCCAACTACCAGATTCTGAATGATTGATCAAAGATTTAATATATGGCAATAAAAACAATGCAGCGTGTATCTGGTTTATTTACAAATTCTTCAGAATTTTTTCTCCGTAAGGAACACATGTTTTAACTCTCCCGTGTGCGCTTTGGCGAGTACGCGTATCATTTCTCTACCTTCCTGACGCACGGGTTCCTACCAGCACCAGCAGTGAGCTATCTAATCACTGTTATGTGGACTCCCCCTTCATTTCTCTGTGAACCGATCTAAGGGCTGACTCCTCCTGTGCCTTCATTTCATATGCACCAACTCCACACGAATCGTACGACTAGGAAGTGGCCTATGACGCGTGGGGTCCATGCTGGGTTGCGACGCTTCTCATTGGTTGTTGTACGTCTATACGCCTCATGCGAGCAGAGCAACAAGCCGAGGCCGCCAAAACACCACATCGGTCGCGTACGGCTACACTATGGCAAGGAACCTATTGCTGCACGCACTGGCCGCCTAGCGGTACGAGTGCGTACTCGCGTGTGGCGGCACAGCGCACGCGCTAGCCATGGCCTAGCCGGTGCTGGGGGCCCGCGTGCCAGTGCGGCCTAGCAGCAAACCTGGCGGGTCCAGTTGCGTCCGCGCCCCATCGTCGCAACCTACAGGGCCGCTCGCACGCCTATGGATATCAGGTAGGCTTAGAGGGCAACAGGGCCTGGCCACATACTCACGCGTAGGCGCTTCAGGGCCCACGCGTCGTGGCCGAGAGCTCGGGTCCCACATTTAAAGTAGTTTATATAAATTTTTATTTTCAATTTTGAACAACTTATAAAACAAAAAGGTGCAAAATTAAGATTGAAAACCAATATTTATATTCAATTTAAAAAAACTTATACAAGAAAAGTTTTGCAAATTTAGAATTAAAATAAAACATCATATCCAAAGCAACACCAAAAGCAATCAATAATTTTCAATTGTCTACTAAAGTCACATTAATCTAAAATTTATTATAATAATTTATAGCCTCACAACCATTTGATCTAAAAACTAGCAACAACTTTGAGACAATACTTGATAATCAAACCTCATTTCTTGGCACTAATTCTTTGGTTTCGAATTTACATACAAAAACAACATTTACACAATTTCTACACCACAACCCCACATGGGAGGTAATCTACCAAACTTTAGCATCACAACAAACAAGCCAAAAAAATAAGGTAAGATTAAGAGCATCAACAAAAGAGTCACCACCTACGAGCAAACACTACTTCAAACTACAAGATCAATGTGATTCTAATACTCACATCCGGCTTTCACTACTATCACTCAACAACAACAAGCCACAATCAAACCGAAAGCTTCATCAAACATACAAAAACGATCTATGAAACGTAATTGCTAGGCCACTTATCAAAGAAAAACAAAACTAATCTCAAACCTCAAAATCCATAAGCTCGTATTTGTTGGATAACTCGTGGGACCTATATAACCCCGGATTACCTACAACACAAGTTTTAAAAAAGAACAATGATAACCACCCCCACTATCAACAATTACAACTTTCTCAAGATTTCAAATTAAGTCATAACATATCCTTGACACATTTCTTATCAACTCCCAATAACACCAACATATGTCCTAAGCATTTAAATACTTAATGTCCAACACGAAGGGGTCGAACATCGTAAAACCACCACCGCCCTAACGCAAATAATACCCCTCGCCATTCCAACCTACACTTCCTATTTTACTATTTCCATGCGCAGATAAATTATCTTTTAGTTTCATGCACGGAATTTAAAGAAAGTTGTGCGATGACTGTAACACCCGATTTTTTATCCTTTTTAAAATTTCACTAAAAATTTGAACTTTTTCGATAATCGTGTTTTGACTTGTCCCATTGGAAGCTCCCATTTATTTTGACACCTCAGATTTATTTCATGAATTTTAGAAAGACCTAAAGTGGAGTTACATTTAATAAAAGAATAGGGAAATAAGAAAAATAAGAGGGAAAGAAAAGAAAAAAGAAAAGAGAAAGGAGAAAGAAAGAGAAGAAGAACCGGCCCAACCCATTCCTCCCTTCCTTCCCTCCTTCTCTTCCCCGCGTGGGGCGGCCCAACTACACCGGGCAGCCGACCCGCCTCCTTCCTCCTCTCTAACACCACCGACAAGCGGGACCCGCCTCCTTCTTCTTCCTCGACGTCTTGCCGGGCGTCGGCCCGCATCGCCCCGCCGGCCCGGCTGCCGCCTCGCCGTACCACCGCCCGAGAGAAGGGAAGACCAAGGAGGAGGTGGAGCACGGGCGCCAAGCACGACGACAAGCGCTGGCGGCTGCTCCGGCACCAGCGTCCGAGGCGCTAAAGACTGGCGGCGACCGCCGCCTGGCCAGGCCACTTCACGCCGCCGTGGAGGCCCGCCGCACCACCGCACAGCATCGACGGCCGATATTAAAGAACACACGCACCGACCATTAAACGGCGATCACGTTGTCCTCCGGGTGCCGTCGCCTGAAGAGTGACCGGCGAGCTTCGCCGATCGATGTCGACGCCCGTGATGTGACCGCCACGCCGGGCTCGCGAGCACCTTAAACGCATCACGATCGGCTAAAGCTAAGAAGCCCACGCAGCGCCTTGACCCGCGGCCTAAAAAATATCCGGGACCAGAGAGAAATCTCGGGGAGGGGCCGCGGGCGAGGCTATAAACAGCCCCGTCCGCCTCCATCCCGCCCGCCCGAGCAATCGAAGAGCTCCAGGAGCTAGAACACACCGTGCTCGCGCCCACCCCTCTCCCCCCTTCTTCCTCTCCGCTCTAGATGGAGTTCCCCAAATCCAATTTCCCCGCCCGCCGACTAGGGGTTCGAGGAGCCGCCGATTGTGTCGCCAGGAGCTTGGTGCAATTTGGCGATCCCGGTGAGTCGTCAAAAACCCCTCCTCTACTCTTTTCCCCAACTTATTGTCCCACATCGTGTACGAGCGGTGGATTGAGCGCCGCCGGCGTCGATGACCGCCACCCACGCCGCCGAGGTGGGAGCCCTACACCGCCGCCCCCGGACACCCACCATCGAGTCGGGCGTGTGGGAGTCCAAAGGACCCCTCGCGGCGTAGCTTCCGTGGCCAGGAAGGCCATTTCGCCAAACGCCCGGAGAGCTCTGCCCGTCGGGAGCGGTGGGGCCGGGCGGCGCCACGACGCCGTCACCCCCGTCACGCAGATTACCGAGCCAATCGGTACCGCCACGTGTCCATCCCGTCACGCCACCGTTCCTTCCCGTTACGGCCACGTGGGCGGGCGGGCCCGGCCTGGTCGCCCTCGTTGGCAAAGCGCGGTGGAAGCGGGGAATAGAAAATGTTAGGTCCACCCGTGAGGCGTACCCCCTAATGCTATAAGTACATGTTACGGACCTCGAGAAAAATTCCGGAAAAATATGTAAATAAACTAGATCATGTGGAGATAATTGTCATGATTTTTATTATATTTTTACATTAATAAAATAATGACATAAAAATCCCACCTTGTTTATTAACTTGGAATTAGACTACGGAAAATCATAACTTCGAACCGTAACTCCAAATTGGGTCGAACCATACATTTATTTTTCTAAATTCGAGCTTTATCCATTGTTACTGGTTTTATATATTATCACATGGTTCATTGTGTCGCTATTCAATTGCCCTATTAATTTTGTGTAATCACCGCCGACGCGAGAGTAGCCGACGAAGACCTCAACCGGGAACTAGACGATCCCGACTACGTTCCGAGTGGGACAACAACGGTAACCAAGGCAAGTCCTTACCCTCCCCTTTTAATAATGTTGACCTAATTAATCAACCTACTCTTATAAGATGATGATTATGGTTTATACTGCTATGCGAACGATATGATGCATGACGATATAATATGACTAAGTAAGACCAATGTAACTTAACTAATAATGTGAACCATCCAACAAAAGGTGAGTGGTGATAGTCTACATGGAGGTAGACTAGTCACTGTCGGGGATGAATCAGCGGAGAGATGCTCGCCTCCCCGAGGACCGGTTCATAGACCATCCCCTAGTACGATATTCGTACAACCACACGTCGAGATGGGACGACCTGATCTCACACCCCGTTAGGTCAAAGTATAGTTTCTAACCTAGGAGGCCGGTGAAGGCAAGCGGTCTATCAGGAGCAGACGTGGGGAGAGTGGCCCCATGGTCCGGTTCGTGTGGATGCTGAGTGATCTTCCACGTAAGTGTGTGGGCGCAGTGGCGCAGTGCTAGAGGCACATATTTATGACTATGATTATGTGGTGTGTATTGAAGCCACATGGGCGTGGTGTGTATTGAAGCCACGTCGGACGTAGTGTGTATTGAAGCTACGTCTAGGATGATGCGTCATCCTTCCAATCCCTAAGAAACTGTGGTGGGAACTATATGGAAACCTATGATGGCTACCAAGCGGTGCGGGATCTTGTTGGACTATTCTTGCCCGCTGATCACGAGGAGAGTATGTCCATCGTGTGGGGAAAATTGTACACCCTCTGCAGAGTTACTTGAATCTATTCGAATAGCCACATCCTTGGAATGGGCAACCGCTAGGACGGATCATCAATGATTAGTTTAATCGTTGATACTAATGTTTTGTGTCTTGTGAAGCGGCGACCATATAACCGTCGATCGGGGAACTAGTAAGGGCAGGTTTTTAGAGACCGTGCTAGGGCCCAAACCCCTAATAACCACCAAACCCCGTGTTTGGACTTGCCGAAAGTACCTTTGTACTCACCCGTTGATATTTTCGGACTCGGCTTAGAGGAGGACTTCGGCTACGATGATCGTGAGGATTTCCCGCGGGAGGATTAGACGTGATGTTTTCGGCTTTGCTAGGGCTATAATGTTGATACTAGAGTTTCGACCTACGCTCAAGTATGCTTGTGGGTGTGGTAGACTAGGACCACCGTGACGCTGTAGCGGACTACGATAAATAAAGTGCCACAAAGACCCTATGCCTACCTCTTGTTGTGTAATAAGATTGTGACCCTCGGGCCACTTATGTAAGACCTATTTATCCTATCAATAAAGCTCCGGCACCTTTTTAATAAATCTGTGTCCACTCTTGTTTCTAGCAACGTATTAGCGCGTGATCCTGGCACTAATACGTAAGGTTAAGGACCCATTAAAGTGGGAACCCGACAATGACACTGAGGCCGTCCGCAATGGTTAGCTATTTCACTATCTATCTAGATGTGACGTGGCAAAGAAAAAGCCGGAGAGGGAGTAGTCACTAGCTACATACAAATAGATGGACTATTTCACGTAGTCCAAGAATATGTAATAGTAAAGCAATGGCTAGATGATTCAGTGCCCAATAACAATCCGAGAGCATCCTTTTCAAGCCATAACTTGATGAATATGTGATCAAGCATCAATACGTGTGGATTTCATTTTAAAACTGATATTTTCCCTACATCAATTGTTCGAGCTCTCTAATAGAGGTCATCTTCTCACATACCGTGACTGCCACCGCTCATCGTGATCCTTTATTTCTACAATTTTTTAAAAAAACTCATAGTTCAATATAATAACCGAACTAAGCGAGTAAGTTACATCAACCATAATCCCAAAAAAACACTCCACCGATTCAAAAACAAAACGAATTAAAAACAAACGAGCCGACATACATAAAGCTATTGTAAACTAATTGCTATCATATACAAGTGTTCCAACAATTTCGCTATAAATCATAAAAATTAAAAATTCGAGTACGATTTGGTACACACTATGATTAAGAAAGACCAAACAAAACATACCGAACCTTCAGCCCCAAGTACCCGTCACAAAAATCACCACGGTGTTCTTCAATAGAAACGATATTGCTCAGAACGTGCAGACTACTATCTAGTATAGTAGTATGAATAAAACTTTTTTTAGACCGGCGGTGTGTTTAGCACCCTAACTTTCTCCAAATTCCACTATGAAAAGAAGATTCCCCATCACATCAAAAATGCCGGCACATGCAACCAGCACGAAATGTAGGTAAAAAAAAAAAACTAATTACACAGTTTAGATGTACATTCACGAGGCGATTCTTTTGAGCCTAGTTACGTCATGGTAGGATAATATTTACCACTAACAAACGAAACATGCTACAGTGCTCGATGTGACATTCCTCCAAAATTTTGCACCAAATTTTGGGATCTAAACACACCCCGGAAAGGAAAAGGATGCACCTAAAATTTGACAAACACATTAACTCTCACTCACTGACACTGACACTGACACTGGCATACACGTCAACGAAGACTTCTCCTCTTGCCGTCCCTTACCTCCAACACAAAGAGCACAGTGCATCCAATTCATCTAGCACTCCTCTCCAAAACCTTCTCTCCAAGAAAGAAACCCACCCCTCTCTCCAAAACATACGCACAGCAGCACCCATGGCGGATCCAGATTGGGTCGAAGACGAAGCAACATCCAAGAAATCAAGGATGGAGCAACGCAAAGCAAGGCTCAAGCTTCCTGAAACCACATCGGGCGACACTATCCTCAATCGACGCAACCAAACTGGTAAAACCAATCTAAACTCAGTCACATCTTATTCCATCAATCGACGCAACACAAAGTATGCATTAGATGGTTCATTTTATACTGATGTGGAAAAGGCTCATCAGCTCTTAAAATTCATGTTAGGCTTCAACCCTAGCCTACCACAACTTTTTAGTCCCAACCAAGTTGGGTAGGCTAGAGTTGAAAGCCAACATGAGCCCCCAACAAAAGCGAACAGTGAGAAAGAAAAGTCAAAGTCTAAAAGAATGAATAATTTAGCACACAATATTCCCAACCTTTAAGATAAACATAAATTATTTCGAGATAATGTCAATGTTACCCTTACCTGAATAACTGAGAATCTCCTTCTCATTATAAACTTCAGAAGAACAGCTATAACCAGTACCTAGGGAAGTTTAGACCACAGGTACTTTGAGATGTGTACACATAAAAGTATTGTATAGGTAAAGTAGCACGAGTAGTCCAAGAAAAGTGTACCTTTAGGTTACTTAGCATTTTGGCAGTCGAAGGATTGAAGTACAACTGCACACAGTTGGCTCAATAGGTCAGGTTGTTACAATATCACTACACAATATCAATATTTACCCATAAACATTAGTACTCTGCGAGTAAACAAGGCGAAGATTACCTGCATTATGAATTTTAGGTAATTGTTGATGGCATATAGAAGAGCCGGAACAGCTAGAAGTACATTATTACGGGCTGCCTACAAGACCAAATAGTGAATGATCAAATAATCAGACAATGTAGGAAATAAATAAATAAATAAATAAGGAGCAACAGTACATATCTAAGTACAATATATATTGTGGTAGACAAATCAATGAGATTGATCACCTGTATGAAGGTTGAACGTGCCAAAAGTGGCTTTTCTCCAACCTTTTGCTTTCTAGACTGTCACATTGGAACAGCACAACAAAAAGGTAAACAAATAAGAGATGATAAACATAATACTACAAACTTAAGAGAAAACACTGCAGAATATCTGTAACTCGGTATAGCCACCAGGCACCATGAAATTCCGACATGTGGAGGAATACTAACAAAATCCTAAGCTCTGTGCACAGGGAAAAGAGCTTATTTGGACTGGCCAAGCAAGAGTGCCACTCCACTTTAGAAGGCTTTAACTACTAGGAAAGATGGCTTCATATTTTGTTGGACAAGCGACAAGACCCTTTTTCCCATTTCCTTTTGCATGTAAACACTTAGATCCTTACTCCAGAACCACAAATCATAAGGGTGCTAAGTGGGCTGCTTATTAGGAGATCATAGAACCACAAATCATAAGACACTATCATGTGAAAATATCTCATGCAAAATGGATCACTCTTCATTTCTAAAGTGACTTCGAGTCACAATGCTTGCAAAAAAAAAAAAGGAAAACATCAGCAAGAAAGTATCGAGAACAGACCTGAATTATGAGCATCACGACAGCAAAGATGACTTTCATAACCTCTGTCAGAAAGTTAACACTAATGGGACTGAACTGGAACTTCCCATCAACCTTTGACATGAGCACTAGAATGGGCTGCATAAACAAAGTCAAGCATTAGCATAACGCCCCAAGGTGCTATTCAGATGGAACATAACACTACAGCAAAGGTCCATGCCAAGCATGTGAGGCATCAGTACTACTAGTAAAAGCATTACTTCTGTACCAAATCCGTGAGGCCATTTCACTCAAACATCGATCGTGCAAAGGTCTCCCACGCGAGGGACTGAAAATGAAGCGTTTAGGGCGCGCACACACGTGGAGACCAACAAGGATGCAGTCACCGACGACGAGGAAGACATTGAGCGCGCGGAACTTGGACGACATCTTGCTGCGGTGCTTGTCGTATGCCCTGGACACGCTCCGGGGGCTCGGCACCACCACCCGGGAGCGGCACACGCTGCATTCCACCACCCCGTTCCGCTGCATCTCGGCTGGCCACCAGCTACGCAGGCCACGCCTCCGCCGAGATGCCGCTCAGCTCCCGCGGCTTCCGAGAGATCACGAGAGCATCCAACCTGCAGCGACAGCGACCACGCCATTTTCAGCAAATCAGCGCCAACACATCGGAGAGGACTGCGCAAGCGAGCAGATCCGAGCGGTTCAGCTCGGCCTCTGTACCTCGTGATGGGAGTGGCGGTGTCGGTGCGGATCTCGCACATCTGGCCCGGCCTGGGCACCGCGCGCACGGCGAACAGGGCTGGGTTCTGGCCGGGGTTTCTGGCAAGAGCTCGATGGTTTGATCCAGCGAGCGGAGCGGAAGAGCCCTTTGGGAAGCTGCCTCCGGGATCTCGAATTCCGGCAGGAGTCGGTGACGCGGGGAGCCGGGAGGAGGAGAGAAAGCCAGAAAGGGGTGAGGGAGAAGAGAGGAAGGTGGGGAGGAAGAAGGGACGCGACAGGAAGGCGGGGCAAATTCAGTGCCTACCGTCCCTACCGGACGCGGTAGACCCCTAATATGGATTGGAGAGCTTGTACCACACGCAATCACATCCAAAGGCACGCAGCGCGCCGAGGAAAGCTCGGCTCCTCCTCACAGCAGTCTCTCGGGCTCGCAATTGAGATCGAAGCTGATTGCCTCCGCCGAGCCGGCTAATCCACCAAAGAGCTCCAACCTCCGCCTCGGCTCCAGATGCACCGGCACGGCACGAATCGGCTGTTTTGCTCCTGTCCTTTTCCCATCGCTGCCCTGCTCTCCTCTGACTCCGCCGCCGCTAGAGAGAACGGCACAGTCTGTACCCATGGTGTCCGGCGAGCACAGCAACAGATGCGAGTAGCGGCGGTGAGCTAGGGCGGCCGTGGCAGGCGGCGGCGGCGTCGCCGCGTGCAAACGAGGGGGACGGCTTTGGCGAGCAAGGGCGGCTGCGGCAAGCGTTGGCGGCGGCGGCGCGCGCAGCGGATTTGGCGAGCAAGGGCAGCTGCGGCAACCGGATCCGGCGTGCGGCGTGCAGGTGAAGAGGTGCAGCAGAGCATCTCCACTTTGGATTTGCAATTTACTAGGGATTTGTTTTGTGATGTGTGGATTAAGTGAAGTGACGCATCTCCACTTTGGATTAGCAATTTACTAGGATTTGTTTTGTGATGTGTGGATTAATTGAAGTGACGCATCTCCACTTTGGATTAGCAATTTACTAGGATTAAGCGGGGCATACACACATTGAAACTCTGCCTCGTCGGTTGCCACTCCATTCATTTTAATTGACGCTTGTTTATTCTTTCACAGTGCAGTCTTGATACTAGCTTCTTGATACTAGATTATCAACCGCAGTGGCCGGATCGATGCACGCGAGCATTGACCGTCCAGCTAACAAAGCGAAAGCCGGAAGAGGGTGACAGTCCCGCAACCAAAGCGAAAGCCGGAGGAATTTGCCGAGTTGAAGAGGTTGATGGTCATACTGCAATACTGTACCATGGTCCATCATCTACAACTGAACTGTGTTCAATGTGACTACATTTTTCCCTGTGTCACTTAACAGATTTTTGAAACGTAGCTTCTTTCTAACAACCTCTACGATGATTACATTTCATATTCTCTCAAAATAATAATGAAAGAATGATGCTTGCAGATTAAAAACTAGGGCTATATAAGCACTGGTTTTGACAGAATATGGAACCAGACATGTATTCTATACTAGTACCATTTAGTTTAGCATTGCCTGCACCTAATACCACCAAATCCAAATTTGTTAAATTTCCTGGGAAACTGAATATGCCAGTATGGAACAATTCATTCAACAGTATATATTTATAAGAGTACTCTATTTACAACTCTTATATCTTTGTGAATGCGCACAATGGCTTTGTATATCCTGGCCTAGGACTCTTGCATTAGTCCTGGAAGTATAAGTTTATCTATACCCCATCCTGATCAACTCTCTCTGATGCCAAGAGAGGCTGGACTTGGAGTTCTTATTGTTAACATGCAGGTACAACCGACACAAACTATCTACATCAAGGCCAAACTGATAGCAACCAGTTCAGTGCTCATGGCAGAAGCAGCCGCGCTGGCCTTAGCAGCGACTGTCACTCACTGCCTCAACCTGAACAATGTCAACTTTTTATCAGATTGTGAACTGCTGGTTCACTTCCTTAATTCTACAGATCAGAGTCATCAGACCAACCCACCGAATTGGAGAATCAAATACTTCACACAGCTATTCTCCAACATTTGTACCAGTACACAATCAAAGATCTTCAAGATATCACAAAGGCTCAACAGTACGGCTGATGCTTTGGCTCGCCAAGCCTTCTCTCAGTCTGTACAACAGTTTAATGTTTCTTGCTCTTATGCAAATCATTCTGGTCTCTGCGCTGTCCAGCAGGCCTTGTATTGTCTAAACCTGAGCGATGTAATGCTACTTACAGCAAGTTGCTGTTGAAATAAAATTGCTTGTTGTCAAAAAAAAAAAAAAGTTTGTACAGGAGTAATGGCACTTGGAATGAATACTTTGGTACCTCTAGTCTGGGATCTAAACCTGCTACTGCTACATGGCAGCATCATGATGAGTTTGGTTCTTAAAATTGTATGGTCTGATTATACTGCTGCCTGCGCTATCTCAGATTTTTGGATCTCCATGCTTCCATCTTATGTAAATATGCAGGTTGGTCTGGCTCCGGGATTTTTTGTTATGTGTGATATTAGCGGCGCAACGATGATGGAAGCTGCAGGTTCGGCCATGGAAATCGACAGCAACGGCGTGCAACACCTGCACTAGTCTAGAGTTGAAGCCTGAAGGCATGATCTATTAGGGATTTGGAGTGTCTTGTATTCCAACTGATCCCAGCTCCACCTGGCCTGCGCCATTCCTCCTCACTTGTCATTTTTTCAATACTTGTTTTGTAATAGGTATAGCACACATGCTGTAAAATGAGATGATTCTTTTATCTGAAATAAATATGGCCTTTTTGAGCCCTTTCTGTTGTACATCTTGATGGATTACAATGTTATATAATTGGCATGTATTTATAAGCACAGATCAGACATCTCAGGATGCTAAAAATGTATCTAGATCAACATCATAAGAGTACTGCAGAGTGACATATCAATGAACAGAACACAGTGCAGAGTGACATCTCGCTATCTAAGTTGTTATGTGTGAAGAGCTGAAGTTAACCGCGCAAGCGGAGCTGCTGTGTCCGCCTATGACCGGCGGGGATTTGAAGTGTAAAATGTAGAAATTCCGATGATCTACAACTAAGTTCACAGCTCATGTGCTGAAGCAGCTCGACAAGTCAGACAACCAAAGAAAATATGCAGTCATCAATCTGGAATATGCTGAATCAAAAGATGATCCAACAATTCTAGGGACTAATTGGCAACTGTGAAAGAACCTGCGAGATTGTAAAGCTGTGAGCCTGTGATTAGAAAATCTATGAACTTTATAGATTTTTATTCAACCTGAATTTAGCTAGCTGCACTGAACCTGAGCCCCCACCTGAATTTAGCTATTCAAAGACATTATACATAATAAAATTAAGAGTAAATGAAATGCAACATAACTCAGGCCTGCTCATGCAAGGAAGATTAGTCTATCAGCTGAGTATTTAGATTCATATAACACCATGGATCAACTTTATATTCAGTTGATATTTAGATAGCGCATTTCTACATCAGATACCTGTACGTACCCGCGGTAGGCACTTAAATAATTCAAATTCAGTGTCAATTAGGTATTCGAGTATGTATCTCTACATCAAGTAGCAGGACAAGTTGCTAGTGAAGATACCTTCTCAGCTTGTGGTTGAGCTTGGAGGATGGAGACCGGTTCGCCGGCTTGACTGGAAGATGTCAAGAAGCATTTGTCACTGTAATCCTCGCTGATTTCCGACTGAAGATTCCGAAAACCGTCGCTCTTCTCAATTGCGGACGCCCCGTGCGCCTTGCTGCAGTCCTGCTGCAGCATGTCCGGCAAGCCGGCACCGCCGAGTCGGGCGAGGCAAACGGCGAGGGAGACGCGTAGAGGAACCAGGATTCGTACGTCTGCAGTCGGCAGATCGGAGGCAGTGGGAGCGGGCAAGCCCTGTGTAGTCAGGATTCTTCTCTACGAAATCTTCATCCTTGTCATGGAAGCCTTCGTGTGTATGCAGCCCGGCCGGATCCTTACTTGTCTTGCAAGTCTGCTTCGTTCGGCCACGATGCTTCTCTTCCAAGCCTAACCCTTCGAAGCCGGAGCCGAGTTACGAGCCGTTGTTAGGAATCAGCTCGAGCCAATTGTCCCAGGTGCACGTGTTGTGATTTGGCTTTAGGTGCCTACGGTGCCGGGTGAGGGAGTATCCGCACTGAATTTATCTCCCCAACCAAAGGCCCTGATAAATATAAAAAGGAAGGGGGGACCATGAATATAAAAGGAAGGAGGGAACACTATTGTAGTACTAGCAGTACTATTTTAGGCTTCCGTCTAGTATTCTAGGGCCAATAGTAGAAGGGAACATTATCTGACCTAGATAGAAGTATAAGTGTGCGTATAAGAACATAATACATTTGAGAATTGAGTTTGGGCTAAATGATTGCAAACATATTGTGTTGCAAATGTACTATGAAAGAAAACTGAAACAACGCAAATAGATTATAACATTGTTGTAGGTTATGGGAGGCCATCTCAGTGCCCAAAGGCCCTAATGATTCATATAAAAGAAAGGACGGAACACTGTTGTAGTACTAGCAGTATTATTCTAGGCTTCCATCCTGTTCAAACTATAGCATAAGGGAACATTATTCGTACTAGATAGAAGTAGAAGTGTGCTTTTGTAAGAAACATAATACATTTTAGAACAAGGTTTCATCACTCTACATGATTAGAACAAGGTGAAGACTCACCAATTGAGGAGGTGTAGATTTGGCTTCTATGCCATGTTTGATGTGCTAGCTGAAATGAATTAGTTACGTTAGAGTGATGTTTTGCTTATTCATTGATGTAAGCTCCTGTGTATTCTCATTCATTACAAGATTGGCCACGGGTACAGATCTAGTGATGCTTGACAAGGTTTTCCATTTTTAACAGCCTCCACTAAGTACTGTCAACCACACCATCAACATGGACGTCCAGAACAAGGACCGTAACTGTAGACTAGTATTTTGGTTCATGTTGCTACAAATGTTGATTTGTAAAAGTTAGCTATAGAACCTTTGCTTCACTAGTAGGAGCACGAACCTGTAACTACTATTTATTATTGATTATGAGTTTGAATGTAATGTTACAATATTACATTGTTTTCAAAATGCTGTCAATATTACATGGTTTTTAATTCTTCCTCTCCTTTCTTTTTCAATTCCTGTAACTAGTACTTGCTATTGGCCCTACTCGATGTAGTGTTTTCGGCAAACTTGTACCTCTTGACTTGTCGCACTGTACATCTACATGCTTGAACAGGCTTATCCTCCCTTGTCTTGTCCAGGATTGATGGCCTGCTTGTTCTTTTCGATCCTGGTGTATGCAAGATGGTTCGAACCGACTTGCCGCGTTGCTTGCCTGCGGCGTCCTCTAAAAAATTGTTTGGGTTGAGAAAGTAGACATTGTTTCTCCGGTTTGGATCATAGACATGATGACAACAACGATAGAAAATGAAAACTATAAAGACGTCGAGTTGAGAGGGAGTGTTGCATGATCATAGATGACTGTTTTCAGAGTTGGTTCTCTCGAAACAGGACGACAGTACTTTTATGCCCATTACAGTATGCATAAAAGTGAATGCAGTCACGCCTGCCATTTTAGCACTACTAAGGAATCAAAGTCTCTAGTATTGTAACATAGGCAAGGTTTGAATCAAAATGAGACACTGCAAAGACATGTTGGACATTCGTGAAACACTCGTCATTAAGTAAATAAAAGTGTGCCAACAAGATATTGAGGTCTAGTCATCAATGGTGATTGTCAAGGGGACAAGTGCTTTGACAGGATTGTAGGATAGCGACATCAACTCATCCAACATCAGCTTCTTGGAATGGAAGAAACTTTCCTGAGAGTAAAGATGTTCAACTTTTTAGCTTCACATATACAAACTAAATGTCACTAGGAATGAATTGTAAAACAAATTGACTATAATTACGCACCCTATTAACATGGTGAATCCTCAATCCGTCAAATTTCTAAATGTACATTAGAGTTATCAGGCCTGTCTCAGCTGTACACAGATAAAAGAAATTTAAAGTGAACAAACAGCCAACATGAATAGAACTATCAAAGGAGATAGAGGCCTACAAGGTTGCATCCACGTCATGTTTGCAAATGAGCAATCATGCCAGCACTAATCAGATGTGCAAGGAATCTCACCTCAACTCCATACCCATCCGTGGCATGCTCCCTCGATCCATGTCGAACTCGATGTGGTTCCAGTCCGTCAGCTCATCCTCAGCCATCGCCGCTTGGGGATTAAGTAGACGACGCGGTGCGGTGAGCTCGATTCCGCCGCCGCAGAGATCCAAATGGACTGCCTCACTAGGTTTCTCTCCTCTATTATTTCACTCTGTGTCCATGGTGAGCCTCAGCTGCAATGATTCAGTTACCTGTGTCCCTTGGCATCAACGGAGATGTACCGAACATTTGGCATTCGCACTTCTGTGTTCCAAGAGCACTTTCTTCTACCTGTTTTGCCCCTTCATACTATTTCGTAACGACGCTTAAACTGAAAAGTACAGGCAGCACAAATCTTGGCGCGGAGAACATTTCAGCGGTCCAGATAGACCTGCCGCCGCACATACAAACGGTAAATCCGCGTCCCAATGTGACATGCAATGCAAGGCTTATGCAGCTGCTGCAGTTGTGGTCGTGCAGCCTTCCTCCTCCGGTGCCGCTTCCGCGACGTAGGCGGCGAGGTCCCGCCTATGTCCGCCAACCTGGTGATCCCATTATGCGTTCCAGGCCACCTCCCATCCATACTCGGGCCGCAAGCGATTGCTCGGCAGAAGCCGCCGTCCTCTGCCGCTAACCGTGCTCATCATGCAGATGACCATGTCCGCCAACCTGATGTCCAATGTCGCCGACGCCATCCGGCGGGAAGCAGACTCCGGCCGACATCCGCCGTCCACCTCCCCGGTCGTGGAGCACCTCACCGCCGCGGACGGCCTCGAGGATTTCATGGTGCGCTTCATACAGCTCCACGCGACATGCGTCAAGGAAGCCATCTCCGGCTTGTCGTCCCGGTGACGCCGTTGTGGTGGACTACGCACCACCCCTGTTTGACGCCACGCGCGAGCCGCATTGCGGTGTACGCGTCTACTTGACGCCCGGGCGCGTCGATGCTCACGCCCCGCTGCGGTTGCCGGCGCCGGATAAGGAGACCTTGGAAGGCTGCCTTGGCAAGCTCAAGGGCGACGCCTAGCCGATCTAGGAGCAAGCTCCAAAAAAGAAAACTCGGTCGGGTGGGGAAAGACCGCCCCACCGGCATTGTTCTTAAGAAGAAACCTCGGTTTCCCGGCCGAGAAAAATCCCCCGAACCCCGCCCCGCCCCGACACTAGGAGCTTCAAGCCCATGGGAACTACGATCCTCAATCCATTTTGGAGAAGACCGGGCCAGAATTACACCGAACCCAAGAGCCGGTATACCAACCGAGCTCGGGCCGAACACAGAGCCACCGGGCCGGTATACCAACAGAACCCGTACTCGATCCATACGGGACTGGCGAAGCTCTTAACTAGTGCTTTGGCACACGGGATCGACGAGGGAATTTTTTTAACCACAACCTGAAATTCGCTCCCACGAGGATTCGAACTCGGGACCGTGGAGTGCCGCCGAAAGTGACTTAGCCAACCAGACTAAGCACCCTTTGGCGGGAGCAAGCTCCAAGAGAAAAGAACCCTAGTGTTCTCGGCCAAACGTGGACCAAATGCTCTTTTGAGTTGGGGAAGCTGTAGATCCGGTCTCCAATCGAAGTTTGCTGCCTTTTCCCTCAAGATTTGATGGTGGAATCGAAGTCTTAGCTTGGGGAGTGAAGGAGCAACAATGGAGGAGAGAAAGAGCGATAGCAAAGGTCCGTTTCTCGGTGCCTTTTCGAGAGGTGGAAGAAGAAGTAACAGGTGTGTGTGATTGGGGGAAAGGGTAGAGAGGGTATTTATACCCCGACCGACCCCCAATGGTCGGTTAAAGCGTAGCACCGCCAAGACGTAACATGCGCGGCTTTGCCGAGTAGGTGCGGGCACCGCCGCACCAATCGCGCAAGAAGACTTGCCGCAAGACCGCCCGGAACAAAGAACAGGATAGGAAGTTATTTGCTGGCTGTTTTGGCTTGGAGTTGAGTTTCTGGTTGGATTGGAGTTTTGAGCATTTGGTTCACAGGTGACCAAGAGTCCTAGAATCCCTCTTGATAGTACGGCGTTTCCTAAAACTCAAGATTCAAAATATAAAAGAATTTAAACGCCTTGGTCCGGAAACACCACCAACTTGCTCATGGGACTCCTTTGGACCTGTACATCAACTCCTTATTTTATTTCCTGCATATCATCTCCGTAAATCTCATTAGTCCCCTAATTCGGTGGTCATCAACACCAAAACCCACATAGAGCTTGATTGCACTTACAGCGTCGGTGGCCGGGACCGGGGAGGGAGGGAGTTGGGGATGGGACGCCCGCTACGCCCGAAGGACCGCCTCGACGAGCGTGCCGGGCGAGGAAGCGCGGCGGCGGCGGTGGTGGTTTTCCGAACGCGGTGTGAAGGGGAGCACGACGGGGAAGAACGGGATGCATAGTGTTTTTTTTTAACATTTGACGATTTCTCATTATGATGATTAGAAGCTGATTCACATGGCTTTGATTAAGAAGAAGTTTTTGTTTTTAGGAGAAGCAACTCCTTTTCAGACTTGAAAAGACCATGGTCTCCTTTGAAATTAACTAAAAATTCAGTTCCGGTCTCACGTAATTCTTGGTTCCGGCTCGCCACTTAGGTCCCCCACCGGTTCCTCAGACTTTTAAACCATTGTATCTAACGGAATGGTGGGCTTATATTAATCCCAAACGTGGTAAAAACTCTCTTGTTTCAATTTAACTCTATAATTGGTACATAATTGTATATGACAATTTATATTGGCGACATACCCTGAGCTCCAATGCTCTGTCGATTCTTGGGCACTGATTTAAAACAGGTTTCATTTCATATGTACTTGCAAAGCAAAAGCTCCATTGCTCTGTCGATCCATCACACCTGAACAGAAGTACACAAACCGATCGATCCACACAAAAGTACAACCATGTCACGCCAGGTACCCTAAAAAAACCTAATAACATTCTAACGAAGAGGTGGGAAACGAAGAAAACGACATGACTTTGACAGGCATGCAGAGGGGCACAAAGAATACAAGAACTTGAGCACCAAGAACGAAGCCAGTGCATGCCAATGTGACATGCAATGCAAGGCTTATGCAGCTGCTGCAGTTGTGGTCAGTGCCGCTTCCGCGACGTAGGCGGCGAGGTCCCGCGGCTTGACGTACACGCGGAGGCCGTTGTTCATGAACAGAGTGAGCGACATCTTCTGCTCCACCTTGTGCCCCGGGACGAGCTCCACCGAGTGGCGCAGCAGCACGGCGGACGCGACGGACTTCATCTGCAGGTACGCCAGGTCCTTGCCCAGGCACGTCCTTGGCCCGGCGTTGAAGGCCACGAAGCGGTACGCGTCCTTGGCCGGCTCGAACCGCGTCCCGTCCGCCGAGAGCCACCGCTCAGGCCGGAACTCGGCGCAGTCTTTCCCCAGATGCTCTCCATTCGTCCAACCGCGTAGATGGAGTAGGTGATCGCCGACCCCGCCGTCACTAGGGTGCCGTCGGGCAGCACGTCGTCGTCCACCGCGTACTTGGAGTCCAGCGGCACGGCGGCCATCTCCAGGACCACCTTGCGCTCCACGTCGCGGCGCCGCATGAGCATCCAGAAGAACCAGCTGAGCGCCACGGACGACGTGTCGCGCCCGGCGAGCACGAAGTTGAGCGCGATCCACTGCAGCACGTGGTCGTCCAACGACGTCTTCTTGTTCATGAACCTGGAGAGCAGGTCGTCGGACGGCGTGGCCTTGCGCGCCGCGATCGCCTCGGCCATGTACTGGTCCACGACGGCGAGGCTCTCGCGGAGGCTCCGCTCGCTGCCCACGCCGAACGCCTTCTTGAGGCGCCACAAGAAGCTCGGGAACAGCAGCCTCTGCAGCGTCGCCTCGGTGGCGGAGTCGAAGGCGTTGGCGAAGGGGTTCTCTTGCAACCCTGGCGACAGCGTCTCGGGGTCCTTGCCGAAAGTGAGCCCGCAGATGTTGTCGAACGTGAGGCGCAACAGCAGGTCCTGGAGGTCCACGGCGACAGCATCGCCGGAGTGGTCGTCGAGGATGTTCCACAGGCGGTCCTTGATGATGCGGTTGGCCCAGCGCGCCATGGCCTGGCGCAAGGTCCGGGTGGTGAACTCGAGCGCCGCCGTCTTTCGCTGGTGCAGCCACGTCTCGCCGTCAGAGTTGAAGATGCCGTGGCCTAGGAGGTCGTGGAACGCTGCCTGCCAGTCGGGCCCTTGGGGTAGTTGTCGAAGCGCGCGCGCAGGATATGCTCCAGGTTCCGCGGGCTGCACGTTACCGTCACCAGCCCCTGGCGCCGCGCCAGGAACGGCAGCGGTAGGATGCACGTCTGGTACGTGGCCGATTCCCCGTGGACCGCAGGATGTCCACGATCCAGTCGTGGACACGCGCCCGGTTCAGGACCACGCTGGGCAGGCTGCCGACCAGCGGCCACATCCAAGGCCCGCCGGACAGCCGCCGCGTCATCGCCCAGAACCACACCATGTACGCCGACACCAATGCCGCGGCGACGACGGCATAGGGGTGCAACTGCACGACACCAGCATCCAGTAGATCTGCGGTCGCTACATTAAGGTAGGTGTTGCCTTGATAAGCACGGTCGCATCGGCATACGTAGCTGTTCGGGGTGTTGCCAAGCTTAAGGTTGGTGGCATGGCAGGTGCTGTGACTGCTATGGCACGCCCTGGTGCTGGTTCCCAACAAATCTGCTGGGCACGTCCCGTCGTTGATCGGGAGCCATGGCACGACGCAGGAAGCGCGTTGCTCTTCTTCTGACAAGCAGATCAGGTCCGTATTCTGCTCCCATGGCACATCAATGGTGCCATGGGAGATGTTCACGATAAACGCATTGGTCATGCCGGCGTATTCGTCGGCGGCGGCCGGCGACAACAGCCACATTATGGGTGTGTCATTGCTTCCACCAGTGACTGCGGTGCAGGTGAGGTTGAACGATGGCCACAGGTTGCGGCACCATGGTTCCTCCAACCCGAACGCGTTCACGTGTTGGCAGCCGGGCACGCCGATCGGCTGCTGGACGCCCACTGCTGCGTCGTCGGCCTCAGTCACCAAGCGCTGTAAGCACATGAGAGCCGCCGCCGCAAGCAGTGGCCGCATGCATACAGTGGCAGTCGCTGCTTGATCCAGCCGCATGTCGTCGTCCCCAATAAGATCCCTCCCCGACACTCTTATTTTGACCAGGCCTGTGATCGAGTTGTTGCTAGCTGCATGCTCGTGCCGGCAATATATAGAGAGCACCGTACGTCCCTGCACACGCATGTAAACGTGAGAGGCTGAGAGCACCGTACGTATCCGCACACGTCGTGGCGGAGGTCACATCAACATCGATACCACCCTTATAAGATGCAACATCACGTAAATATTCCCCTCAACAAATACATCTATAACCCCTATAAAGAAGAACGTCACTAAGGGAGTTCTCTGCACATGCAGCTATGACACCTCAGCATGCCACCTGTCCGCTCATCCTGACGGCGCCGCGCCTACCGCTCCGTTCGTTTCTGCGCTAGAAGGCTGAATTAGGTCACACAACAGCGAGAACTACTGGCTCCTCCTGATTTTTTTTAAAAAAAAAACGTTTATATTGACGCCCAATTAGACCGCACAGCAGCTGCTGTGAGGGCGTGCTAACATTATACGTGCGTGTTGACGCTGCATTGACCTTACACCCGCGATGGCTACTCAGCCTGGGCATATTTTAACCGAAAACCGCAAACCGAACCGAACCGAACCAGCCGAACCGAACCGGCGTCGGTTTTTTGGCTTTTGGATTCGGTTTTGGTTTTGGTTTTTCGCTTTTCAGGTAGTTCGGTGATCGGTGTCGGCTTCGGTTTCTAGGTCAAGCCGAACCGAAGAACCGATCCACGAAGTTTCATGCTAGAATCGTAGAAATGGCCCACACCCTCGATCTTTTTTTTAAATAAAAACGCGTTTATATTGACGCCCAATTAGGCCGCACACCAGCTGCTGTGAGGGCGTGCTAACATTATACGTGCGTGTTGACGCTGCATTGACCTATACACCGGCCGAGGGCTACTCGGCTGGGCATATTTTAACCGAAAACCGTAAACCGAACGAACCAGCCGAATCAAACCGGCATCGGTTTTTGGTTTTTTCGGTTTCGGTTTCGGGTTTCGCTTCGGTTTTGGCTTTCAGGTAGTTCGGTGATCGGTGTCGGCTTCGGTTTCTAGGCCAAGCCGAACCGAACAACCGATCCACCGGTTTCATGCTAGAATCGTAGAAATGGCCCACACCCTCCCCTTCGTTTTTTGGCCCAACTCAAAGTCCGCCCAACTAGCCCATCTAGCTCCCAAATAAATTGTCCACGCCACCAGCAAAACCTACCTACCGCTGCAACACCCGGCGTACCCGGTGACGAGGCTGGAGACTCCCCTCGTCCTCGACTCCTCGCTCGTCACTCACTCCTTCTAACCCTAGCGGCGGGTGGCAACAACGTAGGCGTGTAGGCCCGGCGGCGCGCGGAGCGAGGTATGCGGGCGCGGCGCAGCGCGGTGGCGCAAGGAGCGATGGCGGCGCTCTAGTCGAGTCCTCTCCGCCCCCTCGAAATCGAAGTCGTTTGCTGCCTTATCGGTCGATTGGAGGTGCGTGCGAGTCCGCGCAAGTGGGAGCACCGGAGCGGCGGAGCAGCTCGCGAAATCGAAGTCGCCCTTGTCTCTATTGCTTTCACATGTTCATTTGCCATCGATGTTGCTGATATCGGTTTTTTTCCGTTTAAACAAAAAACCGAGCGAAAAAACCGAAACCAAAATCGTCGGTTTCTAGTATTTTGGTAAACCGATCAGCTCTTTGATTCTAGAACCGAACTTTTTTTAAAACCGAATAAACCGAACCAAAATATCGGTTGAAGGGCTACCACGCCCAACCTTGATCACACAGTAAGAACACAACGGATTGACGAAACTGATGGAGAGACCCGTTAGGCCGATGCTGAGCCCGTTCTTCGATCGTGTAACGAATGCCTCCCGGAATGTCCGGTCGAGGAGGAGCACATTATGGGTGTTCTAAGCTCAGCAAAGCCAACTATGACGTTGTCAAATTTTGCCTGGAGATGTGATCACTATCACCTTACTAGAGTGAAGCTAAGCATAATGTTATAAAAAAAAAAAAAAAGCTATGCATAATATATGTTTATCCAACCAAGACGACGGGCAAACCTAGGCATGTGGTATGGCAGACAAGAGCCGCCAGAGGAAATTGATTTCATGCATGGTACTTTCTTTATGTCATAATGCATGACCATGACGTTGTTAGTTCTAAAACCATTTTTCTCTGTGTTTTGCATGGCCTGTTTTCAATATATTTCCAAACGGAAACGGGCCGCCCAGGCATGTCGAGGCACGGCATGACTGGGCGCGGCGGCGCTACCATGCCTTGCCGTGCAGTACCTCAAGGCACAGCACTATAGGCTGTTCGCAGTGCTGTGCTGTCAGGCACGGTAGCCGCGCGCGTGCCGTGCCAGCCCGCAGCCGCTCCTGAGGTTGTCGCACCGCCATGCCGACGATCCTCCCAACCACGACGAGGCTGTCTCGCCATCGCGCCGCCGTATGTTCACTTCCAGCTCGTTTGAACTGTTGTGCCACCGTACCGTGCGGAGGTTGTCGTGCCGCTGTGCCGAGAACGCCCTGCCGCCACAGGACTGGAGGAGGTCATGCCACTATAGCACGGGAGGAGCCGAGGAGGGGACTGCCACAAGGAAGAGGTCGGATCCGGGGAGGACACGGCTCGCGCGACGACTGCCGGAGGCAGGCGGACGCTAGACGTCTGAGAGAGCATGGGAGTTTGCGAGATAGAGAGAGAGGGATTAGGATGGAGGGCTAGGGTTTAGTTCTGATTATATACTCCTTCCGTCGCGATCCAGCGGCTCGAATCGAAGGGACACGGTTGGAGCCATGCCACCCCTGTGTCGGCCGTTGGAATAGGTGTGCCTGTCTGGCACTATGTGCTGACATTTCAGCCCAGGCATGGTCGTGGCAACGGATCGGGCCAAGCACGGGCACGGGCGAGGCGGTGCTGTACCAGGCTCATGCTGTGGTCTTTTGTATTGGGCCCGTGTTAGCCCGGCGGGCCTGACCCATTTGGAATGTTATAGTTTTCATGCATAGACTAGGGTTTTTTTTTTTTTTTTTTTTTTTTTTTTTTGAGATTATCATGCATAGACTAGGTTTTTTTTTTTGAGAAACTCATGCATAGACTAGGTAAAGTGCCCGTGCCTTGGGGATCCAATGATTAGAATCCTAAGACCAAATAAAATGGTCAAAGATTATTACGTCGCCTACTTTTAAAATATAACATATATTGGGATGCGTCAATAATCATTAAGGTATATATACGCTGGAATATGTTGTTTTGTTTCTATAATGCACCCATCTTTGATTGGTCTCATACATGAGAGAAAAAAAAATAGTACATGCATCTGTTGTGGTAGGTCTTGTAAGACATGCAAAATGTTTTATCGATACAATAACATACCAAACCTAGAACTTTTTATTTGTTGAGTGCCAATAAAAAACACATGAAAGAACACTCGGCAAAGATGATTTTGCCCAGTGCTTTTTCCTTGGCACTTTCGGCAGAGAGGTATTTGTCAAGTGCCGTTTTCCCGCCACTAGACAAAGATGTATTTTGCCGAGTGTGGTTTCTCGGCACACGACAAAATGCGTCTTTTTGCGGAGTGTTTTTTTCCCTAGCACTCAAGAAAGAGGTATTTTGTTGAGCGTCTTTTTTCGGCACTTTCGACAAAGATGTATTTTGTCAAGTTGTTGCTTCAGGGGCACACGACAAAATGCGTCTTTCTCTGAGTGCCTTTTTCTTGGTGCTCTACAAAGAGCATTTTGACATGTGCTAGAAAAGACGCACTCAAAGCACATCAGTTTTTTCAAAGCAGCTTTTCGGGCCCTAAATGTGTTCAAATGAAAACGCTTTCAACTACAAAGTTTCATGTCTTCTTAAGAAGTACAAAATTTATTTTGGTCATTTCTTCATTAGACAAAGTGTTAATAATGTTGTTCACGAAATCCTACATGTCTCTCGTATCCTCTCATTGTTTTCCGAAACTAGAAGAGAGATTATTAAGATTTGTAAACAATGTTACTACAACTATGTCGGATGAAGAAATGACAAGTTATGAATCTTTGTAGTTGACAACCTTTTGATTTGTATTCATCTTATCATGAAAAGCTATGCCCGAATTTTAAAATTATAAAATTTAAATTTTTCAAAGGACCTCAAATGGAGAAACTTTCTAAATAAAAATTATAGATCTTAAAAAGTTATGAATATTTTTAGTTAAGAACTTTTTGATTTGAATTCATCTTATCATGAAAAAGCGCCTATAAATATCTTAAATTCGAAATTCAATTTTTTTCAAACGACCTCGGATGGAGAAACTTTCTAAATAATAATTGTAGATCTCTAAAAGTTATTAATATTTGTAGTTGAGCACTTTTTTATTTGAATTCGTTTAGGGCCTCAAACAAGCAATTTTCTATAGGTTTAGAACAATATTTGAGGAACTGTTTCTGTTCCTTGAACTTTTGTAATTGTTGGTTTTGTTTCTTGGTTTTAATAAGGAGTTGTAGGGGCCTCGGCCCCAGATTTGTTAAAAAAAAAATATTTGAGGAACTGAAGCGGAATGTTGACACATGTGATGGTGTAGTGCGGTGGTAAAGCAGCTTGTGCGCAAAGGGGATGTCGTGGGTTTCCCGCAACCACAAAGTTTGCAAAAAACCGTGAAAAAAATAACCATGGCTAGGGGTGGTGGGTGGTTGTCTGGTGAGGCCCTCCTTGGGTTAATTTTGTTTATCTTTAGCCATTTTTTGGGAGTTTTTGGGATTTCTTTTCTTTGAGTGAATTATGAAAGAACACTCGGCAAAGAAGCCTTTGCCGTCACTTCTTTTGCCGAGTTTATAAGGGTTTTAGCCGAATGTTTGTGGCACTCGGCAAAGAGTCTAAGTTCGGTAGTGTGTAGGCACTTGCAGATCCACAACAAAAACCAGATACATGACCAATATGTAATTTCGTTGCAGCTAAATCTCTATCTCCTACGGCCCTAACCATCCCCACCTCGCTCTTACAGCCCCCACTGTTACGACACCGATTCAGCCACAACCGCTCGTGTCCGTTTTGCCAAAAGGCCAGAAAGAAAAAACCTCAACTGTTCGCTTGTGCATGGCTGCATGTTACACAACTCTTTCCCATCCCCACACAGCCACGTCGCAAGCTGCACTTCTCCTCGCCCCTCCTGCCGCTCCCTCGGTCCCGTTCTACCGCCACAGCGTCGCTGCTCCTCGCCTTCGACCCGTGGGGATGCGTCCCCTGCCCCGCCTTGCTGCCCTGCTGCGGACTAATCTATAACCCCTATATAGAAGGAGGCCACTAGAGGAGTTTTGCATATGCAGAGGTGACACATCAGCACATCTCGAGTTACTGGTCGCGGTGGAAATTGACATCTTCGGTTGCAAAGCGCGGCCTTTTGCGCTGACTGCCAGCGTCGATCTGTTCCCTCCGCGGCGGCCTCTTCCTCTTCCCCTCCCACTCCCCCTCCCTGTCCCTGTCGCATCGTGCCCTCTCTCTCCCCGCTTTATTTACGCCTTCGCTCCCTCCGCAGTGTCAGATTGGCCGTCGCTCGCCGAGCCCTAGCGCCGCCGATCTCAGCGCGAACCGGAGTAGCACGAGATCCTCGCGGATTGGATTCACGCCGCGGCAGCAAAAGAACGATGGGCGAGGAGGCCAAGTGCCTGGAGGCGGCGCCGGCCGACCGCTCCGTGTGGCTCATGAAGTGCCCCCCGGTCGTCTCCCACGCCTGGCAGGACACATCAGCCTCTTCCTCAGATCCCAACAACGCCAACCCCGTCGTCGCCAAGGTCATCCTTTCCCTCGACCTGCTCCGCCCAGAAGGGCCCTCCGAAGAGCGCCCTGAAGAGCCTCCGCTCAAGGTAAGTACCCCTCAATCCCCTCCACCTGCTGGACCCTTCCCCGTTTTTGGCCTGTAGATTCTAGATTCTCCTCGATCGAACTAATGTAGAATTTTTGAAATTTAAGGGTTTGTGAGAAATGTGCATAGGAATTGGAGGTGTTTCTAGATTCCATGAGTATATCTGACAAAAACAGGTTGGTAGAGACTCATAAAACAGGCTGGTAGAAACTCATTGGACCATAGTAAGAACAAGAGGAAGAAGAATCCTCATCGGCATTCAAAATTTTGGCCTTTTACCAGATTCAACTGAAGCCTGTTGTGACTTTTTACCAAAATCAACTCCTGGCTGGGCTCAGTTGTAGCCTTTCACCAAATCCAACTCATATATGATGTTTGGAATTTTGTTTCTCTAATCACTGTTGTCAAGTTTAACTGATGAGGATAGAAGCATCTTCAATGTTATTAATTTCGTTTGCCACTGTTATGATTTATATGCTCTACATGTACATGGAAATCAATTGGCCTGACTTGACAATGATTCTTTCTGCTCTTCATGTTGGATACAATAACATGAATGATTTTTTTAGAGGATAGCTAACTGATGAGCTTGAATGTTGTTAATTTCGTTTTTCAAAGTTGTATACTCAGTCCTGCTGTGGCATCCTATTCTTTTACATCGAATGTTACTAGATTATTATATCTTTTTGGTAACCTTTGTTGTCTACATCGTACTATATTACAGTACAAATGCAGGCTTCATACTTTATCACATTTTGTTGTCCTTTGACACTGCAAAAAATAACTGGTACTCTTCCATATTGCAGCACCTCACAGGCAAAACAAAACCTCAATGTTACCCAGGTGGCTCCAATTGATCCTCAAGCTCCATCTGCTGAAACTATACAATCATCATCAGCACAGACCAGGTCAATTTCAATAACATATTAACCCATTATGTAAAAGTAAAATATTTCTTCATAGCTCGAATGAACTCTTGACTGACTACATTATCATTTGCCCATTTGCCAACGTGAAATGAACCTAGCTACTGTATGTACTAAACCTATAGCATGTTCCTCATCAGCCACATGCTCTCGAAAAGGAAGAGATGGGTGAGGTGATATCAATTGTCTGTGAACTGGCAGACTGTATATTTCCGACCTCCCTAAAACCACTTCAGATGAAATGTCCTATAGTTCACCACATCTGCTATGCTGACTAGCAAATAAAGTGTCATTTCACAACACTAAAAAACACTAAATTCAGACAACCGGACAAAATCAAAAAATTTAGTATAAAATACTATTTGTATTCACATCACATGTCATTTCCCAAACCCCACTGTTGTTGTCTTCATTTGATACGGTAAAAAAAGTATCTCTGAGATGCCTTACTCAAATATGAAACCAAGGCCTATCTCAGTGTCTTCCTATTTTATTTTATTTTATTGGTTTTAAAGAGGGGTTTCTCAAATGCATGCTTTTGGATGGATGGCTTCTGAATTTGGTTCGCATATGTGGTTTTGTTGAATACTCTATAGCATCATGGACGCTCTCATTATGTTGTATATCCTTATGCCACTATATGTCAGTGTTGCATTCATCCAATGAAAAGTTAAATGTTTTTGCAGCCGACTTTTGGGATGGCATTCTTTCCTTTGGATGAGGTAAAATAATTATAGGGTATTTTCCAAGTTATTATGTTCTAAAACGTGCTATGCTGAACCATGGGTATCTATTTGATACTCCAGGCACTAAGACTTCAACCTCTGGAAGCACTGCTACAGATTGGTTCCATACAAGTTACTCCTGTCAATGTGCAACTAATATCTCTAAATAAAACGCTTCATAGCGATCATGTCCTCCGTAAATTGCTGTAGGTTACCTTTTTAAAAAATAATTGCAGATGACTGGTGCTATTCTTATGCAGGACAGTGTCCTGAATTACAAAGGATTGAAAGATACATCGTCTCGAAATGCACACCATCAAGTGGGTATCAAAGAAACTGGAGCGCATTTGCTTTGGTGCATAGAAAAACAAGAAATCATTTAGTCTATGACAGGCTGCACAAATTGGTGTATGTGCATTATAATCTGAAAGTTGTACATCCAACGATGGTTCATTCAAATGAGATGCTTATTTGGAGATCCAGAAGCTAGGTGTTGAGCACTAAATGGCAAAACCAGCGCAGGTATTGATATGTTGTTACTCCTTTCAGTGTGCAGCTAATATCTCTGAAATAAATTGTCTGATTGTGATCATGTCCTTTGTAAGCTGCTGCAACTTATCTTTTTAAATTATTTGGAGTTGTCTGATAAAAGGTCTCAATTCTCATCTCCAGGTTGTGAGTGAGGTCTATCTTCTAGCATCTAAAATGTGGTCAGTCACCAGTAATGAAATGATCACAGGCGGAATCCAAGCATTTCCCTCAATGGGCATCTTTATTCCGCTGATTGTCGTGATGGCTGTAAGCTTCGAGTTTATAATAGAGAGATGGGATCGTGGACAAGGTTCATTGACACCAGACACCATATGGAAACCTCACGGATCTTTTCCTTTATTTGTCAATGCTACTAAGGTTTTCCATCAGAACTATAACTACAGAGATATTAGTGGCTCAATTGATCTAGATATGAAAACATGTTTCATTTGATCACTCTATCAGTTCTGAAAACATGTTTCATTTTATCACTCTCAGTTCTTTCTTTTCTTTTCTTAGTTAGCCTAAGTTCTCATTTATAAGATGGTAATATTATTTCTAAAAAAAGAATGTCACATGATGATGCTTTGTGATGCCAATAGTCTGTCGACTACTTACTATATGTATCGTGACATTGTGTATGACCATCATCAGGTTGATAGTTGTACCTTTTTTTTTTGGCAGAAGATCTTAATCTCTAAAACTCTACATTTACACAAGAAAATGCTACTTTCACCATTCTTGAAATTCCCGCAGCAACGTGCGGGAATTCCTAGTTGAAGGAACACATGTCACCACGAATAAGCGGCTCTCTCTTTATTATTTTTAGGTTAACTATAATTTTTTATACCCTACAACAATATGTTCATAGATTATCCAAACAAACTAGACAGTTTGCTTCTCAAACTTTGTCAAGAACAATGTATGTATTATGCGTTGGGCGCTCTGAAACATATCTTAGAAAAAAAATTAAACCCGTTGCACGAGCGCCTAGCTAGTGTAACAATAATCATGTGCCAATATATGAGCATCTCTAAGAGTTTGCTAAATTCTACTTGGCAAATCTTGTAATTTGCCAACTTCGCAGAAGTATATGTCAAGTAAGAAAAAAACAGCCCATCTCCAACAGTTTGGCACCGGAGAGAAAAAGGGGAGCGAGCGTCTAGTGGCCGCTACGAGGATATGGAGCGTGCTGGAGGACAATCATCTCGAAGGGAAGCTACGCTGATGCCAAGTCGGCGCGGTGCGCATATATATATGCGTTGAGGGGGTCTTTTTCCCTATGTCAAGTGCTTTGCCAAACTATTGGAGACATATTTTTGTAGTTTTGACAAAAAATCAAGGATGCTAGGTTAATTTGGCAAACTCTTGAAGATGCACACCTCCAACAGTTTTGCAAACATGATTTGCATTCTTCAAATTTGCTAAAAACATGAAAAAGTGGTCTCCAACAGTTTTGCAATTTGGATTGGCATTTTGGGCAACTTAGCGTAAACCATCCTCAACTTGGCAAATATGCCAATTTGGGAGGGACTTGGCAAATCCTTTCCTTGCTTGCATGTTGCGTATTGACCGCGAAAATAAAATCATCTCCCTACTTGCATGATGCATATTGCCTTTTTTCTTTTTTGCCAAACTAAATTTGCAAAACTATTGGAGAACCACAATTGTTTCACTTTGCATATATTTTTTGTGACTTGACAAATCACAACTTTTGCCAAGTATATTTTTGCAAAAACTGTTGGAGATGTTCAAAACCACGTTGAGGAACATTTGGTAATTCCGTTTTCACATAACAACACGATGTAATGATGAACGGGGTAGTTAAGAAGTGAAAAACTCCCAGAATCAAATAATCTGATGTGAAATTACCTAATGTTGTTTCGTTTGCTTGATACTTTTGTGTGCATCTGATCTAAGTCAATAACTAGTTGAGTTGAATGCCTCGTCGCGAAAAGGAACGAAAAAAGAAAAGACGCATGTCTTTTTTCTCTTGAGATTACACGGTACAACGTAGGCGCTCAACACACACGCACATTCACCCCTATGAACACACGAGCGCAAACCCTACTCCCTAAGATCACCTTCGAAGGACTAAGCCAACAGATCTTGGAGTTCACAAAGTCACAACAGACGTCTCGCTACCGACGGGACGTCACCTACCACTTAATCCATAGCGCCAGAAAAATCCTTGAATAAATCCAAAAAAATTAGAGCACCAGTGCCAACTCGTGGACTTTCGGGAACCAAACAAGCTAAATCTCACGCGCCGGCCTCGTCTCAAGTGCACGTAGGTACGATAAGGTGCGACTGGCTTAGGTTGGGTTGGGTTCATCCTAAGTGAGAATATTCCCCTCAGACGCGGTTCGCCTAATTCCTGTTATTTGAGCGGGCCAGACGAACCCACATTGCACGCACGCACAGAGACAGAGTTTTGGTAGTGTAGACCTGGCTCGAGTGCGCTGACATTGACCATTGGGCGGGATCCGGTGAGTGGGAGCGGGAACGACGCATAGCCTCGGTCGACATCCTCTCGACACACTGTGTCGGCTAGGGGGAGCCACGCCTGGACATACTGCAAAGGCTGACGCCGGCGAGCCGAATTCAGAGGTAGAAAAAGAAGTTCATAGGCTGCCACACATGGGACCCACGAGTTAGTGTCTCAACCCACTAAACGAAACCCGTAAATTAAACGCACAACTCGATCGAACCTTATTAACCTCCTAAAGAAACATGGGATGGGTTCACCCCACACCGAAAATTTGGGTTGGATTCAACCCATCCTTGGTGATTCCACAACCAAACACACACTTATTGTCTTGGTGATGCGGAGGTGGCATGGCAACATTAGAGCCTACACGCTAGGATCCACCCGTATGCCATATAAGACAAGCTCCATGGATCCCATTTCTTAGTTATTTGGATTTGGATCTTGTTACACAAGCATGGACACACACTGGTTCTTGCGATCCTGCAAATCCTCGAAGGCCGGCACCGCCTAGCGTAGTTCAGAGGTAGAAAATCCAAAACCTTCTGAATCAAACATGAGATGGGCTCACCCCCATCCCAAAAATGTGGGTTGGGTTCAACCTATCCTTGATGTTGGTGATCTCACAACCAAACACAGGCTTATTGTCTTGCTGGCTCGGCATAGTCTACACGCTAGGATCCAGGTCTGCATGCCTTTTACAAGACAAGCTCCCCAGGATCGAGGTCTTAATAATCTGGATTTGCTTAACCAAGCATGAACACACACTGATTCGTTTGATCTTGCAAATCCTCCTACATAATTTGTTTCCATTTCATGGAAACGGCTCCAACCTGTATCCTTTTCATTCCACACGCAGTCCTGTGCTATAAAACCATCACCATCTCCTTCCCTCCCATTGCACCAGGCCACCTAACCATTTCCCCTTTGATTTGCGCGCAGGCGTCCGATCCCGATCCATGGCTCGCAAGAAGGTGACCTTGCACCGGATCGCCAACGACTCCACCCGGCGCGGTACCTTCAAGAAGCGCCGCAAAGGGGCTGATGAAGAAGGCGAGCGAGCTGGCCACGCTGTGCGACGTCGACACCTGCGTGGTGGTGTACGGCGAGGGGGCGAGTCGCAGCCGGAGGTGTGGCCGGACGTCGCGACGGCGGAGCAGGTCCTCGCCCGCTTCAAGGCCGTGCCGGAGCTGGACCAGTGCAAGAAGATGCTGGACATGGAGGGCTTCCTCAAGCAGCGCATGGACAAGCTGAGGGATCAGCTGCACAAGGCGCAGCGCGACAACCGGGAGCGCGAGGCGACGCTGCTCCTGCACGACGCCATCGTCGGACGCCGCCCGGGCCTCGTGGGCCTCTCCATCGATGAGATCGCCTGCCTCGGCTCCATGGTGGAGAGGCGCCTCAGTGGCGTCAAGGAAGCCATCGAGCGCCTCCAGCGAATGGGACAGGATGTCCCGGCGACGACGACGGTGGCGGCGCTGCAGCCCCAGCTGCCGATGCCAATGGTGCCTGCTTACAGCGCCAGGACGACCGGCCACAGGGACATGACGATGCAGGTAATGAACCCGCAGGCGGCGGGCTGGCTGGTGGCCGGAGGGGATCTTGGCGCGCTGGTCCACGGTGGCTTCGGCGCCGGCACCAGCGCCGCCGCCGGTGGAGACATGAATATGATGATGCCGCTGTTTGGCATTGGCAACATGGGTGTCGGATTTGCGTGGCCTGATCCTGCTCAGTATTTCCATTCCATGTAAAAAGAAGGCTTCGTATCTCGATCGCATGCATGTAGGAGTTTAATGCATGCCAAATTTGATCTGGCCTATCTGGGTTGGTTGTCTCGTCTGGCGGGTTCCGCCTCGCTCTTGTGTGGCCACATATGTCTTTTTGATATCTTTTGATTTGAGAACTCTTTATATATAATCAAACTTTGCCTATAAGAGGTTACGCAGTATTGTACTTTGTCATGTGGAATGGTTTCATGGCCGCTCTGTTATGTTATTCCATTCCATCACAAACCATTCCAGTGCATTGCAAGTTTGTTTGTTTGTTTAATAAAGCTCAATATATATACATAATATAAATAAGGGGAAATTTGCCACAGGACACAAAAAAGTGGCGCGCATTTGCTGGAACACACTTTTGGATCAAACACACCACCAAAACAGTTGCCATTTGTAAACCATAAGGCCTATGGCTATGAAATTTTAACAGCAACAAGATACGATAGTTATCTACAAATCATCTAATACTCACTTCCATAGAAAACCTCATTAAGGACATGAAATCATATCCACCAGCAACGCTGCAGGAAACACCTCTGTGCCCTACCTGCGCCTCCGGTGGAGGCTCGGCCGGGTCGATCGATCTCGCCCAAGTTGTCGGTGTTCAATAGCTCCTCGGACATCGATGAGCCCACGACTGGTGAGGTGGACGCCCACCAGGCTTTGGTCTGATGCTGGCACAACGAAGCACGGTGGACGTGGCTGTGGCATCGATCTTGGGTGGCCGCGCGGTGGATGCGGTTGAGGATGGGGCTAGAGGCATGCAGAGCGTGATGGACAATGCACGCCACTGCCGCCTGTGAACTGAGCTTTAGCCTAGCATCGTCTCAAAGAAGTTCATTGACAGGGCCACGAAGCCACGACTGCCGGTCACTGAGGATGCGGCCTGCAACCGTTTCACTTCACCCTACTTCCCCTCCAGTGGCAAAGGATAAAGGAGGAGAGCATCTCCCATATGTCGGCTTCAAAGAATGGTGATTACCTCGTCATGAAGCGTAAGGGCGTGATCAGCGGGACACAGCTTCCGTTAACCGTGCAGGCATATGAGGAGATGCCCAACAACAACTCCATTGAGGAGGTGCTTCAGCTGCTGTTCCCACCAGACTGTGGCGTGGGCCGCGCAAGCACCGCGGCCGTCGCTGGGTTGCAGAGCATAGACCCACTAGCTGGTGTCACGGTCCCGGTCGACCTTTATCCAATGTAATAGGACTAGTGATTTGCGCGCGCCCATGCGCGCCGCACATTTGGCAAGCTGTTGCTGGGTTTGGTGCACGAATACATAGATCAAAAGACATATCAATTGATGGCGAGTTGTTCAGACATGAAGCAGTTAAGGCAGATCTCTAATCTCCCACAGAGCTGGCTAGAAGTCTACATATTACATGAAACAGTCTTAGCTTGCAATTGGACAGATCTTGTTTGGACGTGCATATCCAGTAGCACATGACCAGAGACCAGACACATCGGATTGGACTCGATTTAAAGACTATATCCAAAAAGCCCTCCCCTTCCTCTTCCTGACGGCCAGCTCCGGCACGGCCGCGACGACGTCCAGTTTAAGGCTTGAAGCAGCAGTCGAACAGGTCCATGGTCACCCTGGGCAGAACGGCCAGCTTCTTGCTCAACACCGCCACCACGGCGCGGTACACCCGGCTCACGCGCACTGTCAGGCTCGTCCCGGAGGCGACGAAGGTGCAGCCGCTGTTCTCGACGTCCAAGGTACTTGGCGCGGGATCTTGAGGAGCTCCTTGTCGACGGACATGCCGTTGACGGTGACCGTGTAGAACAGGTGCATCCATACGCACGGAGTTTTGGCTATGTCACTGCACTGATGATTTAGCTATGTAGCCGGAGGCAGGCCTGTACCTCTCGCCGAGCTCTGTGCATAACGGCCAGGTCGTTCCTGATTAGCTGCAAAATAGATGGAAAAATGGTGACAAAGTGTTGATGTATGCTTGTTGGCTGAACAGACAACTATCTTAGAACAAGATAACGGTAAGTTCAATAATAGCCTTGACCTAGAATAATCAATATAATACACCAAAGAATATGCAGACAAAGGGGGTAACAAATTTTCTACTCATCAACCACAACAACCAATGATTTCTCTCTTGACCACATAAAAAATAAAGCAGAAAAATCCCTTCTACATGCTAATGATATCTCATATAATACACCAGCATGCATAAAAAAACACACAGCAGCTGCTACCTGATCAAACTTTCAAGTATAGTTAGGTTCATGGAAATCAGGTCTCACCTATTCAACACTAAAAATGGTCACTCTCTTCTCAATTTTGATTAATCAATTGCTATCGAACACCAATGTTTCTCCTTTCTAAGCAACTATTTGCTTGAGAAATTTATAGTAGCACATAACAGAAGGTTTGATAACAAATGAAGGGAAAAAAAATAGTTAAGACAAAGGTCATGAATACCTGATGGACTGGAGTACAATGCAACTCCCCTTCGAGATGCACCAACTGAACAAAAAGAAAACTTTCTTTTGTTGTGGTGCAATCATGACCTTCTCGCAAATAAATTGTAACAGATGATTAAAAGAATTCTTTAGATAGGGTGCTAAAGTGAATAGATATCTGTCTATCTTTTGCCTAAACAGCGTCACAAACACGTACCGGCTGCAATTTGGATCGGCTACTTTCTTTAGATGCACAATTCTTTAGGTAGTGCGCAGACAGTAGCGAAGGTCAAGGCAGCATACCTTGAGCAATGCTATCTGTCTATTTCAGTGCCTCTCATACTAAATCCTGGTTTCAGTCCTACACAAAAAGCTGAAAATGGCAAACCAAGAGCCTAAAACTTTGTGTAGGACAACTTAAAAAAATATGGAGCATGACAATATATGAGGGATTCATTGACTGCTATCAAACACTAATGCTTTTCCGTCCCTTTCTAACAAATCAATTACTTGAGAACTTTATGGTAGCCTAAAAGAGAGGCTTCGATAATGGATGAAGTAGTTGAGATGAAGGCCATTGAAATATACGGCCGGACCGGATTTGCAACACAGTAGTGCAGCCCACGAGAGAACCAGCAGGCAGCAGCTAACGAGAGAGTGTATACTTTGAAGCGTGTCACTTGCATCTACAGATATAGCATCTGCATTCGGGGCATAAGCTTACGGCTTAGTAATATCTTTTACACACCTAGCAAACAGATCTTTACAAAAACTAAAAGGCAAATCGATTTGTGAAGTATATTCATTGGTGACAAAAATAAAATTTTGGAAATGAATTGTTCATCAAGCTGATTACTCCATAAATCATGGAATGACGGTTATTTAGAAAGTAAGTCTACCTTTTCTCTGGTTTGACCATAGTGATGACCTCCAGCAGTAAAAAAAATAATTTGAATGTTGCATACCTCAGCGAGGGCCTGCATCGAGAAAAAGTGCAACATAATATTAAAGGGATTAAACTGGGCCGGACAAAATGCCAAAATGAATTAGGAGCTGTGTAACATTTGCCTAGCTAGGCAATATCACAAACACATGGTGTGAGTATAAGCCAAATCAAAGCACATATTGTCACCAGCTAGTAGGTCCTGCCAAAAACAAATAATCAGAGATCAGCATAGAAATCAAGCTTAAGAAAATACAACAGCAAAAAACGGTAATAAATTAAGCCCGCGTGAATGCAATCAAGAACATTACGACCCGGGAAATGTGTTCACACGTTGGAGATTGTTGACACGAAAGGCGGCTAGAAGGGAGGAGCAACGAGAAGAAGGCACGGGCTTGGGAGAGAGGAACGCGGGGGAAGAGATAAGGCTGCCGGGTTGCGGCCCCCGTGCCGCCGCCACCGAGGAGCCTGGCTGGCATCTTAAGGCCGCCGCGCCACTCGCCGGTCGTAAATGCACGCAGAAGGGGCGACCGTGGAAGACGCCTCGATGGGGTCGGGGGGTGGTGCGCCTTAGCCAGGATGGCGCCGGCAAAGGGTAGGGGGCGGGCGTGGTGGGGCGACGCCGAGCAGGAGGAGCGGGGAGGGCGGGGGCTGTGCGCTCGTGCAGCCCGCCGTGCGGTAGCGGCCGGGGTGCGCTCACCCACACCCACGCCCACCCAGAGCCTGCCCGATAATCAGGCGGCGTGGGCGCCGCCATCAGCGCCCGGTGTCCCGCGCCGGGAGAGAGAGGGAGAGGGAAAGAGAGCGCAGGCGGCGTGGTCGAAAGTGGGAAGGGCAGCGCGAGAGTGGAGAAAACAGGCTTTCGGACGCCGCAGCTAGGACTGGTGTCGCATATCGCCCTAGCTGACGCCGACACGCTGGACCTCCACAGTTCGTCCCCACCGGGCAGCCACGGGCACGGCACATCACCTCAGCTCGACGTGCGCCGGGCGGCGCCACGCACCTGCGGGGCGGAATGCGGTGGGGAAGGAGAGCGGCCGACGATGGGCCCCCGGTCACCGCAGAAACCAATGAAGAGTCGACAACGAAAAAGAGTTGGCCAATGAGATCACGACAACGGCATACGCCGCACGGGGTCCGCACACGTATGGGGCACGGTATGGGGCGACGACGACGCCGCCGCTCGAGACGCGGTGGGGCCTCGCAGACGCCATGCGGTGCGGCACAAAGTCAACCACGCCGAGCCGCCGATGCCCCGAATCACACGGCCCACGGTAAAATCGGCGGCGTGGGCGATCCGGCGGCAGATGCTCCACGGCCAATTTACTCTTTAAATAGCACGCTATACACTAGGGAAACCACGAGCACTCATGTTCTAACCCCCTTAGGGCGCCGCTAAAGGCGTTGTTTTGAACATTTTCCTATCTTAAGACAAAGACAGCGCCAAACCTTTTTGTGTGTTTGAGAAAACAAAATAGCTAAAAAACAAGAGGTCGCTAGAAGAAATGTTAAATCATTGATCCATCTCAAAACCTATATATTTGGTCTTATTGTAATTATAAAAATTTATAAAAGGAACTCATTTTTTTTTTTTCATACGAAGACACTATGGGAGTTGCTATATCTCTTTCACAAGAAAAATGACCAACATTTCTTGCAATGTGATAGACCCTTGGATCATCATCCAAGGGTGGGATATGTCATTAGTGTTAGTGTCACACTCGGTCGGCGAGTCGCGGGATAAGCGGAGTGGCTGAATATTTAATTATTATATAGCTTTATTAGTAAATTTATTTAGTTAAATTAAAGTAAGCTAAAAAAAACTAATGGGCTTGGCCCGTTAGCAGTGTAAACCCCTCATATAAATATGGGGGCAACTATCATGAGACAATCAATCAAGAAAAATTTAGGGTTTAACCCTACCTATCTAGCTCTCTCTCTCGCCGCCGCCCCTTGCCCTCACCCCCGCCCGCCCCAAGGCGCCGCCGTTAAATCGTCATTTGCCGGGAGACCTACGCCACATCACGCTCTCGAGTCTCCCCCTCGCGTTGGCGGGAAAGCGGGTTGTGACAGATTGGTATCCGGAGACGGGCGATCCAATGGCCTCGATTGGAGCAAGAAGTTCATGGAGGGCGTCAACAACATCATCAACAACTACATCTCAGCCATGGAGGCTAAATCGTCCCCATCATCAGCTAAAGTGCGTTTCTCCCTCCAAGCGTTTTCTTGATGCGTGGACACCGATAAGTCCACCATCCACCGCGCTCCGACCCTACAATTCTACGACCATCGATGCGCCCGGATTTTCATACAGAAAGTGCTACAAAAATTTCCACAGAAATTCCTACAGACAGCAACACGAAACTCCCCAAAAACTCCTATAGACAGCACCACAGAAAATTCCCCAAAAATTTCTCCGAGAAATTCCTAGACGGATTGGCAATAATCAAAAGCTGTTTTTTAGGAGTATGATGGTAAAGGAGATCCTTCTCATTGGCGTATAAATGCAATAATTTTTTCTCGCTCAAGGCATCAAAGATAATGATCGGATGCAGCTTGTTTCGTTCCACCTTTAAGGGAACGCATTATCTTGGTTTATTTGATGGGAAAATGAAGTGGGTCGACCCGACTTGGCTAGAATTTTCTGCGCGGCGGTTGCCGGGCATTTTGGATCCACTTCATAATCATCTTGGCGTCGGCGGCGTCGTCAAATGGGCGATTTGGACAACTACACAAATAAATTCACAGCAATACTGAATAAGGTACAACACATCTCTCCCAAACAACAGGTTATGCTATATATTGCGGGGTTAGCACCTCGATTGAGATAGGCGTCCAAGCGCACCAACCACATGATATGGAGGCTGCTATAGCTTTGGCTAGAGGTCTCTACACGGCGTTCGTCGGCGAGCTCAAAGGTAAACCGTCAACGATATTCAGATGTTAAAATATCGGTCCATGGATTAACTAGCGTATCTACATGTCCTACTATGCAATTACTTATCAATATAAATGGCAAGAATTTATTGGCTTTATTGGATTCTGGTTCAACACACAATTTTTTGGACTCGAATTGGCTACTAAAGCGCAATTACCAAGTTCTACCTCACATCGATCTCTCGAAGTCGCGGTTGCTAATGGACAACATATAACAAATGTGGGTGGGTATGATGATGTTGAATATTGCTACGAAACTTTCAAAGCGATTTCGTTAGCATTAAATTGGGTGGCTATGATGTTATCTTGGGTGTTGAATGGCTGAGCTCTCTAGGAAATATTGTTTGGAATTTTAATAGGCTCGTTATGAAATTCTAGCGCAAAGGACAACCAATTACATGGCACGGTCTCTCTAAGGAGACAGACCCTCCACCGGTATTCATATACTTTCTTTCGATGTGCCAATGGAACCTACGCTATGCAAATTCAACAACTTTTCAAAGAGTCTTCGGGACTCCCACCTCGGCGGCGTTATGACCATCGAATTCATCTCAAGGACCCTACTCGACCAACCGTCATTCGCCCTTATCGCTACCCTCGGATCTGAGAAGAATGGCTGAAGCGACAATGCTTTGACATGCTCTCACAAGGTATTATCGGGTATAGCACTTCGCCATTTTTCACACTGTCCTTCTTGTCAAGAAACATGACAAGACTTGGCGATTTTGTGTTGATTATCGGGGAGCTCAATAGTAATACATTGAAAGACAAATTTCCAATACTGTCATTTTTGAATTGTTGGATGAGTTAGAGGTGCTAAATTCTTCACCAAACGGACCTACGCTCAAGGCTATCACAGTACGCATGCATCCCCGGACATCGAAAAAGGCGACTTTGAGAACACATCATGGACACTTTGAGTTTTTGGTCATGCCATTTGGTTTATGCAATGCACCTTCAACCTTTCAAGCTTTGATGAATAATATTTTGGGACCTCCACGAAGTTTGTGCTAGTTTTCTTCGATGATATTCGATTTTTAGCAAATCACAGTGCGAACATCTTTCCCATGTGGAAGAGATCTTCAAGGTACTAGCATCTCACAACATTTTCTTAAAGAAATCTAAATGCCTCTTTGGTCAATCACAATTGGGTTATTTGGGACATATTATTTACGATCTTTGGAGTAGTTTGTTGATCCCGAGAAAATTGAGGCAAAGTGACTACTTGGCCAATACCTCACGACTCTCAGTGAAGCTGCGAGGTTTTTGGGACTTGCAAAGGGTTACTACGGGGAAATTCATCATGGATTATGGCACAATTGTGCGACCTCGACGGATCTTCTTAAAAAGGATTCATTTTGTTGGACACCTCTAGCTACTTGACCTTTGACCATTTTAAAGAGGACAGCATATGTCGGCACCAGTCCTTGACTTCGGACTTCAATAAATTGTTCATCGTGGAGTGTGATGCTTCCGTGCAGTATGGGTGCTGTTTTACACCGAGGGCAATGGTCCAATAGCTTACTTTAGCAAAGCGTTTGCCTAATAACTACAAAAAGTTGGCTACTTATGAAAGAGAACTCATAGAATTTGGTAATAGCAGTCAAACATTGGCGACCATATCTCTAGGGCGCCCTTTATTATAAGGTCCGATCATTACAAAGTATTAAATACATTACGGATCAACCTCTATCTACCATTCCTCAACATCAATGGGTTAGCAAATTACTTGGTTATGATTTTCTTGTGGAATACAAACTGGTAAATCAATGTGGTCGATGCATTATCTCGTCAAAACACCGATGAATCTTCTATATTGGCTATCTTAGAAATTCAATTGGGTTTGTTTGACCGATTAAGTGAGGAAATTGCATCGGTGATGAAGCCATAAGTCTTATTGATTCCATAATCAATGGTAAGGATTTAGCATGGGAAGTTCGTAATGGGTTGATTACGTTCAACAAAAGGTATGGCTTTCACAATCATCCAAACATCTTGAGACCATCCTTCATGCAATCCATGATTCAGCTCATGTGGGAATCTGAGAAAACATTGCATCGATTTCGTCAAACTTTTTTTGTTAAACATGATAAACGCATTGTTAGCAATTTTATGAAAGATTGCTTAGTATGCCAACGCAACAAAACTGAACACCTTCATCTATTTGGACTTCTTCAACCTTTACCAATTCGGAAGCAGATCCGGGAGCATATTTACGTGGACTTCATTGAAGCTCTTAGAAAGTTGGCACCAAATCGGTAATTTTAACGGTTGTTGATCGTTTATCCAAGTATACCCACTTCATACCCCTCTCACCCGTATACAGCGACTTGAGTTGCTCATAATTTTTTCTCGAGAGATATGGAATACACATAAGAACAAAAGAAGATACAAAGAGGGAGCAAGCACCCTCAACACCTTAGATCTACAGCTATGCCTCTGAGAACCACATCGCAATGATCGTCAACACAAAAGACCGTCCATCAACTTCAAACTGCAGCTAAGCATCCACCAACGAACCAACCACCAACCATCACTCTCGGTGGCTCAACGGCTGCCCAAGTGGAGGCCAATGACATGGCGGCAAAGCATCCGCTAACAAACAACCCAACATGCATCACTCGGCGGCTCGTGGCTGCCCAAGAGGAGACCGATGACACGGCGGCAACAAACCCCGGTGTCACTCTTGGCAACTTCAAGCAGCTACCCAAGAGGATGTCGACCGCGACGGTGACAAAGCATCCACCAACAAACCACGATGACAAATCATTCACCAACGAACTAGTGATAAACGGCGAATAGGTCAAGAGGCGCAAGATAAACCAAAGCAAGTGGGAATGCGGTGCAATGGGCACATAGAGGGACTCCCCTAGGAGGAGAAGGCGGCGAGCCGGTTCATCCGTGGCGCCTTAGGAAAGAGAGAGGACGCCTATATGGATGCTTCGTTGGTTGCCTTGGATACATCGAAGGAAGGGCTTTAGCCCGAGAAAGGCGGCAGAGCATGGGTGGGCACCCACCACAAGCTGCATGTCCGGTCGCCCGCCGTCGGTGGTGAGGTCCACAGGGCCGCCCCCGGCGGGGACCTTTGCTACATAATTTTTTTCTCGTGACGGTTTTTTTCATTTACCGTGCGGGTTTTGAAACCGCCACAAAGCAAACACCATGGTTAATCTACGATATAAATCCACCATGGTTAATTCGAAAACAAAAATCCAAAACCTAACCCTAATGGACCGCCACCACCTCGCGGCCGACAAACCCTAACATTTGGATCTTGAGGAGCGCAGAGGTCGCCGTGGTGGAGGTGGCCATGGTGGAGGTCAACATCGCAAATCCACGCCCGGGGGAGGCCTCATCCCCGCCAGATTTGGGCCACTTGCCGCTGGGGTTTCGAGGGGTGCCACCGGCCGCCTGCACCCGCTAGAGGAAGGGCGGGAGGTCCGGCCCGGATCCGGGTGAGGGAGGCCGTCGCGCCGTGGATACGGGCCGCCGCACCCTTGGTCTCCGTGCCGTGAAGGGAGGAAGGTCCCGCCGCTAGGGAAGAGGGCCAAAGTCGCGGCTGGGCGGCGTCGGTCGCCGCCGTGAAGGATGAGGGCGCGTGCGTGGGTCCCGCCATCGGGACAAGAGAGCCGCCGCCGTTGGGTCCGGGAGCCGTGGAGGAGGGAGGTCCCACGCTAATGAGGACTGCTACCACCGGTCGCGTGTGGAGGCCCATCGCCGCCCGGTCCATGAGAGAGAGAGAGAGAGAGAGAGAGAGAGAGAGAGAGAGAGAGAGAGAGAGGCCATGGGAGCACGCGAGAGAGAGGGAGAGTTGGGGAGACAGAGGGAAGAAGTGGGAGGAGTCGGTGGGAAGGAAGTGAGAGAAGAAAGTTAGGATTGAAGTAGGGAGGGATTCATTTATATACCATGGAATGGTTAGTTTCAATTTAAGATAAGCTAGAATTAACGTGGGAGTTATTTTATAAAAACCGCCACGGTTAATAAATTTTTTGGCTGCGGTTTTTGTAACCATCATGGTTAATGGAAAAAACCTTCACGATTAATTGAGGTATTTACCATGACATTTTTAAAAAATAGCCACGGTTAATGAAACATATATGTCTTCTAAAAGATTTTATGTAGTAGTGGACCGAGGCACGAGGCCACCGAATGGGCAATCCACCGCTTGAGCAGAGATGTGGTGCGGTCGGGTCGCTTTGTTCGGCCACCCCACACGAGGGAGGGGCCCCTCCATGGATCCATGGCTCGAAGCACGGATCCGGACACCAGCGGCAAATCGGACCACACCGGTGGCGGATCAGTGTCGATTCCGGCTAGATTGGGCGGAATTGACACGTGTTCTTCGGCAGTAGAAGCTTCCGAGATGACGTCGGGGCTGCGGCTTCTCGTCGGCGGTGACGGCGGCGGCTTAGGCGGCGAGGTGGAGAGGGGGAGCCGTTGGAGGAGGGGGCGGTGGCGCCCAAGCTGGCGGCAGCGCCGTCGGCGCTGGCGGCAAAGCGAATGGGCGTGGGCGGGGGCGCGTGCGGCGGCGGGATGGCGGCGGCGGTTGGGGCCAAGAGCCGAAGGCGAAAGATATTTTTTTATTTGCTTGCTTATCCCCTAGAGATTATATGCCTCTTGCTTATATAGCCCGACTAGTGGGACTTGTAATCTAAGCAATCTCTATAAGGTTTCCTTATAACGATCGAATACCTTTTACAAGCATATCCTAATTTATTCTTTTCTAATAAGGGTCTCCCTTATAGATGAGATATCCCCTTGCACACCAAAAATTACCTAAGATAATCCTAACTTGAATATGAAGCAAACTTCGGAGTCATACGGAAGAGGGAAGGCGGGGGGAGGCCGCCCCACCAAGCCGCCGGCCCCTCTGGGCCCTCTGGGCCGTCGCGTTTTGGCCCAATTAGCCACTCCGGGGTGGCCCAATTGCAGTTCATGACATCGAGAGGAAGGAGATTTTGAAAAGGGGGAAGGATTTATAGAATCAGCTACATATTAGCTCAAATTGTGAATTTCAAACTCCATAAACATATATAAAACATGATTTAGGACCCCAAATAATTTGAAATCAAATAAAAACTAGTAGACAACTATAAATTTTAGATTGTATTGGGAATTACCACTTTGGTATATACCATGTCGATGTCTAAGATTGTTTAAAATTTTATCAAGTTCAAAAATTTATAATCCATCCGTGAACCTAAAAAAATCTTTGGAGGACTACGAGCAGTTTTAAATTAAAAATCTTCTCGACTAAAAATTTATAGTTCTTGTTGAGGGCTATGATTTAAATTTTTATGGAAAATCATGATCTTTTTATATTTAAAATAAGACTAAATATCTTCGTTTAACTTGGCGCTTAGGTGTTGCTTTCGGTCTAATCTTCCGCCATTTTGTAATGGGAAATTGGTGATTTTGCCCTGTTTTCGATGCCAATGGTGATTTTACCCCTTTTTTTTTGATATGCGTGATTTTACCCCTATTTTTAGTGGTTGAAGGCTCCGTTTGCCCCTGGTTTTTTCTGTGTTAATGGGATATGTAAAAAAAAAACCACCGGCGTCCCATGGATACCCCAGACCCGGACCCACGCACATGCATGGACTCATCCGTCCCTCTTCCACCCACGCTTCGCTCTCGCGATACTCGCGATGGCGTCCAAAACCTAGGTGGCGGCGCGGGAGGAGCTCGAGGCAGGGGGGAGGCGGTGAATCCGGGGCTTTGGCGGCGGTAGATCCATGGCCGGCGGGAGGAACCATGCTCGGCGCGCTGGCTCCCTCCCGGCGTGCGGCTTCCGGCCGGCTCGGCGAGGAACTTAGAGGCCGGTGCGGGGCAAGATGAGGCCGATTGTAAGGTCCTAGATGGCTAGAGGGGGGGTGAATAGCCTATAAAAATTTTCTACAAACTCAACTAAACAAACCGATTAGTATAAAACACGGCGTAAAGCGCTTGCACTAGCTCTAGTGGTCTTGCAAGCCTTCTAGTGACAAGACTAAATATATCTATGATCTCTAATCCACACAAAGTCTATGTCACTACTCTAGCTAATGAGCAATCCTAATATGGTCCTTATGCTAGCAAGAATAACTACACAAAGCAAGTGCTAGCTCTCTACCCAAGGTAAACTAGGAAAGTAATGCAAGAGTGAGAAGCTTGTTGTACCGACGTGTAGAGGATGTCAACCAATCACCGGGAAGAAGAAAAGCTATCAATCACACGAAGGTGATGATCCACACACCGAGACAATGAACAAGTAGATTTGTTCACCCGGAGTTCACTTGTACACCGACAAGCTAGTCTCGGTTGTGCCGACCAACACAAGGATGGTGTTTGAGCTAGGCGGTGCCCTTGCTAGCCTCAACACACCACTCAACAAGTGTGGTACCCAAGACACGAGCAATGTATTCCTTGCACTTTGTCTTCCCGACGAGGAGTGCGTGATCCTCTCACAATTTCGCCCGGAGGTGGTCAAGAAACAATCACCAAATCTTGCCAACGCCTCCACCAAGTCACCAAGCCGGCTAGGAGCGGTGTCTCCAAGAGAAACGGGAAACCCACCGGCTCACAACAATCCCCAAGTGCCTCTAGATGCAAGAACACAAAGCAAATGCATTTGGATCACCTCTTCTCTCAAGAATGGAGCTCACAAGCAAGAATGAGAGTGAGAGGGAGTTGTTGCTCAGCTCTAGGATGTTAGGAGTGATTCAAATGACCAAGAGAGGGAGCAATGGCCGGCCAAGGGGGTATAAATAGGCTCCACCAAAAATAGGAGCCGTTGGGGAGGAACATGCAATTCCTGCGGGCCGACCGGACTCATGCATGAGTCCGGTCACTACCGACAAACCCAACATGCCAAATTTAGAACCCCCTGGCATGCGTCCGGTCATGCTTCCGGTGCATGCGTCCGGATCCCCCGAGAGCAACCCCGAAAACATGCCCTCTGTTCTTTTGGCCGGAACCACACCGGTGCGTCCGGTCGATATTGCATGCTTTTCGGTCCACGAGTCCGGTGCATGCGTCCGGTCGCCTCTGAGCCGCGAAAATTCGTCGTTGTGTTGCCGTTTCTTCGCCTTTGCTCCAAACCGACTTCCGTCACTTGTTTCTTGTTGCCGATACGTCGAAGAACACCCCGACACCATGTGTTAGCATTTTTGAAAACATTTTCGACAAGGACGGAGTTAGCTCTTTAGGTTAGAATGCATGCATATGAATTTTGAACCTAAAGGCACTGGAGGACCGATATATGCGATAAGTTTCCCCTCTTTATAGTACGGCTTATCGATCCTATAATCACCCACACCCTCTATGGTGTCTTGGGTGTGAAATCAAAAGCCCTATGGTTATACCTTTGCCTTGGGGTCAATTGATCTCGAAACTCCACCGAGTTGCATGCTTGATCATCTTTTGGATCACCTCGATCCATCCTCCATGATCACAATGCACCAACTCCCAAGCATGACCAATCTCCAATCTAATCGGACACTTAGCATCGAGAGATTAGTCCTTAGGTGTCACTAATTATCCAAAACCAAACTAGAGATCTTCAATCTCCCCTTTTTTTGGTAATTGGTGACAACCCGCATATAAAGGTTTTATGATTAATGTTTTTGAACATACAATGGTTGTCCAAGCATTTTGCTTACAATCATAGGATTGGACAATCATCATAGTTCGGTTTTGATAGCATGAGCTCCCCCTACATGTATGCCATGAGTTTGGAACGAAGCATTGCATTCATGTATGAATATTGAAATTGAGGGTGAGCTATGTTACCAAAATGATGCTTAGGGTGAAGGAAATGGACCTTTGAAGCGTGATACCAATCGGAGTTGCGCCATTTTCACCATACAAGCATCAAGGTAACTAGATTTTCATCAAAACTCAAAGTACCACGTGAGATCACATTATAAGCAAGGTACTTGAATTAAGAACGGAATTTAGAAAATCTAGCTAGCTCCTATGCATGCTAGTTATCAATCATTTGTAAACCACTTGTACAAACTAGCATACACCACACAAGCATGTATATATGGAATTTAAATACATGTGCAATGAGCAAGTCATATGTTAGTGCACAATCAAATGCAACAAATTGTCTATGAGCTTGCTCCCCCTACTTGTGTGAACCACTTGTAAACTCATGAACCACATGAGAGGTTTTCAAAAACATGTGAAATTTTTAATTTTCCAAAACCTTTCATGCACTAATCTCTCCCCCTTTGTCGACAATTTTCACAAAAGGTATGACCATGTTGTGTTATGGAAGAGAGAATAGTGCTCAAATTTGGTCAAATTTGGATCACTTGTCAAACATATATTTCGGTTTGAACCAAAGACAAGCTTCTTCACACCTCATGACAAGGGTTATCTTGCCTATGTTGAAGCATATGTGTGAAAAGATAGCCAAATTCAACACTTGAGATTGCAAGCCCATAAACATGTCATATGTCATCACTAGATCAAATAAGCATAAATAGCAATAGTGATGGCATACATACATTGAAATCCTTTGATTTTTCATGAATGCTTCCTAAGGTACAAGTTATATGTCTATATGTTCTAACAAGTCCTTAGTTATTATGAATGCCATGTCAAACAATGATACCTTTGCTTTGCTTGATGTAGGGGCATGTCATGATAGTGGGGTGCATTCAACTCATGTTGGAGAAGTCAAGGATATTCAACTCATTTCTTAGCTTGCAAAACCTCTTCTCATCTAGTGGCTTTATAAAGATGTCGGCTAGTTAATCTTCGGTGCCAATAGGTTGGATAGCAATGTCACCCTTTTGTTGATGATCTCTAATGAAGTGGTGCCTTATGTCAATGTGCTTGGTTCTTGTATGTTGAACCGGGTTTTGAGTCATCTTGCAAGCACTTTCATTGTCACAATACAAAGGCACATGATGGAAATCAAACCCATAATCCTTCAATGTTGATCTCATCCATAGCAATTGTGCACAACAACTACCGACACTAATGTATTCGGCCTCGGCGGTTGAAAGTGTCACATCGGTTTGCTTCTTTGAGGACCAAGATACTAGAGATCTTCCAAGGAATTGACAAGTGTCACTTGTGCTTCTTCTATCAACCTTGCATCCCTTATAGTCGGAGTCCGAATATCCAATAAGCTCAAAGTTTGACCCCTTGGGATACCATAGCCCAACATTTTGTGTGTGCTTCAAGTACCTCAATATCCTTTTTGATGCGGTGAGATGACTCTCTCTAGGTGAGGATTGAAATCTTGCACACTTGCCAACACTAAACATCACATCGGGCCTAGAAGTGGTCACATAGAGTAAGCTTCCAATCAATGACCTATAGTACCTTTGATCAACCATATTGCCATTCTCATCATTGTCCAATGATCCATTGGTACCCATTGGTGTATTGATGCCCTTTGCATCTTGCATGCCAAACTTCTTCATCATGTCTCTAATGTATTTCCCTTGACTAATAAAGGTGCCACTCTTCATTTGCTTGATTTAAAGACCAAGGAAGTATGTGAGCTCTCCAAGCATAGACATCTCAAACTCTTTTGCCATCATCTTGGCAAACTCTTCACAATATTCTTGATTTGTTGATCCAAAGATGATATCATCAACATATATTTGCATGACAAACAAATCATTTCCAATCTTCTTGGTGAATAGAGTAGTGTCAACTTTGCCCATCTTGAAGCCTTTCTTGAGTAGGAAGTCTCTCAACCTCTCATACCGTGCTCTAGGTGCTTGCTTCAACCCATACAATGCCTTGTTCAACTTGTACACATGGTTGGGATGATGGTAATCTTCAAAACCGGGTGGTTGCTCAACATACACTAGCTCATTGTTGAAGCCATTGAGAAAAGCACTCTTGACATCCATTTGATAGAGCTTGATGTTGTGTGCACATGCGTAGGCCAATAGGATTCTAATTGCCTCTAATCTTGCAAATCGAGCATATGTCTCACCAAAGTCAAGACCCTCTACTTGAGTGTAACCTTGTGCAACTAGTCTTGCTTTGTTTCTCACAACAATGCCATCTTCATCTTGCTTGTTCTTGAACACCCATTTGGTTCCAATGACATTGTAGTCCTTTGGTCTCTCTACCAATTCCCAAACTTTGTTTCTATCAAAGTTGTTGAGCTCCTCTTGCATTGCAATGACCCATTCTTCATCCTTCAAAGCATCATCAACCTTTTTGGGCTCTTCTTGTGACACAAAAGCAAAGTGTTCACAAAATGCCGCTAGCCTTCCTCTTGTTTGTACTCCACTTGCAATGTCACCAACAATTTGATCAATTGGGTGATCTCTAGCTATGCTTGAGCTTTGGAGTATTGGAGCTTGATTGCTTGAGCTTGGTTGATCACTTGTTGTTGCTTCGGCCCAAAATGATTGACTCACATTGTACTCACTAAGCATTGATCTTGTCATCTCAATGAGAGTCCTATTCTTCCTCTCAACTAGGCCATTGGATTGTGGTGTGTACTTGGTCGAAAGTTGATGCATGATTTCATAATCATCACATAGCTCATCAACTCTTGTGTTCTTGAACTCACTTCCATTGTCACTTCTCACTTTTTTGATTATGATGTCAAACTCATTGTGCACCCTCTTGAGAAATGTCTTGAAGATTGAGTAAACATCACTCTTGTCATTGAGAAAGAACACCCGAGTGAATCTTGTATACTCATCCACAATCACAAATCCATATCTGTTGCCACCAATGCTTGTGTATGCGGTTGGGCCAAACAAATCAATATGAATTAAGTCAAATGCCTTGCAAGTACTCATGAAGCTCTTCTTTGGATGAGTGTTGCCAACTAGCTTGCCCGGCTTGACATGCACCACATAACTTGTCCTTCTCAAAGTGTACATCCTTCAAGCCCCTCACTAGATCATGCTTCACTAACTTGTTGAGTTGCTTCATGCCAATATGACCAAGCCTTCTATGCCATAGCCAACCCATGCTAGATTGTGATATCAAGCATGTACTAATTTGAGTCTCACTAGCACCAAAATCCACAAGATAGAGGTTGTCAAATCTTATTCCCTTGAAGATCAAGCTTGAGTCTTTTGTATTCACTATCTCAACACTATCTTCACCAAAGATGCACTTATAACCAAGATCACAAATTTGTGCCACCGAAAGCAAATTGTACTTCAATATGTTCACTAGTGCCACATTTGATAGAGTCAAATCATTGGTTATTGCTATCTTGCCTATGCCTTGTATCTTGCCACTCTTGCTATTACCAAATGTAATGGACTTACCATTTTTTTGAGTTGAATCAATAATGTTGAACTTTCTTGCATCACCGGTCATATGTTGAGTGCACCCACTATCAAGGATCCAATGATTCCCTCCAATCTTGTAATTCACCTACAAGCAAATAAGTAAGATTTAGGTACCCATTTTCCCTTGGGTCCTTGGAGGTTAGCAACCAAAGCCTTTGGTACCCAAATTGCCTTCTTCTTTTTGGGCCAACAATGGGTGAACCAACAAACTTTGCCTTGACACCCTTCTCACCCTTGGTAAGCATATAATAAGAATCAAAGGTGATGGAATGCACTTTTGTTCCCTTATTGTTGCTAGTGTTCATTTTAGCATATTTTTTGCTCTTGATGCCCCCACTTGCTTGCATCTATTGCAATAGGACCCATTGCTCTTCATAAAGCTAGGCTTTGGAGTAGCAAAGGCCTTCTTGCCTTTCTTGGGGACATAGCCTAAGCCTTCCTTATTAAGGGAAAACCTTTGGCTACCTAAGCACTTTAGCAAGCGGGCATCCCCACCATATGCCTTCCTCAAGGAGTGGGTGAGCTCATCCACCTCTCTTTTGAGAGTCTCATTCTCAACTTTTAATGATGAGTCTAAAATTACTCCATCACTAATAGTAGAGCTTGAGTGGGTTGATGTGGATGTGGAAGGATTGGATGGTTCTTCAACATCAACCACAAGGGGTTCATCTATGATGTCACATGTTGAACCAACATCCTTCTTGATGATTGAGCAAGCTCTATCATTCTTCTCTAAGAGCAAGGCATGGGCTTTTGAAGCCTTGTATGAGCTAGCTCCAATTCCCCATGGTCTTCCTTTAGACCCTCATGGGTGGCCTCTAGCTCACTAAAGTTTTGCTCAAGAGTTTTCACACTCTTTGTAAAGCTTTACATTCCTTGTCCTTAGTCTTAAGCATGATATGAGTTTGCTTAAGCATTTCAAGAAGATCATCTCTAGTGGGTTCACATTCATCATCTTCATCATCACTATCATCATATTTTACTTCATTATCACTTAGTTCATCATGCTCATGCAATGATACCTTAGTGGCCTTAGCCATGAAGCATGAAGGTGATGAGCGAAGAGGGATGACTTCTTGTGTTGGCCAATTGCACTCATGGCCTTGGGCTTCTCTTCCTCTTCATCGGAGGAGCCATCACTATCCCAAGAACAAACAAAAGCACCATCATTTGTCTTCTTGAATGTCATGGTCTTGCTCTTCTTGTTTGTCTTGCCACCCTTGTATGCCTTCATCTTCTCTTTTTCTTTTCTTGATTGGGCAATCGGCAAGGATGTGATAAGGGCTATCACACTCAAAGCACTTTCTTGGCTCTTCATTGCCCTTAGATGAATCATTTCTTCTTCTAGAGCCTTGCCCAAACTTCTTGCTCTTCAATACCTTGCTAAATTTCTTCACAAACATAGCAAACTCTTGATCAATCTCATCAAGATTTACTTCCTCATCATCTTCTTCTTGAGCCTTGGACTTGCCCTTAGCCTTGGATGAGGTGGTGGCGGCCTTGAATGCTACAACCTTCTTGTTCTTGTCATCTTCCTTCTCTACTTCATCTTTCATTCCATCAACTTGCTCATCGGTTAGCATTTCACCAAGCAAGTCACTAGGTGTCATTGTGTCCAATACACCTCTAAAGAGAATCTTCCTCAACATAGCAAATCTCTTGGGCAAGCACATTAAGAATTTGTGCCCAAAGTCTCGATCCAATGTCTTCACACCCAATGATTTGAGATCATTGACAATCACTTGGAGCCTATGGAATGTATCCGGTATGCTCTCATCTTTCTTCATCTTGAAATTCTCAAATTCACTCTTGAGAACATACAACTTGGCACTTTTCATAACTTTGGTGCCCTCATAGGTCTCACAAAGCTTCTCCCACACTTCACTTGCCTTCTCAAGATCCTTGATTCCTTCAAACACTTTGACATCCATTCTCTTGTAGAGAGTGCTCAATGCCATTGTGTTGCATTGCTTGTGGATCTTGTCGGTGGGAGTGAGGTTGGTAGGATCTAGGATGACAAAATCCTTCTCGGCCACTTCCCATACTTGGTCATTGATTGATCCCAAGTACATTCTCATGCATCTCTTCCAATAGTCAAAATTCTCGACTCCATCGAAGAATGGAGGCTTTCCCCCAATATTGTTGAACACAATACTAGCCATGCTTCACACCGGAGGTTGTTAAGCCTTCTAAAACGGTGACCACGGCTCCGATACCACTTGTAAGGTCCTAGATGGCTAGAGGGGGGTGAATAGCCTATAAAAATTTTCTACAAACTCAACTAAACAAACCGATTAGTATAAAACACGGCGTAAAGCGGTTTGCACTAGCTCTAGTGGTCTTGCAAGCCTTCTAGTGACAAGACTAAATATATCTATGATCTCTAATCCACACAAAGTCTATGTCACTACTCTAGCTAATGAGCAATCCTAATATGGTCCTTATGCTAGCAAGAACAACTACACAAAGCAAGTGCTAGCTCTCTACTCAAGGTAAACTAGGAAAGTAATGCAAGAGTGAGAAGCTTGTTGTACCGACGTGTAGAGGATGTCAACCAATCACCGGGAAGAAGAAAAGCTATCAATCACATGAAGGTGATGATCCACACACCGAGACAATGAACAAGTAGATTTGTTCACCCGGAGTTCACTTGTACACACCGACAAGCTAGTCTCCGGTTGTGCCGACCAACACAAGGATGGTGTTTGAGCTAGGCGGTGCCCTTGCTAGCCTCAACACACCACTCAACAAGTGTGGTACCCAAGACACGAGCAATGTATTCCTTGCACTTTGTCTTCCCGACGAGGAGTGCGTGATCCTCTCACAACTTCGCCCGGAGGTGGCCAAGAAACAATCACCAAATCTTGCCAACGCCTCCACCAAGTCACCAAGACGGCTAGGAGCGGTGTCTCCAAGAGAAACGGGAAACCCACCGGCTCACAACAATCCCCAAGTGCCTCTAGATGCAAGAACACAAAGCAAATGCACTTGGATCACCTCTTCTCTCAAGAATGGAGCTCACACGCAAGAATGAGAGTGAGAGGGAGTTGTTGCTCAGCTCTAGGATGTTAGGAGTGATTCAAATGACCAAGAGAGGGAGCAATGGCCGGCCAAGGGGGTATAAATAGGCTCCACCAAAAATAGGAGCCGTTGGGGAGGAACATGCAATTCTGGCGGGCCGACCAGGACTTATGCATGAGTCCTGGGTCGATGAGTCCCGGTCACTACCGACAAAACCCAACATGCCAAATTTAGAACCCTGGCATGCGTCCGGTCATGCTTCGGTGCATGCGTCCGATCCTCCCGAGAGCAACCCGAAAACATGCTCTTTGTTCTTTTGACCGAAACCACACACCGGTGCGTCCGGTCGATTTTGCATGCTTCGGTCCACGAGTCCGGTGCATGCGCCCCGGTCGCCTCGAGCCGCGAAAATTCGTCGTTGTGTTGCCGTTTCTTCGCCTTTGCTCCAAACCGACTTCCGTCATTTGTTTCTTGTTGCCGACACCTCGAAGAACACCCCGACACCATGTGTTAGCATTTTTGAAAACATTTTTCGACAAGGGACGGAGTTAGCTCTTTAGGTTAGAATGCATGCATATGAATTTTGAACCTAAAGGCTTTGGAGGACCGATATGTACGATAAGTTTCCCTCTTTATAGTACGGCTTATCGATCCTATAATCACCCACACCCTCTATGGTGTCTTGGGTGTGAAATCAAAAGCCCTATGGTTATACCTTTGCCTTGGGGTCAATTGAACTCCGAAACTCCACCGAGTTGCATGCTTGATCATCTTTTGGATCACCTCGATCCATCCTCCATGATCACAATGCACCAACTCCAGCACGACCAATCTCCAATCTAATCGGACACTTAGCATCGAGAGATTAGTCCTTAGGTGTCACTAATTATCCAAAACCAAACTAGAGATCTTCACCGGTGCGGAGCTGGATGCGACGGGTACACGGAGGCCGGTACGGAGGCCGGATGTGGCGGATTCGAGGCCGGCGCGGCCATAGGGCCGGGTGCGGCGCGGCACCGCTGCCCTGGCATGGGCACAAAGAAGGGGAGACCATGGATGAGGAAATTGTTGTTGAAATTGTGTCAAAAATCCTGTCAAATTTGTGTCAAATTACTGCTGAAATTCTATCAAAATTGTGTGAAATTGTTGCTGCAATTGCGTCAAAGATTATGTCAACTTCTTGCTGAGATTATGTCAAAATCATACAACAAGCCTATCTAAAGTAAGGGCAAAAACGCATGGGCGAAATGGTCTTTTCATGGTCGTTTTAACACCGTTAAGTGGTGTTAACGGAATAGAGGTAAAACTTGCCTTCAATTAAAAAAAACAGGAGTAAAATCGCACATATCAAAAAAGACAGAGGCAAAATCACCATTTCCCTCAAAAAAAGGGGGCAAAAACACCAAAACCCCTTTTTGTAATTGGTGCCGTCAATAGTTTTTCAGATCGATCCATCATTTAGCATTTCCTCTCTAGCAGCCTCCTGTTGGCTTTTTTGCTGTTGAATAACAAGCCGAAATGATGTGGTTTTTAATCAAAAGAAATCTAATTCTATTTTACAGGTAATTTTCAGAGGGGCTTATTGGTTACGCCATCGGGCGTAACAAGAGCCAAGGAAGCACTCTCAACGATAAGCAAGAAATTAGAATTTATTGCTTTAGAGATATCCAATAAAGGATGGAAACATTTATATTGTTTGAACTAGCTTGCTGGTTGTTGTATGACCAAGGCTCTCTCCTTTTTTGTTTTCCGAAAGTTTATAATAATTGGTTGTGTACATTTTCGGATGTAGAGGCCGGATATTATTATCCATTATCTAAAAAAAATATCCTTGTATTGATGACTTTTTTTCTTCGAAATATGTTTTCTTTTGCTGAATCAAAATTGTTATAATATCGTCGATGTATGTATGACTGTTTCTTTAAATGTGCTTGTGTGATGAGGTACCTTTAGCTCCATAGTTTTCTTTATATATTGTTAGTATTCGTTCTTATATTTGTCCTATACCCTCTGAAGCACGCTTCCTTGATCTATCGATCCTTCTCCTAAAAAGTTCACTGCAAGCTTCCGTTACCTTCCGTCACCTCCCAAAATAACTATCCTTTACAACTATACCCATCTGACACATTATTGACCCATGCTCCTAAAAATGGCATGCATCCACGCGTTCCTTGGCCGTCCCATCCCTAACTCAAGCCATGATGTACAAAAGTCCGCGATTCCGCGTTGCCTGCATCCTCGAAACGCAATGGAGACTGTGCAGCGGGTTCTCGTGCCATGGGCGGTGCTGCTGCTCGCACTGCAGCTCGCTGGTGCCTCCCATGCCATCCACCAGAGCCATGAGGCCCAGGCGGCGGCAGCATCGGTGCCGGCCACCGTTGTCACGCCTCTGGCCAGGACGGGGTACCATTTTCAGCCACCAATGAACTGGATCAACGGTACGTACGCTAGCAATTTCTCTTGAAGTTTGGAATGATCACCCCTCCTGCCTGGCCTCCCTCTGCGCTTAGCTTGCTCTTCTAATCTTTCTGTCTATGTGTGTTTTCAAGCTACCCATGTGTTGCTCGTGTTGCTTGCTGTACTACAAGTGATTAGACTGCTAGGGAGTAGGAATGGAGAATCATATCCTCCGTATGCCAGTAATAACTACTATACTAATTTGAGCTCCACTTTTCATCCATCATGTCGATCTATTTGATGGATGCTCTGTGTTGATCAAGTACTAGTATGCTCTGGGTTATCTAGTCGCTGCAGAAACTTTGTTCTAACACGGTGTTGTTTTCTGTCTCCGTGTTCTTGATTGCTGGGACGGCGAAACTCATATCTGTTGCAGACCCCAACGGTACGTCTTTTACCCAGTCTGTATTTTGAGGAATCCTTTTACCCAGCCTGTTCCTTGGAGTTGGAGTTATCTTATCCCTGTGTTGTGCTGCCTCCTAGATCTATATAATTGCACGTATCATGAACAACTGTACTTGTTTCTTAATTATTGTGGGAGGATGAAATAGCGCATTTTTAAAAGTGCTGATCTATCTAGTACTCTAAACACTAGCAAAGCACATTTTATAACATTCAAAAATAGTGTATGCCTCTGTTGCCGCGCAGACTCCACATGAGGAAGCAGCGTGTAGGGTTTGTCCATTTCTAGTGGGCTCTAGGCCTTATAGTCTTATACATGTGTATATATGGTTTAGCGTATAACAATCATCAAGACATATTAATCAAGTGGCGTAAAGCCGTTGGGTCCAAGTACACACCACAGAATTTGACTTCAGACGGAGCAAACTGTGTATGCATAAGAAAGAAGCGAAAGGACCTTTTAGTAATACTAGTGAAACAGAGTTAGTTTCTTATTTTACAAAATTTGAAAAAAATGAATATAGCGATTGGTTGACATACTAATAATATATTTTTTGACAACCGTTGCAGCCCAATGTACTACAAGGGATGGTATCACTTGTTCTACCAATACAACCCGATGATACAGTGTGGGGCAACATCGCCTGCAGGCTCACTCCGTGTCACGCAACCTTCGTCAACTGGATCGCATTGGAGCCTGCAATATCCCCCAGCATCCCCTCCGACAAGTACGGCTGCTGGTCCGGCTCGGCGACGATCCTCAAAGACGGCACGCCCGCGATCCTCTACACGGGTATCGACCGCCCGGACATCCACCACCAGCTGCAGGTCATCGCCTTGCCCAAGAACAAGTCGGACCCGCTGCTCCGGGAGTGGATCAAGACACCCTACAACCCGATCGCCGTGCCGGAGGATGGCATGAACGCCACACAGTTCCGCGACCCTACCACGGCGTGGTTCGCGGACGGGCACTGGCGGATGCTCATTGGCGGGGCGAGGGGCAACCGAGGGCTGGCGTACGTGTACCGGAGCCGGGACTTCAGGCACTGGACCCGCGCCAAGCACCCGTTGCACTCGGCGCTAACGGGGATGTGGGAGTGCCCGGACTTCTTCCCGGTGTCCGGGTCAGGGCTGCACCACGGCCTCGACACCTCCGAGCCCGGGGCCAAGTACGTGCTCAAGAACAGCCTGGACGTCACGCGCTACGACTACTACACCATCGGGTCATACAACAAGAGCACGGACCGGTACTACCCCGATAACCCCAACGGCGACTACCACCGCCTCCGTTACGACTACGGCAACTTCTACGCGTCCAAGACGTTCTACGACCCGGCGAAGCGGCGGCGGGTGCTGCTGGGGTGGGCCAACGAGTCGGACAGCGTGCCGGACGACAAGGCCAAGGGCTGGGCTGGCATCCATGTACGTCTTCTTTCACAGCTGCTTCCTGTTTGCTACTGCTAGCAGCTACGCCATCACTCTGATTCCTTGGCTAGAAATTAACATGGAAGGCTTGAATCGTTGACAACGGATTGGACGACTTGTTTGATTGCTTAGTACGTGCTCGTGACAGGCGATCCCAAGGAAAATCTGGCTCGACCCCCACCGGTAAGCAGCTGCTGCAGTGGCCCATCGAGGAGGTTGAGAAACTCTGGGGAAAGCCCGTCAGTGTGGGCGCCAAACTGGTCAAGCCCGGCGAGCATTTTGAGGTCACAGGCATCGCAACTTACCAGGTTAGTTAGTTTTACTCTACCTACATGTCCATCGTAACTGTTTATGAAACTGAACTTTCAATCGTCTGAATATATATATGTCATCCATCGTAACAAGATTGAAGTAGCTGTTGCACCACTGATCGATCTTGTGATGGCAGGCTGACGTGGAGGTGAGCTTCGAGCTGGATGCGTCGAGCCTGGACAAGGCGGAGGCGTTCGACCCTGCGTACGATAACGACGCGCAGAAGCTGTATGGCGTCAAGGGCGCCGACGTCAAGGGCGGGGTCGGCCTGTGGGTGCTGGCCTCTGCTGATCTGAGGGAGAAGACGGTCATCTTCTTCAGAGTCTTCAAGAACCGAAACGGCAAGCCCAAGGTGCTCATGTGCACCGACCCTACGAAGTATGGCTGCATCCCCTTCTCGCATCAGAACAACCACATGCTTCTTCAGATTACCATGTTTCAAAAAACTAATTAAACGATCGAAATGGCTTGTTTTTCTCTCTTGTGTCGATCGAGCAGGTCATCTCTTGGTTCAGATCTTTACAGGCCAACCTTCGCGGGTTTCGTCGACACCAACATTTCAGGCAGGAAGATTGCTCTTAGAAGCTTGGTAAGTACTACTAACGCCTATGAAGCGAAGCTTGGCAAGCAATTAGATTACGACCGTTTATTACTTTACTGATCCTTATATTATCTGTTTGTTTTGCCATTTATATCTATATCTGTATATAGATCGATCGGTCCGTGGTTGAGAGCTTCGGCGCGGGAGGAAGGACTTGTATCCTGTCACGGTTCTACCCGTCCATCGGCGTTGGAAAGGATGCCCATCTCTACGTTTTCAACAACGGTGAGGTCTACAGTGTCAAATCTGACTGGCTGGGAGAGATGAAGCCGCCGCTTATGAATCAGGCCTAGTAAAGTGTTGGTGTCGATCGCATATATAAAAGGCCAAAAATGTAACGGTGCCTTCAATAAAACCGATACTAATTTGAGGGCTTGTGACTATATTTGTGTTACAAACATTGACTAGCTATTTCCTGCACACAAACGCAACAAGCAAGTGCGGTTATGACAAATCTTACTGTGCCCTCGACTATTCTCAAAACGAGAAGAACGCGTGAACACTCGATCACTATTGTCTGCAATAAGTCAGTAGCATACGATCAATTATTCATAAACTTGCAATTTACTATTGTTTATGCCATCTGATAAAAAAAAATGTTTGCTCTGAGTATTCGTTTACTGAACCATTTGTTCCATGGGAGTAAGGATAATACGTGCTGGACCTTTGCACCAAAATGGGATAATTTCTTGGTTTGAAGTGCCGTGAGTATTCGTTTACTGAACCGTTCCATGGGTTTCCTATAGTGTGTCTAGGAACTTTTCCAAGCCATCAATCTATCAATTGGTTTAGTTATTTCTGTTCTGAACTCTTCCTTCATTTTGGTTGAAGTTGAGAGCTCCATTTTTGGGCTTTAGTGAGTTTCGGTGTAACGAGTGTGTTTTGTTGAAATAAGACAATTTTCAGATTAATTTCATAATATAAATCATGATGAACTGATCTACTAGATAAAGCATGTGAAGCATACTAGCATAGCACAAAAGTATATCATCATAACATGATTCAACTGCAAATAGCATAGCATGATGAACTGATCTACTAGATAAAGCATGTGAAACATACTAGCATAGCATGATCATATTGGTGTAAGCACAACTAGCACACCAGATAGATTGGATAGATTGAACAAGACTAATACAAAGATTTTGGAATACCTGACGTTGAGGACAACGTAATGGAGAGGTTCCCGAAGCCGAGGTCTTCGTGTCGCTGTCGTTGTTGTCGATCAGCGGTAGCGAAAGAAGTCGAAGAAGTTGATGATGAAGACGACGACAAGACGGTCCTCCGCGTGTCCTTCTCGGAAGACAAGCCGTGACGAAGATCGGTAGCAGTCGCGAACCGTATTCGCCTTCTCCCCGGTGCAGGATCGCAAAGGCGGCCGGTCTGCTTGCCCGGTCGCTAGTGCACGCGAACGATCGGGTTGGAGACTTGGCGACGGCGACGCAGCAGATAAGAAGAGGAAATACTATTTTACTACTTTAGGAATTTCTAATTTGAAACTCTCAATTGTAGTTGTTATGTTGTATCTATTCTCAGAAGGCTTGATACAAATATATAGGGAGGAAAACTCCCTACCTCTACAATAACTAGCAATATGGTACTAATTGATATTGTACCTCCCACCTTTACTCATGAGCTAAAACAATAAAGCCCATTAGAAAACATAAATATTAGGCCTTTGAGATTTATTAGAATTTTCTTCATATGAATTTCTTCATAGCAAATACTAGTTGTGTGTTCCGCTGTGTTCATCAATCATCACCAAGAACATCCCGCCACCAGTTGGCTCGGGAACACCGCCTTTAATTGTGAGTTTTAGTGTTTCAGAGGGTTTTTGGGATCTACGATGGCCATTTTTGAAAGAATTTTTATTGGCTCTTGTTCATCACCCTCTGGTCATCTATTTTGGTCCTTCAATCAAAAGACAACAAAGAGAACACGGAGGTGACAACTCCCCATGCGTCCGTGTACCCTTACCAAGCCACGCTAGGTAACACATGTGCGGTGGATGATGGCCCAACAAGGTGGAAGATGAAGCACTCTAGCGCCGCGTGTGGGTTGTGTAGGTGATCAATGGACACGAAGATGAAGATATAACATGCACAGAGGGGATCGTGTCCACCATGACCATGCACGGGAACATAAGATCCTATGCACGGGAACATATGCAAGATCCCCTGGAGCCCCCATGCGGAATACTCTCTCCGTCTCAATATAGATGTCATTCTTGCTTCCCGAGAAGTTAAAATTTTTAAGATGTCGGTAATTATATATTAAAATATATAAATATTTATATTAAGTAATTAGTATCGTCGGAAAAGTCTTTAAGTCTAGTTTTTAACAAATTTATTTGAAGATTTAAATGTTGCACATATTTTCTACAAACATAGTCAAAGTTAAAGGGTCACGACAGTGCTCTGGCAAGTGGAGGGTCACAGTGGCATGGAGGCGGGAGGAGAGGAGCCCCCTAGCGCACAGGTGTCTTTACCTTCCTCTCGCGTGTGAGCAGTGAGAAAAATTGGGGAAGGGAAGGGATGAGGCTGGGATGGTGGGAGTGGGACGGTGTTTATGTTATTTTTCATCTGCTATTGGTGTAACTAGTGAAATAGTTGTTTTCTAGATGTCCTACTAATAATTAGCTATTCTGTTATATATACCTATTTGAATCTAAACAAGATAATTTGTTAGCGGATAACTACTATCTACATGGACCCAAACAAAACTAAGATGGTAGTGGATCGGGTTCTGGGTGGATATCCGTGGGTTTTGGGTTTTTATGGCTCGTGTTTGATGATATTTTCACCCACAGTTTTGGGGTTTGGGTTTAGGTTTGGTTTGGGTTTAGTTTTCCACCCCGTGGATATCCAATGGATGTCTAAAATCAATTATTTGGAACTAAAATGCATGTTCTATAATATGTTAATAATAACTACTTTACTTAGATTATTAAATTTATTTAAAGTTGACTCATGAAAATATTATTATTTGTTACCTCTTGTTTATACATGTGAATATGTGTATATATATCCGCTGGCTTCAGGTATCCATTCGGTTTTGGTTATCCGTTCGTGTTTCGGGTATCCGCGGGTTTGGTTTTGGTGATGGATTTCCACCGAATCGATTTCGGTTTTGGGTTCAGGTTTTAATTTCGGGTTTTGGTTTTGGATGCATAGAGACTCCACCAGATCGGAACCCGACCCGTTGCCATACTTAAACAAAAACTAATGCATACAACTTTATATGTTGGCGATTATTACTCAAACTTTGATGGATCTCTATAAGCTAGCCATTATCCGTGAATTTCAACATATAAAAACCCATCAAATTCTTCGGAAACTCATCCTATGCTCTACCACATGATTATTAATTTGAGATATGTTTTTAAGCCTCTCATCTTGGTGCAGCTGTAGTATCTTATACATACACGAACGCACCCTCACGCTACCCATACATACCATACTCACACCACATGTGACCTATAACTACACAGAGATTGAAAGACATGTCCTTCTTGATATCACTGGGACCATTAAGGCTCCATAGACGACGGACGCATCGCAATCCCATTGTGGCTCTACACGAGAGAGGCTACATATGAAGCCGAGGAATAAATCCCTATGTGACGTCCCTGCTCCTTGCCAACTGCAGTATATAGCTATAGCAGGGTACTTCATGGTAAGAAATATTAACTAGGAGGAACTACATCTAGCCATCTTTGTCAAAACCTAAACTTGGCCTCCATTTTCTACTTATCCAAACCTATGCAAGGTATATATATATATCTATATAAATATGCAACTAAGTTTTGCTAAGTGTTGCTATCTCTACCGAGTTTGTGAACCTAGGTTCCAATCATATCACTAACCTAGCAAGCTAGACTATGAATAATGTAAGGCACACAACCAAGGAAATAAGTGTGGAAGCATAAATGAGGTGAAGATGCAAACTCCTATTTAAGGTACTTTTTCCCAAGGTCTCAAGAAGCTAATCAAACTTCTCTCTAATCCTTATCGGAGCCTCTCTCAAGGATGCCCTAGCAAGGGAACAAGCTCCCATGGAACACACAAGCCTTTCTCACGCGTAAGTGGATCTTCATTGGTCCTCCAGGACCGCTCCGCCATCTTCACTATCTTGTTTCTAGCCAAAACATGATGGAACACACATCCCTTGGTACAAGCTAGGCGGTGACTCCACACATCGGAGGGTCGCACAAGACTACAAAGCCCCTAGTGCTCAATACTTGGTGCACGCAAGCACCCATAGCTTGAAGGTATGTAGACCCCACTAAATAGTAGACCTAAGTCTAATGCAAGCGCTAAAGAGGTGCTCTAGTTAGCCTAAGCATTTTGCAAAGCACCTACACCAATCACATATGTATTCTTTAAGCACTTTGGTGGATAGAGCATCTTAGAGGATGGTTTGGCTTGACTCGCCAGCAAAGGACTATAACATCAAGTTTTCAATGGCAAAAGGATTAGTATATGACTTACGTCAACAGAAGTTTGGTCATTCGAAATTTTTTAAATACAAATACAATGTAACTGCTTTGTACTAACTTTCATATAATTAAAATACTTGGTGGTAAAAAATAACAAACCTTGAATTTTAAAATACGTGTGTATCCTATATTTCGAGGTGAAGGGAGAATATATAGCTGTGAGCTTTACTTGATCCACATGCAAATCACCTCTATTTTTAACCATATATGAGTTAGTGTTTGTCTACACGTATCTAAATCGTGTCACTTCAATATAGAAAGTTTTGATATAAGATTTATAAGCACAAACACGAAAGTTTTGATATGAGATTTATAAGCACAAACACATAGTTGTCAATGTAAAATATGCCAATAATTACATACCTACTTTGCCTTGCCTATAGGCTATAAGTACTCACCTAGTCTACTTTTACACAGCTATACTTTCCGTCTCCATGTGTCAGTAGAAAATCGCATCTTTCTGCCTACTAGCACGTCCGTTCTCTCTTTTCTGTTCCAACTACACCGAAAAGGATGAGTCCATGGACTTTCCTTGTCACCACATCCGCCATCGTCGCCATTCTTGTTCTCCATGGTGCCGACGCTACAGTGGTGACCACGTGCAAGGCAGCTGCCGAGAGCGATAAGCGTGTCGACTACAAATTTTGTGTGTTAGAGTTGGGCAAGCACCGTGAGAGCCCCGATGCAGATATCTGGGGCCTAGCAAAGTTGCGGCTCTGGTCGGTGCTGGCAACACTGGAAATGTTCTCGTCGACATCAGGGCCCGGTTAGCCAAGCCGGGAACAGACGCCAAGACGAGAACGGTGCTGCAAAAAGTGCCTCAAGTTGTACGACGCAGCAGATGACGCGTTCTTGAACGCCTACGAAAGAATCAACCAACGCAATTACGCCGCAGGGAAGGAACAGGTGGGGTTGGCCACACCTCTTGCACTCAGATGCGATGACGCATTCACTAAGGTTGGCATCCCATCGCCGCTCAACCAGAGCAGCACGTACACATCGAAGATATCCATCGTCTGCGTAGCAATCACCACCCTCATAAAGTGACCAAAGATTGTCATCAAGTAGACCTTGCCAAGTTTTGTTCATCATGGCTGTACCATTGACTGATTTTTTATTGAATAAAAGATCATGTCATTTAATTTTTATTTGTGAAAAATCCAAGCTTCAAGGACTATACCCACGTATTTTATATATGTTAGATTTAACTGAAAGTTTAGGACTCAAATGTCCATATGTATCCATCTAAGTCAGGCCAGGCCAGGCTGAGATAGCTGCCTAGCCAGGCCTCCTTAGGCTAGTGTAGAACCAAAAAAAGCCCTAAATGTGCCCTTACTCATGGCTGTAGAAGGGACTTCGTGCCCACATCATAACCCTTGTGATATGTGTTGCTCTAGGTCGGGTTCTCTAGGCAAACAAGACATGTTGGGTCGATACGTCTTTGCTTGGGCCCAAACACGACAAATGGCACGTCAGTACACCTTCGTGTCGTGCCGGCCAAATCGCATCTCAATATATATTTGCTAGTTTTATTCGTTCACTCGCGATATAAAAAAATATTTTGTATGTAACATTTTCATGAGAGGTTAAGAATTAGATGGGAGGTGGTATATATAGTAAATATTAGAAAATTATATTGTAGCATTATAGATGTGTTTATGTGTCATTTTTGTGTCATGACGTTTTATACATGGTACAAAATGCGAACCCAGCCATACAACGCATCGTGCCAAGATTCATGGGACAACCCTCACGTTCGTATGGTACTAGCACGGTCCAAATATTCCATGACATGCGGTGCTCTAGGCTATGCTAAAACACCGTGCCACGTTCGTCGTCAAATGGCACCCTAGTCGAGCTCTACTCTTTGCATCTCCGTTATTTTGAACGCCTCTGTATTAAAAGAAATTAAGGAAACAAAGTCTAAAACCTGGATTGTTATTCCAAAAAGTCGCGTCCTTATTCACTCTTCACAAATATAGTACCAATTATTATATTATTTGCTACGAGCCAAGTACGAGACTGAAGAATGCACTTTTCTGGTTGTATCACTTTTTTTTTTTTTTTTGCGAGGATTCTGGTTGTATCACTTGATGAGATCGATGATGGCAATGCACAAGACCGTGATCTGCTCGGCGTACTTTCCGCGCCGTGCAAGGAGCGACGGGATCCTGGCCTCAGCGAAGACGGCGTCGCACCGTCGCGCCAGCGCGATGCCCTCCACAGCCATCTCTTTCCCCGCCTCGTACTGACGCGCGTTGATCTCGTCGTGCGCCCCCGCGAACGCGAGCTCCATGTCGAAGTAGAGCCTTCGGCACTGCCCCAGCGCCGCCCTCGCCTTGGCGTCGTCCGCGCCGCCGGTGCCCGGCGGCCTTGCCAACAGCGCGTCCACGTCGCTGACCGCGCTGCCAGCATTGTTGACGCCGAGGTTGGCCGCCACCTTGGCCAGGCCCCAGGCGTCTGCGCCAGGGCTGTCGCGGTTGTTGCTCAGCTCCGACACACAGAAGTCGTAGTCAATGCGGACGTCGGTGGCGGCCGCCGCCTTGCACGTCGTTTCCACAGTAGCGTCGGCCGCGAGGAGCGTGGTGAGGGCGGCGGTGGCCACCAAGAGGGTCTTCCACGGACTCATCTTGCAGGTGGCGGTGGGACGACAGCGAACTGCGGTGTTTTAGCTTCTTGATGATGATTGATGGACTGCGATCTGCTATTTGTAGCTGTGGGCGTCAGTTCTTATTGAGATTTGAGAGAGTGCGTGATACTTAGTGGTCAGGAATGCGAACGGCGTTTTAGGCACTCATCAATTTGACATTATTGCATTAACTTGCATCCTGCTTTTTGGTCTCTTTGTCTTCTCCTATAAGAGCAAGTATTATGGAAGGCTGTAAGCCGGCTAAATACTGATATGGAGGAGAGAAGGGAGGAAAGAGAGGAGAAGCGGGCTGTAAGCTTACAGCCGGCTTGGGCACAAGAACCAAGAAACTATGTGAGATAGGCAAGTGGACCCTGTATTAAATAGAAAGAGCTAACTATTGTATGGGTGGGCTGGGAGAAGCCTGTAAGGAACCTTACAGCCGGCTTGATGGCTGTATTATAATACTTGCTCTAAGCATGGAAGTGCAGGGACAAATCAAAAGGTATATTAAAGCTGGAGGCCCTACAATTTCAAATTATAATTTTTTTTTTTTTTTTTTTTTTGACTTTTCTAGATACTTAACTTTTTCTTTTGCGCTTGATATACCTTATGTCTAGATACGTAAGTAAAACAATGTATTTAGAATAGCTAAACGAGGTGCCATAATTTTAAAAGTAATTTACATCTATAAGAATCTATATATACAAAGTATAATCATGTGTTTTTCTTCTCTCTACCAATATCAAACGTATTATGAATGTGTCACCGCCCGACGGGGGGGGCGGTAGCGACACGCGGGCGGCGGCCTTGGGGGGCGCGGCTGTTGGAGCTGAGGGCAAGAGAGGGAATATTTTCTTTATTTGCTTGTCCCTAAAAGATTACATCCTCCTTGTTTATATAGCCCTCCTATGAAACTTGTATCTCAAGCAATCTCTAAAGGTTTCCTTATATTTCTGGAATACCTTTTACGTTAGCAAACTCTTATTTTTTTTCCTTGGAGATTTCCTTATACATTGAAATATCTCCTGCACACAAAAAGTCCTAATCCGAATCGACGATGGCGTGGATGATGGTGGCGGCGGGCGGCAGCAGCAGCCGGCGCCGCACGCGCCCGCCCCCTCATGGGTCGGCTCGGCCAACTGGGCTCCCCTACCCCCCTACCCCCCTCCGGGCTGGGCCGGTCTGTACTGTGACAGAATGTTGCTAACCAGATCATCTGCAACATAATAAATACACTTCTAACATTCACAATTATCCTAAAATAATTACATATTCAGTTATGGACTACCTAACTTTAGTAGTTATTCTAGCTTTCTTTGTTCGCAAGATGCAACTATTATATGTTGTTATCATTTTAGAAGGGTTATAGATAGTGAAATTTTAAGGTGCTTGGAATTAATAGAAGCCTTCCATTTCCTAGATCCATTGGTCTAAAAATAGGAGAAACCAGGCTAAAAGAATTTAAGTTGTGGGCGAAACCAAAAACACAGAGGCCCAGGACTAGTTTTTAATTACTCTTAAATTTAAAAAATCATAATAAATCCCAGAAAATTTATAAAATAGAAAATCCAATTGTGTTGAACTCCTAATGAGTAGATATACACGATGAACATATAATATGGTATGCTTTTAGTACATTTTCGCAAAGGCCCCTGATCTCTCCCTCCCTCCAGCTTTAGATACTAAACGATACTTAAATTTGTCACTATAACAACCTTTGTATAGGATAACTAATAGCACCGGTATGTTCATTTATATAGGGCTTGGCTTCAACAAGAATATGTTTATACATGGGGCGTGTTTGTAGGACTTATGTGAATCGACACCTCCTGTACTTTACATTGTAGCAGTAATTCACAATAGCCCTTTTTCTTTTCTCCTGCTAAAATGTAGTGGGAGCCTGAAGAAACCATGATTTATGGCTCCTCTGGCTTGGACTTCAAACCCTGTAGTACGGGACTCGAGAGCTCGGAGGAACCTAGCCAAACAAGGCTAATTTCCACCTTCTCTAAAAGCAAGGCCAATAATATGCCAAGTAATTGGCTATTAGGGCACTCATAATGCTAGAAACTATCATGGTTTTTATAGTCTTGGACATTGTGTCAAGAAACTATCTTCCACAATGCAATTTTATATCATGATGTTACATGACCCACATGTCACTCTCATATATTGTCTTGTTTTGTGTGAAGACTTGGTTTCTTAGTTAGACTTTGTTTCTTGTGTTTTTCCTCTCTCTCTTCAATAAATATAGCGTCACATCAGCAAAAAGCAATAAATAGAGGAGTAATAAATGAGGATAGAAACTATGATAGAATCTGCATTGTGAGTGCTCTTATAAGAACCAACTATACAAAGGTCAGTATTCTACTTGTCTCTAAATATTTTTTTTATTACTAAATGGCTTCATTCTCTTTCCTTCTCTTCCTCCTCACATACTCTATTGGAACCTACTGTTCTCTGTGCATCCACCTATTCATTTGTGTCTAGCTTGATGCTTAACTAGAAGCCAAGCTTTCATTCCTCTCCTCTCTTCTCTCCTTCACCTCACCAAAAAAATGCTGACTAGTTTAGCTATAAGCCTACTATTGTACTTGCTCTAAGTAACAGCGCGCACCATGAATCGTTAATGAGCGAGTCGAGCGATATGACAACTACACACGGGATGGGGGCGTGGTTGGGAGCACCCAGACATATACCACACCCGTATCTTAATATCCGAAGGCAAAACAGGAGACATGTCATTTGGCTTCTTCTCTCTCTTTTTAGCAAAAAGATGGACCATTTCGTGTTTTTTTTTTAGGGAACACCATTTAGGTGACGAGCCCGTACCGTAGTGAAGAAACGGCTCATAGCTTTGGAAGTCATGCAGCCCAAATGGCCTGCAATGCAGCAGAGAGCGCGATATGCATCATGCGCATGTCGGCATGTGTGATGTGTACAGATGACATAGGTCCTGACATGAGTACGTTCTTTTTTAGAAAAATACACGGCACAACACAGAAACACTAGAAATCTACGCGGTGTTGCCGCTTATGGCCAGTGTGTGGACCATTGAGGCTGCTAGAGTGTAGTAGATTAGGCGTTCTTTTCTAGTAATATATGTGTTTGTTCTGGGTAAATAATTAGACAATTTAGTTATGGTAGTATGAGTTAGTAAATAATATTCATCAATTGGTATTTACATACCTTTTTTCTTGTCTTGTCTGTCTTTATACTTTTTGTTTTTGGGTGGGTGGGGATAGGGGTCAGTTCTTTGTGATGGTTCCTGAAAATACATAATAAATTTCTGTTAGAATAAGTAGTATTGAAATTGAAGCAACGCAAATTCTCATAGCACCACATACTGCAATCTGAGTGGCTACACTCAAGAATCTTCTTGGTTTATGTGCAGGGCCAAAAAGGATGAACAGTACAAGCTAATAAGAGATTGCAGATTGGTACTAATCCATACAGGAACTTGTGAAAATTATAGTAAATTAAATATAGATTCAAATATTATAAAATTAGTTCATTGCATCGATAACACAATTTTGTTTTGTTTCACAAATATGTTTGCACAATTTAGTACATGATCACAAAAACAGAGTAATTCATCTTAAGCTCACATATATCAGCTTTGTAGAAACATTTAATCAAAACTAAAGAATCAGCGTCAGCTTGAAGCTTTCATTCTTGGCTAGCCAAGTAATCAAAAACTAACATCACATGGAAGTCTGGTTCTCAAGAAGCTGCCTCTGATAGGGGCAGCAAATTAGTATTACCTTTGACCACTTCACAGCAACTTATTACTTATGCTTGTCTTATTAAACTGACTTTGATAGCACAACTTCATCATTTTTTTATTTTCTCTATTTCTAAAATTTGTTTTTCAGAGGCTGGCATTTGTGTTTAGTTTATGTCACAACCTGTGTTCCCTAATTGTATCACTTTCCTGTTAACCATTCCATAGCTACTTACAAAGCCTTAAATATGCTAACCTGACTGCTGTCCTGTTCACCCGCTCCAAAAGAAAAGACAAAGCCAAGCATGAAGAGCTCCAAGTTTATCTGCTACAAGCTCTACATTTTGAAGCTGCAATCCCACAGCTATTGACACTAATATTTCCCAGCCATAAGTTTGAAGTCCTACAACAGTGTGCGCTATACACTTGTCTCCTATATCATGGACGACAGCTCACCTCATCAAGTGATATATAGCCGAGTCAAGAAGGTGTGTTGGCCATGATGGAAGCTGCATTTTCAACCATAAACCAGCTTGTATTGCACTAAGGAGCACACCCTAGAATGGGTGTTGTTGACACGAAACTAGGGCTTCGCACCAACGCACCGGGAGGGCCTTGGACGCCCACGAAGGCCGCGATCGACCTTGGAGCAGCGAGCACCGCAGCGTGGCCGCCCTAACCAATCTAGGGATCGGTAGGGGTGACGTAGAGCTCGATGACTGCTGGAAGAACCTCCGAACGCACCTCCGGGAAGACCCATCGGGAGGACGCACGCGAGGGGTGCCCTAGGACCAGCAAGGCCGCCTAGGACGTCGACGAAGAACGCGGAGTTCGCCGCCGAACAGCAAGGTAGAGGGTTGAAGGAAGAAGATGACCTACAAACGAGACAGGGGGTAGATTGATTGTCGATTGGATGTAGATGGGATCAAATCGGTCATAAACCTCTTTATTATATAGAGGAGGGTGGTCTTATCCTTTTAGGAAACTGTCATTGGACGTTTCCAAGCCTCAAAATCCGACCTAAACACGATTGAAAACAAATCGGTTCGGATCTCGTACGAACACGATCTGCGTCGGGCCGACCGGACGCTGGAAAAAGGCCGACCGGACGCACCGGTCGCAGCGTCCGGTCGGTTCACGAAAAGGTCGAAAACCCATCGCGGCGCGCAACTCGACCCGGACGCCAATTTGGGACCGTCGCCTGGACCGACGCCGCGCCCGGTCGCGTTGGGTCGATGCCTTGAAATCGGCACGGACGCCCGGCTGACCGACCCGGACGTCGGGGGAAGTGACCGACGGTCCGTCGCATGCGTCGGTCACTTTCGAAAAGCCCTTTTGATCTCCCTCAAAAATTTGGCTAAGTCCGGAAATTTGTGGTGACTTGGACCCCAAAAAATGTGGCTAAGTCGGAATTTTACCGTAACTTGGACCAAGCCAATTTTGGTGTCTAGGATTTTACCATGTCTTAGACCAAACCATTTTTGGGTGTCAACAGGTGTCAGTGATAATCTGTCCTTGCATTCTTTGGTCAAGACACAATGGATGATACCATTTGGCTTACTAAGCTCGTGGATTCTGACATTGACAATGATTTACAGTGTATGCCAAATAACATCAGCTACACACTATTTTGACCCTTCCCTCCCAATTTGTATGCAGTCCCCATGTTCCTGTACGCAGAAGCCTACATTTGTATTGGTACCATACACCATGAGCTTGGCTACAACTGACCAAATCACATGGGAAATCAGTGGTCAGGTAGCATGATCCCTGATGTTCTGCTAATTATGCCTGATGAGGGACCAAGTCATGCATCCTCAATTGCACCTCAAGGCTCAAGCAAGGCGACTAAACAGAGAAGAAAACAATCACATCCTCAATTACATTCTACCTTGAGAATGTTGAAGAGGAGCATATGCATAGCATACGCCTTTACTACTCCACATACGAGATGCCACTCTCCTTCTCTCACAGGAAAAAAAAAACTATATCCATCCTTATCCTCTCGTATACAGCTGCTGCTGCCTCCAATTTGTGGTCGCCGCTGCCGCATGCTGCACTCGGCACCGGCTCTTGCTCTGCCTCTCGCCGTCTCCGATACCGCAGATGCGCGTCGCGGCGCTTGGCTTTCAACCAGATGGCCCAGGGTCAGTCAGCCGGCGGGGCATGGCATGGCGGCAGCGTGCTAGTCATGGTTGTTGCCTTTGGCCCATCTTGGCAGGGAAGCTGGGAAGAGGAGCAAGGGTCTGCGTAGAAGACGCCTCTATCTTCTGCCCGGGTCTTCCCTGACGCTTCGAGTCTGCACTGGACCGGGCCATTGGTCCTGCCACGTTCAGTTGCCTCATGCCGTTGGATTGAAATCGGATGCTTGATATAGAAGTAGGTGACGTGGCCTAATGGTTAGGCCTTTTTGTTGCGTGAATCGTCTATAGAAGATGAGTACGTTCTTTTTAAATAAAAAAATATATGGTACAACACAAACAATGATAGAAAAAAAAAACTCCAGATCCTAAGTTTTCGGGAGAATATGTATGGCATGCATGTAAAGTATCTATATAACTCTTATGAAGATAAAGACGACTAACTATTTCTTTCAACATGCAAACTATTCACCTAGAGTGCACTATCATATATAATTATATCCACTAACAAAAAGTCTCACTAGCTCTTTTATCTCAACACGCTAGTTATCCAACTAAGCAATGCATTATTACAAACAATTAAAACTACTAGCACATGCAAATAAAAGTTCATGTTAGCAAAACACATAAGCATTTTATTGTCCAAGTCATCATACTACACAATCTGCTAAATTTTAGTGATATATACATCTCCTGCATACATATAATATTATGTTTCTTGCCTATATGTTGGTATGCCTTATAGCATAATATTATTAGCCAATTAAACATGAAATAAGGGCTTAGAATGAACATCAACATAAGTCTAGGAGTCCAACTAACATATTTCCACGAAGTTTTGGTATTCCATGACTTTGCAGGGATTGAACAGACTAAAGAAGATAAGAACAGTGAGAAACCTAAGAGTTTGCATCCCATACGATGACAAGACTTGACCGTGAGGCAACTCAACCCAAAAAGTGGACTAAAACATTCTAGAAGACACCGGGAGGAAGGAGATCTCGTTGTGGCACGGGACCGGGCGATCGCCAGACTATTATCGGGCGACATGCCAGGTGGGTCCCACCTGTCGGCCTCATCTTCCTATGGCGGTTTACCACCGACATTGAGGTTGCATCTATACCGTTGTTCAAGGTCGGTTTGATCCAAGGGTCCCTGTTCATCGCCGATGGCTATATAAGAAGACCACGACCCCAGGGCTAAACCCTAATTCATTCTAATTCATACCGAATTCAGTCTAACTCATTCTCGAGTTCATTAGTCTCAACCAAGTCTAGATCCTAAGCCCTAGTTCATCATATTAGAAGTAGTTAGCTACCTAGTTAGATCTAGAGGAAGTCTAGCTTGTCGGATTGGGATAGTCAAGAAGTAGCGGGAGCCGATCTTCTCGTGGCTTCTCTCTTGTATCCAATCTGTAAGTATATTCGTTGGAATACAATTGTTATGACTTTGTTCTATTTAATGATTATATTCTTAGTGATATGTATCCATGCTTGCCATAATTATATGTCTAGATTAGTAAGTTTGTCTTATATTTTATGCATGGAGTCGTATAGCATCCACTTAGATGATCACTTAGTGGGTGGTGAGCAATGTGTAAACGTGGGTGTTTATACAACGTTTACCCGCGACGCACCCTACATTCCGGTCATGTGGTTGATCGCGGGAGTGACAGTCCCTGTTGAGTCCTTTGGAGTCCACCCCGAATGATAGGCCAAGTTGAGCCATAATTACGGTGATGATCAAGTTTCGTCCTTGATTGTCATTGGTAATGCTTACCATGTGTAGATGTATTGCAACCTTGACATGATAGCTAGATGTAATTGCACTAATTGTAGTATTCGTTGACATATGATTATGAGTAACTTAGGAATATTATTTCTATTCTTTCTATACCATGTTAATAGCTCATATGATACTAGTGGCATACCATGATCTTAGACTTGGGTAGTTATCATTTATTATTCATTTATCTTTATTTATGTGACTTATCCTGTTATGAGTATTGTTGGAGGCATATGGTTACTCTGCATTATACAACCGCAAGTGAATCTCAAGTAAACCTATGCATTAGACATACCTATCTCTCTTACTTTCCATAGACTACCCCTTTCCCTGTGGTAAAATATAAATACGATACCTGGATAGACTCCCGGTGAAGTGCTACAATGGTATTTCTATCTGTGCGCTTGCAGATATCATGTTCATCTTTTATCAAGGCATATCAAGAATACCATACCCGCATTTCTTAGAGCGTTATTGCTAGGGTGACAGACTAGTATATAGGTAATGCCTAGAAATGAGTGGTATACCTTTTGTACATATCCTTAGTGAGATTAACTCCACTATGGATAATGGTACTGAGATTACACCCCACAACTAACACCGCCTAACTCCGCCTTTGTTGGATTGTGAGATTAACTCCACATCCAAGCCGACAAGTTATGATAGATACCATTTACATTTCTTTTTTCTTCCTAATTTGGATCGTGTTAGAAATGTCAACATTATACACCTCAAAATTTTTATTGATTAACATACTATCTCATTTATATTCATTTTTTTCCTACCAAACGCGTAGTGAATCCGTAAATAAAAAGTAAAAGGTCAATTATTGGACATGAGGAAAAACATGACTCTTAACTTCAAAGTTTTGCACGAATTTATCATGCACTCTTATTGTCATCCAAGAGCCATCTACATCGGTCGTCATGATCTCGAGAGCCAGTGAATGCCTCTTGAAAGTTCTTGTTTAAAAAAAATTGGATTTAGGTGGGGCGGATTTTATTTGGCACTGTCTACCTCCTAAGGGATAGTCCGGCAAAGACACTATTGGGAATCAATGCTTTAGCATTAGATTTATCCTTAATTGTGGAAGGGGAATTTTTTATAAAATTCCATCTACATAATAAAACCGACGATTTCAAATGGATTTTGATGGCGGTGTATGGCTCAAACTCAAGATGAATTTAAATCGGCTTTCTTGATCGAGCTTCAAATACGAACGTGCCAACCGTAACCCATTGCCAACTTTAATCGGGGAGACTTTAATATAATGAGACATAGCAAAGAGAAAAATAAAAATAATTTTAACCCCCGATGGCCATTCCTATTCAATGCAGTTATTGATAGCTTCGATCTGCGGGAGATTGACTTGACAGGTCGTCAATTTACCTGGGCAAACTCTCTTCCAGATCCAACATATGAAAAACTCGACAGAGTACTAATGACCACAGAATGGGAATTCAAGTTCCCATTGGTGACGGTTCACGCACTGGATAGGGGTGTGTCAGATCACACACCATTACTTCTAGACACGGGTGAACCTTCCTATAGGGGAATCACCAAGCAGTTCAGGATGGAACTGAGTTGGCTTTCCCACGAGGACTTTAGGGACCGAGTGGTCGAAATATGGAACAAAACCGGTTCAAGGACGTAACGCCGCATAACGGTGGAACAAAAATGGGGCGCTTGCGCAAGCATCTCAGAGGATGGGCTGGTAACCAACATGGGGAGTATAAAATTCAAAAAGAAAATCTCCAATCGATGGTGATGCCTTTAGATACGTGTAGCGTAAAAACAGGCCTCTCACGTAAGTAGAAAGGGAATGACTTCAAGCTGCGGCGTGATGGCCCTGAGCAAACTTTTACGCCGAAGAAGAGCTCAAATTCTACGGGCGAAAAGTTACCGATGTCCTCCTAGGGGATTCCAACACCCGATACTTTCGGATGGTTGCAAATGGCAAACATCACAAGAAACGTATCTTCTCCCCGGAACATGAAGGAGGCAAAGTAGAAGGGCAAAATAACCTAAAAAACCTATATAACCCAATTCTACAAAGAACTCTTCGCCCTCGGAGGAATGCTTTCTTCTTTGATGAGTCTAGAACCGATGACATCCCTCAAGTCACCAATCTAGAAAATGAACTTCTCACGGCACCGTTTCGAAAACGAGGTTCGAGAAGCTATCTTTGACATGGAACATAATAAAGCACCGCCGGATGGTTTCCGGCTGAATTTTATCAGCACTTCGGGATGTCATTAAAGGGGACATAATGCAAATGTTTCATGAGTTGCACACTGGTGACCTCCCCGTGTTCAGTTTGAACTTCGGAGTAATCACCCTATTACCTAAGACCCAAGATGCGAACAAAATTCAACAATATAGACCCATCTGCTTACTAAATGTGAGCTTCAAAATTTTCACAAAGGTAGCGACCATACGCATAAACTTCGATCAAGGAACAATTGATCAGCCCTACACAAACAAAGCATTTACGAGAGGACGTAACATCCTAGAAGGAGTTGTTATCCTCCATGAAATGGTTCATGAATTGCATCGCAAAAACCAGAGAGGAGTAATTTTTAAGATAGATTTTGAAAAGGCATATGACAAAGTACGCTGGGACTTCCTAAAGCAAACGCTTAGGATGAAGGGCTTTTCACCAAAGTGGATTGGGTGGATATAATCCTTCATATCAGGAGGGAGCGTAGCGATTAATATAAACGATGAGGTCGGACCTTATTTCCAAACAAAAAAAGGGCTTCGACAAGGAGACCCATTGTCGCCCATTCTTTTTAATTTAGTTGTTGACATGCTCGCACTATTTATAAAAAGAGCAAAAGTTGAGAATCAGCTAGGTGGGGTTGTGCCGCACCTAGTTGAGGATGGCCTTTCAATCCTACAATATGCAGATGACACGATCTTATTTTTGGAACACAACCTGGAGCATGCTCATAATATGAAGTTAATTCTATGTGCGTTTGAGCAGCTATCAGGGCTCAAAATTAACTTCCATAAAAGTGAGATCTTCTGTTTTGGAGAGGCAAAGGATTTCGAGAATTAGTATAGGGAGCTGTTTGGTTGCAACATTGGTAACTTCCCAATCCGATACTTAGGTATTCCGATACATTATCGGAGATTGTCCAACTCGGATTGGCTGAAGATACAAGAACGGTTTGAAAAACGCCTTAGTAGTTTGGAAAGGTAAAAACCTCTCCACCGGGGCCGGTTAACTCGATCAATTCCGTTCTCGTGACTTACCATTGTACATCATGTCCTTCTTTGAGATTCCAAAAGGTATTCAAAAAAGTTGGATTACTTTCGATCACGCTTCTTCGCGCAGAGCGAACGAACAAAAAGAAAATACCGTCTAGCAAAATGGGATATCTGTGCCAACCCAAAGAACGAGGGGTTTAGGGATACAAAACCTAGAACTCAAAAATATCGCCTTGCTCGGAAAATGGTTGTATCGCCTGTTGACAACAGACGAAACATGGCAACAAATCCTACGCAACAAGTATCTAGGGACTAAACCGCTAGTGCAAGTCCATTGAAAAGCGAGGATTCTCATTTTTGGGCAAGCCCGATGAAAGTTAAAAGGATTTCCTCAAATTCGGAATGTTCGTCATAAAAAATGGGTCACAAATAAGATTTTGGGAAGACACGTGGCGAGGCAACGGGCCTCTACGACAACAATACCCGCAACTATATAACATCGCTAGGAAAAACAGGATACGGTGGGTGAGGTGCTTGCTTCACCAACGCCTAATCTATCTTGGCGTAGAGATCTAGTTGGCAATAAATTAGCAATGTGGAATAATTTGGTCAATCGCCTTGCACAAATCAATCTTAGTCGAGGAGAATGATGAGTTCAAGTGGGACCTTGACCACAAAGGTGTCTTCTCGGTAAAATCACACTATCGAGGGGCTGATCAATCAAAACATACCTAATGTCAACAAGCGGTTATGGAAATTAAAAATACCCCTCAAAATTTAAATATTCCTTTGGTATCTTAGGCGAGGTGTTGTCCTCACTAAAGATAATAACGGCAAAACAAAACCGGCAAGGATCTCTAAAATATTGTTTCATCAAGAAAACGAGTCGATACAACATTTGTTCCTTGATTGTCGTTTCACGAGGATGGTATGGGCCATGGTCCACGCAGCTTGGGGTCTAAGGAAGCCAACTAGTATAAATAACCTTTTTGGGGGATGGTTGAATGGAATACCAAAAAAGAATTTAAATCACTTGTTCTTGTTGGCGCCGACCTTGTGTTGGTCCATCCGGCTCTGTGAAAATGCAAAGTGGGTTTTTAAAACAAAATTCTTCTTTTTGTAGGTACTCTACTCGATCACGCACAGCTCTCGACGTGGGCTATCCCAAGAACGGCCTTCTTCCCTGGGAGGTGCTTGTAGCGGCCTCTCGGTTCTTGGAGCGGGTGGCCAAGGACTTTTTTTTCGGGCACATGGGTGGCGGTCTAGTCTTAGGATTGACAGTCATTAGTGTGTATGGTTATTTAAAACTATCAAAGGCTGTGTGTCTAAGGGCGAGAGGCCGGGAATGTTTCGAGACATTGTATCACCTTGATGTAATTTCTTGAAATTAATAAAATTCCCATTTCCAAAATAAAAAAATATTTGTCAAAACTACAAACACTAAATCGTTTTCCTTGTGAACCGGCCAAGTAACTCAATACAAAGCTAGAGCTCATTAATTGTGACATGAATACGTGACATGCTTTCTTTGTGAAGGTACGTAGATATTGTTGCTGAGAGTGACCTTTTGAGATAATGAAACTTGCTCATTTGTGTGCTTGCTTATAAGCATCCTCTAAACATAATTCATTTCATGCATGTAATTAACTAATTAAGCATCCTCTATATCTCTTACTCTATACCAACTACCACCAGCGGGGCCCACTTGTCTCTCCTCTCTCTTCTCTATCCTCTCGCTTCTGTCTTCTCTATCCTTTTCCCATGGCGCCCTCCTCCGCTCCCTCCCGCTCCTTGTCGCGCTCGTCCTCCTCCACACTTCCCCTGCTAATCTGAATAATTGGAAAGTACTGATTACCCGAACGGACTATATATAATCCCGAATGGGAAACCCCGTTTAATCTCGGTTTCTCTACCCGGATTGCCCATCCGGGATAAAGGTCCCCCTTTACTCCCAATTATGCCAATCAGGATTAAAAGTGGGTCTTTTGGCTATCTGCATTGGGTACTTTAAACTCGTCCTCCAGTACCGTTTAGAGGAAAAAAAACGTTGCATTGCATATTGTAAAGAAGTACGCTAGCTACCGGTGTCCATCCGCCAAATGCGGCGGGCTAGCCGATGGATATCGACGCCGCGCCGGGCCCACCTCAAAACCGCCGCGAAGGAGAGAGAGGGCGCAGCCGTCGTGTAATCAGTACTTTCCAATTATTCTGTTCAAAATTACTATTCTCTAATTTATCTTTTTTTTGTCACAACACAACGGCTGTGTTTAGTTGGTGGGAAAAGGTGAAAAACACTCTTGTTCGAATCAAAAAGTAAGCGTAAGACGCGTTTCGTTTGTTTGTGGTAAACATTATCCTACCATGGCGTAACTAGGCTCAAAAAAGAATCGTCTCGTCGTGTACATCAAAACTATGTAATTAGTTTTTATTTACCTACATTTAGTGTCGGCCGATACATGCCGGCATTTTGATGTGATGGGATGAATAGTGAGTTTGGATTTTCAGTTTCGGCATCTAAACACAGCCAACAACATCAACCACTTTATTATGAGCCACGTAAAGTATCAACCAAACAGCGTGAAATGTGTCACCGTGTCGGCCTCTTAGCTTTCTACGAGCTGATTATTATTGAAGAAGCAGCAGCCAAATGAAGCCGCCCGGTGCCTCCGTGGCTCGATCACAACTCACCAGTTATCACGTTACGTACATGCATTAGTGTCATGCGTTGGCGCGCGACAGGCCGCCGCGTATGCGTGGCACATACTTTAGACACTAGTACTGGTACTGTTTTTTTTTTCTTCTTCTGTTGTGCAATGACACGTACAGTGCTGTAACAACGAGCATCAAGCAAGAAGAGGAAGCTCGATCGTGTTCGTGTCACACAACGGAGTGTGCTATCGCGGATCCTGGTGGGCATGCGTGATTTGATCGATCTAAAGGCGACCTCGATCCGTCTTCACGCGCTAGAAGTAGCTGTAAAGTTTCCCAGTTATATATTGATCCGATCCATGATCATATATAGCCAGTTAGCCCACAGGCAGTAAGCCTCAAATTGGCTACGTTCGAGAGAAAAAAAAACGTACTACGCCGACTATACTTTGGTACGTGCCTCAAATTGGTTAACTCCTACTTAGCGCTGCTTCGGTAGTTTAGCTGGCTATTACTACGTATCTACGTGTGCACATTAGCTGTGGAATGAAATGCATGCAAAAGCACTGTATATATAATACTAGCTCGTGCTGCTTTCAGTAATTAAGCTTTGCAGGCTGGAATTACCAGCCACACCACACCACACACTCCACACGTCTTTTGCTTGAAGCAACAGCTATCTGCACTGCATGCATTCCGCACCTTTTTTTTTCCATTTTGAGGGGAAGCATGCATTCCGCACCTAAGAGCAACTCAGCCACAGACCCAAAATCAGGCCCCTACTTCTCTATTTGAGGGTTGACCTGCAAATTTTGAGGGTCAAAATTGCAACCCGACTCTAGCCGTGGTCTGCAAACAAGGCCATGTTAAACAAGCCTCAAAACAGGGCCTTCTTGGCGACGGGCTAAGCTGCTGCTGCCGCCAATGTCGAGAGGAATCGAGGCATGTTGGCGATGAGGCGCGATAAACACACGACGTCGCGTGGCACCCACCATTGGATGGGGAGGTAGTCCACCTCCGAGCATCCCGGCGCCGCCATGTGCCTCGCTGGACCTTCGTGGGGGTTCTTGCCGGAGCTGGTAGTGAGGGGGACAGAAGGACCGGCGATGTGGTAGGCCGATAGATGGGAAGGAGCCGGTGGGGTGCTACCGTGTCCTCCTTGCCGAGGGATTGGACGTGGTGGAGCTAGGAATGCTCAAGGCGGTGCTCGGGGCGGCGGCTGTTGACGGGGTGGTGTGGGGGGCGGCTGAAGGGATGGCGATGTGGTGCCGCGGGGGAGGCGACGCGCGAGCGAGCGTGTGGGGGAGGCGACAACGGCGCGGGATAGAGAGGCGCCGGCAGCGGAGAAGACACCGACGGCGACGGCGGGCGGTTAACTTTATGAAGCTGGGAGACGAGTCCCCCACGGCGAGCGACGGAAGCAAAAAGTGGGACCCCGAGGGAATAGGGGGTCCAGATCTAGATGGTCCAAACTAAAATTTGGGGTTTTTTAAAATTTAACATCCCATTAAAAGGTCCCATCAGAGTTATTTTTTTATTAAACCCCTATAATTTAGGGTAGGGGCTCAAATGAGGGGTGAGTTGGAGTTGCTCTGAGGGGGCATCCGCCGGCATCATTCTAATCCTCTTTTTGATTCGCGTTAGCACAAACGAATCAGCACGCCATCGGCGGGCATTCCTTTTCGGCCGAGCCGCCGCAACGGGATCGGATAGCTGACATCCTGTCCGTTTCACCTTTCGCTGAACCGGCCGGGAACGGACGCTGTACGCGCCACCATCTGCTGTCGACGTGCGTGCACGTACGTGACGTCGCTGGTAACGATAAGGAACGACGGCCGGCCGGACGGGGCCTTTTGACTTCTGTGCTTCACCAGCAGGAGCGCGTTGCACTCGGGCGGGCGCCCCCACAGCTTTATGCAAAGCGCCGCCGCCGGCACGGTGGTATCAATCAGAGAGACCCGCGGCCGCCACCGGCCAGTAGTGCTAGTGTCGGGGGGGAAATGAAAGTTCATTTGAGAAAAAGCAATCTGTGTCGCTCAGCATGCAGCTTGGGGAAAATTGGGATCCAAAAATTTCAGTATGCCCAAACTCTACGCTCGAGTTTTTGTTGTCGTACACTTTTTTTCTATATATTTTTTAATGGAAACTATGTTAATCAAATGGGAATTGCACTATCCTTCTTTTCGCATTGCACTAGCTCCTTCTCAAAGTTATGCTAAACCTCTAATTCTTGACATCTTGTTTTAAAATATATGGGTTTCGACCGAATGGGTCATTTCCAGTTTTATTCTATTTGTTTTCATGAATTCCTTAATTCTCGTGGCTTGATATTAAAAAATAGAAACAGATCAATGCATATGCATATACTCGTATAAAGTATGTTTACTTGTCGATGCGAAAAAAAAAAAGTAACTGAGAGCGGAATATATTACGGTACAGCCAAAAACAATTGGGGAGTGGGGAGAACTTTACTCCACGCACAATAACAAAACTCCTTTTTTATTTTTTATTATTTGTATTTGTTCAAAGTTTTCCAAAGTTATACAAACTTTACAGTCCTGTCACACCTTTCAGCTCGATCGACCACATTATTATTTATCTATTCTGGATGCATGCACCAAAGTGCTCCTGTCCCCGTAATTATACCATATACAACCACTAAACATAGAGTATTCATTCATTCACTTGATGAGGTTGGTGATGGCGGTGCAGATATTAGCGATCCGCGCGTTGTACGAGCTGTGCTGCGCCATCGGCGATGGAACGGCGGCGGCCTTGGCGAGGGCGTCGTCGCACTGGCGCGCGAGGGACACGGCCTCCGCGACCTTGCCCTTCCCGGCGGCGTATCGCCGGTTGTTGATCTCGTCGTCGGCCTCGGCGAACGCGAACCCGACCGAGTCGTACAGCCTGGCGCACTTCTGCAGCGCCGCGCGCGTCGGGCCATCGGGCAGCCGCCTCTTGTTGCCCAGCAGGGCCTTGATGTCGTACACGGCGTTGTCGGCGTTGTTGACGCCCGTCAGCGCGGCCACCTTGGCGAGGCCCCAGGTGTCGGCGTCGGGGCTCTCGCGGTGCATGCCCAGCTCGGCAACGCAGAAGCCGTAGTCCACGCGCGCGTCGCTGGCCGCCGCCGCCCTGCACGTCGTCACCACCGTCGCGCTGCCGCCGCCGACGAGGCAGCCCAGCAGCGCGAGCGCGACTACGAGGCAGCCCACCGGCCTCATCGTCGTCATCGCCTTCGTCTTCGATGGAAGGGATTCTTGTTGGTGCGGCTTTGTTTGTGTCGTGATCGTCGTGAAAGGAATGATGATCAGCTCGGCCTCCTCCGGGTGGTTTTGCTTTATCTGGGATGCGATGGGACAACCGGACAAGACACTGGTGTGTGAGCGCGAGTGCGGCGGCGGACTGATGGAGTGCCCGCCTCTGTCCCTTTATATAGCCGCGAATAGCAAAAGCGAAGCTATTATCCCGTTTTTTTTTTTTTTTTTTGAGAGGCGATGCTCATGTCCTCGTTTTTAAGAGGCGATGCTCATGCTCGTATCCTCGTGGGCCCTATTATACCAGTTTGGGCTGTTTCGATCTTTTCTTTCGATTGCCCATCAAGCCTACAGCCTACGAATCAAACAAGGCTCAAGAAGATAGCTGCTTGGGCCCGTGGACCATGGGCTTTTTTTTCTATTCCTTTTTGATGAAAGACGCGCACTAGCGCCCGGACGTTCGGACGCACTCCCGCGTCCGGACGGCCGCCACCTGCCGCCTTTCTGGCTCATTGGGTCCGCCACACTTGTGCCCCTGTCTCCCTGCTTGCGCGTTTGCCTCCCCTGCCCCACTTGCGTGGATCCCCGTCCGCCCCCACATCAAGCGCCCCGCCGCCTTGCTGCCCACGAGATGGAGGGAAGAGAAGGGAGTAGGGAGGGAGGGATAGGAGAGGTCAGAGGTGTGTCACACGAGGCAAGAATCGAAATCAAAAAACAAACCTACGACAAAAAACACCGCTATCATCCGACCCACGGGGGCGTAAAAAACCCCCGGGTCTACTTTTTGAAACATCAAGATGCAACAATTGCAACATACGTCCGAAGGCAGATGAGACACTTGAAACATACTCTTGAAACACGTGAAAACAGATATGAAACACATTAGAAAAACTATTGCAACAATATGCAAACATCCGAATTAAACACATAACAACATCTAGATAAGCACAAATTGCAATATGCACCGGAAAAACACGGATGAAACATATATATGAAAATTATGAAACACTAAAAAACCTAGAGGAAACAATATGAAAATACCACATGAAACCGATGAAAATACTAGGTGAAACAAGATGAAAAATAATGGATGAAACAGATGAAAAATACCCCGGATGAAACACTAATGAAAAAAATACCTTAGATGAAACACCGATGAAAAAAAGAAGATCAAACATATGAAGAATCCGGATGAAAAAACCTAGATGAAACAAATGAAACACGGATGAAACAAGGTTAGGCCGAGGCGTGGCCGGGCGGAACGTGTATGGCAATGTCGCCTCCATCCCCCGTTGTCGCAAGACCGCAAAGACTTGCGCAGTCCTCCAACCATGGCGCTCAGACCGGCCTCTCCAATGGTGAAGATCTCTAGTTTGGTTTTGGATAATTAGTGAGACCTAAGGACTAATCTCTCGATGCTAAGTGTTTGATTAGATTGGAGATTGGTCGTGCCGGAGTTGGTGCATGATGACCATGGAGGATGGATCGAGGTGATCCAAAAGATGATCAAGCATCCAATTCGGTGTGGTTTGGAGATCAAAGGTCCCAAGGCAAAGGTATAACCATAGGGTTTTTGATTTCACACCCAAGACACCATAGAGGGTGTGGGTGATTATAGGATCGATAAGCCGTACTATAAAGAGAGAAAACTTTCGTACATATCGATCCCCATGTGCCTTTAGGTTCAAGATTCATATGCATGCATTCTAACCTAAAGAGCTAACTCCGCACTTGGTGAAAATGTTTTCAAAATGCTAACACATGGTGTCGAGGTGTTCTTCGACGTGTCGGCAACAAGAATCAAGTGACGGAAGTCGGTTTGGAGCAAGGGCGAAGGAACGACGACGAAACGACGAAAAATCGCAAATGCTCGGACGTGACGGACGCGGCGGCCGGAAGCACGAAGAAAGTGATCGGACGCACCGTGGATGCGTCCGGCGCAGAGGGTGTTTCGCTCGGTGGTCGACGGATGACCGGACCCACCGGCCGAAGCTTCCGTGTCCGACCGGAAGCATCGATCGGATGCGTGGACCGGACGCACGCGGAAGCGAGGGGGCCAGCGGGTCGGGTTGGGTTGTCGGTTGTGACCGGACCCACCGACCCGGACTCATCGGTGAGTCCGGTCGGTCGCCCCTGTCAGCCGCAAAAAGCATGGCTTTCTTCCCAATGGCCACATTTCGTGATGTGGGGTATTTATACCCCCTTGGGCGCCTCTTGCTCCCCTCTCTTGGTCATTTGAATCATTCCTAACACTCTAGAGCAAGCAAGCAAGCCTCCTCCTCCTCTCATTCTTGATTTGAGCTTCATTCTTGAGAGAAGAGTTGATCCAAGTGCATTTGCATCGAAGTTCTTTAGGGGAAGGGTCGTAACACCCCCGGTGTTACTTTCACTAAAACCCGACATGTCATCATGATCATTGCAAAGCATGAATGTTTAGCTCACCCTGTGATGCATTGAACTAAAATAAGTTTATTTTATGTTTGGATGCATTGTCGGTCGAAAAGACGCGAGAGGAATCGATTCCGAAACTATCCCCCGTCGGAAACCCTAGCCTTTTAAACCTTAGTTTGTCCCCTTTTATTTATTTCAAAATTTATAAAGAATTTGAGGGTGGTCACAAAAGGGAAAATGTAGAGTTTTCAAAGTTGAGCAAAGTTGGTATTTTGAGTTTTCAAAGTTTAGTTCAAAATTTTAAAGTAATTTTGAACTCCGACAAAACCCTAATTGCCCCCTTTTCAATATTTCAAAATCTAAGCATAATTTGAGAAAATTTCCAAAAGCTAGTTTGTAGATCTTATTGAGAGGAACAAAAGTCATGTACAAAGTTTTTCAAGTTTTTACATGATTTTAAAAGTAATTTTGAATTCAAATTTCAAAATTTTGAACTGCATTTCAAAAAGTCATATTTAGGGGCAGAATTTGAAAATCTTCCAATTGTGAAAATTGTAGATCTTGAAAAATTAAGGCAAGTTGCTTTTTGGAGATTTTTGAGTTCAGTTCAAAATTTGAAAGTAATTTGGAAAATTCAAAGCTAGGGTTTGAGGTGAACAAAGACTCGGCCACTCCTCTTTCGCCACCGCCGGCGTTGAGGGTCGCGCCGCCGTCCACCGCCGTCCTTTCGCGAAACCGACCGGTCGAGGGGCTTCGCGACGCCGCTGTCCACCTCATCATCCTCCCTCCCTTATAAATAGGCCGGCATCGCCGCCGTTTTTTTTTTTTCGAAACCGCCGCCGGAACCGCCGCTAATCCGCCGCCGTCGTTCGTCGCCGTCGTTTCATTTCTCACTGCCAGCTTGCCCGCCAGCGCCGCAACTTCGCCCACGCTTCTTTTGAGCCTAGACCGACAGCCTCTCATCGCCGAGTCGCCCTCGCCGCCGTTTCTTCCTCGCCGCTTCTTCCCGCCGCCGGTCGGATCGCCGCCACCTTCGACCTCGCCCGTCGACCAGCTTCCGCTCCGGTGAGCTTTGGCTTGCTTCTTTCGCGTTTTCCCTCCCTCTCGAAGATGTATTCGTGAACGACTCGATGGTTTTCACAGTTGAAGCCCCGACGTGCCGGAACGCCGCAGCCGTCGCCGCCGCCGCCGCCGCCTCGCCGCCGACCCACCTCCGGCTTAGCCCCGCCGCAACCAAGCCTCGCCCCAAGCTCGCGGTGAGCCCCCGGCCGCCCCTCCTTCTTTTAGTTTTCCATTTGATCCACCGACGACGCCGGAACGCGTGGCCGCCGCGCCGCCACAAGGGTGAGCGCCCCGTCGTCGCCGGTGAGCATGCGCCGCGGGCACGTGAACGGTCTTGCGGCCGAGCACGGTTCCACCGGGCCGGCCCAACACTGTTACACTAGGCCGGTCTGCCACTGTTTCCTTAGGCCGGTCCATTACTGTTCATCATGGGCCATGAACAGTACTGGGCTTAGCACAGTAACAGGCCAAATTCAACCTTAACCTTTTTCCATTTATAAAATGATTTATTCAATTTCATTTATTTGAATAGTGTCGATTTTGTAAATTTTATATAAATTCAAATACTAGCTCAAAAATTCTGAAAATTTTTGTGTAGCCTTCCCATGGGTATGTCTATCCATGAAAAATGTGAAACTTAAATTTTGAATACTTTTGGCATGATTTAAAAATACAAAATTTAATTGAAAAATGCATCTTCCTTGATTTTTAATAATTATTTTATTTATCCAAAAAATCATGAAAATTATTTTGGTACTGTTTTATGACATGATCTACCTGTGCAAAATTTTTGAGCTTGTTTAGAGAAAGTTAAAATATTTATTAATTCATGCTCTATTATTTCATGTGTTGAATAAATTGTTTTATGTCTTATAACCTAGGGTTTTGGGTGAATTTTGGATTGTTTTGTGAACCCTAAACCATGCTGTTATCAAGTGGTCCTTGAGAACTCATTAGGCAATGGTGATGATATCTCGTAGAGTAATTCAACAAGTTGGTTTTGTTGGGTTGCAACTTTATCGTGAAGGAAAGTCGTACTCAAGCGTTTATCGCTTTCATGCACTCGCATCATGTTTATATGCATGGCATCATGTTAAGCATGTATTATTATTTCGTATAGTGAACGAGGGTGATCGAGAAGTTGTTGATCAAGCCGCCGAAGAAGGCTATCCGTTGACCCGAAGTTCCGAGTATTGTGATCCATCGTCCGAGTCGATATTTCGTCAATCAAGGTAAGCCCCGGTTCATTTAAACATTCCTTGTGTTTTTACAAAGCTTTATATCACCTTTGCTTTATGTTCTCTGCATTAGGTGATAGGAGTTGAGTGACAACCTAATTGATGCATTACCATTCCTTGATTATTTCAATATCTACCTTGATAACCCGTTTTGGTAAAAATATTTAGGATGCTTAACCTGGCTAAATTAGTTAGACTTTTGAGTCAAAATGTGACAAGTCTCTTATGATAGCCCGAATGGGCGCTTGACGAGAAAGGATGCTATATGAGAAAACCATACCGATATGGTAGTAAAGTTGAGACCGGTCGAGTAATTTGCACCGAGAATGGAGTCTCGGTGTAGTATTTCCGGCTTGTCGATTAAGGACCCGGCGTTGTAAGCAATGTGGATCGAGACTATGGAACGCACCGCGCCGCCGAGGTCTTGGACCAATGGCACGCCTGTCATGGGTGTTACCCCATCACGGTCGACCCTAGTTCTGGACGCATACTCCGGTAAGCCCGATCTTGGGGTGTCAAATCGAAACGCATAACCGCAAGACCGGGAGTGGAGAGATGGCGGGAGTACATGTTACCCTCGTGGGTTAAAGTCCCGAATTGAGGTGTACGGTATTTCGGGTGGCGTGGGGACGCGTTCCGTTTTGAGTATCCAGAAAAGGTTGATATATGCAAGCTTAAGTGCTACATATGTCGTGTGGAAAGAACTCCCCACTGGGTTAATCGATTTCGAAATCGCCGTGCTTTCGGATATGGAGACTTGGTTTCCCCTTACATCGTAGTTAAATATGAAACTATGAAGAGATGGACTAAGTGATGGAACTTCTACAAGTGTATGCTATAGTGAAAGATCACCTAGAGTAGGTGAGGAACTAAATTGAGATTAAAACATTGAAAGTAAGGATTCACTACTAGTAAGCTTTTCTCGCAAAAAAGAGTCCTTGGTTCTTGCTAAAAGCCTTACCTTGAATCCTATTAAACCAAAGATTCCGCAGTTTTCTCCTATTTTTTTTTTAGTCGGGTAAGTCTTGTTGAGTACTCCCGCATCGTGGTTTGTTAACCCATGTTGCAGACTAGGTAGTCATGTTCCAGACCGGATCTTGTTGTATGACGATCCATCAAGAAGATAGTGACGATGAGTGAGACTTGAGACCCGGGGCGTGGTCTAATAAGTTGTATTATATGTAATAATCTTTCGCTACTCATACTTATATTTTGTAAAAACGGTTTTAAATAAATGGTTGTAAAATTATTGTAATATATAAGACTTCCGCTTTTTTACTCGATTATGTATGAAAACTGTTGTAATATCGCATTGACCTCAGAACGGATCCCGGTTGGAATAGTTAATAGTACTTTTCGTGTTACGGGTGCACATTTGTGACTATTAAAGGTTGTTGAACCGATAATTAGTACATGTGGGCCCCTGTAATTTTGAAGGTTCTTGTTATAGCCTATTCACCCCCTCTAGCCATCTAGGACCTTACAAATGGCGTCTCTCCTTCCACCTGTGAGGATCTCGGTGGCGGGTATCGAGGCGTCGCCCACAATCGCATGACGGCCCCGGCATGCCTCCGCCTCCCCGCCGGACTTGCGGGACAACGCAGCGAGATTGCGGTGGTTGAGGTCGTCACCGATCTATAGCCGTTGCCGAATATGGGCACGGACCGGGGGCGGAGGTAGGTGGAGCTTGCGCCGACGAGGGTGCCCCGAGCGGCGCGAGGACATGGGGATGCGGAAGTAGGTGATGGATAGTGAGGCAGAGTAGCAAGAGGTGAGGAATGGGGGACGGAGCAGCAGAGAGCAAAGGGGGATGGGGGACCGGGATGGAGGAGGCGAGCGCTGAGCAAAGCAGCTAGTGAGGAGCGAGTGGAGGAGATAGCGAGGCAAAGAAGATAAGGAAGGGCGAGGGAGGCAGGTAGAGGCGGTGTGCCGACCCACTAATCGTTGGACGCGCCCGCCATCCGGACGCCCGTAGATGACTATTTCGATGCTCTTTCCTCGTCTCTTTTGGCGGCTCGAAGAATAGATTTGGATGGAATCAACGGAGTCTTTTTAAAACCACAAGTGTAAAACGGTTTCATATTCATATTTTTAGATAAGGGATTTGTTAATTATTTCTATGTATCAACCAAGGATGTACGAGCCAAAAAGATATCGAGCACTTAGAGCCCGATTCATTTGGCTACCAAACTTTACCATACCTTGCATCCAACCAAATACTAGCTAAAATCATGACTTTCAAATCTTGGTACGACAAATTTTCATAGACAACCAACGAGGTCCTTAGACTCACACCTCAACAAAAAACACACCACTAGAAGAGAAAAAAAAACTACAACCACTACATATCTTGCTTCCCGACATCCTCTCCTTAAACGGATTTCATATTCATGTAGGCACACTCCCTATATACGGCCGCATATAGATATTAATCTCATTAACACTGAGAAGTTAACATAATATTTTGCGAAGTCATCAAAAACATATCTAAATCTCCTATAAAAGAGTCCCCCACTGGGAGTTCTCCAGGCTCGACGATTGGTAATTTTATTTGGCAGAACTGCAATCCACGTAGGCAATCGGCAATCGATCAGCAGTTATTGACCTTCCGCACCGGCTGCCGGCCCCGCCTCCTCCGATTCGTTCGCCTTCCAACCGCAACGATGAGTCTCCGTCCGCCCGCCCGCTTCCTCCCCTTCCGCTTCCACACGTACTGGCTGCCCGCCTCCGCCCCTTCAATCCCCTTCCGCACCGGCTACTGGCCCGCCTCCTCCGATTCGATGTCGCGCCACGTAAATTTGGCCTCCTCGCTCCGCGCCATCCGCAGCACCCGTCGCTCCGACCACAACCTCAGCGGCGCTCGCCGGCATGGTCTAGGGTTCCCCGGTGATGGAGTGGGACAGCGATTCCGACGGCGGCGACGATGGCGAGGAGGAAGACGAGGTCTGCCCCAGGAGCCCAGGCGGGGACGCGTGCCCGGTCTTGGTCTTCTCGCTGGCCATCGAAGGCGTGCTGGGCGCCTGCGGCATGGTGGTCTCCGATGCGCTCGAGCCCGATTTCCCCATCCGTGAGTTTCTTATGAGCTGCTCTGTATTTCCATGGTCGTATCTGCTCCAGCGCAGGCTGCTTCCTGCCACAGCCCGCCCTCGCCGGACGCGGCCGTCCCCCGGCGTCGCGACCTGCCTGACGTTGAATCCTCTGTTCCGCCCGCTCCGTCCGTTGACTCTTCCGCGCTCGCTCATTCCCGTGCTCCAGCCAGGTATGCCATTCAGGTGCGCCGCCACGCTCCGTTCCGTGCTCTACCAGGTTCCCGTGCTAACATGAATCTCATCCTCATCGATGCTCAAGTAGGCCCGGAGCAGACCACGGGTCCGATTACATGCATCTCCGTTTCCTATATTTAAAAGATCCAGAGGGTTGCTACCAAGAATTGACTAGAATCGCCCCCAACAGTACTGACTGCAATCACAATCGGTGAGTTTCCCTGGAATTTTTTACGAGTAAATTAATTAATCCTGTGCTCCCAAATATGATGTATTTTTATTACTCACGATGCCTTGGTAGTTTTATTTTACTCATTTTATAAAATTTAGTATTGCCAATGCCTCTACTTATCAAATGAAAAATTCACGATACTCCATACTTCAATCGGGTTAGTAAACAATTCATCAGCCTTAGATTGTTGTGACATGCAGGCTGTTGGTTTCAATGGAGATGTTCGCAAGCAAGAGGATGTTGCCAGAGTGATCGCAGCGACGGTTGAGCATCTCGGCAAGTTGGATATTCTTGTCAATGGTGCTGCCAGCAACTTCCTTGCCTCCTCGGAGGATTTGAAGCCCAAGGGATTCCGAACTGGTACTCCATCATGACGTGCCACTGTTTTGATTCAGTGGTATTTTTCATTCCAATGTTGTGTGTTATCATTATTACAGTCTCAGTTTGTGTATCTGTGCTAGGCTGTTACTTAAAGAACTACAGTTTGTTAACTTTTTGTTTATTGTACTATGACCGTTAATACTATTGTTTCGGAGAGGATTCACATTGACAATTATCTCTCTGCAGTTCTTGACATTGACACTGTGGGTACATACACAATGTGTTTTGAAGCCCACGAGTATCTCAAAAAGGGTGGACCCGGGAGAAGTCCTTCCTCTGGTGGCCTCATCATTAACATAAGTGCAACGCTGCAATACACTGCAGCTTGGTACCAAATTCATCTCTCTGCAGCCAAGGTACTTGGACCTTCTCTGAACCGCTCTTGGAGAAAGTCGATGAGTATGTAGATATCTCCTGATTGGTCAGCTTCTATAGGCTGGTGTGTTGATAGTATCACAAGATCATTGGCTCTGGAATTGGGAACAGATTACAACATTAGAGTAAATGGAATTGCACCTGGACTAATTCAAGACACTCCAGGAATGAGGAAACTTGCACCTGATGAAATGGACAAGGGGATACGAGAAACGATGCCATTATTTAAGTTTGGGGAGAAATGGGACATAGCAATGGCTGCACTCTATCTAGCTTCTGATGCAGGTTAGGCACTTGTCTCTATTCTTCCCTGTTTTCTATCTAGATTATCAGAAGGAATTATACACAGAATTTCAGTTAGTACTGAGCACCTGCTTATCTGAAAGTTATCCAGAAAACTTTGTGCCCATACTTATTAAACTAACAATCTTTCAGTTTTATATTCATGCATGCCTTTTAAGTAGTCAAATGTAACCACCATGGTTGATCTGTAATAAGTTTTAGCCTCATGTTGATGGAAAATGGCCACCTGAAGGCGCAAAGGAGGGGGCCTGATGTTTGATGCTCCGAGTGGCCTCACGTGGGTGTTCGTTATTGCAGTCCGCTGTTGAGCACCACCATCACCGGGTCGTGAGTTGCAAATTGTTTATTTCGATTTGTTCCATTCCTAATATTTTCTCCCTTCTGTTATTGCAATATGCTATTGAGCAATACCATCACCAGGTCGTCGGCTGCAAGTTGTTTATGTCGATTTGTGCTATGAGCAGTACATTCACTCGGCTAGATATTTCATACGTAATACAATTTCCAAGTTATCTTTTGGTACTTGCTTTTATGCTTCACAAAAATATAATGTCACCCTTCAAATATTCTCTTTTCAGGAACAAACGTACCACTGTTCTAGCATATAAACAAGAACGATGTCTTGCAAGGATCTTGGATGATGCAGATATGATATATATGCCAAGATGATAAAGGAAAGGTAACAGAACCAAACTACCCAACCTCAGTTGCCAAGTAACATGTGTTAGAACAGTCATCTATTTCAGGCACAATTCTCCGGCAATTATATCTTGCAATATTTTGTTTGCTTAACTCATATGACTACTGAAATATGCCTCCATGGCACTGAAACCAAAACGTCATCTCATTTTTCTGACATGATTTTCAGCTTCACAGATCGCACCGAGCAGCATGAAAATCAAAGCAATGGCGCCTTTGGGTACTTTTAACATGATCCTTTCCTATTGTCATGCATTATGATCTTATCGTAAAGATGGTTTCAATTTTTGCCAAAATGAACAGATCAGTTCCTCCACATTTACCGTGTATTATGCTGCAGGCTTCCATCTCAGGTTGGAAGCAAATGGGATTTAACCACAAGAAGATTTTTCCTTCAAAAGGTACGCCTACTAAACTGAAGTGCCATCATTCTATGATATCACAAACTGCACTCTGTTTTATTATTTCAATAATTGTTAGACAAAAAATATATTATATCATAATTTTTGTGTGCTCCAATCAGTAAATTATAAAAATTCAACAGTGTAGTCATCCACATTGTCTCAATGCTACAATTAGTATTATGTGCATCTATAATTTGTGTCCTAAATTGCATTTATTTTCTTCCAAGGCTAAAGACCTTCAATGAGATAGTCTCAAACTCCAGAATCCACCTGAGTACTTGCTTACTTTCATGAGTTCCTTTTGTTGAAGTCTGCATGTGGTGAACAGAATGTTTTGTTATCATATTTCAGATTCATCCTTTCCGCTATAGAATGTTATGTAAGCTTTTCATTCATACCACTCTTGCTAATTTAAGGATATACTGGAGTCATCTTTTTCATCTCTGTAGGAAAAAATTAATCCTTTTGCTCCTATCATGCTTACAGGCTGCACGGAGTTGCGTAATCATGCAGATGGACTCCAAGCCATAGTTGCAGACTCGCTCTAATAGGGTTTTGATTTTTTTTTATGTGTCCATCAATAGTTGTGTAATCATGCAGATGGACTCCAAGCCATAGTTGCAAACATTTATATTATACTCGCTATTAATACAGGTAACCATTGCAAATTATTCTCACCATCAGCCATGAAGAACGAAGCAACAGGAATTACGTCAGCTACCAAGGACTCACTCAAATAAATAGTTAGATGTCTTTTATTTTATTACTACAAGTTGACATCTCTGCAATAGTCGATACACCGTGTGATCTAAATTATTATTTGTTCATACTCAGTTCAAATAGCTTCTCACTTTGGTCTAAATAAATAGGTGTGTATACTCAATACACCTTTGGTATTTCTACTCTATCTAATAGACTCATGTCCCTGTCGAGAAGAGATGATAACATGAAACTCTTCTTAATTCCCTCAGCAACGAACGTGCGGGGAAGATTCCTAGTTGTTATTGATTTCGATGTCATCGAGGAGTATGTTATTGATTTAAAAAGAATGGCTAGCAAAAAATGCAATAAAAAACTAATGTTATGTAAAATACTAACCATTTTAAAATGCCTTTATAGTAATTTTTTTTTTTTTTTTACCACGAGGAGAAGTGGGGCGGTTATATTGGGAGATGGATGGGTACTGTGTAGAAATACTGATATGGCATGCTTCACCTGCCTGATAATGCAACTCGATTGAAGTTTTGAAATGCACTAACTCTCACAATGAGTATATTTTTCTCCTTCCTTAAAATATTAAACATTTGTGACCCGGACACAATCATTATTTGCATTGCTTAGTTGTGGAGATTCTTTATACAGAAAGTAATATGACTTCTTCAATCCCAGTTATCTAGTTTTCATTTTATTTCAATGTGATCGGTTGCGGATAATAAAATCGATCGATTGCTTTGTCTGGCTAGTGTTGAGTATTAGTGACGCGATGCTCCTAGATCGGTTGCGGATAATAAAATCGATCGATTGCTTTGTCTGGCTAGTGTTGAGTATTAGTGACGCGATGCTCCTAGATTGTATATTGCCAATGATCAGATCAGGCAACCAACGAGCCTACCTACCTTGAAAGCCTGACTGATTACAAAGCCAACAGGATCACTGCGGTCACTTGGACTGTTGATTTATATGCAATTGAAATGGTTATTGTCATGTCATGGCTAAATATATATAAAATCATTCTAATTTTGGAAGACTAATGATAATATATATAGCCTGAGGTGCATATAAATATCTCATTTTGAGGGGTAAAAGGGCATTTTACCATGTTGTTGACACCGTTAAGCTAACAAATGGACGGAAGGGTCAAATTCTAAAGAAATTTTGACTCAGGGCCAAAAACCAAAGTTCAATGAAATTTAGGCTAAAAACTAAGGATAAGTTTTTTCAAGGCTAAAAACACAATTTCCCTTATATGTATGTGTGAGTGAGAGCTCACGCATGTGTGAGTATATGAGTATTTGTGTTTGTATTTTGTTTAGCTTCAATATTTTCTTTTCAAAAAAACAACCATAGTTTCAACAAATCCTATTTAGGATATTAAATACTCACTTCATGCTAAACTATAAGACGTTTTGAATTTGTTTATTGGTTTTTTACACTTAGATATACATACACTTTGTCTACATACATAATAAAATTAATAATGCATTAAAAAACTAAAACATCTTATAACTGGTACGGAGGAGGATGTTTTTCTGCATTTGTTTGCTCTACGTCTTTTGAATTGTGGAGCTCAAATATGATAAAAAGTGATGTGAACTTGAACCAAATGCCGCATGGAATGAACTATTGTAGGAAACGTGAGAGAGAGAGAGAGAGATGATGATGCAAGCGAGAAAATTGCATATTTGGGACTCCAGACTATGTGCACTTCAATATATGTCGTTTGGAGTTCCAAATCTGTGAAGCGTATTGTTTGGAGTTCTACATATGCAATTTTGTCGATACAAGCACCGAAGCCGCACACATGAAAACCGGGAATCATACGATTCACTTTATAGCAAACTAGCCACGAAGTTGAAGGGTTCCAATTGAGCAAGCAAACACTTCTCTGCCCATTCGGAGTTTCCTTTCTTGAAATGGGGCAAATCGCCAATTTACCATGGATTCGTGGAACAGCAACTCAGCCAGGATCACTAATTGCATTATTGCATAGCAATCCAGAGGAGAATTGAGAATGAGAACAGCAAGAGCTGGTTCCAACTGAGATGACAACGTGGATCGTGGAACAGCAACTCAGCAAGGTTCAGACTCGACCGATGCTTCACGGGCGAGACCGCAAGATCTGTACCCCGTAGGACCAGCACCGGCAGCAAGCCGGTGTGCGGCCGCGCCTGGACGCGGCGGCACATGCTGGCCTCATGGAAGGTGACAAGTGGCAGGAGAGCGCGGCCCCAGGGTCCCCTCCGTGCTACTACGTGGACGGCTCCGGCTGCTCCCGGTCCCGATCCATGGGGCCGCTTGCCGGGATGCTGCCGCCGGCCCGGCGTCGGCGTGTGCAGAGAGGGCCGGCGGGTCTAGCGCGCGGCATGCATTTCCAGCAGCGTGCAGCGTTGCCCTGTGACAAGCCGTTTTTCAGCACCCCAGATTACAAGACCCAAGGCACCAGGCGGTAACAGTCTGTCAATTTTCCACCAGTTTTAACAAAACAAATCTCCATAGTGTCTGTTTATATGGAACTCTGCAGCTAAAGTAACAGCATGGCTTGATCAACAGAAATGACGAGGCTCCAAAAGAGTTGAACACTACCAGCTGCGCAGCAATAAAATGCTTTTATTCCATCACATTACATCTTTCAACGGCAACAACAAGTTTGGGTAACTCCCGGCCATCATCTCGTCCGCGTCGTTTTTGTCTGGCGTGTAACCAACGGGTCACAAGTTCACAACACGCCGGCGGCGGATCGCGACGACGATGCAGAAGCCAGCGCATCACATCACCACCTGGCCCTGGCCGGCACACGTTACCCATCGCTCCATCGGCTCAGTCGATGAGGTCGGTGATGGCCGTGCAGACGACGGCGATCTTGGCGGACTCCTCGCCCCACCGCGCGACCTGCGGCGGCGGGCGCAGCGCGGCGCGCGCGAAGGCGTCGTCGCACCGGCGCGCCAGGGACGCCGCCTCCTCGGCCTTGCCCTTGCCGGCCGCGTAGTCGCGCCGGTTGATGGCGTCGTACGCCTCCGCGAACGCCGACTCCGCCGCGTCGTATAGCCTCTGGCACTGCTCCAGCGCCGCCCGCTCCTGGGCGTCGCCCGGCGGCTTGGTGGCCAGCAGGGCCTTGATGTCGTAGACGGCGTCCCCGTGGTGGCCACGCCACGTCGGCGGCCACCTTGACCAGGCCCCAGGTGTCCGCGTCAGGGCTGTCGTGGTGGTGGCTCAGCCTCGACACGCAGAAGCTGTAGTCCACGCGCCCGTCGTGGGCCGCCGCAGCTGCGCACGTCGTCTCCGGGGTGGCGCCGACGCTCAGCGCCAGCGCTGCCACCGCGACGACGGCCAGAGCGCGAGCCGTGGAAGGCCTCATCGTCGATCTGCTAGCTAACCGGCGATGTTCCGATCCGGCGCTAGAGTTTGGTGGCTGCTTTCTTGTGCTGAGTGCCGGGTGGCGTGGAGTGAGAACTCTGCAGGAGCTAGCGCGCTGGAGCGGAAACGCCCACAGCTTTATGCAAAGCGCCGACGCCGGCACGGCGGGGAAATTATACGAAAGACACAATTCATTTGAGCCAAACCAATTTGTGTCGGCATGCAGCTTGGGGAAACGAAAATTGGGATCCAAAAATTTTAGTAAAATGCCAAAACTCTACGGTCGAGTTTTTTTGTTGTGGCACACCTTTTTTTCCCTATATTTTTACGAAACTATGGTAATCAAATGGGAATTGCACTATACTACTGCTTCTTTTCGCATTGCTTTTTTTTAATCACGCTGTAGCGCGTGCTTTCATTAAAAAGAAAGAGTTTGACATACAAACATGAGGTAATACCAAGATTACCCGAGCACACACCTAGCTTCTTTTCGCATTGCACTAGGTCCTTTTCAAAATTATCACTACTACATAACTGATTTTACGAGACACTTCGAAAAGATTTACGGTGACGGTTATTTAGAAAAACCGCCATGGTTAATGATCTAATTAACCGTGACAGTTTTTTTATTAACCGTCACGGTAAATAGATTAACCACGGCGGTTTTTTTTAAAAAAATTGTCACGGTAAATAAGGTCCGTAACGGCAACACCCGAGCCAACAAAGTCCATCTCGTGCCCAATATCGAGGTCCCAAGATATATATGATGACCAAACCCTAACCGACCCACTCCTTCCCTCACTTCGTCACTTCCCCACTCCCTCCCCCTCTCTCCCATAACCCACTCGGGCCGCCGTCGGCCCAAGTCGGGCCGCCCCCACCCCTCCCTCCCTCCCCGAGACCCGGCACCCCAAGATCCCGAGGCGAGGCAAGGCGGCGAAACGGGCGCGAGGCGAGGCGGCGCCATTCGCAAAGGCCCCAAGAACGCGAGGCTCGAGGCGAGGCGGCGCCGTTTGCGGAGGAGGCTTTGCCGGGGCCACGACGGCGCTCTGGCGGCCAACCGCACCGCTTTGCGAATCCCGACGGGTCGAGGACGATGAGAGAGGGCGCCGGATCCCGATGGGGCGCGGACGATGAGGGCCACCCAAAACGGCCCATTACGGGTAGGCTTGGGCCCTTTGGGCCTCGTTAGGGTTAGGTTTGGATTTTTTTTTCCTTTTTATATTTTTAATTTTCTTCTTGATTAACCGTGGTGGTTTTCTTTAAAAACGCCATGGTTAATATTTATCATGACGGTTTTTATGGTGTAAAAAAAACCATCACGGTTAATTAACCGATTAATCATGACCCTAGCTTCATGGGGTTGCAAAACCGTCATGGAAAAAAAAAAAAAAAAACGTCACGAAAGTTCAAGGCAGTAGTAGTGTATGCTAAACCTCAAATTCTTGTCATCTTGTGTTAAAGTATATAGGTTTCGACCGAATGGGTCATTTCCTGTTTTATTCTATTTGGTTTCATAAATTCCTTTATTCTCATTTCTTGTGGCTCAATATTAAAATAGAAACAGATCAATGCATATACACAGGGCGGATCCACGCCTCGGGCTAGGGGGTCTGAGCCCGGGCGTACCCTCAATTCTCTACGTGCAAATCTTCCACAACCATGTAAATTATTTGATTTTAGCCCAAAATAGCATGTGCTTAACTAATTAGCCCCCCTTAATCCTAAAATAGTACGTCACTAGCTAATTAGCCCTCCCACGGGATGGTGTTTCTAGATCCGCCACTTGCATATACATATACTCGTATAAAGTATGTTTACTAGTCGATGCGAAAAAAATAACTCGAAGCGGAATGAGGATGCCATCTTTGCCACTATGATTTAAACTTGCCTTCGCCTTCACGTATCGTTTTCATCGAATAGAAATTACCTTATTTGGAGGTTCTTGCGTCTTGAGCCATCGTCGAAATACCTTCTCCAATCAACCTTCTCAAGAGACCCCGACATGAGACCTTAGTTAGGGACCCTTCATGATAGAGACTCGACCTTCACCAAGGACCTCTACATGGAGCCTTCAAGGGGGGCTTTGTGTGAAGCCTTAACCTGTCCTCACATGAAGTGGCTCCTTTGTGGGTGTGAGTTTGAGAACCTATTGTATAAGCCGTCAAGTTTGATTAGCTTGACACGACATATGGTGAAACGACTACCTTTATAAACTCTCTTTTGATATGTACCCTCGTTAGATCGTTAAATCTTAAGGTCATGAGATCAAGAGATGGAGACACACAAGAAATAAATTTAGCAAATTATTGTTGAATTTTTTATGCGGTATGAGAGCAATAAAATTGAGGAGTCGGAAGTAGACAATGGGTAATTATGTTCCCACTTTTTTTGTGTTTGAGTGAAATTTAGAATCTTTTGAGAAAAGATAAAAAAAACGATACTTTGGATATAAAATATAAATTGTACATGTATATATATCCATATTTATTAAGACGAGACATGACGAGCCACTTTTTTTTAAATCAACTAGATATGAGTAGGAAAAACTTCAGTGCTGTAGTGCGAAGAAAGTAGCGGAAAAAAGAAAAGAAAAAAAAAAAAACTAAGAAAGCCCGAGCCCAGTGATAACCTTCCTAACCCTTCTATAAGGTGCCGCCTCTCGCCCCCCTCTCGCTCTCCGACGAGCAACTGGTGGGCCGCCGCCGCCGACGCTGGTGCTGCTGCTTGTATCAGGTGCCGCCTCTTTCTCTCCCTCCCTCTCTCTACTCCCTCCGTTGACATCTGCAGCCGGCACCTCTCCTCCGGTCCTCCCTGCCGCTTCCCCTCCCCTTCTCCCATGCGCCCCCCTTGCAGATCTCTCTCCACTCTATGCAGATCGAGAGCTGTTGTGGCCTGCTGCCGCCCCTCTCACATCACTAATTCTGCAGTTGACCGGTGAGGAAGCTGCCATGGCCATGGGAGCCGATGGTGCGGAGATGGGAGTTTGGCCTTCCCCAAACCCTGCTGGCCCTCCTCTGCTTTTCGTCTTTCTTCTCCCTCGCTTTTGCTTTGCTGGATTTTGGGGACGTCCAGGATTTGGACGCCTAGGCGACGACTTGAAAACCATCATACATGGGATCCCATCATATAGCTGGATCCGCCCATGTTCATACTCTGTTTCCTGGGAATACCCATGCATCCAGCTGGATCCGCCCATGTTCATACCTCTGTAGTTGACTTCTAGTTAACCATCACTTGACCTTGCCCCCTGATTTGTTTGCAGGTTCAAGTTTACTTAATCACTTGGTGGCCACAAACAAGGTACATGTTTCTCACCTTGAGGTTCTGTCGTGTCATCTATATCACTATATGCTGTAATATCTGTGTCTGTGCTAGATGCCTACCTGGCTACCTGCTTCCTTGAGATGTGCCTGCTCTTAGCATATTCTGCTAGGCTGTGAAATTTGTAATGTTCCATCGATGTATTACCTTTAGTGTCCGGTAGATTGGCAATATTCTCTGTTTTGCTCTCTACTAGTGCTGTGCTGGTGCCCTTTAATAAGTTGGTTTCCATACAAAATCTGAAATCTTGTATTTTGTTGTGACTTTTTACTAGTTTTTTATGTTCCAATTGTGTAAGGTTACAAAATCTACTAGTTTTTTAGGTTCCAATTGTGTAATGAAATTGGGTGATACTTTATGCATTGTTTGGAGTTGTCGCATGTCTTTTCTTGGCTCTCCTAAGAGGATGGCTAACTTAGACGTGGTTTTTGGTTGACACCCTGAGATGCAGTGGACTTGACCATATGCTTTGTAACTTATGTTGCTTAGTAGCTGCAGCCTGCAATTCCAGTAATGAATGCTTTGATGCAACCTGCTTCAGAGGTACCTTGGCATAGTAAATCATCTATGCTTAGCTGTCAGAATGGTGTGCTCAGTATTAGCAAATGTCAGAAACTGGGAATCATGGTACTATCTGTCTATCTTGTTTTTGGAATGCACGCATTTCACATCAGATTCAATATGTAGTCTCTTACCTCACTGCAGACCTGTCTGTTACTAATTGGCATTGAATTGGTCAATTTTCATTTCGTGGAACTAGTGTTTGGAAACCTTAAAAATGATTGATTCTAGTTTACAAATTGGCCTATGCAGACACAACAGAAGGTAAACCTTAGTAATATAAAGGCATCAAGCAGATATTCATTTGCCCTTTATTTTGCTATGCAAACTAGTGCTGGGAACAGGGCCATAGGCGTGCTTATGAACAAATCAGGATGATCCCTTCCATCCATCCTGGATATTCGACAGTTAATATTCAAAAAATTATTCTCTACCATAGGGAAACTTAGTTCCATGAATTGTGGTTAAAGCTTACGCGTACTGGTTGAGCAATACTGTTGATCTGTACATTCTATATAATTGTGATAACCTGGATGCACACGGATTTGTGATTTTTTGTTTTGATTGGAAGCAGACAGCAGTGCTGTAAGAGTTGTGAGAAAGCATGTTCCAGTAAACAATATATATAACCAAGCTTGGGTCAGCTCATGATCTAGTTGAATTTAATTTAAATGATTATAACTGCTACATTTAGTTTTTGCTTTCTGTTTTACCTAGAAGCTTATTTGTGCATCTGATTGTGATTTCTTAGAATGACTAGTTTTACTGATTGCATTGGTACTAGTAAGAGGGTTAAGTATGCACTCTTCATTAGTATAATTCATTTATGAATCATTTAAATCGATAAAACTGCTACAAGGAATACGCTGTGAAGCTTAATCAACTTGATAGTGTTGGTTTTGCAATAGAATTTGGTGACAATCAGTGAGTTTAGTTTTTTTTTATGTACTTTGGATGGTTATTAAGTTGCTTATTAGTGTTGGTTTTGCAATAGAATTAGGTGGCAATCAATGAGTTCAGTTTTGTTATGTACTTTTTGATGGTTATTAAGTTATACTCTTGTCAGCTTGAGTAGTTATCGCGAATTTTGCAATACTACTATCTTACTTTCTTTCATTGCATTATTTTTGAATTGCTGATTTCTAAAGCAATATTTTTGCTGTTATAGATGTCATTGCATATTGGGCGGCTTTCCCAAGATGTGCGGCAAAGCTATCTTGAACATCTGTTCCAGAGGTTTGGTCGTTGCACTGTGAACATGAAAGATGGATATGGGTTTGCTGTGTATGATTCTGATGATGATGCGACTCGAGCCATGAGGGTCCTGCATGGGAAATTTGTTTGTGGGGAGCGCATTACTGTTAATTGGTCAAAGCAGCAGCCCAGATTTTCTCAGGGTTTCAGGAGAAGTTCGAGATTTGTTGAATTGTCTCGAGGAAGGAATTTCAGAGATGGTAGGGACAAAATTAGGTTCAGGGATCCTCCTCAGAACAATCAACCAACAAACCATGATCAGAGTCACAATTCTGATGCTGAGCTAGAAAAGGAACCTGGTAAATTTGCTGAGGTTGTCAATGATGCTGGAGAAAACATTGGCGATGATCCAGGGAGGTGAAGAGGGATGAAGGTGGTACAAATGATGAAGGTCCAGGGGAGGTGAAGACTGACGATGGGGGGTACGGCTGATGCAAATGTAATTGAGCATGATAGATGGGCTGGGAAAGGTACCCCTGGTGGAGATGGTGATGATTTTGACCGCTATGAGCCTTATCATGGATATGAAAGGCAAGAAGAAAGAGAAAATGTGAGTAAAGCAAATTCTTATGATTCTCGTGAACAAAAACTTTCTTCAGAGAAGTGGCATGAGCACTCTGACAAGCATGTTGACATAGGCCATGATAAATCAAGATCTCCTCCAACCTGTTACAGTTGTGGTGTTGCTGGCCATATTGCACGTAATTGCCCTCATGGAATAGATGATAACCGTACCAAGGAGAGATGGATTGAACTTTAGGGAAAAATGGCAGCTGAGGCAGAGAAGATTTGGGTCGCCCTCGAGGAGGCGACCAGAATTTCATATTCATCCATTGGACCAAACAAACCATGATCATAGAGTTCAAGATGGTAGGAAGCCATTCAATGAGAGGAATATGCGAATGAATTGGCCGAGAGACAGCAGGAAACATGCCCACTACAGCGAAAACATGCCACAAACAAACAGGGAAGGGCGCAAGAGAAGCAGATCTGAAAGGTCACGGGGATCATCGCCCTCTTCAGAACCTTCAAGGCGCTCTAACCATGCTAATGTCAAGAGATCTCATTCCCACAGGACATCCTCAGATTCAAGATCTAAATCCCCCGATCCCAACCTCGATTTAAAGCTCATTCTCCAACTTATTCTGCACATTCTAGTTCAAAATCATCTCAACCAACTCAGCATGAGGGATCAAGATCAAATATCAACCATCATGTTCCATTTTCAGTATCTGCTTCACCACAGCACAAGTCATCTCCTGATGTAGAGAACAAAAATCTAATTGGTCTGAAGAATTCTCAATTGGAGGGCAACTTGGAGTTCAGGACAAGATCTGAAGTACAAAATCTGGATGATAACAAGCAAGAAGGGAATGGTTCAGTTTTGAGCAGCAAGGTCCTGAACAGGGAAACTCTTGTCCGTAACAAGAATGCTAATGTTACTGGTTACACAGGGTCTGACTTTGATAAGAACTTGGTTGATGATAATGCTGCCAATAGAGTGCAGAGCCAGAATGCAAACTTTGAGGACTCTTTGTCAGTGAAATCAAAGCAGGGCATTCTGGCCAAAAATGGGAGAAACAAGTCTTTGAAGCTAACAACTAATGAAGTGATCTCAGCTCTGAAGCACTATGGGGTTGAGACACAAGAGGGAGATTCATCAGATCAATCTGTGGAGAAGTACTTTGGTGCTGCACGCCTGTGGCCTTGGGAAATCATTTACTATCGTAGGGCGTAAGAAAGGCCCAATATCTACCGAGAATTATGCTAGCGACTTGAGCAGAACAAAAGAATTCGGTATTGTGGATCAGTATGTCAGAAGCAGCAGTGGTTGGTGGGAATGTCATTAAAGGAAGTCTAGTTGCTTCGAGGCTTTACATGAATAGCCTTTTGCATCCTGAGAGTCCATTTTGAGGATAACAAGGTTTGTGTGCTCATGTTAGGTTTCATTTCTCTCTTGCGTTAGCGCATCTTTGGATGTGATTAAGCCAAATCTCTTCAGATTGGAAGGGAAAATGAACAAATTTTCCCTGCCAACCTGGGTGAGCTGAGTGTAAAATCTGCCTATCCAAACAAACAACATTTTATTTTCATTCCTAGTATTAATGTTATATGAACTACAAGTAATAGGTGTTGTCAACATCAGTAGAGCCCTTAACACTAGAACCACTAGTAATTGGTGTTTCCATTGCTATGATTCTGATGGGCACAAGTATATGCCTAAAGGCTTTGTGTTGGAAAGTAGTAATACACTGTTTCTATCAGTGTTTTTACGATCCTGTCACATGTAGATGTTGGTACCGTTTGTCCATCTCATGTGTCTTTTGAGTTGCGATGTTTGAAGGTTCAATCCCAGTAGGTCTATTTGGTGGTCAACAGGCTCAAGGATGCTTTATGATTTTTTTGGAAGAGTGGAACCAGCGTCATGTTTAGCAAATCCACGATAAAGTTGAAAGTTGTTGCTTCATCAAGGTCAGGATATGTGAGGATGAAGGGTATTAGTCCACCAGAAGTAATATTTGTAAGCAGGTACCTTCATGTATGACGTTGGCACAATCAGTATTTGTTGTCAAGTGCACATTGATGAGAGATACTAACAGGACCTTTTGACTTTTGAGACCCTTCTGCTTCATGTGGCTTGTCTACTTGTGATTGTTACCTGGGGTTGAGTAGTTAGCATGAAAATGGCACTGTCGTGGGTGGAGAATTATCAGTTATCATTGTTTGGGCACTACATCTGCACTGTTAGGAACCTTTGTATGAAATTCTCTGTATAATCAGCGGGTCGTGATATTAGCATCTTGTTGGTGGATTGCTAGAGTGGGTGGTGCATTTGACTGCTCTGCAGGATGTTCTTCCCTATGTTACAGAACATTTTGATGGAAGTGAACTTAATATTGTCATTTATCTTGTTCCTTAACTGAGTTGAGAAGCTCGATGAAACGACCAGTTACAAGGTATGCAAATAAGTTTGCATCTTCTTTTGTTTACTACTACATGCGACAGGGTGTTCTTTTGTTTACCTATTCCCCTTTATTACTGTTACCGTTTTCAGCCACATGCTGAGTCCTTCTGACAGGCAAGTAGTAGTAATAATTATATTAAACTTTTATGTAAATCTTCGTGCTTCAAGTTCTAGATCACGGTGAACTCAGCTATGCTATCTGTATGTTGTGCCGTGCCAAGAGTGACGCTGCAGTTTGGTCGATTGTGAATGATGACGGGTAACAGCTCGTCCTGACTCTGGCTGTATGTGTCTGTAAACGGTGTGTCTGCATATATGCTCATGGCAGAGCAGGCGAAAGAACATGTATGTATGTTTTAATTTTGTTCTGTTTATTTGATCATAGATGCATTCGAGAGAGGAGAGGCTAACTGTCACGGACGCATCATCAATGGCAGGTGACATCAGGTTTGGTAGATGTTGCATCCATTTTCTTGCTTCAGATTGACAGCTTGGGCTGGCTGTTGAGGTTTTTGATTTCTCTTGCCCCTTTCATTCATTCAATTCATGCCGACGCCGATGCCCGAAAGGCGTGCCATCCCTTGTCCTCCTTCCCGACTCGGCCTGTGTTAGCTGCGTTCTTTTTGCCCTGCTGCGTTGTGTAGCATCACTTCGGTTCGTTTGGTACTTTACAATTCCAACGGCCACAGATTATATACAATCAGATTAGAAACAAGCACCCAAATCAATGTCTGGCGCTTGAACAGTAAGTGAAGCCGCCTGCTAAATGTAGAAATGTGCTGGGCACATGGTTTCTTCAATTGCAGTTATTGCCTGGCCATGTTTTATTACTCGGGTTTTGAATCTTTTGAATTTCCAGAAAACAAACAGGATTGACGTCAAGAGCTGTGGCTGGCTGTTTCCATGGCAACGTTAAAGATGGGTGACGCGACTAGTCGTGGAGAGGAGAGGACGGTTGGACAATGGATGGACGGAGGAGGCGTGAATGATGCTCATCGCATCGCCTAGTATAATTGCTCTGCGAATTGGCCGTGTTATCGTCCGGTCCGGTGGTGGTGGTGGCAAAGTTGACCAAGGATGCAGCGGCAATTAAGGTCTCGCAATGGAAGCGTGTTGCTTCATGGAGCCTGGCGTCGGGAATTAATTGGCCCATTCATTGCGTCGCGTCATGCAATGCTGCCATTACTAGTCTTACTTCCTTCCTCGCCACTGTAGCAGCTTCCTCTCACGTCTCACCTGCTCCGCTACTGATAATCTGACGTGAAACCTCATTGCTATTGCTGTACTCTTCGTCGCTTTTCTACTTGTACTCGACAAGGATACACCACCATCTCGAAGAAGAAAAACCGGAGCTCAAATGATTGTCGTTTAACGTATCGATCACGATTCACGATTAATGGGAAAAGCCGACATTGAAAAACATAACGTTTTTTTGGTTCCATTCTTTTTGGGATTTGATTAGCAAAACCCAGAGGTCTCCAGTGTATCCGTGATATATACCACAGTTACCACCGGCAGATGGATGAAAATATCACGGTTACACTGGAGCAGTTGTTTTAATTCAAGGGACGAAATTAAACCTACTGGTACTACGTACTAAACTACTAATAATGGTACTAATGGTAATTAATGGAGAATAGAAAAACTTGTGGCTTCTTGATGCTGCCGATGACCGACGATGCTCACGCCCTCCTGTTCCCGCCGCCACCGCCGCCGCGGGTGAGATCGTCGCCGTCCTCCCGGCCGCCCACGACGTTGATGCTGCCGCCGCCGCCGCTGTTGTTGCGTCCGGCGGCGGCGTGGTGCAGGAAGTCGAGGAGGACGGGGCTGCGGCACCGGGGGCATCGCGGGTCGGCCTCGGAGAGCATCACGTACATGAGGCAGCGCGGGCACGCCGCCAGCACCATGGACGTCGCCTCCGGGCTGTCGGACCACTGCGGCAGCAGCCCACCGCCGTGGCTCTGCTGCTGCCTCTGGCTCCGCTGCTGCGGCTCCCGCTCGCCCTCCGACGACAGGCACGAGCTCGGCGACGACGACGACCACTCCTCGTCGGAGGACAACGCGGCCTGCGGCGCCGGAGGAGGAGACAGGTGCAGCTTCAGGTCCAGGCCCACGGCCCTCCCTCCTTTGCTGCCGCGGCTCATCACGTACGCACGTTCTGCCTGCGTATCCATGAAGCTTGAGCAAGGTTAATCATTGATACTACTGCTAAGTATCCAGTAATCACAGTATAAATTCCACTAAGAGCGAGAGCGCTTACTGACGATGCTCTGCAGCTGCTGCAGGAGTGCTCTGCTCTGACTGAGGATGCTTCCTTCCCTTCTTGTGGACTGTGGTGGTGTGTGGAAGAAGAGATGGCATGGCAGCAAGTATTTATAGGGGGAAGTGGGAGGATAGGAGCCATGGAGATGGAGGTCAATTGGTTTTCTTAAATGCTGCACAGTGGAGGAGTACTTGCATCCTTTAATTGACCATATTATACTCCACCCTAAACACACTCGATCACTTCATTGCCCACATTCATGTTTCTGTTTTATGGAATGGAGAGCGAGGTGAGGTGCAGCCTGGCACTGGCAATTGGCAAGGCCGAGGCGACTGGCCAGTTCAAGTGATCGATCGGAGAGAGAAGCAGCAATCGTCTCGTCGATTGGTTCATGGTCATGGTGGTGGAAAACGACCTGTGAAGTGAAGAAGGGGATGGGGACGTCGCCACCTTAGCTTGGGATGGGTCGCTGTTGCAGTCGTGGCCAATCAGTCAGGTCAGGTGCCTCAAATTGAGCTAATGGACAGCTCTTTCACCGGGAGAGGATTAGGACACTGTTATACTGCTTAGTCAGGCATGTTAGTTAGGGGCTGTTTGGGTCAGCTCCTCTAAACTTTAGAGCTAAAGTCTCATGACAAGTGGTTGTCAAAAAAAAAAAAAAGTCTCATGACAAGTGGTCTAAACATAGCTTTAAACTTCAGTTCACCAGCTTTAAGTCTCAAAATTGACAAGTGCTCTGAAGTTCTCGAACCTATATATAAAGTTTAAAGAGGAGATCCAAGCTGAACCTTAGTCATAGCTGCCTATCCAAACGGGTAGACGGTGCACTAATTTTAACTTCAGCCATCAAACTAGTTGTTACTTTGTTAGTCCTCTCAGTAGTTTACGAGGCTAATTTTTTTTCCCGAAAGATCCGAGTTACCGGCTTCGATTGATAAGCGAGAGCAATTATATTTACAAGTCAGCTAACGTGGTGAGAATCACCACGGAAGCGGCCACGCAACACAACAAAGCAAACGGCGACCAAACAAAGAAAAGAGACCGAATTCGAAGCGAAGGCCATGGCGGGGCATCGTTGTCCGGATCAAGCATAATGCGAGAGCAGCTCCGACTTCCGACCTCACTTCCTACGCCCGAGGCCACGGCGAGCCAAAATCCACGCAGCGCGCTTCAAGAAGGGGGCACGACGTCTTGCGCCGCCATCGCTCGTCCAAGAATGGACCGGGTTTTCACCCGTGGAAAGAACTGGGAGAAGAACATGACGCCCCCAAGGGGAAAACGGCGCCCTCGGGCGTCGTCGCCGCTAGGCTTTCGCCCAAGGAACCCCAGCTCGGACATCGGCCGGTGGTCGATCTCAACAAGCCACCACCGCCATGGCTGCCAGCCACCTTGCCGAAAGCCTTACTAGAGGGGCACCGATGCGCCGGCCACGCACGGCAGCCGAAGCTGCGTCAGCCACCCTCCCGACTAGGCGAGGCGCCGAGAGCCAGCCATACTCTGCGTGCACACGTCCCACCAGAAACGATGAGGCCGATGCCGATCGCCAGCGCCTTGACGCCCGCCCGTCACTTTGCCGACTCACCTTGGGCATTCGGGTAACCCAAAAATTTCGGGTCGAGTAGTTCGGGTATTATGAAATTCGGGTAATAGAAATTGATACCCGATATTCAACCGAAAAAAAACACTACCCGCTAATTCGGGTCCGGGTTTACCCAATCTACCCGATTCAGACGCTAGCGAAGTAACGCCATTGCTTTCTCGCCTATTGGGGCATCGGTAGGGGACTCCACCGCATGGGGCGGCAGGAGGTCGCTCCCGCCGCGTAGGAGACGGAGTGAGAGACATGCAACGCTGGGGATGTCGATCTATTTTGGCTGGGCATCATGTTTGGCCGGGGATGTGATCTATTCTGGGGTCCGAGAGGGATAGGGAGAGGGAGCGACCGAGCCAAGCAGAGAGAGTAAGAGGTTGCGAGCAGCACGGGATGTTGATCTATTTTTGGCTGTGCTCGGGTGAGTGGATTGAATCTTCGGGTAGTTCGGGTACCGGGTGGTACTACCCGAATTACCCAAAATTTTATCGGGTAATAAGAATCAGGATCCGAATTTAGATTGGGTAGTGTGGGTTCGGGTATTTCGGGTACGGGTCCGGGTATTTCGGGTTGGGTAACGGGTAGCGGGTAATTTGCCCAGGGTGACTGCCGACGACCATCGCCACCAGCAGACGTAAGCCGCGCGCCCCACCATTCGGGGCGTCACCCCAGCCCTAGGGCCACCGGATCCGGACGCCAGCCCCGGACACACGGCAGCCCCCGCCGGCACCTTCGCCATGGCCACGATGGGAGCGCCCATCGCCGTAGGAGCCATGGACGATGTCGCAACAGCAGACAAGCCATAAGAGGGGAGGGAGGCAAAGAGGAGCACCACCCCTTGCGTCAGCACAAGCCCGGCCGCCGCCGCGCCGCCCGCCGGCCACCACCGACCCGCTGGACCGGACCAGTTTCCGCCGCCCCTAGGGACCCGAATCCGCCTGGTGGGCCCCAGATCCTCCGCCCCGGGAGCCGGGCTGTCTGGCCGTCGCCGTCGTGGCCGCCGTGGTTGAAGGGGGGACCTTGGAGGAGAGGAGAACCCCACCGCCATCCCCGTCACCGCACAGATGCCAACTAAGCGCGTCGCCGTGGCCACGACACGCCCTCCCGCCGAGCTCCACGCATCTCATTCGGGAGACGGGCCGCCATCCATCCCGTGCGTGCCACCAAAGGGAAAAAAGAGGGCCTTGTCATTTGCCATCCCGGCTGGTCGGACGGCCTTTGCCGGCGGCTAGCTCCAGCAAAGGCGTGGCCTGGAGGAGGGATGGGAGTCGGTGGCACTAGGGTTACAGAGTCGGGGAGCCGCCCGTGTCGCCTCGCGTGGGAGGCGACGCGGGGCAGGAGGGAAGAGTATCCCGCTTTCACAAGGCTAAAATTTTGACCTAAACTCTTTAACAGGACTAACAACTTGTCCGATTGACCAAACGGTTGAAGATCTCTTGTTTGGTTTTGGATAATTAGTGACACCTAAGGACTAATCTCTCGATGCTAAGTGTTTGACTAGATTGGAGATTGGTCGTGCGAAGGTTGTGTGTGGTGATCATGGTTGATGGATCGACGTGATCCAAAAGTTGATCAAGCATGCAACTTCGGTGGAGTTTCGAGATCAATTGACCCCAAGGCAAAGGTATAACCACGGGGCTTTTGATTTCACACTCAAGACACCATAGAGGGTGTGAGTGGTTATAGGATCGATAAGCCGTACTATAAAGAGGGAAACTTATCGTACATATCGGTCCTCATGTGCCTTTAGGTTCAAAATTCATATGCATGCATTCTAACCTAAAGAGCTAACTCCGCACTTGGTGAAAATGTTTTCAAAATACTAACACATGGTGTCGAGGTGTTCTTCGACGTGTCGGCAACAAGAAACAAGTGACGGAAGTCGGTTTGGAGCAAGGGCGAAGGAACGACGGCGAAACGACGAAAATTGCAGCTCGGGACGTGGACCGGACGCGGCGACCGGAAGCACGAAGAAAGTGACCGGACGCACCGGTGGGTGCGTCCGGCGAGAGCATGTTACCCGGGTCGGTGGTCGACTGGTGACGGACGCACCGACGGGAAGCATCCGGTGCTGACCGGACGATCGATCGGATGCATGACCGACGCACCTTGTGGCCGGGGTCGAGCGCCGGTTTGTGGTTGTCGGTTGTGACCGACCCACCGCCCGGACTCATTGGTGAGTCCGGTCAGTGCATCCGGCCAGCCGCGTAAAACCGTGGGTTTCCTCCCAACGCCACATTTCGTGGTGTGGGGTATTTATACCCCCTTGGCTGCCTCTTGCTCTCTCTCTTGGTCATTTGAATCATTCCTAACACACTTGAGCAAGCAAGCAAGCCTCCTCCTCTCTCATTCTTGATTGTGAACTTCATTCTTGAGAGAAGAGTTGATCCAAGTGCATTTGCATCGAGTTCTTGCATCTAGAGGCACTTGGGGATCGTTGTGAGACGGTGGGTTTCCATTTGCTCTTGGAGACACCGCTCCTAGCCGGCTTGGTGATTTGGTGGAGTTGTTGGCAAGAAGAGGAGATTGTGTCTTGGCCACTTAGGGCGAATTTGTGAGAGGATCACGCACTCCTCGTCGGGGAAGACAAAGTGCAAGAAATACATTGCTCGTGTCTTGGGTACCTCACTTGTGAGTGGTGTGTTGAGGCTAGCAAGGGCACCGCCTAGCTCAAACACCATCCTTGTGTTGGTCGGCACAACCGAGAGTAGCTTGTCGGTGAACAAGTGAACTCCGGGTGAACAAATCGACTTGTTCATTGTCTCGGGGTTTGGATCATCACCTTCGTGTGATTGATAGTTCTTCTTCCTCCCGGTGATTGGTTGACATCCTCTACACGTCGGTATAACAAGCTTCTCACTCTTGCATTACTTTTCTAGACTACTTTGAGTAGAGAGCTAGCACTTGCTTGTGTAGGTTGTTCTTGCTAGCATAAGGATCATATTAGGATTGCTCACTAGTTAGAGTAGTGACATAGCCGTTGATTGACTTAGAGATCATAGCTTTTTGCTAGAATTGTCACTTGAGGCTTGCAAGACAATAGAGCTAGTGCAAACCGCGTTTACGCCTTTTGTTATACTAATCGGTTTGTTAATTGAGCTTGTAGAAAATTTTTATAGGCTATTCACCCCCCTCTAGCCATATAGGACCTTACAAGTGGTATCAGAGCCGTGGTCACCATATTTGAAGGCTTAACAACCTTGGTGTGAAGTTATGGCTCATGTTGTGTTCAACCATATTGGGGGAAAGCCTCCGTTCTTTGATGGGGTCAAAAATTTTGACTATTGGAAGAGAACCATGAGGATGTACTTGGAATCAATCAATGACCAAGTATGGGATGTGACCGAGAAGGATTATGTCATTCTTGATCCAACCAACCTTACTCCCACCGACAAGTCCAACAAGTAATGCAACACCATGGCATTGAACACATTGTACAATGGCATGGATATCAAGGTATTTGAGGGCATCAAAGGCCTAGAGAAGGCAAGTGAGGTTTGAGAGAAGTTGTATGAGACCTATGAGGGCACAAAGATGGTGAAAAGTGCTAAATTGTATGTTCTCAAAAGTGAATTTGAGAATTTCAAGATGAAGAAAGATGAGAGCAAACCGGAGACGTTCCATAGGCTCCAAGTGATTGTCAACGATCTCAAATCATTAGGAGTGAAGACATTGGATAGAGACTTTGGGCACAAATTCTTGATGTGCTTGCCCAAGAGATTTGCTATGTTGAGGAAGATTCTCTTTAGAGGTGCATTAGACACTATGACACCTAGTGACTTGCTTGGTGAGGTGCTAACCGATGAGCAAGTTGATGGCATGGAAGAAGAGGAAGAAAAGAAAGATGATAAGAGCAAGAAGGTTGTGGCATTCAAGGCCGCCACCACCTCATCCAAGGCTAAGGGTAAGTCCAAGGCTCAAGAAGAAGATGATGAGGAAGTTAGTCTTGATGAGATTGATCAAGAGTTTGCTATGTTTGTGAGGAAATTTAGCAAGGTCTTGAGGAGCAAGAAGTTTGGGTAAGGCTCTAGAAGAAGAAATGATTCATCCAAGGGCAATGAAGAGCCAAGAAAGTGCTTTGAGTGTGATAGCCCTTATCACATCCTTGCCGATTGCCCAATCAAGAAAGAAAAAGAGAAGATGAAGGCATACAAGGGTGGCAAGACAAACAAGAAGAGCAAGACCAGGACATTTAAGAAGACAAATAATGGGGTCTTTGTTTGTTCTTGGGATAGTGATGGCTCCTCCGATGAAGAGGAAGACAAGGCCAAGGCAATGAGTGCAATTGGCCAACTCAAGAAGCCATCTCTCTTCGACTCATCACCATCATGCTTCATGGCTAAGGCCACAAAGGTATCATTGCATGAGCATGAAGAACTAAGTGATAATGAAGTAAAATATGATGATAGTGATGATGATGATGAATATGAACCCACTAAAGATGATCTTCTAGAGATGCTTAAGCAAACTCATATGATGCTTAAGACTAAGGACAAGGAATGTAGAGCTTTACAAAAGAGTGTAAAAACTCTTGAGCAAAACTTTAGTGAGCTAGAGGCTACCCATGAGGGTCTAAAGGAAGACCATGGGAAATTAGAGCTAGCTTATACAAGGCTTTAAAAAGCCCATGCCTTGCTCTTAGAGAAAAATGATAGAGCTTGCTCAATCATCAAGAAGGATGTTGGTTCAATATGTGACATCATAGATGAACCATTCTTGGTTGATGTTGAAGAACCATCTATTACTTCCACATACACATCAACCCACTCAAGCTCTACTAGTAGTGATGAAGTAATTTTAGATTCATCATTAAAAGTTGAGAATGAGACTCTCAAAAGAGAGGTGGATGAGCTCACCCACTCCTTGAGGAAGGCATATGGTGGGGATGCCCGCTTGCTAAAGTGCTTGGGTAGCCAAAGGTTTTCCCTTAATAAGGAAGGCTTAGGCTATGTCCTCAAGAAAGGCAAGAAGGCCTTTGCTACTCCAAAGCCTAGCTTTGTGAAGAGCAATGGGTCCTATTGCAACAGATGCAAGCAAGTGGGGCATCAAGAGCAAAAATGTGCTAAAATGAACATGAACAAGAAATCAAGCAAAGTGCATTCCATTCATTTTGATTCTTGTTATTTGCTTACCAAGGGTGAGAAGGGTGTCAAGGCAAAGTTTGTTGGCACACCTATTGTTGGCCCAAAGAAGAAGGCTATTTGGGTGCCAAAGGCTTTGGTTGCTAACCTCCAAGGACCCAAAGGCAAATGGGTACCTAAATCTTATTGATTTCCTTGTAGGTTGAAGGGTCGAGATGGTGAATAGTCTCTTTTAAAAACTAATCGCACCGGCTACCCGAACAAATGCGGAATTAAACTTATCGGTCTAGCCAAGACTTCACCCCTCTAACTAGGACTCTAAATCACCTCACAAAAGATCCTACACAAGAAGAGTGAGGTGACAAGCCTAGCTTGAGCTCCTAATCAATTCTAATGCAAGGTCACACAAACCTAAGCACTAGAACTTTCAAGCACGGGTGAGCTCCTACACAATTCTAGTAAGCACAAGCACAAAGCCCCTAAGCTCACTAGATGCACAATGGACAAGGCAACACACGCCTAACCCAAAGGCTCAAATTACCTAGCTACACAAGCTAAGCAAAGTAACTAAACAAGCTACACAAGCTAGATAGTTACAACAACTCTACTTCTAGCTACACAAGCAAGAAGGCAATTAGAGAGCTACACAAGTTAATAATTGCAAGAGCTACTTCTCTAACTCAAGCACAAGATATATAAATGAATGTAAGAACAAAGCTTGAGAACAAGAGAATGCAAACCACCGCGAAGTGTGGACACAAGATGATACCGGTGATTTTTTACCGAGCTCTCGGGAAGCTTGCCAACTTCCCCCTACTCCTCGTTGTGTCGACCAACACTTTAGTAGTTCCACGGTTTGGCGAATCACCCAGTGATGATCCTCAAGCTTAATGGCCAGTGCCAAATCCCACAGTGGGAGCTTGATCGAGTCCCTCACACAGTGTGAGTCCTCTAGCCAATCCCTTAGAGGGTACCGTGTGAACCCACACACAAGTGTGGTAGCTCAATGAAACGCTCTACTAGAGTTGCTCTTCATGATCCCCGCGAGGTGAGCACGAACCTCTCACAATCTCTTCTTCGGAGCACCGCACAAGCTTCCTTGCGTGCTTCACGAAGTCTCTTGCCACCAAGCCGTCTAGGAGGTGGCAACCTCCAAGAGAAACAAGCACACCGGCTTGCAACACGATCACCTAGTGCCACACGATGCAATCTCTCAAAGCAATCGTACTAGAATCGCTCACTCACTCAATTGGATGAACACTATCAAGCTAGAGTGAGTGGAAGGGCTCTCCAAGCACCACTATGCCAGCCACCAAGGCTCAAGTGTGCTAACCAACCTCCCAAGGCCAGCCAAACAAGTATATATAGGCTCCCCATCGAAATAGAGCCGTTGGGGACGAAATCCCACCTTTCTGAACAGCGCCGGACGCGCCAGGCGCAGTTCAAAACAGCCCCGAGCAACTAGCCGTTACGACGCTTTTCAACAGCGCCGGACGCGCCAGGCGTAGCCCCGGACGCGGTCCAGAGAGGGTGTAAACCAACCGACCCGCTGGACGCAAAACAAACAGCGCCGGACGCGCCAGGCGCTCCGCGCCGGACGTGTCCTACGCTAGTCTCAGCGTCCGCCGCTGTTGACAGCCCGACCAACGCCCGATCAAACGTCCATAACTCTTTCATCCGAACTCCGTTTTCGATGATCTTGGACTCTATGGAAAGCTAACTCAGAGGGATACACAACCCACATGGTTACTTGATCCAAAGCTCACTGGATCAAAGCAGTATTCCACTCCAAAGTCAGTCCAATTGTCCGAGAAACACCGAAACACCTTCTCCTTTGCAAATGTGCCAACACCACCAAGTGTACATCTCCATGTGCAAGTGTGTTAGCATTTTCACAATCATTTTCAAAGGAATTTTCTCTTGATCTCACCACGCCACTCGATCCTAACACATCACAAAGTTAGATCGCACAAGTGGCACTAGATGACCGATATGCAAACAAGTTTGCCCCTCTTGATAGTACGGCCATCTATCCTAAACCCGGTCATAAACTTCTCTAAGCACCAATGACCGGCGAAATGAAATGCCCTATAGGTTATACCTTTACCTTGCGCATTTCCATTCCGCTCCATCTTCCAAGTGCTGATGCAACACATGCCCCAACACGATCAAGAATGATATGATCCACTTCATATCATCACATGACCTTCTTGGTCCATCGATCTTGACCTCACTTGCTCTTCACCGTTGCATTGGTCCGTCGGCGCCAAGTCTTGCCCAAGCTTCACCGCCTCGCGGTCCATGACTTCAAAGCCTCGACCTGCCCTTCACACTTGCAACCGGTCCATCAAGCCAAGCCTTGTCTTGATCTTCACCACCTTGGTCACATGACTCCATGTCATGTCTCATGTGCAATAAGCTCCTTCATTGCATCATCACATGTGAACTAATCTCCTGTGTATAATCTCAATCACACATATTAGTTCACCTAATGTTGACACTCAATTACCAAAAACCACAAGGGACCTTTCATAGGTGAATTACAAGATTGGGGGAAGGTATTGGATTCTTGATAGTGGGTGCACTCAACACATGACCGGTGATGCAAGGAAGTTCACCTCTATTGATTCAACTCAAGAAAATGGCAAGCCAATTACATTCGGTGATAGCAAAAGTGGCAAGATTCAAGGTCTAGGCAAGATAGCAATAACCAATGATTTGACCATATCAAATGTGTCACTAGTGGACATATTGAAGTACAATTTGCTTTCGGGTGGCACAAATTTATGATCTTGGTTACAAGTGCATCTTTGGTGAAGATAGTGTTGAGATAGTGAATGCAAAAGATTCAAGCTTGATCTTCAAGGGTATAAAATTTGAGAATCTCTATCTTGTGGATTTTGGTGCTAGTGAGACTCAAATTAGTACATGCTTGATATCACAATCTAGCATGGGTTGGCTATGGCATAGAAGGCTTGGTCATATTGGCATGAAGCAACTCAACAAGTTAGTGAAGCATGATCTAGTGAGGGGCTTGAAGGATGTACACTTTGAGAAGGACAAGTTATGTGGTGCATGTCAAGCCGGCAAGCTAGTTGGCAACACTCATCCAAAGAAGAGCTTCATGAGTACTTGCAAGACATTTGACTTAATTCATATTGATTTGTTTGGCCCAACCGCATACACAAGCATTGGTGGCAAATGCAGATATAGATTTGTGATTGTGGATGAGTATACAAGATTCACTTTCGGGTGTTCTTTTTCTCAATGACAAGAGTGATGTTTACTCAATCTTCAAGACATTTCTCAAGAGGGTGCACAATGAGTTTGACATCATAATCAAAAAAAGTGAGAAGTGACAATGGAAGTGAGTTCAAGAACACAAGAGTTGATGAGCTATGTGATGATTATGGAATCATGCATCAACTTTCGACCAAGTACACACCACAATCCAATGGCCTAGTTGAGAGGAAGAATAGGACTCTCATTGAGATGACAAGATCAATGCTTAGTGAGTACAATGTGAGTCAATCATTTTGGGCCGAAGCAACAACAAGTGATCAACCAAGCTCAAGCAATCAAGCTCCAATACTCCAAAGCTCAAGCATAGCTAGAGATCACCCAATTGATCAAATTGTTGGTGACATTGCAAGTGGAGTACAAACAAGAGGAATGCTAGCGGCATTTTGTGAACACTTTGCTTTTGTGTCACAAGAAAAGCCCAAAAAGGTTGATGATGCTTTGAAGGATGAAGAATGGGTCATTGCAATGCAAGAGGAGCTCAACAACTTTGATAGAAACAAAGTTTGGGAATTGGTAGAGAGACCAAAGGACTACAATGTCATTGGAACCAAATGGGTTTTCAAGAACAAGCAAGATCAAGATGGCATTGTGGTGAGAAACAAAGCAAGACTAGTTGCACAAGGTTACACTCAAGTAGAGGGTCTTGACTTTGGTGAAACATATGCTCCGGTTGCAAGATTAGAGGCAATTAGAATTCTATTAGCCTATGCATGTGCACACAACATCAAGCTCTATCAAATGGATGTCAATAGTGCTTTTCTCAATGGATTCATCAATGAGCTAGTGTATGTTGAGCAACCACCCGGTTTTGAAGATTACCATCATCCCAATCATGTGTACAAGTTGAACAAGGCATTGTATGGGTTGAAGCAAGCACCTAGAGCATGGTATGAGAGGTTGAGAGACTTCCTACTCAAGAAAGGCTTCAAGATGGGAAAAGTTGACACTACTCTCTTCACCAAGAAGATTGGAAAGGATTTGTTTGTCATGCAAATTTATATTGATGATATCATCTTTGGGTCAACAAATCAAGAGTATTGTGAAGAGTTTGCCAAGATGATGGCAAAAGAGTTTGAGATGTCTATGCTTGGAGAGCTCACATATTTCCTTGGTCTTCAAATCAAGCAAATGAAGAATGGCACCTTCATTAGTCAAGGAAAATACATTAGAGACATGATCAAGAAGTTTGGCATGCAAGATGCAAAGGGTATCAATACACCAATGGGTACCAATGGATCATTGGACAATGATGAAAGTGGCAATATGGTTGATCAAAGGTACTATAGGTCATTGATTAGAAGCTTACTCTATGTGACCGCTTCTAGACCCGATGTGATGTTTAGTGTTGGCAAGTGTGCAAGATTTCAATCCTCACCTAGAGAGAGTCATCTCACCGCATCAAAAAGAATATTGAGGTACTTGAAGCACACATAAAATGTTGGGCTATGGTATCCCAAGGGGTCAAACTTTGAGCTTATTGGATATTCGGACTCCGACTATGGGGGATGCAAGGTGGATAGAAGAAGCACAAGCGGCACTTGTCAATTCCTTGGAAGATCTCTAGTATCATGGTCATCAAAGAAGCAAACCGGTGTGACACTTTCAACCGCCGAGGCCGAATACATTAGTGCCGGTAGTTGTTGTGCACAATTGCTATGGATGAGATCAACATTGAAGGATTATGGATTTGATTTCCATCATGTGTCTTTGTATTGTGACAATGAAAGTGCTTGCAAGATGACACAAAACCCGGTCCAACATACAAGAACCAAGCACATTGACATAAGGCATCACTTCATTAGAGATCATCAACAAAAGGGTGACATTGCTATCCAACCTATTGGCAATCGAAGATCAACTAGCCGACATCTTTACAAAGCCACTAGATGAGAAGAGGTTTTGCAAGCTAAGAAATGAGTTGAACATCCTTGACTTCTCCAACATGAGTTGAATGCACCCCACATCCATGACATGCCCCTCCTTCAAGCAAAGCAAAGGTGAAATTGTTTGACATGGCATTCATGTTATCTAAGGACTTGTTAGAACATATAGACATATAACTTGTGCCTTAGGAAGCATTCATGAAAATCAAAGGATTTCAATGTATATATGCCATCACTATTGCTATTTATGCTTGTTTGATCTAGTGATGACATATGCCATGTTTATGGGCTTGCAATCTCAAGTGTTGAATTTGGCTATCTTTTCACATATATACTTCAACATAGGCAAGATAACCCTTGTCATGAGGTGTGTAGAAGCTTGTCTTTGGTTCAAACCGAAATATATGTTTGACATATGATCCAAATTTGACCAATTTGAGCACTATTCTCTCTTCCATAACACAACATGGTCATACCTTTTGTGGAAATTATCGACAAAGGGGAGAGATTAGTGCATGAAAGGTTTTTGGAAAAATTAAAAATTCCACATGTTTTTGAAAATCTTTCATGAAGATCATGAGTTTATAAGTGGTTCACACAAGTAGGGGGAGCAAGCTCATAAATAATTTGTTGCATTTGGTTGTGCACTAAACATATGACTTGCTCATTGCACATGTATTTAATTTCCATATATACATGCTTGTGTGGTGTATGCTAGTTTAATGTTTCACATGTTGCTTTTCAAGTGGTTGAGTAACTAGCATGCATAGGAGCTAGCTAGATTTTCTAAATTCCGCTCTTAATTCAAGTACCTTGCTTATAATGTGATCTCACGTGGTACTTTAAGTTTTGATGAAAATCTAGTTACCTTGATGCTTGTATGGTGAAAATGGCGCAACTCCGATTGGTATCACGCTTCAAAGGTCCATTACTTTCACCTTAAGCATCATTTTGGTAACATAGCTTACCCTCAATTTCAATATTCATACATGTATGCAATGCTTCGTTCCAAACTCGTGGCATACATGTAGGGGGAGCTCATGCTACCAAAAACCGAACTATGATGATTGTCCAATCCTATGATTGTAAGCAAAATGCTTGGACAACCATGATATGTTCAAAAACATTAATCATAAAACCTTTTATGCGGGTTGTCACCAATTACCAAAAAGGGGGAGATTGAAGATCTCTTGTTTGGTTTTGGATAATTAGTGACACCTAAGGACTAATCTCTCTCGATGCGAAGTGTTTGACTAGATTGGAGATTGGTCGAGTGCCGAGTTGGTGTGTGGTGATCATGGTTTATGGATCGAAGTGATCCAAAAGTTGATCAAGCATGCAACTTCGGTGGAGTTTCGGAGATCAATTGACCCCAAGGCAAAGGTATAACCATAGGGCTTTTGATTTCACACTCAAGACACCATAAAGGGTGTGAGTGGTTATAGGATCGATAAGCCGTACTATAAAGAGGGGAAACTTATCGTATATATCGGTCCTCATGTGCCTTTAGGTTCAAAATTCATATGCATGCGTTCTAACCTAAAGAGCTAACTCCGCACTTGGTGAAAATGTTTTCAAAATACTAACACATGGTGTCGAGGTGTTCTTCGACGTGTCGGCAACAAGAAACAAGTGACGGAAGTCGGTTTGGAGCAAGGGCGAAGGGCGACGACGAAACGACAAAAATTCGCAGCTCGAGGCGTGACCGGACCGGCGACCGAAGCACGAAAAGTGGCCGGACGCGACCGGTGGGTGCGCGTCCCGGAGAGCATGTTTCCGGTCGCTGGTTGACGGGTGACCGGACCCACCGGCCGGAAGCATCCGGTCTTGGCCGGACGATCGATCGGATGCATGACCGGACGCGACTGCGTGGCGGGGGTCGAGCGCTGGTTTGTGGTTGTCGGTTGTGGCCGGACCCACCGACCAGGACTCACTGGTGAGTCGATCGTCGTCGCGTCCGGTCAGCCGCGTAAAACCGTGGGTTTTTCCCCAACGGCCACATTTCGTGGTGTGGGGTATTTATACCCCCTTGGCTGCCTCTTGCTCTCTCTCTTGGTCATTTGAATCATTCCTAACACACTTGAGCAAGCAAGCAAGCCTCCTCCTCTCTCATTCTTGATTGTGAGCTTCATTCTTGAGAGAAGAGTTGATCCAAGTGCATTTGCATCGAGTTCTTGCATCTAGAGGCACTTGGGGATCGTTGTGAGACTGTGGGTTTCCTTTTGCTCTTGGAGACACCGCTCCTAGCCGGCTTGGTGATTTGGTGGAGTTGTTGGCAAGAAGAGGAGATTGTGTCTTGGCCACCTCCGGGCGAATTTGTGAGAGGATCACGCACTCCTCGTCGGGAAGACAAAGTGCAAGAAATACATTGCTCGTGTCTTGGGTACCTCACTTGTGAGTGGTGTGTTGAGGCTAGCAAGGGCACCGCCTAGCTCAAACACCATCCTTGTGTTGGTCGGCACAACCGGAGAGTAGCTTGTCGGTGAACAAGTGAACTCCGGGTGAACAAATCGACTTGTTCATTGTCTCGGGGTTTGGATCATCACCTTCGTGTGATTGATAGTTCTTCTTCCTCCCGGTGATTGGTTGACATCCTCTACACGTCGGTATAACAAGCTTCTCACTCTTGCATTACTTTTCTAGACTACTTTGAGTAGAGAGCTAGCACTTGCTTGTGTAGGTTGTTCTTGCTAACATAAGGATCATATTAGGATTGCTTACTAGTTAGAGTAGTGACATAGCCGTTGATTGACTTAGAGATCATAGCTTTTTGCTAGAATTGTCACTACAGGCTTGCAAGACAATAGAGCTAGTGCAAACCGCGTTTACGCCTTTTGTTATACTAATCGGTTTGTTAATTGAGCTTGTAGAAAATTTTTATAGGCTATTCACCCCCCTCTAGCCATCTAGGACCTTACAACGGTGGCCTCTCGCCCTTGCGGCCTTGACACCAACGGAGTAGTGTGTTTTTGTTTGAGAAGTATATATATCAAGATGATGATCATTATCAAATCCTAGTTTTGGACATAATTTATCGTTTAATTCGATGATTGGACTAGAGAAGTACTCAAATGGATAGTTCCATGAGTTTTTTTGAATTCGTTTTTTTTTTCCATTGAAGCAGTTGCTGCTAAGAATTTGCCTACGATCGACTCCACCTCATTTTGATTGCGCGCAGTATGGCTAGGATCGCTTCCACAACTTGAATGAGGCCATCAATAGGATTTATGGGCTACAGTGTTCTCCAATGCATCAAAGTAAATGTACTTCAATGATAGATGGAGCAACTCTTAAGTACAGTCTACACTTGTCAAATCATCTAGCAAGATAGTACTACTATACTCCTACATAGAAATCATTTGAAATGGATAGTTTCTCTAAAATATTTTTTTCTCCAATCACACGTCTTATTTCTCCATCATATATCTACCACTTCTCTTCGCATCTTGGTTTTTCGAAGAAACACATTTTATTTATCTAAGAACTCATTTACTACTTTCTTTTTCAATTCTAGTGCATATTACAATTTTGATTAGTTGATATTCTAATTATTAAATATGGAAATCGTCCTAAGCTCTAGATGAAGCGTTCTAATTAAGCAACGGATGGGATGAGATGGCCTAGCTGAGCAGCCTCTGTAGCTAGTTCTTCAATTCAATACGCTCACTCGTCTCGACTGGCGCTCCACTAATTCTCATTCATGCGCAGCGGACTGCGCGCGGTTATACAACTGGCCATGCATGCCCGTGCACCGCAGCCTATGCCACTCTATGATGCTATTGCTACATCAAAGTACTCCCCCTTCGTCTTGAATAAATAGATTTCTAAAAGTCGTATCAAACTTTTTAAACTTTCACTGAATTTGTAAAGAAAACATCAAGATTTTTGGTATCAAATTAGTATCGTCGGTTAGGGAGAGTTACGCGCTGCAGCCGCAGAGTACATGCCATGAAGAGGATAGAACGCAGGGCATATTCGTTAATTTTTGTGGCCATCTGTTAAAACTAAATATAATAATGGGCTTAGGCCAGTCTCAATGGGGGGGTTTTAGGTGTTTCATGCACATTAAATGCAGCGCCACATCAGCGAAATTTCACTTTTTGCATGAAACCCCTAGGAGAGAGAAGGAAAGAGTTTCACCATGGTGAAACCTTTGGGCCTGATTTCACATGCGTTGGCGTGAAACCCCCATTGAGACAAAAATAGAGTTTCACCATGCAACTATGCAATTAAACCATGCAATAAGAGAGAGGTTGTGGGACCCTTGAGCCTATGAAACCGTGCAATGAAACTGTGCATTGAGGGAGACGTCTATTTCATGCCAAAGTTTCACATCTTGGAAACCGGGAGGTGAAACTCTCCATTGAGAATGGCCTTAGTGTCTTGTACCATATTAGTACAAAATTACGATGTCTTTTAGCAAAGACATGTTTTTAAAGTGGCCCGTGACAAAAGACATGTTTTTAAAGTGGCCTTGTTCCCTTGGTACACGGTGGCGGCCAAACCATAAGCACGGTTGATGTGGTCTCGCAAGACTTCGAGCCCCTCCGATGTATAACTCTTTAGAGATATACAAATCTCACTAAACACTAAGCCTAAGCCTAGCTAGAGCAAGCACATAAGCGGTGGTCTAACTAACCTAAGCACTTCACAAAGCACCTATACTAATCACCTAATATTTCTTGAAGCACTATGCAAATGGAGAGTACTAAAATGTTATACGAGCACCCTAGAAATATTTCCCAACTCACACCTCTCAATTAATGGTCGGTTGGATGAGGTATATATAGGCTCCAAATGACAATAAGACCGTTGGGGGCGAATCTAGCCGTTGGGGTGGCAGCGGACACTCAGCAGGGTCCTCTAGACGCGTTAGCTGCCCCAATTGGACCGTTGGATCGCCTCCCAACCGTTGATGCCGACCGTTGAAGTCCGGCCGGTTCTACACCGGACACACAACACTCATCGGCCAGATGCTTTCGAACACATGAGTCCGCTACCTTTCCAACAAGGTCCGCTAAAAACTACACCGGACGCATCCTCTGCGCGAGCTTCAGACACGACCATGTTGTGGTTAAGCACAGATCTTTGCGACCCTCTAACTCTATGTTGGCGTCACCCGATTTTACTTGATCGGCTCCCGGGCCGGCGAGTGCCTAGACGGCGTCCGTGACCCGACCCGAGACCCATCTTTCTTCTTCTTTCTTGGCGCCTTCTCTTTGGGCTCGGTTCCATCTTCATGCTTGGACTTTGCTTGAATCTTGGGGTCTTATCTTGAACTTCTAATATTTGACTCTCTCGGAAAATTACGGCACCATAGTCCAAGTCATGTCTTGCATCCTTTGAGACTACAAAATAAACACTAGAAATCACATTAGTCTCATTTGGTCATGTTGGTCATTCAAACACCAAAATCCATACTAAATGGTCCTAGGTCCATTTTCCTTACAACGAGAATGACCTTGGACAAATGTTATAAAATAATTATTGTTATTATGTTGATAAGCTGTTTTTTGCTTTGGTGTCTAAAAAATGGACATGAACTCATGGATGTCTAGTTCATTAAGATGGAAGCCACTTTTCTACTATGATGTGGATGGATTCATTGAAGCCGTAGAAAAGCACATTGTGACCTAGAATGAAATTGGATTTGTTTTTGTCTATGTAGGAGCTCCAAGAATTCGAAAGATGTGATTAGAATCATATCACAATTGATCATGTAAGGTTTTGTGAATGACTACATAGTTTTGATCCATCTTGAGGAAGCATTCTTTGATTGTGAGCAAAAGAAGAATTTCATGACATAGATGAGTATGAGCACACATATATGCCTGATCTTGATGATGAAATGGGTGGCCATGAACATGGTGGTGGTGCCAATGATGCGGGGTGTGATGGGGATGATGATGATATATGGCGGCTATGATGGTGGCCATGTTGGGGACGAAGGCGATGGTGATTGTTTGGAGGAAATGCTATGGAACATTGTACTAGAGGTGTTAGGAGCACAAAAGGTCTAGAAAATTTGAAAATGGTTGTAAAAAGTGGAAAGAGAGAGAGAGAGAGAGAGAGAGAGAGAGAGAGTTTGTGTGTATGATATTGAAAAGGTTATTTAGCTCATTGGACAACACTTTATTTTGTGCTTGAGTTACAAATCTTGAAGCCAAGTATGGTTGAATTGGGACCGCAATTTTGGTGATCTATTGCATCTCTTGTCATTTTTGCTCCCAAGAACCTAAGTATGTTGCCGCCAACACATAGGAAGCAAAAGATGCTCATTTTACTAGGGATGTTCGCTACACGGACTATCTCAATCTATGAGGTGAAAGGGCCAACCTAAGAGTAGTGGGTGTGTTCCTGGTTAGAGACATTGGTTTGTTAATAAACTAGTGATGCTAGAGACTAAGTAATGAGACATTTAAAGGACTTCATTATGAAGCTATCTATATATTAAGTTAATTTGCCCTTTATAGTTATATAAATGATGTATTGTACGTTGTGAGAAATGAGAAATGTTGAGTGTGGTATTGGACTGCAGTGGCATTCAGCAATTCATTACCGAGTGTGCACTGAATTAACAGTGGTATCATGAGTATCACTGTCAAATTGTGGTCCAAACCGACAGTAGCACTCAGCATATCACTGGTTTGGTTTAAGACCCAACTTGATAGTGATAGACATGAACATCACTATCGTTTTTCTTCTTTGAACCGGCCGGTGATGTGTATATATCACTGTAGGGTTTGACACTTGTTGATGATAGACCACCACATCACTCACCCAAGCACGGGTTCGGTTTGGTAGCGAGCGATGGACATGGGCTTTTCAAGATGACTTGAGAAAGAGAGTAAATTTGAGCTTTAGCAAGGATTTAGCCAAAAAAAAAAAGTTTTTAGGGGTGTTTGGGACTCCTTAACTCTATTATTCACCTCTACTCCATGTTTATTAACCAAACAAGTTCAGCTCCACGCACTCTACTTGAGAGAAAAGGTGGAGTTGTGAGAGCACCTAAGGGCACCCGCAATGGTGAGACAACTCTTCGTGTCCACGTAGATCCAAAACTGCTCATCAAAGAGTCGACTTAACCTTCTTCCCGTCTTCTCCGGTGGTGTGGGACCCAAACTTGACTCTTTTGTCCCCCTTTACTCTGTTAATAACTTTCCCTTTCTTCTATATCCTCTTCTCTCTCCAACCACATGCAACTAGGCTGGTAATCCATTTGCAACAACGACGCCGTGGCTAGGCAAGCACACTCCCTCACCTCGCACCCAACACCGGGTAGTCCGTGACGTGATTTACGAGCCCCCTCCCCTCGATTGACGTAGCTTGTAGTTAGGCGAGATCCCCGAATGGGCGTGCTTTGCGGCCCGGTGAGCTCCTCCCGAGTGGTGAGGCGGACCTCCAAAATGGCAGCGAAAGTCGCAACCACCAGAAGCGACGCTGAGGGTCCATGCAGCACTGCCATGGTAAGGTCACGACCGGGAGGGGCCAATGGCACGTCCTTGAGCATTGCGTGGAAGATATCGATTCATTGTTCTAATCATTTGTTGACCAGAGTCGACTCAGGTAGATGAATCGGTTCAACCTTTTTCATCAGACGAGTCGATCGCTCCAGTGGCACGAGTCGACTCAAGGCAAGCACCTCAGCCCATAAGTTGCTTTTTGAAAGCCCACTGGAGAAGCCCTAAAGGGATGCTTAGTTTTTTGAGAGATCTAAAAATGAATCCATAAGGTAGTCTGTGGAGCAGAGATTGTGGAGTAGTTTCAAACACTCTCTATATAGTGGGTTTTGGACCGTTACATTACCATTCTTTTTGTGGGCTAAAACTTTAGCACCAAAGGAGACCCTAAAAAAACTTAAGTGCTAAAGTTTAGCACATGGCAATGGACCCTTAGTGCTAAAGTTTAGCACAAGTACAACTCTTATGGATTGTAATTTCTATGCACTTCATTTAGATATTCTGGTTCCTAATCCATGTGAAAACATAGTACTATTTCCCTTCTATAAATTATATTGTTACTTAATTCAAGAAGAAACTAGAATGTTGTTCGTTTCAAGTTCAGGTATTTATTTGTTGCATTTCTTATGGACACTTTATTTTTTGGGTTTGCTTCCAAATCTACTTGGCAATCAACTACTATTAGTCTTGTTCCAAATCTTATCTATTGACTTATTGATTTTTCATGTGCTCTTTACTTTTTATATAGTTTGTTTTCCGATCTAACTAGAAGCTAAAACATCTACTTTGAAACGGAGAAGTTAAGACGAACTGACTTTTAACCTCGCAAGCCAAACGACTCAAAACACTAGGCTCTGTATGTACTACGTCCACGGATGAGGTTAAGGTCCAAATTAATTAAAATGTCAGTATTGTTATAAGCAAATTTTCAGGGACGCGGATGAAGTCCACGCACGCTCGATGCTCGATGAATGAGCGCACAGACAGCGCATTTATCTTAAGATGGTGGACTCAATGTTCATACAGCGCAATTAAAATCTTGTACATATGTTTTGAATGCAGCTAGTACGACTGATGCGTGCACAGAAATGAGCGTCATTAGTAATAAACCTAATGTCAACTGCTACGCCAAATCCTCATTCAATTCCGTTTACTTCCCCGACTAGAGTTGCGTGTGTGAGATCCCTAGCATGCACAAGCTTTTCTTCAACATGCGTACGTGCTTCGTTGTTTCAGACATGTGCCACGACATGCGTCAGCAAATTGCAAGCTTTTTTTTAGTTTACTCTTTGTGAATCAGACTATGGATGTAAACTCTTATAAGTGTACATACACTCACCCTATAATCAGATGAGCATACACACCCTATGTACATATGAGTACCTCCAAAAGATTGAGACTAAACAGGCATATATGGAGATTGAACGAGGCACAACAAGGACCTCATTGTTGATGAGTTGTCACCTACCACTAAAAGAACAACGCCGCCACGTAAGTCGAGGACTTCAAACCAGTTGAAATTGATGTAAGCTATTTAGTGTAGTTGATGTGAAATGCTAGTACTATTGCTTGTTCAAAGCGTGATACAGTGTGGTGCATATACACGCGATCGAACAGTGGCATGAGTAGACAAATTAACATACTCCTATCAACAACGGGAGACAAGCTTGTTTGGCACGTAGCCGTTAGAGGACAGAGCCTTATAAGAAAAGCATGTGAAAATTCTGAACAATATAGAATAGATAGGGACAAACACTCAAACGGACGAGTCCGACATAAGTCATAATTTCCAACACGACAGTTTCAGCTTCAACTTCCGGCGCTGGACTTCAGCCTTTGCCTCAGTGTCTTTTTTTTTTTTTTTTTTTTTTTTTTTTTAAGATCGGGTCATTCACCTATTTTCATTAAGATGAAAGCAATTATAGTATAGAAAAACATAAGCCAGACCCGACATAGGAGGCGAGAAGCCACCTTTGCCTTAATATCACTATACGTATTTACACACAAGCTTCGACCACCGACACTGCTAAGAAGAGCTTGTAAACGGGTCAACGTTTACAAACTATGTCCATCCAACAATGCAACGGCTCGATTCAATTAAGCACATTCAACCACAAATGCCAGTAGCCCAGTCGGCCACCATGAATCCATGAAGCATGAAAACAGCTCAAAGGAGACAGAGGTCTTGATGAAAACATTCTGTCAAATACTCTTAAAAATGAACACTGAGTATATGACTGTACTCCGATCTACCTCAAGCACCTGAAGGGCTTCGCTTTGCTCCCTCCTCAACCCCAACAGCTTGAGTAAGCCATCAGAACCCCATATACAGGGGTGTATGGGGCGAACCCCAACAACTTTGTTATGCTGACGGCTGATTTCAGTGAGACTGAATAAGCTGAAACAAGATCAAACGAGAACTTTCTTCCTTTTCTCTTAATGCAGGGTTACTGATAATGCTATTCCTTTTCGTATGGTAATTTGCTTGTTGGACACTTGGACTTACGTACTGCTCTCTTCATTAGTTCAGCTTTATCCTAAGTTAAACTTCTCTAATTTTGACCAAACTCGTAAAAAATATATTAATATCTAAGTACAATCTTAAATAAATTCATTACTAAAAACATATTTCATAGAGAGTTCAGCAAAACAAATTTGCTGTTGGTGTATTTTTCTACAACTTCAGTGTTCAGAAAGTTAAATTTAGGATAAAACTAAGGCAAACCATAATTTAATTTGGAAATGAGTGTTCATTTTCCAGCTAAGCAACGGCAGCACCCGTTGCTGTTTATAAACTTCTACACTTGCAGGAACTAGAAGCAGCAGATGACACTGGTGCTCAACCAACGCCAGATGCTAATGTTACAACGTAATGTCGTACTGGGCACATGCACCAAACTACTGCAGAGAAAGAGAGACTCTTCCATCTTAAATCCAAATGAACATAATGGAGCACAGATTGAAAAGATTGATCACTAACGATGGGCACAGGATTTGGCCATCGACCTATCCTCTCTGCAGATGCTTGCTCTGTAGCAGAGGTTCCCAGATAGGGACATCTGCAGAACACCCGCTCAAGCAAAACCAGAAGCAGAACTATAGAACATTGATGGCAACTGTGCAACACTTCCATGACAAAGTGACAACCATGTCTAATCAGCTTCCAGCCATACAGAAGTAATTTAATCCAAACTTGCGAGAAGGTATTTCAGAATCTGCAATTCTGGGTACCTTGTTTAATCCTGGATAGATATGGATGACGCCGGAATTTACCCACATATCACATCTGAAACACTGAAACAAGGATGCTGTTAGCCTGTTACATGTAAGTGCACGAGAACTCTTGCTGATTACCTTGCAAACAGAAAAATGATTCCAGGACAAGTAACTAGGCAATGGATTTATCAGGGATAAGTAACTAGGCAATGGATATATCAGCATCAGTTCCCAGTCCATGCCACATGAACTGCAAGAGACATAGAGGATATGTGAATGCACAGATGAAATAAGATAAATGTGCAGGAAAGCAAAAACAGATAGACATATATGCAAGCAACATTCATGTTGGCCCCTTGCCACTCTGCACAGGTAAGCAGCTAGCTTACCCACACACTACGCGCCATGGCTAAAGGTAGAAGGAGATGAGCACAACACACACACACACACCCTGGCCGAGTTCTGGAACTCTGAATGTGGCAACTGAACTACGTTGATTCATTGCCTTGGCATAGTTTACATACATACATGTTCTAGTACCTCCACAGGTAACTACCTACTCCTAAGGTACATTAAGGTACAAAGGCATTGCTCAACCAAACTCTACATGGTTGATGCAAGCCATCATCTATGGCCTAATGCCATGCTGCTACTGCTACAGCACCAAGGAGTGTGGACAGCAAGAGCTGACCAGTTCCAACTCATAATCTCATAGTCCAAGTGCGAAACTTAAGGGGTATCTTGGTGTTATAAGTTTGTCAGTGATATTACCCATTTCCTGTAAAAGATAGCACTGCAGCCCTTCATTGGCATGGACATCAATGCTTTATAGTACAACCTGCTGAAAAAGCAAGAGATTAGTACTAGCAAAATCATGAGCGCATCACAAAAGGTACTATTCAGCCTTGGATGCTCAAAAGCTTCAGAGCTTGTAAACCAATTGCTTCAAGCCTTAAATTACAAAAAAGGCTATTATGGTTAAAGCTTACCACTTAAGAAGATGGCATGCTGAAATCTCCCTTTCAAACATTGCTGCTCAGCAACAGGAGTGGCTTAACAAGACAAGAGGGACCAAGTCAAAGGCATTAATACATTTCAGTTCAGCACTGACAAACAGGGAGTAATGTGGACGAACTAAATAAGGCTTACCCTCAGCAACTTTACTCACAAGTGAGGTAAGTACATATTCATGCCACAAAATTATCACATAATCCCAAAGTTCAGAAACAACTATTGTGTAGTCTCCTATCCAAGTGAAGTCCACCGGAAAACATTTGGCACTGGATCCTTTACTATGGCAATCAAACAGGTTAAGCTCCAAACTTGCTGATGGTGTCTGCAAGTTTCATCTATTAGCCCTGACCCCTAACCTCCGCGTCAAGGAACACTCTTACAATAAAAATTTCTTGAGGAAATACCATAAGTCAAAATTTCTGCTGAAATTAAAGCATTTGAAATACTGAGAAAAAGATTAAAGCTGGATACATGTGAGAATCATACAGTGAAAATCTGTTGGTATTAAAACTGATATGATGTTTTGATAAAGTTGTAGCATGCTGTGAAATGAGGAGAAATGGAGACTGTAATATGCCAAAGCAGAGTCCTCTCCTCTTTGAAGAGGTTTCAGTGCTAATGCCAGAGCACGCATTAAAGAGCAACTTGCACTTTTAAAACACCTTTATATCACAAAATATGTAAAGGATAGAATGTAAAGCTTATATGTTATAAATATATATAGATGTCTATCATAAAACAAAGAATATTCAGGTTCTCTTAGCAAAAAAGGAATAATGATAAAATTACACAGATTTTCAAAGGATCAGCATTCCTTTTGCTCTGGAACTGATCGAATACTTTTATGTGCAGGCTAATACTACATTATAACTGCTTTTACTGGGAGAACTGCGCTGCCCACTTGACTCTGTGTCAATATCCCCTCCTTTTATCTGTACAGCTCACACTGCACGACATTATCAATCATCCATCATCCGGGGCCTCTGGATCTCACTAATATAGGATGTCAAAGAAGTTTCAGAAGGATTGGCTGTCCTATTGTTGCCACGACACTGCAGCAACTGTTGCTGAAGATTCTGGATAAAATTATTCAATTTCTGAATCATCTTTTCTTGAGTGAAGATTATCTGAAAGAAGTATAAGGTTATAGACAAATTTGAATACTGGTGCCAATAAAAAAATCTCAAGCAACATTCTTATGGTTGACAGATAAATTACCAATTCTCTTGTACTACATAATAATGTTCTTTCTAACCAAACAAACTTTTTAATGTGCTGGAACAACAACAAAAGAATATATATCTAAAATGAGGTTACTGATCGTGTCTCAACACTTGAAGTATATTTACCATGAAAATAAAGTCTAGAAAACAATAATACGCATGTTATTAGAGCCCTGCTATTCAAGTAGCTCCTTTTCATCTCAAATCAGTTTGAGGACAAAACTTTGTCGCTATCTAAAACTAAAAAAGGAGCCTTGCTTAAAAGCACTCAGATACACACAGTGAGTCACCTGATCCTTGACAAGCTCTTCTCTACTTGAAACATGTTTCTGGTTGCGAAGTCGTAGATTCCAACTCATTTACAAGTTGTTGCTTCCATTCAAACTGGGACGTGACTATGAGTATCACCAACAGGAAGACAAGCACTACAGGCCTTGGCACCATTATATAGCATGAGTGGAAACCTAAAAACAAATTCATAAATGAAAGTGTTAATATTCAGACATCACTATTCATCTGAATCTGAATATTACAAGGTGCTTTTAAAATGAATATAGATAACTAAACAGAAAGTGCGCAAAACAAAATCATGACCTTTCCCCTTTTTTTTTTTTTTTGTTTCAATGAGCTACTCCCTCCGTTCCAAATTATAAGAAATTTGGCTTCTGTAGATACGTTGTTTTTACAATGTATCCAGACATGTGTGTACATCTAAGTACATAGCAAAAACTAGATGTCTATAAAATCCAAAATGTCCTGTAATTTTGGACAGACGAAGTACATACAAGATAAGCTCCTTCAGAGCTATCCCAACCAGTAAACTGATCCATCGCAGATTTCCAGCCATTCAGTCATTGAGATTCCCCTACCACAACAACTGAACTACTGAAGTGGAAGTGTATGGTTTATGGTCAATAACTGCTGTATCAATTGCTAAGACTCGCGGACAAATCCAACTCACGGACACGCTGGCCGCTGGCGCACCATATACAGAAAAAAAAAACGGAACAAAATCACGCTCGATTAAAGGAAGACAACTAATATCCCCTAATTTTTGAAAGATATGAAGTGAAGCGCACCAACACGAACAATTAACAGACGCTATCGCACAGGGGGGCACTCTACTTTCCGTTGGTAACACGACGACGCCGGCGCAGGGACCGACGCGCGCCACGCAGCGCTATGAACGGGCGGGTCGGGAGAAGAGACGAGAAGAGAGGAAGGGAGAGGCCGGGAGAGGATAGCTCACAGGGCAGCGGCTCATCGGGCGACGAAGCCGCGGGCGAAATCTCCCCAGATACCGGAGAAGCCTCGGGTGCTAGTACGGCGAGGCGACGAGACGGCGTCGGCACGCGGCAGCTGCCGACGGCGCCCAGCGAGAAGCTAGCGGTTGCTTGGGAGAGAGAGACGCGAGGAGAGGAAAGACAAAACTTGAAGCAACTCGCGGAAAATGGGGAGGAGCACGGGGGGCCCGCACCTGGTTTTGGGCGACGTGACGTGACCCCGGGCCCGGGTGGTTGTTTCGATCAGACGGCAGCCGTTGTGCCTTCTCCGCACTCCTGCGGTCTCCGCCGTCTGATGGTGGGGCCGTGGTCCGTGGACCGTGGGACGGTGGGGAGAGGGAATGCGTGCTCCGTTACGGTAGACCGTAGACGGGAGTTCGCCAGTTCGGCAGTTCGGTGGTGCCTTCTCATCTGAGGCTTTTTTTTTTTTTTTTTTTTTTTTTTTTTGAAATGTCATCTGAGGCTCTTTGAATTGCAGGACAGGATGAGTATAGGAATAGAAAAAACATAGGAATTGAGATCAGATGCTTTTCTAGGAACTGAAAATAAAGAAAAGTAAATGAGGTTGCCTTTGTTAGAAACTCATGTGAAACAAAGGAAATGGTAGAGAAAGATATAAAGGAAAGTTTCTAAAAAGTTGGGTCTCATGTTAGATTTTCTCCAAAATTTCTATGGATTCAGCCCTATTGGAATTTTGTAGGCTTCTAGGATGACCAATCCTTTGAACCAAAGGGCGACATAGAAAAAATCCTATAGATTTAGAATCCTACACAATTCCTTCATGAATGCTTTGTTGCAAAGGGATCCTTATTGAAAGTTGGTGAGGTGAGCGGTCAAAAAATCTCCGTTGGGTTATAAAAAAATGTCTATGAACTATGATACATGATTGGAATGAGCGGTCTTTAGACTCATATCATCATGTTATTCTAGTTTCGAATTTATTTACATATATAGGTACCGAAATACAGCTCAGATTTTGAAAATAAGTGTAAATAAATTCAAACTCCATGGTTGCATGCCCAATACGTAGGGTCCATGGATCAACTCCGCCTCTCTTCTCACTCTTGTTTTTATCTCCTTTTTTTTCTCTCGAGCTCTCTCATAAGTGGAGGCGCGACTTAGGCGGCGAATCTCCATCGCAGTCTCATGTGCCATGAATCATGTGGTGTGCGCCACCCCGTCCTCATCCTCCTCTCTTTACTTCTCTATGTTGCGTCCTCTTTCTCCTCTTTTTACTTCTCTATGCTGCGTAAGGATATAAAGATCTTTAGATGGTTGGAGAAAGTATGAATAACTTCTAAAATTTTAATACACACTAGGCAAACCGTTAGAACAAAAGAGGCTTTACTAACCACTACACTACACTCCACCATCTGTCTTGTAAGCCATACAGAACACGCGTTGACACGGTGACACGGTCATCGCAACTTACACGGTCGGCAGACGGGGCTTTTCGCAAGAGTCAAGAGGACAGCCCACAACGCTGGCTGTTGGCTTGCCCCCATGGCCCATGGGCCAAATCTCGACCGCAATTCTATTGTCGGGCGACAGCACGAGTTCTGGGCTTCTGGCGAGCGGCGTTCCGAACGTACGTATTCCAGGGCTCAATCGGTGAAGGTGCAGCAGCCCGAGCACCTGGAGGCCTCTGGAGGGAGATAGCCATGGGCCGGCCACGGCGGAAACAAAGAGGAACACCCTAACATTGCATCGGCGCGAGCGTGGTCCTTGGCCCTCGGAAAAGGGAGGGCGACAGCAGCACATACGACAAGCTGTTAGAGAAGAGACAAAGCTGCGGGCGGGCGGGCTCCTGTCATGAAAGCTCAAAAGGCGCAGAGAAAGGTAGAGGACGGCAATTCGGCAAGCATTTGGCCCGGCCGGGGGCACAGGTGCGTGAAAGAATGACGTCGGAAAAGGGAGGGCGGCCGGGAGCTGGTAGTGGACAGGTTGAAAAGAAACAACCGAGTGCAGCGGCCGTCCGTGCCTGATCGATCTCCATGCTCCACATGCTGATAGGGACAGGGACAGCCCCTATGTGTGTGAGAGAGAGAGATTCGTCTTCAAGCACACGATACTACATGCATGCGCACGCAGCAGAGGTACTACCTAATCAAGGTCATACGCCGGCCTGATAGAGATGGCCGGCGGACCGCCCACAAAAAAAGAAATATCGATCGAACTGCATCACACACCCCCTATCAGCGTGGTTCAGTGCATGCTGCTGTCTGCTGATGTTTTCTAGTTTCAAGTTTGAACTACTCCCGTTCTTTAATTTATCTGATAGACTGTGTGCCTGTGAGTGTGAGGTCAGTTTTCTACTTGATTGAAACCCTCCTTGTTAAAGGGTACCCGTTCGCGACCTCTCAATTTTTAAACTCCAAGTTTCAAACCCTGTTATAGGCTACTACGATGGCAAGAGATGGATGCCGACGTCTCTCGTTTTATATACGTGCTTCAGTCCTCAAGTAAAAGAGGGATTTTTAATTGTCCTGAACAAAAATGTGTTTAAGTTTGTTACCCGTTTCCTAATAATTTTCAGGCGCCTGAATGTTCAGATGACGTGCTTGCGTCATTTTCAAATAATTGTGCAGCATATCAATACAAATATATTATTGATGTTGGTCATTTTTAACCTCTGCAGCATCAATATAAATAGATTATGGCTAATCCTATGATGAACAAAACAAAAGAAAACAAAAGTGGCTCTGTGTGAAAATAATAGCCCACAACTGCTACCGTGGATGTTCTCCAACAGGGAATGTGCACTTGTTTTGTTGGACTGCCTGGCCGGGTGCAGAATTCTCATAACATAAACTAGAGATGACTGGCTCATGACATGACGAGTGATCATAAGTTTAATAAATTCATAGCATCATGAGCCGACAACAAGATAACCTTCGTCGCGCTTCCATAAAGAATGCATAGATTGTGGAAATTTTGAAGCCTGGTCGGGGAGGGTTGACAGAAAATTCCGAGTACGTGCCGACATGCGCGCTCACGTAAGAGACCGGCTGGCGCCACCCCTTCACAGGGAGGCCAGGGAGCGTTGCCGGCAAAAGGCTCCACGAACCATACAACTCAAGAGAACGGCAACGGCCGCGAGAGTAGCTAGATAAGCATACGTACGCCTAGCTCGCTCCACCAATACAATATGCTAGCAACGCATGATGCATCAGCAAATATACTACACTTTATTGTGAGGAGGCCAATCTGATCGCCGGGCCTGCCTTTAATTAAACAAGTAATCCAGAGAGTTGGATTAATGGTTTGGTTCTGTGTGTTGTGCTGTCGGTCGCGCTGACATGGCAATTGACATGACCCTGCAGGAGCTAGCTGTACTCCTATATACGGATATCTGCAGTCTGACCGGCTGTGCACGGGACTACAGCGGGGACACAACTGCCTGGACGCGATAAGTGTACGACGGGAGTATGGTGCATCGATCTGTATGCATGATCTTTGTGAGGTAGGAATGTCCGCTGGGCACTAGCCGGTGGCACCAGGGAAAAGGGCGTGATCATAATAAATCCTGGAGATTAATAAATTCGATATGCAAAAGAAATCAAATGTTCTGGAATGTGGCAATATACTACTTATCCAGGAATATCAGTATATTCTCAATAAAAAGTAAACTGCACGGCCGCCTTGTGCGCACAGGCAGAAAACGTGGAACCGGGCCGTCACACGGCACAGGGCCGCAGGGGCGCATCACAGCATCCGTGCCCCGCGCCTTGGAGCACGCCGGCCGCGCGTCCGGCGACCCCGCCCGAGGCGGCAGGCACGCTGCGTGCGTTCCCCGCACGGCCGGCTCGCTCTCGCTCCGTCCCATCCGGCCCCGACACCAGGCCAACTCCATTTGGCGGTCGCGGAGACCGGAGAGTAATAAACTTTTCTATGCGTCCGTCTCTCTCACGCTGCGGCTGCGGCCGGACGGACCCGGCCCGTGACCATGGCTGTCACGTCGTCGCCTTCTTCGCGAAGCCTGGGCCTGGGGGCCATTCGCCCGATAGCAACGGCACGGTATCGTAGCCATAAACAAACCTCGCGCCCGGCCCTACTCCCCTATTAAAAGGACGAGCATCTTGCTGCACAGCCATATCGCCATCCCCGTGTTTGTCACTAGCCTTGGAGTGTTGTGTTGCGCACTCGACCCGTCGAGCTTGCAGCAGTTGCACCACCGTACGTGAACCGAGGACCTTCCCGCCGATCGACGTGCCGGACCAGACCATGGCGACCACCACCACCACCACCACCGTGGAGGACCTCCCCGCCGACGTGCTGGCCTGCGCGCTGCGTCGCCTCGACGGGCCGTCCCTGGCCGCCGCCAGCTGCGCAACCGCGGGCCTCCGAGCGCTGGCCGCGGACCCGGAGACGTGGCGCGCGCTCTGCCTCGCGCGGTGGCCGTCGCTAGCCGCGCGCCCAGACCTCCTCCTCTCCACCTCCTCCTCCCCACAGCGCCTCTTCGCCGACGCCTTCCCGTTCCCGTGCTCCTCGTCCCCGTCCCACCACCATCACCCCGTCCCCGTCCCCAGCGAGCTCGTCTCCGCCGTGGACGTCTACCACCGCGGCGTCTCCGTTCTCTCCCGCGTCGTGGAGACCTCCACGTCGTCGTCGTGGTTCCTCACCTCGCCCTTCTGCGTCGACGCCGTGGACGGCAGCAAGAGCCCCGCCGTGCCCGTGCCCGTGCCCGTCGTCGACGTCGTAGCCCCGGCGGCAGAGCTGGAGCTGAGCTGGATCGCGATCGACCCCTCCACCGGGCGCGCCGTCAACGTGTCCAGCCGCCGCCCCGTCGCTGTCGACCGGCACTGGTACACCGGCGACACGCTGGTGCGCTACGCGGTCGTGCTCGGTGGATGCAAGTTCGAGGCCACCGTCACCGTCTCCTCTTCCTGCTCCTCCTCCCAGCAGGAGACGGCGGCGGCGGCCGGGGCGCACGTCCGGGAGATCAGTCTCACCGTCGAGGACGCTGATGGCGCTGCGGTCAGCGGTGAAGGCGCCATGCGGCTGCTCGCGGCGGCCATGCCATGGGGGGCAGAGGAAGGGAGGGGAGGAGCAGCAGCAGGAGGCGGCCAAGCGGAGGTACGAGGACTTTGTGAGGAGCAAGAGGGGCAGGAAGGAGTCCAAGGCCAGGAAGGAGGTGCTCGTTGATCTCTGCTGCTCCGCCGTCAGTGCCGTTGCCGTTCTCAGCTTCATCGCCACCGTCGTGCTCCGGTAGAGCTACCTGCTGTGTTCTGGCGATCGCCATCGTTATTTAGGAGTTCTTAGCATGCATCAAGTAAATACCTCTGGGAGACTTCTCTTTCTTTCTCTTTTTTTTTTCAATTTGGTTACTATTTTATTAGGCACTAAATTTGGCGATACAGTATGTACAACAAATTTTCCAGTGAAACCAAAAAGAGAGCAGAACATGTAACTCTATCTGTCTCTTTTTTTTTTGAAATTTTATAATACAATTTTTGCTTCACTCATGTGGGAACTAAATTGATTTTCGAAATTTCGACGAAATCCATACGTTCTAGAGGTCCCAAACCTGTTAAAACCTGCGAAGTTATTTGAAACCTGAAAGCTCAGACTTGTCGGGCCACACGTACGCAGGACTAAAAAGGTTTCCCGGGCCTTATTTTGATCGGTCGTCGTGGCAGGAAAAAGAAAAGATCGCACAGTCAATCATTTTTTTTTTTTTTTTTTTAGCATAGCACAGTCAATCTTGCATCACTGTCGAAGTGGTATTTCGATTTCCTGATGATGGTCAACGTCTAAGTATTACTATTACACTTCCCGCGTTCAAGATGACCTTCTCAAAATGAAACGTCCACAAGTAGTGTGTTGATTTTTCGGTGGCGGGCTTTTTATTAGCGGTGGCGATTTTTGGAACCGCCACCGACTTTAGTGTCACGGTTAATCCAATGAAACCACCACAAAACCGCCACGGTTAATCGATAAAAAAAATATATAGAAAAGAAAAAATCCAATGAAACCCTAACGGGCCTGGGCGCGCCGCCCGCCGGATGGATCCGTTGCCGCGCCGCTTCCATCCGCCGCGCCGCGATCGATCCGCCACCGCCGCTCGATACTCCCGCCGCCCGCTTAATTGTATCCATCCGCCACGGCCCCAATTTGGATCTGGATCCCGCCGCCGCGTAGCGGGCGATCCGCCAATTCGATCCGGCCGCCCGCGCCGCTTCGATCCCGCCGCCAAGGTGTAATTTGATCGGGCGAGGGAGGCTCGGCGCTTTTTTGAAGTGAAGAGACTTGGTCGGAGGAGAGACGTGGGATCTTTTGTGAAGTGAAGTGGGACCCTAGCCGATGGTATATATAGTTGTGGCCACCGAGTAAAAATAGGCTTTTGGGCCGATGGGTCGGGCTTGATTTTCCGTGGCGGGCCAATTACAAAAACCGCCACGATTAATATATTTACCATGGCGGTTTTAAAACCACCACGGTTAATTAAAAAACCGCCACGTAAATCAAGCCATTTACCGTGGCGATTTTCCAAACAAGATGACCACCAATTAATGTTTTCAAGTGCCTCGCAAAATCAAATCTGTAGTAGTGGTGGTCTAGTTTGACACTAGACTGTGCAGTTCTACGTTTAACAACAATATCTCTCAATATGAGAACAGAAAAATGGTGAAAGAAATATGAGTAACTTTTAAAAGACACGAGGACTAACACATGAGTAACTTTTAAAAGACACGAGGAATAACACAAACATAACTCTTAAACCTAACCCTTCAAAGATTCAAAAGAGCAAACCTCAACCTCTCTAATTTTGCGATTTCTCGCCTCCAAGTGCGGCTCAGAACCGACACATTTGTTGATGAGGGGCAGGAAAGCTGGATAACGAGCCAGCTCGGCTCGGCTCGTTAGAAGCTCGAGCTGGTTCGTTTAAGCTCGAGAGCCAAGTATAAAAATACATAAAATTTAATATTTGTATTTATCTAAAGTTTAAAAATAGTAATAATACAAAAAGTAATACATCTAGGCACCTTAAATTGAAAAAACTTAATATGTGTTAACATATATAATGCAGGATATAAAATAATAAAAAACTAATATATATTTTGACTCTGTTTTATTCCTGAATGTATAGCTTGCGTTTGGCTGATTCATGGAGCGCTCTAATTTTTATGAAGTTTGGCAAGTCTCAAGTTGGCTCATTATAGCTAACGAGCTAAAATCTTGTTCGGCAGTTTTTGGCTCGTTATGGCTTTTAACGAGCCGAGTCGAGCGAAGCCTAACGAGCTTCGAAGTTTTTCGTCCAGCTTAGAGAAAGAGATGCGTTGATTTTACATCTAATGGTTAACAAATTTGAAAAATATTGGTTATATAAATCTGTTGACAGATGTATAGAAATTTTTTAGTAGTAAACAAAGAATTGGTCGCAATCGCGTTCCCCTTGGCGTGTGCTGTGCGACCTGTAACTTGGAGTCACTCGACAACTCGAGCTGTCAACGACCTTGCACCGGTCAAGAACAGTTGTAATTCCAATCCAAAGGCGGGGTCCTCCCGTTGTTTATCTCCAAACTAGACCAATCGTGCTGCGTTTACTCTACCAACTTCTACTTGTCTATTGTACTGTTTGCAACTTATACACATACACTACCTCAGTCGCCACCTAAATCCCAGTCAACGCATCTGCTTCTTGCGACCCGATGATGAAACAAAGGGATCGAACAGTCAATTCAGCATCATGATCTTGGTCTAAGTACTAGAATAGTAGTATTTCTATTTCAGAATCCTGGTAGAGTCAAACGTTATCATACCCCGCCCTGCGAAGACTGTTTCAAGCCGAATGTGTAGCAGATCGGTGTACAGTAGGTATAGCTTCAAAGTTCAAAGCATGGGAATTGGGAACAAAACCTCCTGGTCGATGCAGAAATTCTCCAAACTCATCATTGCTGTGAAACCTCCTTGACGTTCGTTTCAGAAGCTGGACAGGAAGAGGTAAGTTTTGCAGACGTTCGTTTCTGAAGCTGGACAGGAAGAGGTACGTTTTGCAGTCTCTTTCCTTGGACAGTAACATGTTGGGCAACTTATGCAAGCATAACATGCTGATTTCAAATTGAAATTTGTTCATGAATTAAGTGCGCAGACACTCACCCCCCACCGTAACAAGCAGAATACGTACTACATCGCAGGTTAGCATATAACGTCGAAATGTACACATAAAAAAAGGTATCAGGTATTTAGTAGCTGCAGGTTGCGAGCTGCTACATGCGGCCAGATAAGAATGCAGAGAGGCAGCACAGCTGACGGGTGTGCTAAGTTCCGGCATGCAATAGAAGCCAAGAGGACATCCGAGTTCCGCCATATGCAGCAAAAAAACAATCCACTAAAGGTATCAGTCTTTGACAAAAGCTGATGGGCTGCATGTTTCATCATACACAAATTCAACCAAAACAGGGTGAAGTCATAAACATACAACCATACAACACCCCCGAAACGTCACCTGATTTTGTGTCAGCTTCAGTTTTTCACATTACTAGCTCTATCTACTTCAATTCCTTCTAGTAGCAGCATTAAATTTACATCAGGCAACATGTTGCCAGTAGCCAAACAAAAACATCTCCCGGAGCTGTGCAGTTACTCAAAAATTGGCTTGGGGTATACCACCAAAGAGGGTCAGCTTTTGTACAGGCCATTCCATGGCTATGTTATTCTTTCCTCCTTCGACATAAACTGAATCCACGGTGATGCTAACCAAACTCTATAGTTTACCATATATATCATACCTGAACCAAAGTTGACAGAATAATACAGGGCTACTTATGATCACTCTCCCCCCACTGTCCATCCTCGTTCCGCAATCACTTCACGAACACGAGTAGCTACTTCAATGGCGTCATTTAGGGGAGGGTAGCTCCAGCTATTTGAAATCTACAAGGAGAGGTCAAGTGATAAGCTGTGCAAGTACATCCATCTGGGCTTCAAGGAAATCTCACCTAATAAAACAGATCTCTCTTGTTCATTTTTATCATTCTACCAGTATATACTAAAAAAAACTTCTATATGGTGGGGCAAGCTAAAAAAAAAAAACTCGACCCACAGGGACTAAGACTAGCCCCGGGCATTTTTTGCTTAAGAAGAAGACCTTCTCACGTAGGTCGAGAAAACCCACCGAACCCCTGCCCCACCCTGACACAAGGGCACCGTTACCCAGGTGAGAACCGGGCCGGGACCCTGTGCTTTGGCCATGGGACAGACGAGGAGGTTTTTTTAACCACAGTCGAAAATTCTGAAAATTCGCTCCCCACGGGAGTCGAACCCAGGACTTGTGGAGTGCCTCAGAGTGGCTCTAACCATTGGGCTAGAGGCTCTTTGGAAAATAATCAAGTACCAATATAATGTAAAATAATCAAGCTACATGATGCAAAATAATCAAGTACCAATATGCTGTGGAACTCATACTTCCAATTCATAACAATTTATATGCATCAACTAGATATTTCTAATGTATTTAGATGAACTTTTCACAAGAACAATTATAAGTGGTATTTACCACAGGAACTATAAATGATGCCAAGACATGAGAAGCTATTAGGGATGTTCATGAACACAGAAAAATTGTATGGGAGTTAGGATCAAAGTTGGCATATAAGTTATGGGCAAAAGTCCAGTATTATGTATAAAGTAAAGTGATTGGCACTAAAACTTAGTTTGAATGGGATAACATACTCAAACAAAATCTGCTCGTAGTATAAAAGTGGCTCCAAACAGATTATCATTAGTAGAAATATTGAAAATTCTTACATCTTCCAATCCAGTGAATGGGCGAACAACCCCTCGCTCCCGTAGAGTCTTGTGAAAAGCTGAAAACTTCCATTTACAGTGTTCGGTCCCAACAACATAAACAGGTTTCCTGCAGTGATGGTATTGAAGCTAGTCACACTCATGAAACTTCATAAAAAGGTTGCAACGTGCAAGTTGTTCCAATAAGAAAACAACTTACCCTGTGCTGCATGCCTCACTTAACATACTTATCGAGTCTGCTGTTATGACCAAAGCATCAGCCCATGCAAGATGTCCCATGTGAGGGTTAGGTTCTGCATAAGTAAAAATAGTTGCTAGTTCAACAAGTTGAGCAAAAACCAAAAAGCATAAATACTGAACAACTTAGAGCTAGTCATCAGATTCTACCTTCACCATTCCAAATATAGACCTTGGGATGTCCAGCAAATTCTTTAACTACAATATCAGCTACCTGCAAGCAGACATTTGAACTGTCAAGCCTACCAACTTGTACTATTGAAAAAAAAAGGCAAATACCATACCTTCCATGGTGTTCTCGGAGAGAATGAGATTCTAACACTCCCACAGCTATCTAGCACATTATACAGAGAAGTTATGAGCTGCTTGGCAAGATCTACACCATATTTACAATTCCCTGAACATTTAAAGAAAAAACACATTAGAAAGATCATCATGTATCTGAGTATGAAAGGATTGAAAACAATTATTAACAAAGTAATAATTCAACACATTTGGAAATGGTATCCAAAGAATAAGATAAGATGTAAAAATTGGAACAGCTCGAGGCCAATATAGGTATGCAAGTTAGGAAAGGGGGAAGTCCAAAATAGTTGACAGTACCTCATAGCATGTACAGAAAATGGCAATGCACTTGTTTTCTACCTGCCAGATTTTCTACATGGCAAACTGCACCCTGGATACCTATGTTGACTATTGTATGGGTTTGCTAAGAATTTTGGGAGGCAAAATGATGTGCTGATATGCTGCACTGTTCACTTTAACTAAGGTTCGCAAGAAAGAATGAAACAAAGTAACAACAACAAACAACAACATAGCCTTTAGTCCCAAGCTAGTTGGGGTAGGCTAGAGATGAAACCCATATGAAATAAAGTATAAAAGAACGTAAAAAGGCACAAGACAAAAAGGATAAAGATAGGGTAGATAGAAAAGGAAACAAAATCATGGTTCAGGCACACGTTGATAGCTAGCCTCCAAGCGCTCTTGTCCAAAGCTAAATCCTTGGAGATATTCCACTCCTTAAGGTCTCTTAACCGCCTCGTCCCAAGTCAGGCCTAGGCCGACCTCTACCTCTCTTTACATTACCTACCCGCTCTAGAACTCCACTACGCACCGGCGCCCGCCGGGAGGCCTCCGTTGAACATGTCCAAACCATCTCAACCGATCTTTGAATCAATTTCTCCTCGATAGGAGCCACCCCGACCCTATCCCGAATATCTTCATTCGAACTCTATCCCTTCTAGTATGCCCGCAAAACCAACGCAACATACACATCTCGCCACGCTTTAGTTTCTTTGGACATGTCGCCTTTTTGTAGGCCAACATTCAAAGACCATATAGCATCGCCGGGCGATCATTTGTCCTATAGAAATTCCCTTTTAGCTTCTGCGTGGCACCCTCTTGTCACATAGGATGCCGAAGCTTGACGCCACTTTAGCCAACCCGGCCGCGATTCTATGTCTAACATCTTCATCAATGTCGCCATCCTTCCTCGTAGCATAGATCCTAAATACCGAAAAGTATCCTTCTTGGCCACCACTTGTCCATCCGGTGACGCCCCCATCCTCGTGCCTAGTCGGGCTAAAGTCACACATCATATACTCGGTCTTGGTCCTACTCGGTCCGAACCCCTTTCGACTCTAGCGTGTGCCTCCCACGGCTCCAACTTCCTATTTACCCCCGCTACTACCTCTCATCCACTAGCACCACATCATCGGAAAGAGTATACACCAAGGGATATCACCACGTATATCCCCTTGTGACCTCATCCATCACCGTAGTAAATAAATAAGGGCTCGGTTACTGACCTTTTTGATGTAGTCCTATGTTAATTGGAAAGTCACCGGGTATCGCCATCACATGTTCGAACACATGTCGCCGCATCCTTGTACATATCCTTGATGAGGGTAATGTACTTAGTTGGGACTTTGTGTTTTTCTAAGGCCCACCACATGACGTTTCTCGGTACTTTGTCATACGCCTCTCGAGGTCAATAAAAACCATGTGCAAGTCCTTCTTTCGCTCCCTAAATCTCTCCATCAACCTGTTGTACCAAGAAAATCGCCTCCATGGTCGACCTCCGGGCATGAACCCAAATTGGTTTTGGGTCACACTTGTCACCCTTCGTAGGCGATGCTCGATAACCCTCTCCTAAAGCTTCATCGTATGGCTCATCGACCTAATCCCCCGGTAGTTAGTACAACTTTGAACATCTCCCTTATTCTTGAAGATCGGTACTAATATACTTCGTCTCCATTCTTCGGGCATCTTGTTCGACCGAAAAATGAGGTTAAAAAGCTTAGTCAACCATACTACGCTCCGCTCCCGCACATCTCCACACCTCAATGGGGATGCCATCGGTGGCCCATCGCTTTACCTCCCTTCATCCTCTTCAAAGCCTCCCGATCTCGCCTCCCGAATCCTCCCTCACAAAGCGTCTACAAGTATCGTCAAATGAGTCGTCCAACTCAAAGGTAGGACTATCATTCTCCCCATTGAACGACTTATCAAGTACTCTCGCCATCCGTCTTTGATCTCCTCGTCCTTCGCCAGCAGCCGATCCGTCACATCCTTGATGCTTTTGATTTGGTTTATGTCCCTTGTCTTCCTCTCACGTATCCCTAGCGATCCTATAAATGTCCTTCTCCCTTTCCTTCGTGCCTAGCCGTTGGTAAAGGTCATCAAAAGCCCCGACCCTTTGCTACACTCACACGCCGCTTTGCAGCCCTCTTCGCTATCCTATAGCCCTCGATGTTGGTCGCACTCTTGTCGAGATGGAGGCGCTTTTGAAGCACTCCTTCTTCTCCTTAATAGCCCTTTGTACCTCGTCGCTCCACCACCGTTGTCCTTCGCTTCCTTCTTGCCTCCCTACTCACACCAAACACTTCGAGGCCACCTTCCGTACACATGTTGCCATCTTCACCACATATATCGTCCCGCATCTTCTCCTTCTTCCCAAGGCCCCTCGCCTAGCATCCTCTCCTTAAACGACAGCCGCTTCCCTCTAAGCTTCCACCACTTCGTCCTCGTAATCTTGACACGCTTGTCGGTGTGGGCACGCACCCTAAAACGAAAGTCCGCCACTACAAGCTTGTGTTGAGGGACCGCACACTCCCCGTGTATCACCTTACAATCTAGGCAAGCCGCCCTATCCTCCCTTCTTGCAAGGATAAAGTCGATCCTGCTCGAGTGTTGTCCACTATGGAAGGTCACTAAATGGGATTCCCTCTTTCTAAAGAGGGTATTCGCTAACAACAAGTCATAGGCCAAAGCAAAATTCAAAACATCCTCCCCCTCTTCGTTCCTACTACCGCACCCGAAACCCCGTGCACTCGCTCAAACCCTACATTTGTTGCACCCACATGGCCATTGAGGTCTCCTCCTATGAAGAGTTTCTCACCGATAGACACAAGTACTAACCATGCTATCCAGGTCCTCCCAAAACCCGACTCTTGGCGCTCTCACTAAGACCCACCCGAGGGGCATAGGCACCGATCACATTCAAGACCGAGTCTCCAACGACCAATCGGACTAGGATAATCCGATCACCTTGCCTCCTAACGCACTACTCCATCCTTAAGGCTCCTATCTATCAAGATGCCTACACCATTCCTACCCGATGTTGTCCCCGTGTACCAAAGCTTGAAGCCGGTGCCCTCCACCTCTTTCGCCTTTTGGCCCTTCCATTTGGTTTCCTGAATGCAAAGAATTTTCTTTCGAGAAATAAAAACATTCTTGCCTGTCTCTTTTGCCCTTTTCACATAACCATGCAGTTTGAGGCCAGGTTTAATTTGTTGGGCCCTTGGGTGGGCAATGGGCTTGCATGCGAGAGTTCTTTTGTTAGATTGGACATAGAGCGGATATTTGGGATCTACAATTGTTTTTTTTTTTCTATTGGTGTCAGGGATAACATTAATAGATGGAATATCTAAATCAATCAATCAATCAATCAACAATGCCATATTAATCAGGATAAAAGGATTATATTTCCATTTTCATACTTACAACTTTACCTTTTGCAAGTCTAATAATCAATTGGTACAATACAACACTAGCAGATAAGAAACTACTCCATCCATTCCAAATTATAAGATGTTTTGGCTTTTCTAGATTCATAGCTTTTGGTATGCACTTAGATGAACACTATGCCTAGATACATAGTAAAAGCAATGTATCTAGAAAAGCCAAAATGTCTTCTAATTCGGAATGGACTACTATTCTTCCGCAGTTCATTAGAAATCAATCCTTATTAGGATCATAATACTACAAGCAAGCCTATCCAATATGATATCAAAATAAAGGAAAGCCATCCAGTAAAGGAAACAATACATTCACTCTTTATATGCAACTATGAGCTAGGCAAGCCAAACTGAGAGCATCCCTGTTTGAGAGCAACAACTAGCATAATGTCTATATTTAGTCTGCAGAAAACTCAAATCAGAACTATGCAAAAAGATGCACAGGAGACAGAGTATTACTGGTGGGGCCTCCGATGTTGACAATTAGCAATGGCTTAGGCAAAGGGGCAAGTTCATCATGCCAGGCTATAGCAGCAAGCCGTAGTGCAGCAGAATCAGCCTGGTGTAGTGCACCAACAGTAAGTACCTGGTTATTCAAAATTCAGAATCAGCATGCCACCACTGTGGAAGTTACTTGAAAACTATGAGTATGAAAAAGCAGCATACCACATTGCTCCTGGGCGGTTCCCCGTGGAGTAATCCATCTGCGGAACAGCGTGGAATTTCTTGTTGTCCACTAGCGGTTAAAGCATAGTAATCATGGCGAGGAGTCACCACCAAATCAAACCTATCAAGGCGAGACCGTGGGTGCTGGATCTGAAATGAAAACAGCACACATTACAAGAATCGATTAAAATTTGCAAGTTTATTGTATGAATCTACTGTATAGCATATAGGAGTAGCAAAGTGGAATTCAAAGTGGATTAGGTATGAATACCGGATGACAAACACATTATCTGAAGCTACTTTCCTTATCAAGCTTGAATATGATATGGTGTCCCGACCACAAGCAACAACTAACGTCGGACCTTCCCCGGAAGAAGAATTAATTGTCATAATGTTATGTTGCATCTTAGAATAATATTCAAAAGCTAGGACTGCCCGATTTTGAGGAAGTTACAAAAAAACGACAACTAGCCCACAAGCAATATGTCAAGGCAAGAACTTATATTTTCTACTTGGGGGGCACACCTGGCAGGGGCCACACACAACAATCATAAAGTTATAGAAAATATGAGGGGTATTTCTACACAGAATTATACAATGTTTTTTTATCAAACACATGAGAGAGATGCATATCATTTCATTAAGAATAAAAGTTTGAAATACAGGGAAGAAACCCCCAATAATTCTCACACATCCACACCTCTAGAAGAGCACTGAAAAAAATGGAAACAAAACGTCCAGAACAACCACACTAACGTTCTGAACCCCTCCCAAAAGACTCCGCAAGAAGCTCTTGGAGGCCCTATGCTCCAGCCAAGCATCACAGAATGCACTCATTAAGTGACAGCTCGTAACACCATTGTGATACACTGGTCTATAACAGCAAAAATGAGCAGCCAAATGAATGTTATTTGAATGGGATCGAATTTCATAAAGCACTCCATTCTATCTCCCCAACAAAAAACAGTGGGGCAACCTGGAAACCTAAAGGAACAAACTAACAGGCTTAAAGCTGCTAGGAACTCTGGGTGAGAAGAAGCTTTTCCTGCATGACCGCATCCCTATTGAGTCAGACAAGAAGACCCATCTCTTTACTAGTAGAGTCTATGTGATAGTAGGAGCAGCTCTATCTTAAGCCCATACTAGAACATTCCTTTGGATGGAAATGTTTACTGGGTTCAACTTATTGATTGAAAAAATAGAAACAAATTGTCAGGTGACTCATTTCATAATTTTTATTTTGTGCAGTTTCAAGATGTTCATAAGTAGACATTGTAATAGGCTTTTGAACTCAGTTATGTATATCACAAAGACGCAAACAACTATGCCTCATATGCCCTGTTCCAATGTTTCCTCGTTTAAGCATACTACACAGAATCATGTATTCACAAAAGGTGTGTGCTTTGCATAAATGTCAAGGTCCAGTGATCACAATAGGTGAGCAGCTCCTAAGATGAAAAAACACAATGATAGACCAACAAGGGCCATTATAATGCAATAATAAGGTTAAAATTTCTAATTTTTAATTGGCCAATGAGCAAGATTCATGAACTAGTCGATTATTTCGGTGACCCTTAGCCTGAGTAATGGTTAAAACTTAAACGATAGTAGACTGAGTGCATAGGTTTATAGAAGGAAGCAACTGAGAAAAGCTACATCAGTAATAGTGACTTACTTCTCATATGTATCACGAGCCACAGTAACAATCTTCTTGACGTCTGCTTCCAGAACTGCAGACAACCCAACTGATCCAGCATTCAGGACACGGTACGGCTTCCTCCCTGAATCACTATGGCGAACCTCGTGTTGCTGAAGAACTGCCTGAGCACTTGGTCTATAAACTTGTGCATGGAAATGGGGGAGGAAGTGCAGCCACTCATTGATCCCTCCTCTTGGCCTCGTGACACGCTGCAAGGCAAGCCCCCAAAAGCAAAATTAACCCAGAAAATCACTAAATTTTGCGACGGTCGGGCGCAACTACAGCAGCAATCGAAACGGGGGTTTCCATTCGTGTCATCTCGTTGCAGTAAGAAGCACAGATAATGCGTAAAACGGGAATGGTAGGTACTAGGGGGAAGCAAAAGGAGAAGGAACTGACGTAGAGGGTGACGTTGTCGGCGAGGCCGAGGGCGCGGGCGAGGCCGAGACACTGGTTCTCTGCGCCGGGGAGCCGTTGCCGATGAGGACGGCGCGGCGAACGACGGTGGCGCCGCCAGTGCCACTGCCAGAGAAGATCTCGGGCGTCTCCATGCCGTCGACGCCCGGCGGCTCGGGTAGCCGGATCGGCCGCATCGGCCTAGGGTTTTAAGGGCGGTTGAATTCGCGGCGGGAGGAGACGGGAGGAGGAATTCGCTGGAAGCCGCCGGAGGGTTGGATGCGATGCGGGAGTTGGAGGTTTCGGTGTCTGGTGATGGCCGGATCCAGATTGAGTGACTTTACAGAGCAACGTTACAACGTAACGTTCTCTCGATCTCCACCATCCAGCAACCATCTGACGGTTTCTAATCCAGCACTCACCTTTTCAGCCCAGGCCAAGAAAACCAAGACGGAAACCACGGACGCGGGAACGCCGCCGCATTTAGCCGCGACTCCCGCCATCCGCCAACGCGCTCCGCACCGCCTGCTCTTCGTGGCGGCCAAATCCTCGCCGCCGCGCGCCGCCTTCCGCACGGCTTCTGTGCTGCGTTGTCTTCCTCGTCATCGACAGGTCTTCAGCTGGCCGCATCTCGCCGCCGCCCGTCGTCCGGTACCCGGCCGCGCCGCCCTCCGTGCCTCTCCGGCGAGGGTGGAGGCTGCGTCGGCCGGGAGAACAGGAGACCCGCCCCAACTGTGGAGGAGTTCTCTCGCGTCGTGCTATATCCAGGTACGAGGTTCATACCCCTGTAATGGAGATGTTTCGCGATTACAGCAGGATTTCTTTTGTTTTAGTGCCCTAGCATCCATGAATGTTTATCAATCTACCTCGTGTATTTATCAAAATGCAAAATAGAATGTAGCCATGTGTTTGAATGCCATCGAATTTGAGAATCCATGAACCACAAACGATTATTTTGACGAATTTTTTATGTAAGGATTATTAGCTGCTGATGCATGTTTCATATGTACTGTTCTGTCTATTTTATTATATTTTCTGAAGTTTCTACAAAAAAAATTATATGTTCTGTCATTGCTAGAAACAAAAAAAGTGCAGGAAAAAAAAAAAAGTCTATTTTATTATATGTTCTGTTTCATATGTAATTCACTCCTTAACTTAATTAAATTGTCATTGCTAGAAAAAAAAAAAGAGTGATGAAGTACAGCCCCAAGTAGAAGTACAGGATGGTGATTTGAACGAAGGAGCAACTGTGGAGGTTCAAGGATGCAATGTTATTGACAGTTTGGGAAGTTTTTGGTGATAGTAGCTCCTACTTATGATGGTGGTGTGTTTTAATGATCATGATCCGTTTTTATTATGAATGAACATGTTAGCTAGATACGGAGTAGTATTTTGGATATAGCTAAATAGTTTTTATGGCCTAATCTGTATAAGTGGAATGGCCCAAATTTATAGTCTTTTGTGGCCAAATTGTACAAGTGAGATGGCCCAACTATAGTCTTTTTGTGGCACAACCAAGTACGCATGTATTTCTAATTGAAACCTGGAACTTCCAAACTGGAAAATGTTTAGTTCTAATTATTAATTTCTGCGTTCTTGAGAGTGAACTTGTGCTGGAAAATTATGCTTGGCTGTTAGTGTTGTTTGGGCTGAATTCCGTTTGGGCTGCAACAGCTCTCCCTAAAAGTGCTGGATACGATGGAGACTGAAGTAAAGTTACGTTGTAAAGTTGCTCTGTAAAGTCACTGAATCTGGATCCAGTTCTCAAGTGTGGAATCGTCGAAAGGGGCTGTGGCGTGGCGTGGCGCTCTCTTGTCTTCCAAGCTGCCGGAGGGTTGGATGCGATGCGGGAGTTGGAGGTTTCTGTGTCTGGTGGGACATGCAAACCCAAAAAGTTCTTCTACAGTTTTCTATCACATCAAATCTGCTTAACACATATATGAAAGTATTAAACTGGTAAACAAAATAACCCAATTGTTTGGTTTGACCGAAAAAGTGTAGAGACGAATCTTTTGAGACTAGTTAGTCTATGGTTAGTTAATAATTATCAAATACAAACGAAAAGTCTTCTAAAGTAATTTCAACCCAATATATTTCACCAACTAAACACCCCTGAAGTTCTCAAGTGTGGAATCGTCGAAAGGGGCTGTGGCGTGGCGTGGCGCTCTCTTGTCTTCAAGCCGCCGGAGGGTTGGATGCGATGCGGGAGTTGGAGGTTTCGGTGTCTGGTGATGGAAGTTCTCAAGTGTGGAATCGTCGAAAGGGGCTGTGGCGTGGCGTGGCGCTCTCTTGTCTTCCAAGACACAAACCAAGCGAATTCACACGATGTATCGATTCTGAAATGCGAAACTTCCATCAAGCCGACTCTGTTTGAATACTCTCTCTCGTTTTTTAAATATAAACAAGCCAAGTTTTAAATAAATGTTTATAAATTTAGAAAATAGTACTATACACAAATTTATATTTAAATAAGTTTATACCCCATGCTTAATCTAAAGGCATTTAGTATACACCATAAATGGTAATATATTTTTTAATATAATTTAGTCGAAGTTTAAAATGTACAGTGTGCATTTGAATTGAATTCAATACAAAATCACCTTTGGCAGTGAAATTGGACATCACACAAATTATGTTGTTTGGATGTACATTGAATTGGGTTTTCAAAATTGGGAGGGCGAAGGAAGGAAGGCGCAGTTGGAAGCCCTAAGTTTGATTTTGGTAGTTCAGTGATAATTGGTGGACTAATGTTCTCAATGAAGAATGAATACATGAAGTCGAGCAAAGCAAAGTAGTTGATGATCATAGTCAAATGAAGTGATCAACCTTAGGGAAGAATGAACGAGATGGAAAGGAAGCCCAGGGGAAAAAGTATATCATAGGCCTCTGTTATTTCTTATCGAAATGCAATAGAGTCAAGTGTATGGTCAGTGATAGATATAGATAATTATACAATCAAGAGAGGAACTCTAATGTAGTTGTGATCATTAGTGCCGCTAGATGTTGTCCAATTATGTATGCCTATATGACCTATGGTGAGAAGCAAGTGAAAACGCTTGTAAAACTATTTTGAAAAGCTAACTCAACCATAAACCCTAATCCCTAAGTTGGAGCACATTTGGAGTCAAGTAAATTTGAAAAGCATTTGAGAGAAGTGCAGAGTTCCTGTGCCCAAGATTTATCATGTGCACCTTTACAGAAGTCACCTAAAAATAGGCTCTAACCCTATATTGTTCAATGTTTAGTTGTTATGATGGACAACCATCAAAATTATCCGATGGTGATGTACTTGTGCAAAACCTGAAAAAGGGGTAGGGGGTCACCTGCGTGTGAACATTCAAATGCAAGAACACTTGCTTATGTGGGGATCATAGTCTTTTTAAGCGGTACCATAAAGCTCTTGGGTCGGTGATCAGAGAGGCTATAGGCACGCCGAAGCAGTGTGGTCATCCAATTGTTGGAACTTTTGAACGGAGGTAACCAAATGGGCAACGATCAAAGGTGCAAACCAACCCTCCGTGTAACCTATGCAAACTTCTAATCTTGGCCATAAGATGCTGATCCAAGGGTTAGGTAATTTTACAATTAACCCCCGCTCTAATCACACTTTTGCAAATCCCCCTCCCACCTCTCCAGTGGTTATCATCTCGCGCCCCTTGGATCTACATTTTGTGGCCCGATTAGGTTTGTATAGGTTGCACGGAGGGTTGGTTTGCACTAGATATGTTCCCTACCAAATGTCTATTCACCCAATGGCTATAATCTTGTAGAAACTATAAATAGACGGCGTGGTCGGCTCTTTTGATTATCTTGGTCACTTTACACACTCTTAGAGAGCTCAAGCACAATCAACTCATCTTCTAGCTTAGTAATTGGTTTAAATTGAGTGAGTTCTAGTGAATTGCTTAGATGGATGGCATCTTGTGGCATTGAATAAGTGTGGCAACATTTTTTGGTTAATATTGTTGGTTGTTATATAGAGACCCAAAGCTCGTTGAATTATTGAGCATTTTCTTAGTGATTACAGTGACTTTGATCAAGATATTGTGAGAGTTTTTGTGTTCACCCTCACGAAATTCGCAAAGGAAAACTCTAGTTAAACCAAGAGACGCCTTGATTGATTGGCTTCTTTGAAAAACGTAGAGGGCTTGTTCAATTGACATTTTGCCAGCGAGAGCTGCTACTCAAAAATAAACAACAATGACAAAATGTTATATTTATCGAGGGACGAAGATTGAGCGTGGAACTAGAGGTTGTTACGGTTGTGATCTCGTCAAAGGTGCTGCTGCGACCTGGACTCCGCGGCAAGTCGTTCGTCGGTACTTACCCCGCGCGCTCTGCTAGACAATCCACCACCATTGTCTGCCTCCCTCCACGTCTCAAGCAAAGCAAACCAGAGAGAGAGGAGAGAGACGGCCATTGAGTTGCAGACGTGAAAGAGATCGAATCGAATAGGACAACAGAAGAAGGCTCAGTTGAGTGGATTGGTCTGAAAATACATCATCTAGATAAAATTGACTCAAATGAGTAGTTCCATGAGACATATATCTATTTACCCAAATGGAAATGACCATTTCTTTTAATAATATTTTTTTGAAAGCATTCTTTCAATAATATTTTGATAACCCACAAATTGAAAGGAGCTCACGCTAAATATGTAAACAAGATATTTCGACATATGGTTCGGAAAAAAAATCTATAGATATTCATACATCTTATCGGTATGAAGAATATATTCAAACTTAAATATATCATATCATTATCTATTATTCGTACTAGGAAGTATGCCCGTGCGTTGCAATGGGAGTACACCTTACGTGTACAGGTCAAGTTAAATTTGTGTACATGTGTACGACGACAAATTTGACGACGTCAACACCAACAGTTAATTACATCTTTAGAAACTGTTGTTGTTTTAGTTTGTTTTTAGGAACGGCTTTGATCCAGCCACCCAAGTTGATAACACCCAAATTCAAAATTTTACTTTTCCAATTATCTCTTTCCACCTTATCATTGTATCTATCTTCTCATCTGTATCTTCTCTATGACGAAAAACATCATGCACGGTTGTACTCCTAGCCTCACCATGTGCCTTCATGCTGACATGCTCGCTCACACATGTGTCGCTGCGCTTGCCTGACCGCGTGCCTCCTTGCCTACTCGTCAAGCTACGGTCAGCCACAGGCTGCCGCTAAGGCAGGTGGTGCGCCGAGCCAAGCCGCCGACGCGGCCCGATAGAGCCGAAGTCGAGCGCCACCGCGTGGAGGTACAGCGTCGGCCCAGCGCCGCCGCCGCCGCAGCCGGGGGGTTCGCCGCTGCTGCCGGTAGAGCCGAGTCGAAAAGCACCGCCATGTGCCTTATCTATCGTACCTATCTCTTTCCACCTTATCTTTCGTACCTATCTTCTCATCCGTATCTTCTCTATGACGAAAAACATTAGACGCGGTTGTACTCCTAGCCTCACCATGTGCCTTCATGCTAACATGCTCGCTCACACATGTGTCGCTGCGCTTGCCCGACCGCATGCCTCCTCGCCCACTCGTCAAGCTGCGGTCAGCCACAGGCTGCCGCTAAGGCAAAGGTTGCGCCGAGCCAAGCACCGGCATGGCCCGATAGAGCCGAGCCGAGCCGAGCACCACCGCCATGTGGGTGCGTGTCAGCCCAACCGTCGCCGCCTGTAGTCGGGAGTTCGCCACTGCTGCCTGCTAGTCTACTACCGAGGTAAATCGAACACTGTCCAATTGAAGATTCACTCCATACTCAGGAGATCGTAAATCTGAACAGACTCTTTCTGATTCTGATTTGGAAGTGCCAGGCGATGCCCACGACCAGCGAGAATGAGTAACCAGACCAGCGGCCAGACGTAGCCTTGCCACCGTAACCGCTATCGGCTGTCGCGCCACACGGCCAAGGCTAGCTAGATTTGGTCGCGAGGCCACCGGATTTGTCCGGTCGCGCCCACCGGAACTACGAACCCAGCCTGCACGACACCCACATTTGCCTAGCCGCGCGGCAGGATCCCGGGACCCTTGCGAGGTGCCGGGATGCACCCTCAACAACTGCTGCGAGCACGGCCGGCACCAGACAGTCTCCTCGGGGACGGGCACGGGGACGTCGTATATATACTACAGAGGCAGGCTAAAAAAGGAGGCAGAACTTGTTCAATCAGGACTTGTTCACTCAGTGTAAAAAACTTTTTGTCCCATCAAAACTCGGATTTAATAGATTAGACTTTCAAAAATTTTCTCGCTTTATCAGTAGGTATAGGTATACATATAGAAATCTGAATGGGAGAAATAATATTATTATTCGTAAATACAAATCCGAATACGAGAAATAAATACTGTGTATTCGCCCAAATGCTATTTGGCGCACGCGCGCCGTTTCATCTGCTGGTGCACGGCTCTAAGAGCACGTGTCACGCTCGTTTCCGCTTTCTCTGTCGGGAAAAACTTTCTTGGGGCACGGGTTTTTCGCCGTTTTAAAATAATTCGAAAAATACCCGGCCGTTCCTTTCCCCCTTCTCCTACTCCACAGGCAGTCCGCCGGTCGCATGCCGCCGCTCTACCTCCACCTTCCACGCCTCGTGTCGTTGCGGTACGCCCGGCGAGGCTGTTCGCCACCGCTCCATCTCCGGCCCCCCACGCCTTGGGTCGCCCGCACGCGCCGTCGCGTTCGCCGCTGCCGCTCCACCTCCGCCCCTACTTGTACGCCTTCCTCGTCGCGCAAGCCGCCCCGCTGCTCCACCACAGGCCACCACACCCAGGCCCACGGGTAAGCCTTCCTCGCCGCGCAGCCTAGCTGGTGGGTATCGCCGGCGGTGGTGCGTCCGCATCGACATCGACGTCCAGGTGAAGGTACGCCGCGTTTTTCCGATTTGAAATCGAGCTCGATTCGCACTTGTGGTTTTCTGAATTTTTTGGGTGGATTTGGGGGTTGACTAGGGGGGTTGTTGCTTCTTCTAATCGAGGCCAGAGTAGTCGCCGTGTTCATCTCGAATTTGGAAAACTTGTGGGAGGCAGAGTCCGATTGGTGTTGGATGAGCGGAGGATCCAACGGTGAATCAGTCAGCGCCGAGATCCAGCAGCTCCTGCAGCGAGGACATCGACGTCGTCAGCCACCAGCGGTCTTCAACACCTGCAGCTCTCAACACCTGCAGCTCATCCAGGTATGCGACATCGCTGCTTCCTGCCCCTCCAGGCTACTGCCTATGTGTATTGTTTTTGTCCACTGCAACTGTATCATATGCAGAGCAAAAGGGGGAGAAAGAGTTGAATCCTGTTACCTTGGTTTCATGGTTTCAGTTATTAGTCACCATGTGTCCTGGGTGCCAATGGAACCACAAATTCCTTGCGTTTTTACTCTGTTTTGGGATCAAAACATTGCGTGTCTGTTAAGTTTAGTGCACACTATGTAGTTTAGATTTAAAAGGCATAGAAGTCTGCATTGTTTCAAACAATGAAATCATAAAACTGACTAAATGGGTTTAGTCAGTTTTTAGTCATATTAGTTGACTAATAACCTGACCATGAACCACACAAGCATGACTCCAATGGTCTAGTTTAGCAATCTGTTAAGAACAGACACCTAATCACAGCAATAATACAGGGTGCTACCTCAAGTAGAAGAAATAATATCGATGTTTTTATCTCTTGACTGTTGGACCATGTTCAGGCAAGATACATGTGCCTCAATAGAATTAGTGTCTAAGAGAATTCAACCTAGAACTGTGGTCTGAATCACTTAATCAATAGAATCACTTTGCTCTGAATGATAGCTCCCCTGTGTGGCTTACTAGCTTGTGCTGTCAATGATGTTGGTTTGCCATCCTAGAGAGAAATCACTGTTTAAAAAGCACCAACTACAGCTTTTACCTTGCTTTTCCTGGACTCAACTAGCTTGCTTGCAGTTTCTTCAATTACATTATTGAACAATCCTTGCGCATCTTTCTTCTGTTGTGCATCTTGATGCCGCAGTTTGATGCCAGGAGATTCCACATCAGTAGGAACAGTATTACTGGTGCTTCTCCTTTTGTAAATTCTTCTTGCTGGTTGGCTTTCACGATTTGAAGCTTCATTAGCAGACTTTTCTTCTAAATTTCAGTCTCCTTGGGCCAATGCTATCTGGTGGGAGTTCTACAATTTTACCCCCTCTTAAACTTCAATTTATAAGGTGTCATACTAGCATCATCAAATTCAAGTGTTGAGGTTCTTCTTGATATTTGGCCACCAGACCTCAAAGATTCATCCCTATTTTTGCCCAGCTTTAGCATGCATTCTATTAATATTTGCTGCAACAGGTCCCTCTGGAGTTTTTTTAATGTTTTGAATGTAGATGCTTGCTAGAAGCCTGAGATGCAACAGGCCCTTGTTTAACCATGTTGAGCTTAGTGGGAGAAGATGCTGGCCTATTGTGCAATGATTAGCCATGTGACTCTATCCATATTTCTAGATTTCTCCAGCAAGGTCTTGTCTGTAAACTTCGATTTGGCAGAAAATTTAGCCCCCTTGGCTGGCATTGTTTCCTTTTTATCAATTTTTGTAACTCCATTTGGACGCCTTGGATTTGTTGGAGCTGCAGCCTTCTGTGCAACAATTGAATGCAGTTTATTTCTTCTTACTCCTGAAAAGCCTGGCTCCTCTTTAGAAGGATTTTTGTGTCCATATTTGCAAAAATCATGGCACGAGCCTCTAGTAGATTTGGTACTCTGAATTTTAATCACGAGCTATATGTTTGTTTAGTACTACTGGCCATAATTATGACATGGTCACTATTTTGCAGATTTCTTGTACTGTTAGTGTCTGTCATTCAACAGCTGATGCATAGTCATCGTCTAGAAAAACCAAAAAACATAAGATGCATCTTCATCCACAAGATGTCTACTCTTAGTTTTTCCGGCTACTCTTGGTGTTGTGAAATTGAAAGCGAGCAAGATCCCCTGTCACTATTCATTTTTGTCTAAGTAGTGTCTTCCATTTGCCACAACAACAACTAATCTGTTTGTTCTGAAAGATACAAGTCCCTCACAGAGACCCTGAATCTTACCCACAAACAGTGACATCAGTAACTGTCCTCTTACTGAGGAGTAGTTTAGGAATGCAGCAAAGCGTCTACAGTCTGGACTGACCACCTTGCCAATCGCCTGATGACTATGATCGTAATATATATACTGAACAGCTACTGATCATATTTTTCTGGAACAAACGAAGTTGGAGAGCAGTTGTACTCTCCCGTTTGCTTTCGCACCCACTGTTGGTGTACATTCTGATACCCCAAACTGAGAAGCAATCGTAGCACAGGAGTAGTAGCAAAACCTGACAAGCGCAACGAATTGAATTTGACGTATTAGTAGGTAAGTACGAACTGGTATGATCTTTGACGGAACCATTTGCGTGCAGTAGTGAGGTCAGTAGTAGTGATAAGACAGACCTGTAGACCTGTAGGCAGGACGTAGCATCAACAGGTTGCACTTGCAGCCCCTTGCTTGTCCGGGGGAGAGAGATAGTGAGAGGACAAGTGTGTAATTCTAGGTTTAAAACTTTGAACTATTGCACGATAGAATTTTGATTTTTTTTTTTTTTTGTTTCTGCCTGGTTCAGCTCTAATTTGCTAGGGAAAGTAATTGTGCTACTCAGTTTGGATTAAATGCCTACATTGTGTTTGGATATATTAAAATAGCAATTTATGCACCTCCCTAGTTCTGTAATAGATGTTTTTTTTTTTTAGGCATTTGTTTTTTTTCCTGAATGACTAATGATCTAGATGGCCATCCTGAGTTTAGAATAAAGCATGCAAGAATAATATGTGATCTTACTACTACTGGGCAGATTTTATGGCATGGTCCCTTAGCACCTGTTGTACTATTAGTGTTTGTTATACAGATATGTGCAATTAAATTTGACTAGTAGACGATTAGCACCATTATTGAAATAGATATGGTCATAAGACTAAAATTGTTTTCAAACAAATTTTACTGAAAATAAAAACTTTAGCTATCACCAAATATTTTCAAGTTACTAACAAATCCTTTTTTTATATGTGATAAGTTGTGAGCTCCTCTATGACAAGTTACAGAGTGCCTTTAGTTCTGGGAAAATAGGCTAAATTGAAATTTGGAAATTGTAAAAAGACCAAAACGGTCAAATTGGAAGCTAACTTATAGTCCCCGCTAGGCTACAACTGTCCTTATAATTTTACCTGATGCCAACTTTTTTATTATTTTTTAGTTCAGCTGACTAACAGCAAAAAACTGCTATAGAGCTTTTTATTTCTTGGTTATGATGATTTTTTTTTGAACCCTTCCTTTTTGTTCATCAGGTGTTTAGATCTTGGTGTCTTCAGAGAGTAATTGGTTGAAATTTTTTGTGGCTTCTACTTCTCACATGCTCCATCTATCCTCATGCATTGAAGCTCCTTTTTGCAGTGCTGTTCAGAAACTTCACAGGTATATCTTGTTGAATACTTGTTTAATTAGGCATAGAACTAAAATAGCAATTTGGGCAGCTTCCTGATTCTGAAATAGGTGGCCATCTTTTTTTTAAGGCATTTTTGCTTTTTTTCCTGATGATCTATATGGCCAACCTGATTTAAGAAAAAAAGTATGCAAGCTATATGTGCGCTTAGTACTACTGGCCCAAATTATGACATAGTCCCTTTTTTTTTTTTTTGCAGCTTTTCTACTCTTAGTGTTTGTCATACAACAACTGATGCATAGTCATAGGCTAGAAAAACCAAAAAAGCCTAATAGCAATAACGTTCTAGATACTGAACCCATCCTGATTCAGTATTAAGGATATTGAGTTTTTGGTGTCTCAGTTTTTATGCTTTTGTGTGGACTCTAGAGTTATGTAGTTTCAGTATGAAATATGGTTTGGGGCAGCTTTGATCGGTGTAGACGCACGTGCAGCGCCGCTATCTGTTGTTTTGTTCTGTGATGTTGTCGTTTGAGGTAGTTGCATCCGATTTGAGATTAGTATTCCGATATGCAGTGCTGCCAACAGTATGCAATGGTCTAGCTAGCTAGCTACTCTATACTGTAACCTATCCTGTAGTTCCCATTAGTTGGTCTTGGGTTTTTTAAGGGCTTTAGCATCTGTTTAATAGTCTGCATTAGTTGAAACAATTAAACCATGTATGTCCAGTGTAGATCTAGTTAATTAGGTGGCTTTTTAACTTTTGAAGCAGCATATTTCAGAGCATATACACACCAAAAAAATGTTCAAATTGGAATCTAACTTACAGTTCCTGCTAGGCTGCAACTTATAGTTCAAAAGTGTTAATCAGATGCCAACTTTGATTATTTTTCAGTTCAGCTGACCAACAAAACTGCTATAGAGCTTTTTATTTATTGGTTATGCTATTTTTGAACCCTTTCTTTTGTTCGTCAGGTGTTTAGCTTTTGGTATCTTCAGTGAGTAATTGGTTGAATTTTGTGGCTTCTGCTTCTCACATGCTCATCTATCCTTTATGCATTGAACTCCCTTGCAGTGCTCTTTAGAAACTTCACAGGTATATTTTGTTGAATACATGTTTATTAAAGAGTCAACACGATTCAACATGGTCTTTTAATTGCGTTACCTGATCTTTTATTCTTGCTTGTGACATTGGCAACCATGAAGAGTCCAGTCCAACAGTTCGAGTAATAGTATGCCATTTTTATTAAAGAGTCAACATGGATTCTGGGGCTGTCATTCTGATTGCCCATCAGGTTTTAATGTACTAGTACAATGTATGATGATGCTATATTGCAAAGTCTTGAAGCTAATAGTATAAAGTTCCGTTAATGTTAATTTTAGTTGAATTTTGCTTCCATATTTGATCCTTTCAATCAGGGAAGTTTTTAAAATGCTGCCATAAAGATTCTTATCTACATGTATAAATTTTTTTTTTTTTCCCTGAAATTGTGCTTCACATAAGCGATACTTCACCTTTGTGAACCGGCTTGGTCATTTTTTGGAGCTTGCATTTTTAACAATAGTGGTTAGGTTCAGCCTGGGCTGTTTACTTTCTCCTGTTACGTGATTTGTACTCTTCTCTGAAGCCATTATTTCTTTTTTTTCACTTTCCCGTGCCGTGAATTGACTGTTTTATTTCATTTGAAAAGGAACATAATGCCTTTAATTCTGGGCAAGGATGCTAAATTATTACTAATGTGCAACTTTTTTGGATCTAGTGCGTGGCTACTTTTCACATGATCTCACTTATTTTTAATCTGCTTTCCTCATTAGCCATCGGGGATATAATATTCCGCAACTCAAAGTGATGAAACATTAGCAACTTTGCAATGCTAGGTTCGCAAACTTTTAGACTAATATTTATAAACTTTTTCTTTGCTAGGTTAAAAACTTTAGACTATAACATTAGCAACTTTGTACTAATAAGTTCAAAACTTTACACTCGATTTTATAAAACTTTGAACTATGACATAGCAAACTTTCTAATGCTAGGTTAAAAACTTTGAACTATTGCACGATAAACTTTTTGAACTTTTTGTACTATATACTTTGCTAGGTTAAAAACTTTAGACTATACTATTTATAAACTTTTTTTTACTGCTAGGTTCAAAACTTTTAGAGTATAACATTATGAATAGGTTCAAAACTTTACACTTTCGAATTTATAAAACTTTTGAACTATTACATACCAAACTTTTGTAATGCTAGGTTAAAAACTTTGAACTATCGCACTGTGAAGGGTGAACTTTGAACTATCACACTATATACTTTGCTAGGTAAAAATTTGGGATATAACATAACAAACTTTATGCAGCAATAATGAAAATTTTCACTTAGACTTTATAAAACTTTGAACTATCACATTACAAAATGTTTGATACTATTACGGTCCTTGAAGGTATTCTCAATATTTATTTTTAATGCAATTGAGTCGCACAGATATTTAGCAAAGCGCCTTTTCTGTATTTTCTTAGCATTGTTTTTCACTTTTGAAGATGTGCCTATTTGTCGATTTACATTTCATGCATTGTATGCGTATATGTGCGTAAAGAGTTGCTCAAGCGCACAATTTTCCTTGCACCTCGGGGTAAACACTTTGAATCAACTGAAACTAGCATCTTGCACCTGTAGTTAAACACACACAATAATAATTATACTTGAACCAAAGAAAAAAAAATGAGGGATTGAAAATACAAAAATTACTTACTGCTGGTGACAACATATTCTTTAGCATTGACAGATCTATTTTTCATGATGGGAGTGTTAACCAAGGGGGTATCGAGACCATAGATTATGGGGTAAGAAATTTTGTCGCTCGAATTCGCGGTGTTGGATCCAAGTAGGCTTTTTTCTTTCGACTTGAATGTCTATGATAGATAACCGCATATATCTTTTTTATTATTTATCTTATGTCTAGGTTTGTAAATTATAATGAAGATATTTGGAGCATTACTGTTCTAGTGTCCATTTCTAGATGCTCACAAGCGAGTCCCCCACCTCTGTTTTTTTTGCTACTAGTAATTTGCTTAGGAACATGCTATTATTATGCTTAGAGGCCTCAAAATGAAAATGTAAAAATTTGAGGAGTACCCCCTCATTCTCAACAAGTTTGCTTTTATGTTTTTTTTTTTTTTACCCCATCGGCCTTCCTTATTGGCTCTGTTCATTTGCACCTCTTGTGCAGTGACAACACTACCCGGGAGTTTATCTTAGCTGTGTGGGAGTAACTCTCCTATACACCACTGGTACTAGTCTGTTGGCCAACACTTTTAGTTATGATCTTGGACAATAAGGAAGGCTGATTGTTCTATACTTTAATCCTGTTAATGGAGTATTGTAGAAGAGTTCTCCCAATCAAAGAGTCTTTGGTTTCAGTTCTATCTCTTCTTTTTTGACCTGCTACTTTGCTGTTGTTTTTGGCCCTTCAAGGGAGTTTCTCTTAGGGCAAGGGTTGTTGAATTTCTGAATTAAGTAAGTAGAGCACTTAGGTTATGAGCCTTACTTGAGCTGTATGGGGAGAGAACATAGCCTTTTTATTTGGGTGAAGCACAGAGGTAAATATATAGAATGATTATTTTCTCTTCAAACACAGAATACATATCTAACATTTTTTAGAAGACTAGTCCGAGGATTAGAACACATCCATGTTCTTTTTTGAGTGAAGTTCAGGGACAGGACTCACCCAAAGTTGAAAAAAAAAGAAACAAGCCAATTGTTGAGATTGGGGTACCACTGACCATCTTTAGAGATTTTTGTCACTTGGGAGTTTTGAGGCCAAAACAGATACATGACAACACATAGCGGAGCTACGTGGGGGGCCATACTTTTGGCCATGGCCCCTTGCTTTTCTGTAATTTTTCTACACCATTGTTTAGCCCGGAAGCTAGTCCGTCCACACAACCTTCTATAACTATGCAAAGTAATCGCAGCCGTCTGAGCGCTTCTCAGCCCTTTTCCTCATCTTCTCTGTCCCTCCGAGAGTCCAAGTCATAGCGTGACGCCGTGACGGCGTCCACTCTCGCATCCACCGACCGGCCTTTTTGCGAAGCCGGGAAAGAACAGCCCCGAGCCTAGCACGGTGGCACCCCGACAAAGAGCCCGGGTCATTGCCCTGCAGTCTTACGGCATTTTTTTTTGCTTGTGCCCTTTTTTTTGATTGCTGATGTGCACTTCATAGTGCATACAATCATTATCTCATATAGGTAAATTTGAGGTCTTTTGTTGATTCTTCTTTTTTTTTATTGCTTCCAAATTCTTGAATCTGTAAGGTATCCATATTACAAGTGACTAATTGAGTAATATTTATGTTGTCTAAATGAGATCTTCTAATGCTAGTTTTGATATATTTTTTTGATGCTTTCCTGTTTGATATCCCTAATCCCCAGACTGCACAGTACATACTCTCTGCAAGTTTCTCAGAAGTTTACAATCACGAAAAAATTGATGTTCATTGTTGTTCCTGTTACCCAAATTTTTCAGAAACTGGTATTCACTGTAAACAGATGACTCCTCATCAAAGTCTCATGCTCAATGATGACCAAATAGGTAAACTTGCACACTTTTTTACTCGAAAGATTTTTTCACCTGCTAGTTAGTGCTCCAGCTCTATATTTTATGGTCCAATAATTTTTTTTTGATTTATGCTTTTTTTAATATAATATGCTGCTTGAGTGTATGAACCTAGCATTCCAAAGTTTCTAATGTAACAGTTCTAAGTTTTTTGAACCTAGCACTACGAAGTTGGTACTGTCATAATTCAAAGTTTATCACTTTCTCGAGAGTTAAGTTAGTAATCTCAGAATTTTAGTTTTTTATACTAATTTTGTGGATGTAAAGTTTTGAACCTAACAATACTAACTTTATAATGTCATAGTTGAAAGTTTTTTTTACTAAAAATAATAATTTATAAAGTACCTAGAGTAAAGTTATTTTTGAACTAGTGGTATAAAGATTTTAGTGCCATTACTTAAAGTTTTCAACCTACCAATATAAAAGTTTTCAACCTACCAATATAAAGTTTTCAACCTACCAATATAAAGTTTTTAATGTGGTTGTTTAGTCTCCAAATGCCCCTAATTTTTTTCTAGTGCTTTAGTGTTTTATTTATTATAAGTATAAAGTTTAAAATGTAGCAATACAAACTTTTAAAAAACTCTAGTCATACAAAGTGTAATATAGATATGAAAAGTTCAATATAAGTCTATATTTTAATAATGATTTCCTCTTTTTTTCGGGGAATATTCATTATTTTCAAGTCTTGAAGAGAACAAAAGCAACATTTTTACCTTTTTTATTTTATCCTTTTTTGGAAATACAAAGATGTCACAAATAAATTGTATTTCGTTGTCCTTTTTTTCATTCTAGCACTCTTTCATTTTTTTAACATAGTATAAGTAGTTTTTGATGGACATATATTTATGGTTTTTCAAAGTAATGTTTTTGTACTTTCACTTCCATATGGATGTGAAACCATCCCCCGCCCTTTTATTTTACCCACAAATCCGATCTCCCTAAAGAGAAAATTTTAGCTTCTAGAAAATTAAATTTTTCTGGCCTATTGATGGTTGATGCGAGAAACCAAAATTTGGCCCAATGATGCTGAGGGAGAAATGAGAAATGGATACGGGCTAAAAAAAAAAAAGAAACCTTGGCCCATTGATCGAAAACCACCAGACTGGAGAAACAGCCCACTGCAACTGCTCGCGTGCGCCCCTATCCTTACTGGTGCGCGTCCGCTGCTAGCTTTTCTAGCGCGTGTGCGCTGGTAAGCTACCTAGTGAGCGTGCGCCGCCCAGTGACGCCCGTGTATTCGTATGTGTCTCCGGATCCGTTTACACTCCGCCTCGGGCGCCCGGCTGCGCCTTGTTTTATTCCTTCCGTGGGCTCTAGAGCTAGCGAGATCTTTCGACTTTTTTCCAGAGCGGGCGACGGGGACTCGGGGAGAGAGCACCGGCGATGTCAACGGCGACGGAGGCGGCGAAGAGCGGCGCAGCCGCGCCGGTGCGGTGCCAGCGGATCGGCTGCGACGCCGTATTCACCGACGACGACAACCCCCGAGGGCTCCTGCCAATACCACCCCCCCCTCCGTAAGCTCGTCCTCCGCCTCATCTGACGTCCCTCTCTTCCCAAAACCGTGGTACCCGGGCAAGACAATTATGAATCACATCGCTGCTTTAAATCCGAAATAGACGGGGGTTGGCATCTGCTTGCCGGCCCTGCAGTTCTACCCCCTAGGCTTTACTCCTCAATCTTTGTGCTAAGGTTTAGGGGCGTGGCCAGAGCCTGCACTCAGGCAGGCACATATTTGGCAGCTAGGTTCAACTCACTTGTTGCTAATTCCAAACATAATGTTGGGAACCTTCAGTTTGAGGTGCCATGCTTATAAATTAGCCACTCTTTTCTTCTTTGTTGAGGAGAACTTGCGCTATATGCCACTGGGGAATATTTTTGTCCCATGCCGGATGGGTCATGGGGTCACATTACAGTTCAGCAGTATATAATGAAAAAGGATAATGAAGTTTCCTCCCTCCCCACGGGCAGACAAAAGTCTATTGTTTAGTTTCTTCTGCTGACCAGGGTGCCTTATATGCTTAAAATGTTTACTTGATCCATCCCTTGTAGTGGTTCACTAACTGCACAAGCTGTGCAAAATGTTCCAGTGAATGAAAAATAGTCAGTACCACCTTTTGTGACTGTTGCAATCTTTTATAGTTAATAACTATACTTTGTCAAAAGTAAATGACTGCAAGATTGGGAGAAGAATGGCTATCTGTGCCACACTGAATTGTTATCTTGCTTTATTCGGATTAAATTGACCAATCAGACAACCACAAATGCTATATTTGAAGTGATTGTAAATTGGATTGTGACATTTAAGCCTTTTTTCACACTACTCGATACTGCCACTGAAGGTGCCCATGGAGTATTAGTGGCACATATAGGATTTTTCACATAGTAGAACTTCATACAAATAATCAGACGCTACATTATGCACACATTCCTGCTTACCTTACATGATGCTGAATCCTTTTATTTTCCATCAAGTGTCTTACAAAGTATAGTTGCTTGCTCCACATTTATTTCACCACTACTGTTCTAAGTTCTAACAGCTCCCCTGGTCGTTTTTATTCTCTTGCAGGCAGTAAGTTTTCCCCTTTGTTGAGAGGCATTTCTGTTTAGGAAATCATCGTCAGTTTCCTTAAGATATACGTTTTTCAGCCTCTGTTTCATGACGGCATGAAAGAATGGAGCTGCTGCAAGCAAAGAAGCCACGATTTCAGCTTATTTTTGCAGATACCTGGGTAAGGATCCCTCTTCCTACCTTGGTATGCACTGAGCCACTGACAATATTTTGACTTAAATATTAGTGTGTATGATATACTATGACATTGTCAGTATGGTTGTCTGGTTGAGAGTTGATTTAAACCTAACCAATAATTGGTAATTCACAAAACAAAATCTAACACCGGGTGTGGGAATCCTTGAGTGATCAAATCACTTGCTCTGCTTCACTCAAATAAATTGGTGTCCCTGCAGGTTTCCACTATCCAAATGATGCATTAATTATCAAAATAAGGTTTCGTCAAATTGTCAAATTGTCAAAAAAAAAAAAAAAAAAAAAACCTTTGCTCTGTGGGACATGAACCAAACAGGCAAAATTGGTGCTTTGTGAAAATGCAGCTATGTCAGCAAGTCTTCTTGTCTTTACATCATTTATATTTATATTCACAAATTGGATTTATGTTCTATTTTGGCTATTTCATTATAGAGCAAACATTGTATCCAAACATAGCTTTATTACTGACCAACAAACCCTCCTTTGTATTTTGTATTCATTTTGTTCTTTACTTACTCCTGGAGTATTTGGAGTTTCTTATACATGATACTAACATAGTAGAGTCTTTTATAAAGATACGCTATATGGCAGTTTCTTTGTAAGCCTCTAGTGCCTGAGGCCCTGTTCGTTTACCTTTAGATGAGAGGGATTGAAGGAGATTGTGGGGGATTTTGATTTGTAGGGGATTGGATCCCTCTCAATCCCCAACAGCCCCCTTGGTTTTGGCATCAAACGAACATGCCCTGAAAGTGAAGGGTTATGGGGAGGTGGGATCTGTTTGCAGTTGTTTGGATTCTCTTCTGTGTTGTTATTTGGGTTTCATATGGCATTAAGATTTTTGTTGCTTCGGACCAATGTTATCAGATCGTCTAGTCGAGGCTACTCGTAAGTCCACTGATCAGACGGATTAGTCGTCATCAGAGCCGGTTAGTCGGTCATGTAGTTGTCCAGGTGCCTAGATGGACAATTACCCATGCATTAAATGTATGTAAACACCATCATAATTGGCAAATGAAAGAGGCAAGCAAAGCAAGCAGCCAAGCACTTCAGTCAGTTGAGGATGAACGACTGCTGCAGCTTGAGAACCTAGTCTGAGATGCCTGAGAATTGAGAACCGCCTACGGCCACTGCAGCTTGACTGCTTGAGGAGGACGCGAGCAAGGGAGGTCCTCCAGGTTCTAGGTGCTGGTGGGAGGACTAGAAGGAGGCGAGAGGAACAAGCAGCACAGAAAAAAAGAGAGCACATTTCCGTGCGAGCGTGAAAAAAAGCAGCGCCTACGTGACTTTGGAGCTTCTCTCCTGTTCACGATATTTATATTGGAAACCTAATAGGTCTTGCTAAGATTGACCCAACCTCGCAACAAAAGTTACTTAGGCTGGGGAACTAGTTGTCAAGGTGGCCCATGATTAGTCGGACATTTAGGTTTCTAGTCGACGTAATCGGATCGAGGGGTCTAATCGAGATCCTTGTTACGATAAGGCCAACTAGTTGTGATTAGTCATCCTATTTAACAACATTGCTTTGGACATATTATGCTCGATGCATTTCCATTACGCTGCAGAGCAAATGAAGGTATGCTTCTGATTTGAATATAGCGTAAATATGATGCTTTGCCTTTCCCTTGCTCCCTTGGATTGGAGTTGTAATGCACTTATATTTGTGCATTTAAGAGAAGGCTAGATGGACTTATATTTGGGATCGGAAGGAGTAAGAAAAAATATGTGCTCTTTTTTACTTAGCATTGTGTGCTAAGTTTACACAAACGTCTCTCTGTGCTATGGCTACTTACCATTTACCAACCCATTATAAAATCCATTGGGCATATCACCACATCATTTGAAGATCTGATAATTTGGTGCTTGTGAATTAGACACCTTTCTTTTCATAGTAATATGCAGGTATATTTCATATTTGGATGCTCACGTTTAATTTTGTGTCTTGACTTAAACTTGTAAACTGCAGTATTTACCAGAGACTGAATTGACATAAGTTACCAACAGCAATTGTTGGCAATGAATTGATATAAGTGTTTGATTTCAAATCGTCGGATGGTTATGTAATTTATTATCACCGCGACCATGAAATGACTTAGATGACCATTAAGTTGTAGGCAACAGTTGACTAAAATTAATAAAGAAAGAATAAAGATGGCTAAATGGTAGTTGCTTATATATATATCTAACTATCAAAAGTTAAGAGCTGTGGGTTATGGCTGACCATAAGTTACTTGATTTATATTTCACTATAGACTCTGCATTGATTTGGTTAAGTGGCAGAACACACTAGTAGAAATGTGCGGGAAATTATCTAATAAAATCTGCATGAATGGGCTCACCTCAACATATTTATAGTACTCTCCATGGATATCCTGGTTTTCTGGTTAATAAATATTCAAGAACTTGTGTCTTTCTACCATTGTTCGTTATGAAATAGTGTTTTCAAGCTGGTCTACATTCTGGCTTTGATCATGGTGTTTTATCATTATATAGACCGATACCATTCAACCACCTCTTATATCACCAGAGAAAGAAGTAACTGACCACATGCTCTTTTTTTGGTGTAGATGCACAACAGGAAAGCATACAACCGAAAAACCAATCACAAAAGCTGTTTCAACTAATAAACCTGTAAAGGCAACACCAATCCAGTCTTCTAAGCAGGGTGTGGGAGTTGATGCTTGTGCAAGGTGTCGTCAAGGTTTCTTTTGCTCTGATCATGGTGAGTTTGTGTTTGCAGTAATCTTGTTTTGGTTAAACTGATTGATATTAGCCACATATAAAAATTGTTAAATGGAGTTTGGGCCGCTATGTTTTCAGGATCACAGCCCAAGCCACAAAAAACAGCTGTTACTGATGATACAAACAAAGAACCTGTTGATGATACAAACAAAGAACCTGTTGAGAAATCCTCTGTTCCACCACCCAAGAAAAGGATCGATATAAATGAACCGAGGATATGTAAAAATAAAGGATGTGGTAAATCCTACAAGGAGAAGGATAACCATGATTCTGCATGTGACTACCATCCAGGTCCTGCCGTTTTCCATGACAGGATGAGAGGGGTATGTATCTGTTCAAAGTTGTATGTTGATTTCTACCTCGGTAAATAACTATTCTCGCCATTGCTAAACCATATACCTGTTCTTGCAGTGGAAATGCTGTGATGTTCATGTCAAGGAGTTTGATGAGTTTATGGAGATACCTCCATGCACAAAGGGTTGGCATAATGCTGATGCGGTGTGAATTCACACCATATGCTTTAGCTATTTTCGTGTTGCGTCTCCTACCATGTAAACACCATCTTCCTGCAATTTATTGAGAATTTCATTTGGAAGTGTGAGAATACTTTGAGAAATGAGCTGCTTAAGCTTTGCGCAAGGTGTTGTTTGGAAATCGTCTCCTTGTACTCTGGACCTTAACTTGAAACAACATTTGGCGTCTGAATTTAAATGGGATTTTTACCTGTTTGAAGCTGAGGGTGTTTAATATTTATAACCGTGTCAAAGCCAGAGGTGGTTGGTGTTGTGTGCCTGTGTAGTGTGTTTCTTGTGTGTGGTCCATTACCAATTTTCCATGGCTGCTGCTGCTGTGCTCGGTTTGAGCAGGCAAAAGACTGGACCATGCGATAGTTTGTTCTGCTGCTCCCCTGGACCAGGAAGTTGTTGCCCACCTCTTCGGTGTTTATATATTTGTAACATACAGTATATGTAATGAAACGTAGCTGCGCTCTTTGCTTTCTTTTATAAAAGACTGTCTCTTGCATTATTGGCTGCTGTTTTCACGTGCATACAGTACACTAGCATTATGTGATTGATACCTGAAGATTACTTGGAACCGGACATGGGATTCAAATACGAAGTAGTACTACTAGTACGTTGGACGCGGTAGCGTTCACGTTCAAGGGATGCCGATGATCGGGATGAACGGAAGAAGAAGATGAGAGGCAGTCCTCCAAAACTTAAGGGAGGGCTGTTGCCTCCAGGGAAACGGAAGGGCGGGCTGTTGCCCCCAGCGGACGGCGGAGGCCACACGGGCGTCGGCCTTAGCTCCGGCTCCGGTGGGGCGGCCCCCTGGTGATCACGGTCATCACGGTCGTCCATGGTCGTCGCGACAGCGTAGCTTGCGCTAGCCGTGGCGCACCTTGTGAAGAAGGCGAGGCGGGAGCCCAAGACATAGGAGGCGGCGCTGGAGCCAGGCGCCCGGCCCGGGACGACGCGCGCGACCGTGAGCCGCTGCGGCGCGCAGAGCTGCTCCGTGCCGCCGAGGACCCTCGCCGCGCACGGCGAGGCCGGAGAGGCTGATGACGCTCCTGGTACGGCCACGTCGAAGTTGCCGCGCCCGTCGGTCTGCGCCGCGTGGAGACCCGCCCCGCCGCTGCCGTCGTCGCCGGCGCATTTCACCGCCACGACCACACCTGTTACGAACACAAGTTAGGCACGAGCACGAACGCTTCATGTGCATGTAACGCGGACACTCGGGCACCGTTCGTCGGCCTGGCTGACACGACACAGGGACAAATGAAACTAGACCATCAGTATGTACAGCACGTTCGTACCGGAGAGGTCGTGTCCCGCGGCGCAGTCGAGGCAGGCGATGGAGCCGCGGAGGCGGGGCGCGGCGGCGGCGCTCTCGCACGGCACCACGCCGAGCGCGACGGCGAGGAGCAACAGGAGCGCCCCGACGAGGGGAACCCGATGAGGAGGAGCCATAGGCGATCTACCCTGGACAAGGAAAGCTGGCACGTCGACCGTTGATACCACCAGCTTGTTGCTTACCAGATGTGCACGCGCTCTCGACGCTGTTGCGGGTACTTGTAGTCCGAGGAGAGGAGATTGCATCGGGGGCAGGGGTGGCTCACGGCGGCCCGCCATCATGTAGCGTGGCCACTGGCCAACTAACTTGTCAGCCTATACACGGGCACTGGCACTTAACTGAACTCATCAAGCAACGGCATAAAGAGCCAGCTCGGAACCTGCCAACAAAAATAGAGGGCGGAAGACAAGTCCACCAAGGCCGCGGCGTAGCACAACCAGTCAGTCAGCCATTGAAGCAAAGGGCCCAGCGTGGAGTAAACACAGCTCGTATATTTGGACAAGTCGCGGTGGGGCTGCGGGAGCGTGGTTGATGGTTTTAGTGCCACATCGGGACTAGGCAATGTGCCGATTTTAGTACAGTTAAAACAAGGGTTGATGAAGATTTGAAGAGATTTTTTTTTTCTCTGAGTGAAACTTGAAGAGAGTATGCTAGCATGGAAGAAAGTGACTTTGAGCTTAACTAAGATCGTCCATCATCTTGATATATGGTTTCTCAAAGATGGACTTGTGATGTGGGGCCATGTCAGCCCATGCAATGGACTTGCTACTTCTCCTCGAGTCCTCCATGCTTTCGTTGCAACCTACTCCGTCTATCCCAGAATAGAGCCGTTTTAGGATTCAAGATTTGTCCCACAATTGTTGATGTTTTAGCCCGACATACAACTCTGAACCAGTGGCAAAGTAGCATCAAGTTGTCACTTCTTGAATAAAAAAATAGGAGAATTAAGTAAATATTAATTTCCTAGCCGGAGGGTTCCTCCAATGCTCTACTACGTCTCCGTCACCTGTCGTCCACTCGCTCCGTCACCTCTGGTTCACTCATCAACATGTTTGTATTGTGTATAGGGGTGTCAGGGCCATTTCTCTTGCTCGTTGGTATCTGTGACCACTTCTAAAACGTCAACTAATTAGTGACAGAGGGGGTACTTGTACAACACTGCTATTTGTATCATAATACCCTTGGTTGTCGTAGACATGAGCAAACAAGCATGGTGACGCCGACGCCGACGGGGCTAACCCCTCACCCTTGGCGTGCTTGATATTACTGGGTTTGGGTACTTAATTAGGTATCAATTACAGTCTCTGGCCACTTGAGCCCACATAACAGAGTAAGAGTATGAAATAGAAATGTAAATAGATAAATACTCTATCATCAGCTAGATAACGCGCCTTTCTCTCCTTGATCACCCTTGGCTTCTGTGTACAGCGTCAGGTGTTACATGAAGCCAAATGGTCATTGTGTTCAGCATGCCTTTTTCTCTATATCCTAGTCATACTGAATGTGCTCGTATATATGATTCATCAGCCTAGGTTGAACAAACTGAGTACGTACTTTGCAAGGTTGCAGCCGTGTGTGTTTCACATGGTGCTTTCAGTTGTTGGAGCAAATATTTATTGCTAATAGTCATCCATATCTGCTGATAGAGACACAGAAACTGCTGTGGTCATGTTATGAGGTTATACAAGATCATCTCGAAATATCTGTGATTAGTTTGTCATACGACTTGTGCAAAACTTTGAATCTGCCACCCCTCACCCTGCTTCGCATCAACGAAGGAAATCCTGATGCTGCTGTCCGTTGTCGGGAGATGCTTCGCCTTTCCACATTTGTCATCTACCCGCGGTTACGCGGTAACGGAACGGCGTAACCCGCTTCGCCGCCCGTCGCCTATCCAAATCCGTCACAGCGGAGCGGACGGACGCTTCGATACGCTCCCCAACAGCCACGACGTACGCGGCGCTGGGTTGGCCTTGGCCGGCCATGTCCTGCCTCGCCGCGCCGGCGGCGGCCGCGGCCGCACCGCCAACGGCGGGGCCCCGCATGCTCCGCACGGCCGGTACTTTGCGCCCGCCTTCGCCGCTGCATTATTACGCGGCGCGGGGGACGACGGGACGGGGAGAAGCCGGCCGGGCCGGCGGCCGCTGGTGCTGCGGCGGTGCTCCTCCACAGCTGGCGAGTCCAGGGCGTCCGGGGACGGCGGCCTCTCTAGGTTGTTTTTCCTTATTCGCTGTTCAAGTCTCTCCTTCTCAGTTACGAAAATGCTTCGAGGGGCGACGGGGTTGTTCTGTTAGTTTGTTCATCAGTTCTTGCTTGGCGGCGGCGGTGGGGATAGCATCATCCACTCGTCAAGTTTGAGACTTTTTCAGAAGCTGCTTGGGAAGATATAGTCCCAGTTTAGCTTACAGCATATCCAATTCTAATGAACATCTGCTGGGACATCTCCCCAAGATATTTCGATTCCAAGCCTCCTGCTCTAGTTCTAAAATTAGACTTTTTATTAACGCTAAGTTCTGACCTTAGAGCCAAGATCACATCAAAGATTCACCGAGATATATTCATATTAGATATTAGAAATATATCATAAAAAGGATATTTATATGCCTGATCAAATTGATAGATCTGAAGTGCATTATCAACCTTGTAGTGGAGGAGTAATAAAAAGAAAAAGTTAATAGTCCTAACTGGTAAGTGCTAGTAGATTAAGTAAGCCTCAATATCTTTCTATGGAAGCTTAGTTGAACAATAAGTACGATAATCCGTTCTGGCTCAGCCTTACAGGATCAATCATGTTCTTTTTACAGCTTTTGTATAATTGAAGGTCCAGAGACGATTGAGGACTTTGTTCAAATGCAATCGCAAGAGATTGAAGACAACATCAAGAGCCGACGTAACAAAATTTTCCTTCTGATGGAAGAGGTTCAGTATTGCAGACTATGTGTTTCATTTGAAGAGCTAAGTACCTCCATTTTGTAGCTTTGCTAAGACAACATTGTGAGGTTTTCTATATGGAAAATCTAATCAGGTTAGACGATTGCGAGTGCAGCAGCGTATCCGAACTTCTGAAAGCAAAGATGCCAACACTGAAGAAAATGAAATGCCTGAGATTCCATCAACTATTCCATTTATGCCTGATGCGGTGACCAACAGGACTCATCTGTTTTTTGAGAAATGATCACATTGGCATCTGGAGTTGCTCTAACTTCTATTAACTTGTCTTTTCCTTCCCCCCAAAACAGTCACCAAAGACTATGAAGCAACTCTATATGACATCATTCTCTGTCATATCTGGGATAATCATTTTCGGAGGCTTGGTAGCACCAGTAGTAAGTACACACGTCACTTTATGGTTGCACTCCCTAATATTTTTACCAGAACCTCTTCTCACTATTAGGTGATATAGTGAGTTTTCCTGAAGTAAGTACACACGTCACTTTATGGTTGCACTCCCTAATGTCTTTTGATGCAGCTTGAACTGAAATTAGGGCTGGGGGCACATCTTATGAAGATTTTATAAGGACCTTGCACTTACCTCTTCAATTGAGGTGCTATGAAAAAATTGTCTCTTATAGTGAATTATGTAGCAGTACTTTGAGAAGTGTTTGATACATTTTTGTTTGCCGCTGTTCAGTCAGGTAGATCCCATAGTGGCATCATTTTCAGGTGGCGCAGTTGGCGTTATCTCAGCTTTAATGTTGGTTGAAGTGAGAAATGTCAGGCAGCAAGAGAAGAAAAGATGCACATATTGCCATGGAACTGGTACAAACAAAATACTTTCCAACTACCTGGCCCAAACATAGCTCAGTCATTACTAATGCATGATTCACCTTCCAAATAAAAAAAAATGCAATATTAACACTAACTAGCTTGAGCCTTACGTTTACTCTCTTGATTGATCTTGCTTCTGCAATATAGGATACTTGCCATGTGCTCGCTGTTCTGCTAGTGGGATGTTTTTGAACACAAAGCACTTCTCATTATTGGGGCACAATATGTGGTCAATGAAAGGAAGGTGTCAAAATTGTTCTGGAGCTGGAAAGGTATTCTATATATTGCTGTTGTGTTTCACAATTGCCAGTTCGATGCATTCTAGAAGATTTGAACAATAGAAAAGTTATCATACTTAAGGTACTGCTTTTAGGTTGAATGACGAGGTGATAGGCAGATCAAACACGTAATTAATGCTTAAATTCAATGCTGCGAAGAGATTGTCTGAGTCTTGTTCGAACGAAAAGGTGTTGCATAGAGTTTTTGTGGGAATGGATTTTTTTTTTTTTTTTTTTTTTTTTTTTTTGACAACAGATATGGGAATTCTTTGTTGCAGATTGGAAAGAGCATTCCATACCATCTTCCACCAGTAACATGTTTGCCTCTATAAAGTATAAATAAACTTCCTTTATTGTTGCATCTCCATGTTTCCAGGTGATGTGCCCGACGTGCTTGTGCACAGGAATGGCGATGGCAAGTGAGCATGATCCACGGATTGACCCTTTTGATTAGGTTGATATAATATGTTTTCCTTTGTCTGTTTTGTGTCAAATATGCTGCCCAGAACAGCAGTAGATTAATGCTTGTATGTACGTTCAGTTTGTGATGACTCCAATCTCTCCGTATATCAGCCAAGATTAATGTGAGCATGTCGCCCACTTGATGTGTTGTCTTGATATAGTGTATTGTACCAACTGCTAACATAACATGACAGTTTGGCCGAGTGGTCTAAGGCGCCAGATTTAGGCTCTGGTCCGAAAGGGCGTGGGTTCAAATCCCACAGCTGTCATTTAACTAATATTTTTAATTATCATTTTTTTATTTTATTTAAAAGTTGCTATGGATTACAGCACGATAAAAGGGATGACAACAACTGCACAATACCTCCTCTACGAATTTTGATTCATATATGTATTGGGTTCTGTTGCAAGATACCGACATTTTTTTAGTTAAAATAATAATTAAATAAAAAAAGGCTAGAATTAAAAAATCAAGGTATCAACACTAGTTTTCATTTGAGGAAGAACAAGGAGTACGACATGATTCTCAATGCAAATATATAAGAAAGAGAAATTATATAACAATTAGGGTGACTTAGAGATAGTCTAAGCACTCTTGATGCAAAATTGTAGGAGCGAAATTTTAGAAATTATCGAAGAAGGTCAACAAATATATTGTCATGTGCCTAATTGGGGCACCCCAAGACACCCTTAGCGGTCGAGGGGAGCCCAGGACCCGCCCTAAGCTGGGCACCTGAGGCGCCCCATGTGCAGCAAAGGGAGACACGACAAGGGGATAGCCCTGTCATCGCCCTTGGATCTCTCGACATATGAGGAGATCCAAAATAAAATAGGAAAGTCGGAAAAAGTCTATACCTACTAAAATAGGCGCCCAACCCATTCATATTTGGCCCAACCGAACAACCCACTCACTGGCGCTGGCCATTCTGCTGGCACAATCCTTATTGTCCCCTCCTTTCCTTCCCTTCCCTTCCTCTATGTACCCGTGTCGCGTCCGCCCCGTTACCCTCGTCGGCCGAGGCCACGCTCGCCGGTGGCTGGACCCGTGTGCTCGCCAGCGCCTGTACCAATGTCGCTGTCAAGCGAGGTTCACAGTTCCGGTCGGAATCGGGATTGGATTGGAATACCACTCTAGCTCCTATGTTCCTTCCTATGTCGGGTATGTTGGACACTTGGGCTTGAACTCCTTTCGAGTCAAATTTCTTCTCTAGTCGGAGCATGTTTGGATTGTTATTCACCTGACTAAAACTTTTGTCGCCTCTCCTTTGAATAGAGGGAATACAAAGGATCAAAGAAGAGAGAGAGGAGAGAGATGGAGGAGAGAGATAGAGACATGCATGTGGTCCAAGAAAGAAAGAGAACACCTTAGTCACCATAAGTCGGGTACCTCTGACTTTTACATTTTAGTTACCTTCTGACTTTTTAGTCACCTATGTTTGGAGTTTAGGTGACTAAAAGTGACTAAAATAAGGGGTGACTAACTTTAGTCACCCCAATCCAAACACCCCCTTAGCTACCTATTGGATCATTGGGATCTTTCTTTTTGTTGCCATTTAGATCTCGCCCAGTTGAACAAAATCGCTTACAGCCATGATGTCGCTGCTCCAAGACGCCGACACCGATGGCCAGAGTAAGCATCCGCAGTGGTGAGTCGATTTATCCAGGAGAGATGGTGCAACATGTGCTATAAAGCGGTGCATGCAGAAGTCGATTCATTGTTCTGCATTGGTGAGTCGATGGGAGCAGAGATGTGGAGGCCATCTAATAGGATAGCAGCAGAGAGGAAGCAACCTCCAGGCTCTTGGCCGGATGACGAAATCTTTTTTTTTTAACCAATGCAAAAGTTTGCATCGACTCTTCATTTTTTTCTTAATGAGTCAACGTGCTCCAGTAGATGAACTGACTCTTTCTAATGACACATAGGATGTTGACAAAGATTTGAATGAGAATTCCACGTCTCCTTTGTCAACATCCAACCAGGTACTCCTTGCATCTCAATATTAGTTTTTCCCTTGCAACGCACAAGCATTTTACTACTAGAAAAATAAGTAAGCGATTTCCTAGAAAAAAATATTATACTAGGATTTATTAAGGAAATAGATGGTTTTACTTTCGCTAGTTTCTTATATTTAAGTTTAGATTGCTTAGGGGCTAAGTGTCTTATAGGACTATAAATAGAGGGGCGATGTTTGGTCTCCTCCCCCATCTCTCTCGAGCGCCGGCTCCCTACCCCTGCCCACCCCCTACGCTCGCCCGCCTAGCACCGCCGCTACTCTTTTGTAGCGCTGCCGCCCTCCTGTGCTGCCCACGCCCCTGCCTAGCCGCCCGCCCTAGCATCACTGCTACTCTTGTGTAGCGCCATGACCCTCCTCTGTTGCCTACGCCCCTACCTAACCACACCAACCCGCTAGGAAAGGATCATCACATGCACTCCTATCTTTTTTAGCTACATGGAAATGAGCCTATTTGGAAGAGCTCCAGCAGCTCTAGATCCACCAAACTTTTTTTGGTAGCACACCATGGGTCTTGAGGCATATTCATGACTTTTTGGTGCTACTCCATTATGGATTTGCTAGTGGATCTGTTTTCATGCATGGAACTCTTTTGGACAGGCTCAGTATGGACTTGACGACATATTGATAGGTAAGCAAAAATATTTTACATATATGCTTAAAAAAAAGAATTTGCTTACGTGTATAGGCACTTAAAGGAAAAAAAAGGGAACCTTCTTTTGTAGCACAAGAAAAAGGGAAAATGAAGCTGTTACCACTCTCTATTTTTTTTTTTTGAGAAAAACACACACTCTTTATTGATGCACTTGTTCAACAGAGTTACAAATGCCAAAAGGCAGTTCTAAAAAACCAGACATGTCTACCTATATCAAACTTAAAGCAAACTCTTAGCTAGAGTGTGAACATCAACATTTGAATTCCTATTCTCATGGACAAAATCAACCAAAGAAAATCACGAGCCCCGATCTGAATCTCTTTCACTATTTGGCCATACCGACCCAAATTTCTTCCTTGTAAGTTTTTGATTGCATTGGCACAATGTCGATGCCAACCTTCATGAAGTAACCATGAGATCGGCCGCCAAAGCCAATCCTTCTCTGCAGGCCATCACCTCAAAGAATTTCTCGGTTCCGTGATTCCATCAAGAACAACTCCTCGAAGCTCCTTAAAAATTACCGCCCCGATCTCGGACTATTGCGACCCACGGATGCCCTTTTCAGATTCTTAGAAATAGCCGCATCTACATTCACTTTCACGCAACCTGTTGGTGGTGGCACCCGGCGTGGTCTTTGCCTCTGAACTTGTGCCTTTACTACCTTAGTCGGCTTTGTCATTTGAAGTTCAACAATATATTTATTGATGAAGCTATGTGTTGAAATCGGGCTTGAAAAAAATATTTTCATAGATCGCCTTCCTTCTTGCGTGCAGATTGCCCACATCGTCACCACAACTCGTATGAGATCAGCATGTGGCATTGTTTCTATCAAATTGGCCAACCAACCTCTTGAGTTCGGCCTCTTGCATCTCAATGAGGTGTTCAACGATTTCCTCGCTCTCCAATGCCCATACACATCTCGCCATATTACACTCCAAGCAAGGAGTGTTTCCGAGAATCGGGGAGCCCCACATAAAGCACAACGCGCATGGTCCGCCATATTCCGCCGGGTTGAGAACATCACCGAGGCGGTAGAGAGTGCCTTGCAAGCCTCCATAGAAACATCCGCACCTTTGAAGGCACCATGATGTTCCACAAAGATGTCCACTCCTTTTCCTCTTTCTTTCTATTTGATGTTGTTGCATTTTCCGTTAAAGCACGCCTCATTATAAGCATTCTATATGCAGAACGAACCGTGAAAACTCCCGTCGTCGTCGTGGTGCCAAGCCCGTAAGTCGTTGGCTCGATTGCACGTAGGGATATTGATTATCGTATCTATATCGCCTTGCGTGAAAAATTTCTTTAGTTTGTCCTGATCCCAAGTTGCCGATGTACTATCAATCAACTCACTCACTAGTTGTGGCGGATGTGGAGCTGCATTGGGTGCTTGGCCTCCTCATCTTTGTCCGATGGAAGCGGGTCCATACTCCAAATAGAAGTAGTCGAACCCGTACCAATTCTCCCTGATCAGCCCGAGCTGAAGCACTTCCCTCCCATCAAGCACCGACCGCCAAATCTTTGAGGGAGTCGAGCCAAGATTTGCTCCCAAGAAATCACCATGTGGAAAATATACCGCCTTTAAAATTCTAGCACTTAGAGATGCCGGTTCCTCGGAGGATCCGCCAGCCCTGTTTTGCCAACAAAGCAAGGTTGAACAACTCTATATCACGGAAACCCATTCCACCAAGGAACTTTGGCATGATCATGTCATCCCATGCTACCCAGCTTGTCTTCCTCTTTCCATCCTTACTTCCCCCACCGAAATTCCTCGGTAGGCCATTAATATGTTTGCACCAGGTCGCGAGGCAATTTAAAGCAAGACATAGAATAGGTGGGTATTGCTTGGGCAACGGATTTAATGAGCACTTCCTTGCGGCCAGATGACAAGCATTGCTCCATCCATTCTCGAATCTTATTCCAAATCTCGTCCTTCAAGAATTTGAAAGCACCTTTGGTTGAGGAACCCACATCAGATGGCATTCCTAAATATTTTTCACTTAGACATTCATTTTGAACATTGAGCACCGACTTAATTTCCTCTCGAATATTTTGTTGGCACTTCTTGGCAAAGTGAATTGATGATTTGTGCACATTGATCTGTTGCCCCGAAGCATCACAAGAAATCACGCAAGATATCCTTCACCACTACCGCACTCTCTCTATTAGCTTTGAAAAATGCGAGCCGTCATCCGCGAAGAGAAGGTGGCTAACCATCGGTGCCGCTGGCGCCACTTTAATACCACCGAGCTCGATGATTGTGATCGTGATTTTAAGAGGCACGAAAAAGGCCCTCTGCTGCTATAAAAATAAATAGGGAGAGATGAGGTCTCCTTGGCGAATTCCTCTTGTCGGCTTAAAAAACTGCTCAAACAATCTCCATTTAATAGTACGTAAAAGAAACTGAGGAGACTAACCGCAGAATCAGCTGCACCCATAATTGGTGGAAACCAAGCTTGAGCATTATTGCTTGGAGATAATTCCACTCAACCCGGTCATAAGCTTTCTTCATATCCAACTTCAAAGCACAACACCTGAGGTCCCGAGCTTTCTTTTGCTTCATGAAGTGTAGACACTCATAAGCTGTAATAATATTATCGTGATCAGCCTACCCGGCACAAACGCTGATTGTTCTTCAGATATAATCTCCAGGGGAGCACCACTTTAAGTCTATTTGCCACCACCTTTGATACAATCTTGAAGATGACATTGCAAAGACTTATTGGTCTAAATTGGCCTAGCTCCTCTGGACTAGCAACCTTTGGAATTAGGACAATAAACGTATCATTAATTGTATTGGGATCATCTTCACCGCTAAGCACCCTCGAGACCACCGAAGTGATTTCCTTGCCACAAAGATCCCAATGTCATTTGGAAAAATGAGCGGGGAAAACCATCCGGCCTGGAGCTTTAGTTGGAAACATCCGGAAGAGTGCTTCTTTTACTTTTTTTTCGTAAACGGCGCGAGCAAACCTTCATTCATTTCATTTGAAACTTTAAGCGGCACCGTATCGAGAACAGCTTCCATGTTACGTGTATCTTCCGAAGTGTAGAGATTTCTCGAAAAAATTAGTAGTCGCCTCGCCCATCTCCTTTTCATCGGATGTAAACTCACCGTTCGACTTTTCGAGGTTTTTTTATCGATTCTTCCTCCTTCTCTGGCTTGCTCGGAGATGAAAAAAACTTTGTATTCGATCCCCTTCGCCAGCCCTTGAATTCTCGAACGTTGACGCCACATAATTTCCTCCCTGTGGTGCAATTCATTTATTCTTTCAATGGTCTTCAACTCAGCATGAGAAGGCCCTAGTCTACTTAGGTCCGCCTCGCATCCCTCCAGATCCTTCTTCAAGGACTGTAATTCCCGTCTCACATGGCCAAAGGTTTGTCGCTCCCAGCTGCCTAAGTGGTCCGCTACCCCTTCAACTTGAGTTGCAACTCCTACCATCCTTTGCTTCACGGTCTTGCTGCCATAATTCAGCTAAGGATGAATTGAAAGCCTCATGTGTTTCCCACATCATTTCATATCTCGAAACGGTGACGCTTCTTACGCACTTTATCTGCTTTGTGCGCCACGCCAATAAAATGGGTCCATGATCGGACGCCGCCGCACCCAAGTCTTTCGTACCACTCGCACTAGGGAAACGCAGTACCGGCCACCGACACAAGCGCCACGATCTAATCGGACTCGGCAATATGATCCACCACCGACCTTCTTTTCAAAAGTCCGGCTGCGCCCCTAAAACCGATATCAGTTAGTCCGCACACATCGACCATCTCCCGAAACGCCGCAATCCGGGCCGCACTTCTTTCTTGAACCCCAACATGTTCCGAGCGATGTAAAACTTCATTGAAATCACCAATACAAACCCACGGCAAAGGAGATGATGATCTAATAAACTTGAGCATGTCCTAAGTCTTATGTCGCTCCACTTGTGAAATCTGTAACACTATCATGACGAAAGTACATTTGTGGCACCATCACAATCACAAGCTTGGGCATAGCAAGTCAAAATAAGGTTCTACTTATGAAAGCACAGGAGCCTCGCGTCGCCCTCGCGTCGGGCGGCTCGGGCGAACCCTAGCCGCCGCCGCCGCCGCCGCTCCCCTAAAAAGACCTGTTGCTTATTGGGCTGCATCACGAGATGACCAGGTCGACGACCACGCATGGCCCAAACAAGCCCATAGCCACGCTTGGTCGACCCTTACTTATACAGGCAGCGAGCTGCTGAGACACAACCGCTGCGTGCTAGGGTTTTGCCGCCGCCACTCGCCGCCGTCCTCCCTAGCAAACCCTATATCGCAGCCGTCGCCGCCATGGTATGTAGCTTAGCCAGCTCTACCTTAGCGTCTTCTTTCAGATCTCAAAGCGTGCTGACCATGACCACCGTGTTCCTGTTTTTGCGCAGATGCTGTGCAGCCTGGGAGGTAGAAGACGCAGGCTCCTAAGGAGGAGCACGTGACGATTGGCCCCGCGCCCTCCGCGAGGGCGTTACGTTTTCGGCGTCGCGCACATCTTCGCGTCCTTCAACGACATATTCGTCGTAAGACGCAGCAACACCTGATTCCATTCCCATCGGATACTGGGTGGAGGATTGGGAGAAATGAGCGAACGATGGAAATTTACATGTGTATTTGTGTGTGCTGTTGCAGCATGTGACGGATTTGTCGGACGGGATACGCTCGTCCGCATCACTGGTACTTTGCCTTCTCACGTTTCTTTTGCAAGTCTCTATTGTACATTTGTACTAGGATTACTTTCTGATTGCAATGACATTGGTACTGTTGGGTATTTACTGTTAGTTGTAATATACTGTTAGTCTTTCTCTTTTTGATTGTAAAGAGAAAGAGATGTAGCTGTAGGTGATGAATATACTGTTAGTTCCATCACATTGGATAGACGTGGTGTGCTATCTTGGTTTATTTGTGATAGAAGGAATCCTTTATAGTAATGCTTTGTATTGATGGTTAGTTTTCTTTCTCAAGCACGGCCCTTAAGATCGCCTCCCTTTCATTCTTGTGGGAGCGTTTCGAGTCATAGCTGTGCAACATTGATAACGAGGGACTGGAGAGTTTTTCTCTGGGTCCTCTCTCTTCCTGTTTGTTTTAGGCGTCTTCATCTTGCTGTGTATCCTGTGGTGTTTGCTTGGTCTCAGTCAGTTGCTTTTTGCACTGATTTTGCTGAGTCATTCCTCCTGGGTACCTTGGCTAAATTGAATGAAGGTGTCTATATCATGGAAGTGAACATGATTACTCATTGTTGTGTTTTATCTGCTGTTTAGTTGTGTACAATCCAGCTGCACTTTGTCTTACCAGTTATTCTATAACCTGGTGCTGAATCAAACATCAAATCAATTGAGAATATGTTTGTTCTGTTATGAGCTTTCAGATAGCTTTATTCATACCAGTTTGAGTTTGCCTATTGTCCTGGCTACTTAAAGTTGCAACTTCTTTTTCTAGGCACTCAGCTCTTCCTTTTTCTTTTTATTACTTGAATCTGACAGTTTTTTTTGCATTGTTAGGTGGTTAAATCTGTTTGTGATGAGTCGTCACCTTTATGCTGCATTTTTGCCTCACAGGATGTTGCGCCAAAGATGCAAAGGTATTTTCTTACTGTTGAAAAATACATTTGTTGTTGATAAGTAGGTTCTCAGTTTCTTATTTCCCATTTGCAGGAGCTTAGAATTATTGCATTGCACATTAAACTTCTGTGCTACTGGTGGAAACAAGACCAAAACCCTGGCCCTGGTGCTCAATCTGCCCTTAGAGCCCTTGCTTGATTTGCCATGAAGATTTGCCACATTAGTAAGCATGTTGGCCTATGAATTTTCCCTTTTCCATCTTTCATTCTTCTGAGCTAGGTTTAAAAAGTCACAAATGTCTGTTGCTGTATGTCATCTAATATTTTGGGGCTAAATGGGTAAACACATACATGCTATGGGCAAGGGCAAAACTTCAGCTTGAGCTACTATTTATGAATAAGTGAACATTATCTGGCTATTGCTCTATAGTCTGCCCAACTGGCTGTTGGCGCCATTGTACTAAAACCCAGGGAGGACGAACTGGCTGCTGGCGTCAACCAAACCTGGAGGGAGGCATAACTGTAGTCCCCCTACCATTAAAATACATCCTCTGCTTTTAGATATCGTCCATAAATTGTAGAATGTGCTGTGCATAAAAAAATAATTGGGAAGGTTTTATGTCAAATCAAACTTTATCATGTTTGCTAGAGATATTTGCTAGAATGTGGTTATCTTGCTTTGAAAAGTTCTATGACATCACAATTTATCGTGGTTTCTATTGCATGGTTTGTTAACCTGGGATTTATTGTGTTCATAGGATGTTACTCCAGTACCCACTGACAGCACGTGTAGAAAGGGTGGTAGGAGAGGAAGAAGGCTGTAATTTCAAGTCTTTCAAGTCCTTTCGTGGCACCCTGTTTGATGTAGCAGTTCAAGTCTGCCTGCATCTACTATATCTAATATATGAAGTACTACTGAGGACGTTTTTGGGTTCTGTATCCCCACTTCTGATCAAAATTTTGCATTATAGCGGTTTCACTATTATTATTAGCTTTATTTATAAATCGTCAACCATCCTTTACCACTGATTTTTGAGGGCAGTTGGCGCTTAGGTTTTTTTTTTTTTTTTCCAGAATTGATTTGTGTAATAACGTCACAGCTCTTCGTCATGCTCTATCCCTCCCACTAGGCTTCCAAGAACAAATAGGGAAGGTGGAGTATAGGATAAGGAGGCCAAACACACCACAGTTTTAGACAAGACCAGATGGACTACCTATGGAAATTTGTTTTTTATTTTAAAATTAATATACTTATAACACATTTCAGACACTAGATAACTTTAAATTTAAATTTAAAATTAAAACTTTTCAACTATTAAGTTGTATAACTTTCGGATAGACCATGCCAACATTTGAGATTGTTGAATAATTAAAATTTAAATTTCAAACTTCAAAATCTGTTAACTTCAAAGACTTTGAACTGTAAAGCATGGGAGAACCAGCAAATCAGACAGACAGATGGACACTGATGAACGGATTAACTGTCACGCGTATACGAAATGAAACGGGTACTGGGAGCCTGCAGGAGTAACGCGGCTTCATTCAGGAAAACACAGCTGGTAGTCCATTCAACGACGGACTAATGGCGGGCAATTTAATCACATTATTACATGACTTTAACCTGTGGCTGTGTTTAGATCCCAACTTTGGGTCGAAATTTCCGTCATCGAATCATTAAATACAGCAAAAGACACTTGTGTAGAGAATTAAATGTAGATAATCTAAATAACTAAGGCCATGTTTAGTTGGCTGAAAAGTTGCCAAAAAAAATTACAAATTTTTAGACTCTCTCCATCACATCACATTAAATACACCAAAAGACATATGTTCGGAAAGAATAAATGTAGGTAAAAAAAATAACTAATTACACAGTTTTTGTTGTAGATCACGAGAGGCTAATCTTTTGAGCCTAGTTAGTCTATAATTGAACAATGTTTACCACAAACAAACGAAACGTCCAATGATTGTCTTCACATGAGTTAGAAAAGTCACTTTTCTAAAATTAAAATTTAGCCATCTAAAAAGGCCTAATTAGACAGTTTGAATATTCTTTACAAAACGAATCTTTTAAGACTAGATCATGGTAAAATAATATTTACCGGACGAAAAAAAAAATATATTATTTTTCAGTTCACTCTTCAGCCTTTTTCAGCTACTTTTCAGTAACTAAATACAGCGGTTGACTAACGAGCGATACCACTTTGAATACTTCGCCTTCGACAGAACGGGCCAAGACGCTTTCCATATTCCTACCACCGGAGCGAGCGACCATGCGCGGCTCGTTAGCAGCTTTCGCGCTGCTGGTGGCGGCTGCCACTAGCAGCTACTTCCTCGTGATCGCTCAAGCACTGCAGCAGCCGCAGCATGCAGTTGCTCATCACGCTAGTATTGGCGTGAGCTGCAGGCCTCATGAGATGGAAGCGCTGCTGCAGTTCAAGCAAGGCATCACAGGCGACGCAGCAGGCGTTCTTGTCTCGTGGAAACATGGAGGGTTCCACGGGCAGCAGGATGATTGCTGTCACTGGGAAGGTGTCCGGTGCAGCAACCGGACTGGCCATGTCGTCGAGCTTCGACTTGGCAGCTCCAACCTCTACGACGGTTATGCTTTGGTCGGGCAGATAAGTCGTTCTTTGCTTTCTCTGGAGCATCTAAAGTACCTTGATCTCAGCATGAACAGCTTAGAGGGCTCAACTGGACAGATTCCAGAGTTTTTAGGCTCTCTGAAGAACCTGGAGTACCTAAACCTTTCTGGGATACCATTTTCTGGTAGAGTGCCAACTCACCTTGGCAACTTGTCAAAGTTGAAATATCTCGACATTTCTAGTGGTGCTGCTACATTCTCTGTAGACATGTCATGGCTAACACGCCTACAGTTCCTCCAGTGTCTTAGCCTCAAGAATGTAAACCTCAGCACAGTAGCTGATTGGCCTCATGTACTGAACATGATTCCTTCTCTGATTTTCGTCGATCTTTCTGACAGCTCGCTTGCAAGTGCAAACCAATCACTTCCACACCTTAACCTTACTAATCTTGAATGGCTAGATCTCTCCGGAAACTACTTCCACCGCCGAATTTCATCGTGCTGGTTCTGGAACCTAACAAGCCTTGAGTACCTTAACCTCGGATTCACCGGCATGTATGGTCGACTTCCTGAGGCGTTGGGGAGTATGATATCACTACAGCATATAGATTTATCATATAACAAAATCAGCATGCCCATGGTAAATTTGAAGAACCTATGCAGTTTGAGAATCATACACCTTGAATCAAGCCTCTCATATGGAAGTATAGAAGAATTAATCCAGAGGTTGCCACGATGTTCGCAGAACAAATTGCACGAGTTGTATCTGCAGTCAAACCAACTAACGGGGCCGCTACCAAATTTTATGGACCATTTGACCAGCTTAGTCGTTCTTGATCTCAGTTGGAACAACATTACTGGGACCCTCCCAACATTTTTGGGGAATTTTACCTTTTTAAGGACGTTGTACCTCACTGGTAACAATTTTACCGGAGGCGTACCATATGAGATTGGTGCACTCATAAATTTGACCAGCTTAAATCTACAGTACAATGGTTTCGACGGTGTGATCACAGAGAAACACTTTGGTGGTCTAAAGAGCTTGCAGTACCTATATGTATCTTATACTTCCTTGAAGATTAAGGTCAGTTCAGACTGGCAGCCTCCCTTTAGACTACTCTCTGCTGATTTTGCAACATGCCAATTGGGTCCTCGGTTTCCTTCCTGGCTGCGATGGATGGTGGACATATATTTTCTAGATATTTCAAGTGCGGGTATAAATGGCCGGATTCCACACTGGTTTTCTAACACCTTTTCAAAATGTTTATATTTGAATCTAGGCAAAAATCAACTCACTGGAGATCTGCCAAGAAATATGGAAATCATGTCGGTGGAAAGGCTCTATCTAAATTCCAACAATTTAACTGGTCAAATACCACCACTGCCACAAAACCTAACGCTCTTGGACATGTCCATGAACTCTCTGTTTGGACCTCTGCCCTCAGGTTTTGTAGCTCCGGACCTAACAGAGCTGTCCCTATTCGGCAACCACATCACGGGTGGTATTCCAAAATATATATGCAGCTTTAAGCAATTGACGGTATTGGACTTAGCCAACAACTTGTTTGAAGGAGAGCTTCCACCATGCTTTGGGATGACAAACATTATGACTTTAGAGTTAAGTAACAATAGTTTGTCTGGCGAATTCCCCTCTTCTTTGCAGAACTCCACAAACTTGCAATTCCTTGATTTAGCATGGAATAAGTTCTTTGGAAGATTGCCAATATGGATAGGAAACCTAGTGGGATTGCAATTTCTACGGTTAAGGCACAACAACTTCTCTGGGAACATTCCAGCGAGTTTCACAAACCTTGGATGCCTTCAATATTTGGATATGGCGGAAAATGGTATTTCTGGTTCGTTGCCTAGACATATGTTAAATTTAACAGCAATGAGAGGGACATATTCAAAAAAAGAAGGTACCCTATACGGCCATTATTTTGTAGCTCTTACAACATACCAGAAGAATATCATAGCGTTAGTTTGTCTGCAGTGACAAAGGGGCAAAACCTTAACTATGGTTCCAGTAGCCGTATTTTGTACATAAAAATGATGAGCATTGACTTGTCTTCAAACAATCTATCAGGTGAAATTCCAGAAGAATTAGTCACTCTTGATGCACTGCTGAATTTGAACCTCTCCCATAACTACTTCACCAGAAATATTCCTTATGAGATTGAGAGCTGAAATTACTAGAATCACTCGACTTCTCCAGGAACATCCTTTCTGGGGAAATACCATTGACTGTGTCAAATATGGCATTCCTGAGCTACATGGACTTGTCATACAACAATCTTACAGGAATCATACCATCTGGATCACAGCTTGACAGCCTCTATGCATCAAATCCGTATATGTATACCGGCAATATGGGTCTCTGTGGGTATCCTCTCAAAGCAGTATGTTCCTACAATGATACATCAATGCAAAGAGGAACTGAAGAAGGTTCAGATTATTTTTTCTACCTCGGGCTTGTATGTGGCTTCATAGTGGGTATATGGATGGTTTTCTGCATCCTGTTATTCAAGAAATGATAGAGAATTGCTTGCTTCCTTCTCTTGGATAAATCATATAACTAATAAAGCATATGTGATTGTGGTCATTACCTGGGCAAGATTATTGACATACATTCCTGAAGTAAGAAAGGTGAACATTCCTTGGCTCCTTGCATGGTATCAGGACAAGCGTAGTTGTGTCCTTTCTTGTGTTTCATTTTTGTTTGAAGTGGAAGTTAGATTTGGGCATGCATTTGTAGTACAAGGATGTGTCTTATCTGTTTGTATTATTAATCACCAAGAAGTACTGGTTGTTACTGAGTAAACATCCTTATTGTATTTTTTCAACCCTGATTTGTAGTGTGCAAAGGTAAATATCAGTTTTCTTAATGTCTTCCGTAAGCAGGCTGAGTTTGGATCATTTTTTTTTGTAACGACGCCTAGGCGCATATTTCATTAAGCAGGATAGAGTTTTGAAACACACAGAGAGGAGGCGGTAGTCGCAAGATTACCGGACCCCCCTAACACCCAAATAATACAAAGATTACATAGTGAAGAATTTGCGACAAAATACGTTGAAGCGTCCTAGCCTGTCAGCTGCATCAACGCATCGACCCTGTTGTAACCGGCGAGACGCCACTCATGGAGCTCCTCCTGTACCTGCATGGCCACCTGCTGCGGGTTCCTAGCAATCCCATCAAAGGTCCTCGCATTTCTTTCCTTCCACAGAGTCCAGCCGATGGCGAAGAACAGACTGTCGAACCCACGTCGTAGCAACTTGGGGAGACGCTCCCTGGTCCCAATCCACCACGCCATCACTCCATCATCAACAATCGACACCACATGCTGTAGGTTGTACCTTTGCAAGGAGATGCCCCAAACCTCCTTACTAAGTGAGCATCCCAGGATATTATGATCCATAGTCTCAGAGTCCAAGCCACAAATGATGCATCGGTCCGAAGCCTGCAAGCCATGACGGAAACGCCTCTCTGCAGTCCAACACCTACCGTGGATGACTAGCCAGAAGAAGAACCGAATCCTTGGCGGTGCGAAGTCTTCCAAATCTCTTTGGCTCGGCGGTGAGGAGGACCCGATGAACATGGCTCCGTAGTGGCCGGCGTGGCAGTATAAGTGTGCCCGGTGTCGGGTTCCAAGAGAATGTGTCCGGGCACATTTGTAACTCCACCTGTTCCAATCGATCACGAGGCGTGCACACCTCCACCGCAACGCCATGGTGGCCGCGCCCGGCGATGTGCCTTGCCCAGGCGTCACCGTTTAAGGCATCGCGGCGGTAACCATCTTCCTTCTGTTTGGCACGGCCTCAAAACCGTCGGCACAATGGTCTTGATGCATTCACCTTGCAACCAGGGGGTCCGCCCAAAAATAGGTGGGCGTCCGTCCCCAGGTTCACATTCGTTGTTGCCGCGAATAAGCGCCAACGAGACCCGGCACTGCCGGTTGCTCCTTTTTCTTCAGAAGTATCATATAAGCATCGTTGAGATGGTAGAAACTTCTTCCATCCTGTGACCAGAAGGCGTTGAATTTGGATCATATCCAATAGCAAATTGGATGTTGCCATAATTCAGGTGGAAACTTTTTATTTTTCAGGAAAAAGGAGGAACCGAGGTTACTAGTGAAAATAAATTAAAATTAACAGCGAAATACAGTAAAAGAGTTTAAGAGAGAAACAATGAAAGAAACTTTTTTGGTGCAAGAGTTATCAACTTTTGGTACACATACAGTATTGTCTACTCCCTCTGATTCCGTGGAGTTTCGTCGTTTTTGACTTTTGAACTTTATGTTTATTTATCCGTCTTATTCAAAATATTTATGCAAATCATAAAATAAATTAATCAATATTCAAGTATCTTCATTGATAAAATAAGTCGTAACAAAATAAATTATATTTGTGCAAAAAATTTGAATAAAGACAAAACATCAAATAAGATAAAGCGGCGGAATCCAGGACAAACCCGGTGGGGACGGAGGAGTATTTGGTATGACCCTGCAAAAGAATTTCCAAGGTCAGCACTGTAGATTGTCCATCAGCATTGATTAATTACGGGTCCCTGGGCTCGTGGTAAGAGGCTGGTAGCCGTGTTTCTTCGCCATGCCCATCCAGGTCGCCGCCCCGTGACAGCTGGTGCGCATCCGTTCCACACTATTCGCGAGTTTTTTCCCGTGAAGACTTAAATGGTGCCATTGCGTGTTGGACAGGATGTTGACGAACGGTTAGAGGAGACCCAGTACATATAGCTGTTTGGTTTTCCGGTCCACGGCCAGGCAGGTTGAGCCAACTTTGGACCGTTTGGTTGGCCTGGCCGGCCATTTAGCCGGACCGCGCGGGGGCCTCCATACGAGTCTTTTTTTTTTTTTTCGAGGGAAGCCATTTGGCGCCTGGACTTGGCCAGGCTTCAAATAAACGGACCGAGGGCCTGGCTTGGTCAAGTCACGAGTCTGTTTGGTCCTCGTGCCCATTTGCAGCGATAGGGTTCAGTCGCCCGCTCCCCGCTGGACATCAGCAGTTGGCACACTACTCCGTGGGCGCCCAGCTCACGGTGCTTGCTCGGCGTCACTACATGGCGATGTCACGCTAGCTCGAGAGTGCAAGGATGCGGCCAAGCTCATCATGCTCGCGTGTGGGGAGTCCTCGAGGCCAAGCTCGCTCATGCTTTCAGGACCCGGCGTGTCATCCTCGGCCGATCGACGTCGCGACCACTCTCACTCGCTTGTCCCGATTATTCTTGCATTATTTTAAAAATCACTAAAAATTTAAACTTTTTATAATTAACCACTAAAAATGACTAATTTATTTTCCGCGACAACCAAAAGCTTGTTTTCAAAACTACGTATTAAAATTCACACCATATAGATTTATTTGGATATATGTTTAATTGCTTTTGCACTGATTGGTTGTTGAGCTTTAGGTACACTTTAACTAAATAATAATTATTCCTTATCAAAACACCCACGCCAAATATTCCTCCTCGATCTTTCCCCTTGACCCTCTCCTTTGTTACCAACCACCACATCTCCAACAATTTTCAGAATCCCAATTCCACATAATTGTGCTACAATTAATTACTCTGGAAAATAAAAAGCGGTCTCTTATATTTTATATACAAATAATATATGGATATATACCATATAAATACATACGTGGATACGTGTGTACATGAATAAATATAGAGCGTGTGAGTGTATTCCAATATATCTATACCTACTAATAAATAGAGTAAATTTCCCATCTCACCTTTTTGATTTCCTCTCTCTCCCTGCCCGTGAGTCCTGGTGAAAATAGAGTCCGGTGCAAATATGAGTAGCCAACGCTATGCACACAGCGAATCCTACGGTTCCTAACACCAGAAGCTGTCGTCGAACAGGTCTGACCCTCCTTCTCCGCATCAGGTGTTCATCGTCGACGTGCCGCTGCCTGCGCAGTCAAAGGTGCGCGCGGCCAAGGACGAAGGTGCGCGGACGAAGCTAAAGGCCAAGGCAAGGAGTCAGCGACAGAACACATTCCACGCAAGTGGTGCCGCAAAGGCAGCGCAGCAGGGCGTACCAGATCTTCGTGGGTCTCTACGTGTGCACCTACAAGCTATGACAAACGCCTACGTCTTCTCAAGGACAGGGAGCCTTACATCGTTGGGAATGGGGAACTGGCTCTCGAGAGGCTTCTGTTGATACGGGGTAGGTGGAAGTTCACTCACAGTCTCAAACTTGGTGAAGATGTGTACTAGAGATACCTCACAGTGACAATCCTACATTTAGCTCTTTGATCTCTATTAGAATATAAAAATTCTACCTCGTGAGTACTCATCCCTCATGGTACCTGAATATTTCACACATCACTCATCCCTCACGCTCTTTTCCCTCTATCAGTCTCATGACCTATGCTCTCTCCCCTTTCATGACCTCGTGTTCTCGTGCTCAAGCCACCTCCCTAGAGCGCCTACCAAATTGCCAAGAAGGAATAGGGAAGGAGGAGGCCAAGGAAGAGATTTAAAACTTTTGACACAGTTTAGTCAAAGACACCAGATGGATCTATCTATTGGGGTATGCACCAAATCATCCCTCTCTCTATTGGAGAGAGAATGTTTGATGGACTCCATCCGCTTTCGTATTGGAGAGAGAATGATCACCAGACTATACGGTGTAGGGATGGACCATCTGTCAAGGTGATTGTGCTCTCTTGAAGCGAAACATGACTAAGTGTGAGATCTAACTGACTGTCTGTCTAATCAACAAAAGATTCTAGTATTGTGTGACATCATCTTTTAGAATGCGCTGGCTAAGTGATTTCCCCGCCGCGGCCAAGGGCTTGTGTGGTCCTTGCCTGCGTGCGAGGCTTTGTAGGAGGGTTTCTGTAGGAGTGATTTCATTGGTGCATTATGCCTTTCTAGTCTCCAGGGTCAAGAGATTTGGAGCCATTGTAGCGATTTCTGAAGCCGCGAACTACTGACATTGGTCTTGATCAGAGAGAGAGTTGAGATCTTTTGTGGAGTTATGTTTAGGTAGCACAAATAGCTAAGCATTGGTGCTCACAAATAGCTACATTCGGTAGGTCTGTGACTGATGTTTAGTGTTTTAGATAGCTACATGACTTTTGCTCAAACACCAGGCTAAGCATTTGTGGAGTTTGAGATGAAAAGAGAGTTTGAGATCGAATAGCTCAAATCACCTCACAAAACTAGCTAGCTACATTGATGCATTATGCATGACTTTTGTGGAGTTGCGCCATGTCATCTCGACACGCGTCTAGGACCTACCGGGAAATTAAAGTTTGGGTGCTCTTTTAATTTAAAATGTGTTACTGGCTGCTACCACGCAGTGTTTCTGATTGGCTGGCCACAATGGATGAGTCCATCCTCACAGGACCGCCAGCTGCTGTGGGCTGGGCCCTTAGTTACTAAGCTGAAAGCAGAAGTGGAAGAAATTAAATACGATTCCAGTTTGAAAGCCCGGTGAGTCCTCCATCAACTCTCTCATCGCAAAGTTCTACTTTTCCTCCCTTTTTAGCCACAAACCGGACAAAGTCTCAATATCTCTTAACTTTTCAAACCATGCAAATTACCTCCCTCGAACGGTTTTGTAGGATAGTACTGCTACAGTAACTGCCTTTTCTTTTTACTGCGTGAATCATCGAAAAATCAGTAAGTAAATCATGCGTGTAAATCATAAAATCTAGAAAATCTAAATTTCTCGCCTGGACTCCACATGATTAGATCTACACAGCGAAATATATAATATGATATACTTTTAATATAAAAGTTTTTCTACTGAAAAGTTTTGTCTTTTCTTTTTATTTATTTGGATGAATCTTTTATCATATAGCAAATCACGTAACAATCATAAAAATAGAAAAATCCAAGTTGGCTTAGATTCTCTAGCTACGAGTAGATCTATCACACTCGAATATATAATATGGTATGCTTTTAATATGTATACCTTATTGAAATTGCAGACTACAAATTATTTCACTAAATTTCACACAAAAAGTATAGATCTAAATCTACAGCCACATTTTATAATCAAGCATACCATATATTATATATTCACTATGTGGAGCTCCAACAAAAATTAGAATTCTCATTTTATAATTTTTCTGCGCTGACTTTCACTGGGCGATTTTTCAAAAGATTCAACAAGAATTTTTACAAAAGGAAAAGGCAAACCGTGGTTAGCCGTAGCAATACCGCCTCAAAACCGCCGAGGGAGATAATTTGCATGGTTTGACAAGTTGGTGGAGGTGATTTGTCCCCGCTTGGCGCCGATGGAGGAAAAAGTGAACTTCGTCGGATAGTTGAGGGAGCGAATGCAGACTTTTCCTAATGAAAACAAGGAAGATTGTGTTGAATGTTGCTTATAATTTTTCCTGGTTCTCACTACATTTGAATTGGCACTGCCAGACGTCTTTCTTTATAGAAAAAGAATATATTAATTCCCTAACCTATCAATTAATGTATGTATATAGCTATTTTTTTATTACAAATCGGACACTACCAACCAAGCAAACATCAGCCAACACAAAGTTTTTGATCCAAGACAATAGAAGTTTTGAAACTTAACATTTAGAAAACAATTATTATATCAATAACTTCCAGTCGTGCCTAGCAAACACTGTGCTGGACATGTAAATGGGAAAATTAAAAGAACAAAAAAAAGAAATCTAGTGAAGCGGAAAAGCGAAAAAGCCGCCCCTTAATTACCTACTACACCTCCGCACTACTGCTGCTGCCGTCCCAGTCCCAGTCCCATGATCGATAAGGCGGTTGCAGCACCACATTACGTGCTCCACTTGTGGGTGGAATCACCGACCATCAGTAGCGCGCCCCGATCAGCATATCATCGATCCGTCCATCCCAGCACTGTAACCCTCGACCTGTCACGTAAGCTAGTCGATCGATCTGCAACAAGATCACACCTGCCATTATTAAGCCAATGCCACATGGTCTTGGCGATCTCCAAGGGATGGTGGTACGGTGACGACCGACCGACCCTTCGCCTTCGCTTGTCTCCGTTGTCGCCTTGCCGAAAAGCCAGGTAGAAGCCGGATCCACGGATCGATCGGACTTTAACACACAGATCGATCGGATCGACAGTTCGGACATTCTTCTTCTCCTTCAGTGGGCATGCATGCAGTTCGTGATCGTAAGTCTCAGCTGCTGACGCAAACGAACTGGATCGGATCGATGTGGTAGTGTTCGCTTTCGTTGGTGCGCATGCTTGTGCTGTCGTTCGTTCGCCGGCCGGCCATAGTATGCCGTAGAGGTACGCATCGCACGCCATGGCCCATGGACCTGTTCCTCTCCAGCTGTGCCTGTCTCGCGTGACTTTCTCTCTCGATTCGTCTCTTTGTACGTGCTCTGGCGATCGATCGAGCGGCAATGCGGTGCTGTTTCTAGCGCGCGCGGCTAGCATTGCATGCGTCGCTTTTCGTGGACTGGCGAGCGTCGTGGCCACGCAGGCATACAAGTGGCATAAATGGCAAATTGGCGTAATGAGACGCCGGCCGCACGCAGTGTAGAACATGGCATGCGTCTTCACCTGACTTGTATGATTCTTGGCGTCAGTTCTATGCCTTTTCACAACCCAGAAGTGGCACTGGCACGTACGGATGGCGGGATGGCTAGCTTCCGGATAACTGCATGCGCGTATGACGGCAGCCAGCGTTTGGTAGGAAATGGGCACAGGAAAGAAAGGAAAAAGAAGAAACAAAGGTCACTGCACGTTTCACATCCTGTGATAAAAACGAGGGACAATGGTTCAACCAGGGAGCCGCCGTGCAGCATGCATTCCGAACAGTTGGTGGGTTGCGCGAGTGATGAAGCGGTGAACGCGAGACCCCTTTTTGTTGACTAGAAGCATTTTAGTCGGCGAGCCATTACCAATTCTGTACTACTAGCGTAAGAGGTTGTTTTATTAGTATAAAGGACATGCAAAGGACCATCTGGATGTGTGATGACGGTGTCATGACGCACGCATCGCCCATGCACGTTTCTGTACCCACAGATATACGGAGAGGAGTGCTCCGTGACGGATCCAGGGGGTGCAGCCCCGTGAGCCTGATTTTACAACAAAAATCACTGTAGCCAATTATCAACGAGGTGTCCCATCCTGATCCTCGGTGGGGCCCACTTACAGTTCAGACGCATATTGGCAGATATTGCCGATTCCGCTAGATTGGGCCGAATTGACATGTCGACGGGCGCATCTTTGTCGGGTGGCGAAGGTGTGACGTGAGGGCGTGGTGATGACGCACGCATTGGCGTGAGGTGACGAGATTGATGACGATAGCAGGTAGCAGGAGAGAGAGAGGAAGGGAGGGGCGGCGCGGGTCGGTGGAGGAGGCGGCGTATGGCAGGCGCTGCCGAAGCTACCAGAACGGATACAGGCGCTGGCCGGCGGAGGGATGCTTCCGCCAGCGCACGACGGGCGCTGTGGCAGCGGCGCGGCGGGCGGTGGTGGAGGGGGCGCTGCGGCGCTGGAGAAGGGAAAGAGAGAGAGCCTAGAGCAGAGAGCCGCTTGGGAGTTACCCCCTTTAATTTATTTTTTAAGATTCAAACCCACTACACGCCTCTTTATATTTTAAATCAACCGGGGAGACTTTGCATGTTAAGAAAAGATCTAGAGGTTTCCATATAGATCGGAATTCCTCTTTACAAGCAACCTATTTATTCCTATTTTATTCCTATCTTTATTCCTAATATTCCTACTTAATTGCGGCAATTGACGGGGCTGGCTTAGATGGGGCGCAAGGCCGTGGCGGCGTCGGGCCGAGGGGCGCTGGGCTTAGGGGCCTTGGGGCCCTAGTCGGGCGGCGGTTCCCCTTTGTTGGCCCCTATTCCGCGACATCTCGCTTTTGGTCATAACATTTCTCCCTTTCACGACAGATGTCCGCTACTGTCGTGCTCTGCACTATTGTCGCTGTTGATGAGCTGGACGAAGATGGAGATGGTGATGTTGTAGCTGAATGGATGTCGTGACGAAATGGCCCGTCGCCGGGGCTTATCAATCTTCGAAAGTGGGAGTCCTGCCGGGTGCGCCATCCTGAACTTTATGATTTCGCAAGGCCATGTAGCTTGTGATCCGTTGAAGCAGTGTTGAGTTGAAACGAAGGCCTCCGGGGTTGTGGACGAGGTTGGTGTAGGGGGTTGATATGGGTGGTATGTACCCTCTTGTCGCCGCGCAGTAAAGGCCCCAAGTCGCAGATTTGCTGGAAGATGGAAGTGTCGCATCTTAGGAGCCGGTAGTTGGGTTGCCATGCCCGTATGTAGGGCGCCTCCTGGTGTATTTGCGCCCCCACGGCTTGTTGGCGAGTCGCATCGACATAGATGCCGTTGAGGAACATCGAGTCCATAGGTACGGCTCGAGTTGTCCCCGCCGCCAAAAGTCGATAGGCGACGGCCGCATGGTGGTTGGTGTCGCCGTTGAAGGACGTCCCAAAACCGCGAGTGGGGCACCATGGTATGTTGTCTCCATTCCGAAGCGCCATCTTGGTGAAGCAGAGGAGCCAAAGAAAGAGGGGTGCCGGCTCACGCTTCGGGGCGCCAGCCGCATCTGGATCTTCGCCGGGCATGGTGCCGATGGTGTTGCCTTTATCGGGATCTGTAGCTTGATTGATGGTGTTCTTACCATTGTTGATGTCGCGTGGATGTCCGAAGTGTAGCAGATTGTCGCTGCCAAAGGCTCAAGGCGAAAGTGAACGACCGCCTTCTTTGGTGGGCTCGGGGCGCCGGGTGTTCTTATCGCCGCGGGCGCCTATGCAGGAATGCGTGGGGCTGCGGTTTGGTTGATCGCTGCAGGGGCCGTCGCGGGTTCATTCCCTTTGTAGTTGTTGTCGATGGTAGGCATGGCGGCGACGTATCGACGCCGTGAGGAACGCCATTGGCGCTTGGCGCCTTTTGAGGGACGCTGCCGCTCATGCTCCTTTCATGGTAGCCGCCCTCGCCGCTGGCGATGTCGCCGCATGCCGCAAAGCATTGTGGCTAGCGCACGCTAATGGCGGGCCGGGATGCCGCTGACGCCTGGGGTGTCGCTTGTTCTCGCCGATGATGCCGTGTCGAAGACGTTTGGTTGACGCACGCCGAAATGTTTACATCGCTGGAGCATGGGTGATAGAGGTAGAAGCTCTTTGTTGATTGGGATGGACTTGCCCGGTGACTGTGGAGCGCGGTGGATGTCCCGGGGCCGGTGAAGTTGTTGTCGCTTGTTGTTCATGTCGCCTTGTTGTCCGTGATGTCGCGGACGCGGGGCTGAGATTGGCGACGCCGGGCGCCGACGCCAGCGACGTCAGCCGTTGAGTCGCCCTGTTGGCACTCCAGATGTTCCTAACATCAAAAGCATGATGATGGTGGTAGTGACCGAGAACTTATCTGCGCCATTGTAGTAGCCGGGAGAGGTCGGCCTAGTTGGGTAGGCTTTTCACGAACAACCCGGGCGGACGCCGTGGTAGCCTCCGGTTCCGACCGACCGATAGCAAATGCTGGGGGGGTTTCGCATGGGGTGGACGCGCCCCGTGCTTGCCGGAGGGGACGACGCCGGGCGGCGCTCGGTGACACCGCTTGTTAATGGTGGCGCCCATGGTAGGTAGCTGCCGCCGAGGGAGTCGCCCGCACGCCATGACTTCGAAGCCGCGGCGCTACAGCGCATCAGCATGCTGGCGTCACTCGTAGGGTTGTCGCCCTTGGTGGTTGTCGAGTTTACCGGTCGAAGCTTCCGTGAGGGCGGTGATGTTGGCTCGCGATCTCCTTCACGAGCGCCAGCAAACTCGCGATCTCCATCCGAGCTCGGCGATCTTGTGGTTGTCCATCCGATTCGCTGTGGTGGTCGGAAGCCGGTGGTGGAATCGCCCCGTCTCCTCGGATACCATTGGCCGATTCCCGCTAGATTGGGCCTGGAATTGATATGTCGACGGCGATCTGCCGCTGGCGAAGGTGAGGTAGGGCGGTGGTGATGACTGCACGCATTGGCGTGTGAGGTGACGCGAGATTGATGACGATAGCGAGGTAGCGGTGGAGAGAGGAAGGGGAGGGCGACTGCGTCGTGTGGAGGAGGCGCGTGCGTGCACGCGGCCGCTGCAGAATCGGCGGCGCTGCCGGGCGTGGAGGTACGCCTCGCGGGCGCACGGGCGGCGTTGTGGCAGCGGGCAAGGCGCGGTGGTGGAGGGCGGACGCCGCGGCGCTGGAGAAGGGAAAGAGAGAGAGCCTAGAGCTCGAGAGCTGTTGAGAGTTACCACCTTTAATTTATTTCTTTTAAGATTCAACCGACTACATGCCTCTAGTATTTATAGTCCGAGGGAGACTTGCATGCTAAGAAAGATCTAGAGGTTTCCATATAGATTGGAATTCCTCTTTACAAGCAACCTATTTATTCCCTATTTTATTCCTATCTTTTATTCCTTAAATATTCCCTTACTTAATTGCTAGCAATTGACGCGGGCGCTGCTATTAATGGGGCGGACCATGGCGGGCGGCCGCAATCTTCAGCAATGAGTTGAAACTACTCCATACAACAACAGCTTTGCTCTGATAATAAGGAATGTATAATTAAATACTAAGAACCGCCACCTTGAATTATACATATTTCTTGAGTGCATTTTAATTGCGAATTGGCTTGTAGTCCACCTATAGATCGTCCAAAGGACGCCACCACCGCGCTCTTCCTTCAAATCCCTGGCCAGACCTTTCCCTCGATGTTTCCCCGCGATTTTCCCACAAGTATGCATTAAGCGAGAACGACGCTCCTTCACGACGACGGTGACCCCAATGGTGACTTCATAAACCTCTGTGATCCGGCCGCGCTTAGTCCTTCGGCGCTTATACGGCAGTGGGCGTCAAGGTGACGCAGGTTCATATGGGTGAGCGCTACAGACAAGCCATGAAGGCCTCTGCATCAGACCGGCCATTCTCAAAAAAAAAAAAAAAAAGAGTGATTTTTAATTGTATGATTGAGATGGCAGTACAGCGCTACCAGCGATATCGCTGACCCGGATACCAGCCGTCGGTCGTATCCTTGTCCTTGTGCCAATTTCAACATATGTACATCATTCCAGTCATACCCCTACGTGTCAACTACAAAGTTCAGATCGTTCGTCCACCAAAAATGGAAAAAACGAAAAGAACGAAAGAAAGAGAAGAGGCGATCATGACGCCACAAGATCAATTCCTTAGTCAAATAACACACACGGCGGGATCGTGCTCGAGCGCGTACTCGGGGAAATATATATATAGACTATATGTAAAGTATGTAAATAGACAAAAAGGGGCCCAGATGCATGTGGCAAACGTAGTGAACGCAGACATTCAAATCCTATGTTCTAAATCCTATGTGAGAGAGGGAGTTTTGTATATCAATATTAATATTAATTATATACTCTGTCTTTGCAATAAAAGCAATCGAAACACAAAATTATTATCAACATTCAGGAATGACGGCAGAGAGGTTTGTCGTCCTATCACTTTTGCGAAAATGATATACTTTTTCCATTGGGTACAAGCAACAATAAGAAAATTAAAAAGCCGTGCAAGGGAATACTAGTACATCTAATCTGCTACTAAGGTCAAAGAAAAAGAGCCAGTTGCTTTCTCTTTTCTGGACCGCATGTGTCATAATGTGTACGACATTTGATCGGTGACATGCATCAACGTCACGCACGGCAGTCCTGTGACTGATGATGGTCTGACCAATCTCATTCATTCGGTTGCTGCAAGTTGGGCACAAGACTTTGACCCTCTTGGATCTGCCTTTCCTTTTCGAGAAATACGGCTACTCAATACTGCGCGCTTTGTACTCATAAAACAATGTTTAGAACAGCGTCGGGGTTTTCCAAAACACTACTTTTGATCTATTGTTATTCTAAAAATATTTATGAAAAAAATGATATATGTATACTTTTGTTAAAAGTATTTTTCAAAGAAAAAATTTATTCATATAGTTTTCACATTTGCAAACTCAAAAACTTAAAAGTCAAAACATCAAGTTTTTATGAGTGCGGGAGGGAGTCTGACATTGTTCGCTGACGGATTGAAATAGCATAGGAACTGTTGGGCGAGCGAGTCAAAGGGATTCACTTACCCGGTTGTTCTGCTTTGGATCTCAAAAAGAGGTGTGGAAGAAATTCAGACCTTTTGGTATATAAATAAAATAGGATTCAAAACCAGACCAAAGATCAATGCATCGGTACTTTTGCTTAGCGAGCGCATATTTTACAATGGCACGGATTCAAAAAACTAGGCCAAAAAATCAATCCGTTTTGAGCGGAGCTATTCAAGCTAATAGAACAAGGTCTACATATGAAAAAAAAGCGATATTCTAAACTATAAAAGCTTTTCAATTGTCTAAACTTTAGCTAAATTTATAAATAATATATAAAATAAATTACAAAAATATATTGTACAAATGTACTTACTTAGCCCATTTGAAGTGTTATTAATTTTATAAACCTATCAAAATGTTTAGTTTAACCCGTTACAACGTAGTTTAATGATTACCATTGAAATAGCTAAACTAAAAACTTCCTGAAAAACAGCTTCAAATTAAACTAAGTAGAATTGAAGGACACTGCACCAATCCAAACTGAAGTTCATCCCCAACTTGTACTTGTCGAGCACCCACCTGTTCCACCACTATATTCAATGCTGATCCACTTTTTTTTTTTAGTCTTCAGTTTGGTTGCCACTAGTCAAGAACCCTCTAGTCATCTTCTTCATCTCCACTATTTTTTTCTTCCAGCAACGTCTGTTTGTCTACCTATACGGAATTACGCAATTCTATGGCTACTAGTATCCATCTCGTTTGGCACATTAATCTTTCCATGTGGAAACATATCCTTATCCATGAGTATAATAATTTATAATTAATGGAGCATGGACCAACTAGTGCAATATATGGACGTGGCCATCATCACTCTCCCATTATTAAATACTAATATAATAACTTGATCCGGTCGTGATTTCCATGTTAACCATTGGCCATCTCTCCACCTGGAGATAGCAACATAGTAATATGCATATTATTTATATTTTTAATTTGGGTATCAGATGCGCGTGTACTCCACTAAACTAAGGTTAATTATGCTGACGTGTCCTCCCATGATTTCGTACACGCCACCTCCCGTGATCCCGTGATCCCGTGTACCAGCCCCCAAGACCCGCCCATCATTTGCGTCACTAAGATCAAGGCTTCTGGTGTCCTTTTTCCTTTTTTTCTATACTGTAATAATCTAGTGCCATTTTTGCAGGTAGAGTTTGTCTATATGACTTTTTCTATTTGAAAAACTCTTCTGTACCTGATATAAATAGTACCTCTCCTCCGTTTCAATTATAATGTTTGACTTTAACAATAAGTTTGACCACTCATCTTAGTTTAAAAATTTGGCAAAAAAAAATCACTTATTTTTATCGCGGTCTGATTTATTAATAAAAGTTATTCAAGAGTGACTTAAATTTGACTATGTTTACATAATTTTTTAGGTTAGATGGCGGTTAAACTTAGGGTTAAAAAACGTCAAACGTCTTTATAATTTAGGGCGAAGGAAGTAATAAAAGTTGGCATGTACAGTATTATTGAAGATTGATAGTTTCACTACTCCACAATAAAAAGTGGATCATAGCTTAGGTGCTAGTGGATGGCTGTTTCTAGACAAAATCCAGACTAAACTTTGGCTCTTGGTACAAAAATGATTTTTAGGAGACAGGCTCCCCGGTTAATAGAGACAGATATATTGAAAATGTCTCCGTAAATTGTTGGACGATCTCCAGAAAAATCAATGTCCACATACAAAAGGTGTGTGTCAGGCGGCTGCCTTTGAAAATCATCAATTAATTAGAAATGTGGCCATCTTATGATTCCTCTGTCTCGAATATTTTAATAGAGACGGACATTCTAAATGTCTATCTCTAAAAATCGGTTTTGTAGAAACAAAAGCAGAAATATATGTTAATCTCACCAATTGATTGATTTACTAAAATGCATAGTAGAAATTCTAAAAATAATGCATCATAGATGAGTTTTCACTAGGCAGCCTATTAGTGACGAAGCTTAAAATAATTTTAGGTGGGGCTGAAACAATAGAAGATGTTCATTTGCATGAATATTTAATGGTGATTTTTTATTTTTTGCTATAGTAATTAACCTTGATTAGGGAACTGTAGGGTGGCTAGAGCCCTACTAGCCCGGGTGCTAGCTCCGTCCTTTGGGCTATGATTAGATATCAGAGACATGTTTGTTTTTCGTGTCACTAATTGGGTGCTTTCTTTGTTCTGCTAATTTGGCATATATGGTGATGAACTAGTTAAGGACACAGTGGGCTGAAAAAGTAGGCTCTCTTGTCTTATGTACATAACCACTTTTATATACATAATTTGTCTTGTCACGAAAGTTAACCACTTTATATAAACATAATTTGTCACATTAGCACCTAGTAACCACTTTTATATGCATAATTTTTCTTGTCTTGTATAATTATTTTCAGTCACATGATCATTTTTTTTCTTAGAGAATCCCATTACACAGAGAATCAGAGGAAAAATGAGCTCTACCACTTAGAAGTTTTGAAAATAAAAATTAGACTAGGTTAGTTAGCTCGTCAGACGTAATTAAGTCCAGGTTAGCATCTTGGTCATATATATATAATCGGAAGAAGAGAGGGAGGAGGTCTTGTAACTTGACACTTTAAAATTAGCATCCCTTTATTCATTCATCTCATATTATTGTACAAGAAGAAGCAAGAAGAAGCGTAATCAATTTCTCTTTGTCGAACAACTAAGAATCATCCAGCCAGTGGAAGTAAAACAACTCAAACAAACTACTAGTCGTCACTTGTGTAGTTGAAGGGCGAAAAATGAAGGACCTCAACAATCAATAATCAATATATTTTCTGGCAGCAATGGTATGGTCGTTGAAAGAAAGGAATAAAGTCATCCACGCTTCTAGGCGCCGTTCATGAGCGGTTTCTTCATCTCCCACGCAGTCAGGCTCGACACTTTGACGTCCACCTCACCGTTGTTGAAAACGTAGGGTGAGCGTCCTTTCCAATGGCGATGGACAGGGTAGACCCGTGACAGGATGCACGTCCTGCCTCCCGCCCCGAAGCTTTCCACTACGGACCGATCGATCTGCACAAAAAGATAGATAGGATCAGTGACCTGATAAAGTCGTCGTCGTAATCTGATTGCTTGACGGCACACAGCAGTAGTAAAAAAACTATGACATTTGCTTTGCAGACATTTGATTTGTACTTACCAAGCTTCTAAGAGCAATCTTCCCGCCTGAAATGTCGGTGTCGACGAAGCCCGCGAAGGTCGGTTTGTAGAGATCAGGACTAAGAGATGACCTGCCGGACACAACAAGAGAGTAAAGCAAGCCAATTCAGAATACATTGCACCCCCTCTATATATGTATATGCAGTTATGCACACACGTGTGAAATGTTCTTGTTGTGATGTGAGAAGGGGGGAAGGATGTAGAGTATGTGGACGTACTTGGTGGGATCGGTGCACATGAGCACCTTGGGCTTGCCGTATGCGTCCTTGAAGACTCTGAAGAAAACGGCCGTCTTCTCCTGCAGGTCGGCAGAGGCCAGCACCCACAGGCCGAAAGGTCCCACCCCACCCTTGACGTCGGCGCCCTTGATGCCGCACAGCTTCTGCGCGTCGTTGTCGTACGCCGGGTCGAAGGGCTCCGCCTTGTCAAGCTCGAGACCACGAAGGTCACCTCCACATCAGCCTGCCATCACAAGATCGACGACGGGTCAACACATAGTAGCATCTTTCAGCTTCACTCTCCGGAAGAACAAAACATTTCAGAGAGTAGCTAGTGATTTGGCTTTGTCATTCAATGTGATAATCAGTGGTCGCACGTACGTACGTGACTTCGATTAATATGTGAACTGGAAGATTAACTTGTGGGAAATATCAGGCGCGTGTGTGCGTAGGAAGATTCTCATGTCGTGTCTGGTAGCTATAGTTGATTTTCTTACGCGACAGGTATGTGTGTGAGACAGAAGATTGTTCAGACTTGAAATCAGAAACAAGTGACGCAGGCTAGGTGTACTGCTAGAGGTGTGTGTGTAAAACGGCAGAGAAGGACCGGCGGTGAAAGATCGGCGACGGCGAGGACCGGAGGAGAGAGACCCGTCGTATTCCAGTGTTTGCAAGTGGGCGAGCAAGACAAGCATCGGAGTGGGGCTGTGTAACGTTCGTAGGGGTTATCGCCGACAAGGCATGTGGACCATCATCGGATCTTGGCTGGACTAGGCAGATACTCTGCACGTGGGGCCCTTGGCTGCAATGTACGTACAGTGCTACAGATACTAGTTCCGACAAGTTGCCAAGCTTTGACTATACTGACCAGTACTGGCTACTATACCCGTAGCGTGACGTGATAAGTTTCTGTGGATCGACATGCATGTTACCCTTGCTGCCACTAAGCAGCTACTCACATGAACGAAAGTTTAATCGAAAGTAGTAGGAGTAAAACTAACCAACCAACCTGGTAAGTCGCGACGCCCGTGACCTCAAAATGCTCGCCGGGCTTCACCAGCTTGCCGCCGGCCACCGTGACGGGCTTTCCTCGGAGCTTCTCAACCTCCTCGACGGGCCACTGCAGCAGCTGCTTCCCGGTGGGGTCGAGCCAGATCTTCCTGGGATGGCCTGTCACAAGCACGTCGTACAAGCAGTCAAACAAGTCGTCCGTCCGATCCGTTGCCAACGATTCAACGCTTTGAAATTTCTAGCCAAAGACTCGGAGCAGAAGAAGTAGGCGCATGCGTGCGGCTGATGCTGATAGCAGCTCTCGACCTCTCACCGATGGATCGGAGTAATGGCGGGTAGCCAGCTGCAAGCAGGAAAGGAAACGTAAAGACGTACATGGATGCCGGCCCAGCCCTTGGCCTTGTCGTCGGGCACGCTGTCCGACTCGTTGGCCCACCCCAGCAGCACCCGCCGCCGCTTCGCCGGGTCGTAGAACGTCTTGGACGCGTAGAAGTTGCCGTAGTCGTAGCGGGGCGGTGGTAGTCGCCGTTGGGGTTATCCGGGTAGTACGGTCCTTGCTCTTGTCGTACGACCCGACGGTGTAGTAGTCGTGGCGTGTCAGGTCAGGCTGCTCTTGAGCACGTACTTGGCGCCGCGCGCTCGAGGTGTCCAGCCGTCCTGGACCGCCGCCCGGACACCGGGAAGAAGTCGGGCACTCCCACATCCCGTCAGCGCCGAGTGCAGCGGGTGCTTGGCAGCAGTCCACGTCTTGAAGTCCCGGCTCCGTACACCAGCGCCATGCCCCGGTGTCCCGCACGCTGCCCACCAGCATCCGCCCGGTGCCGTCCAGCGTACCACGCCGCCGTCGGGTGCTGGAAGCTGCGTCAGCGTTGATGCGCCCGGGGGGTCGCCACGGGTTGTACTCCTTGGGCTTCTCCCACTCGCGGGCAGCGGGTCCGACTTGTTCTTCGGGAACGCGAGGACCTGCACCTGGTAGTTGATGTCCGGGCGGTTGATCCCTGTGCAGAGGATCGCCGGCGTGCGAATCTTTCAGTATCGTCGCCCGGCCCGGACCGGCAACCATACTGGTCGGACGGGATGCTTTGGGGTAGATTGCCGGCTTCAATGCGATCCAGTTGATGAGGTCACGTGAGATGGAGTGAGCCCCTGCGATGTTGCCCCATACCGCCCTTAGGGTTGTCTTGCGGTAGAACAAGTGATACCATCCTTTGTAATACAACGAGGGCTGCACACCGCGAGTTACCAAATTTTTCGTCAACTAGGAGTATATGGTAGTAATAATCCTTTTATTGAAGAAAATCTAACTTCAGCCAGTACAGTCTTTTTTTTTCTTTATTTAAGTTGCTCTATAAAAATGAAGTCAAATTCCATTATGTATTTGCGCTAAACCATATATAGACTACAATATAAGACTATAGAGAATGTGGAGCCCAGAACCCACAGGAAAAGGATATCCCTACACGCTGCCTCATGTGGAGTCTGCGGGGCACACGGGCATGCACTGTTTTTGAATGTCAAAAATGTTGTTCGCTACTACTACTAGGTCGACCATCCTCCCACGATTGAGAAACAAGTACAGCTGTTCATGATACGTGCAGACATTAAGAAACAAGCTAGTACAACTGTTCATATATATATATGCCCGGGATAAAAATAAGACAAGTGCAAGAAATGGGCTGGGTAAAAGGCGTACCGTTGGGGTCTGCAACCGATGAGTTCCGCCATCCCAGCAATAATCAGAACCGGCAACAAGGACAGAGACAGAAAACAAAACATCATGTTAGAGCAAAGCTTCTGCAGAGACTGGCTTGGAAACGAAACAGCACAAGAACCATTAGCATACTACTCCTACTTAATCAAACACAGAGCATCTGTATTATTGTATTTAACCACCGCATGGCTAGCGTTGATTAGCTGCAAGTCTTCGTCGTTTCTCCTGGCTACTGTCAAAGCTCAATAGCTTGCAGCTTAGACTTTTCTGGGGATAGGACAAAGAAAAAAACTGCGTGCAGCAAGCTCCCATGTGAACAACCGAGCTTAGAAAAGACTAAAATTTGATTTTCTCCTACAAAGGCTGCATTTTCTTGCTGCTTTTTCCAAGATACCGGCGTGATTTTTTTTTCCTCGAAGCATGAGCTAGCTCTCCATCAAACAGATCCTCATGATGGATGACAAGATGAGCTCAAATTATATTTAGTATAATTTCTACTGGCATAGATGTATGGTTCTTCATTCATGGTCAGACACAATTTAAATCGCTTGTGGTACAGCAGGCAACACGAGCAACGCATGGGTAACGAAAACACACACACACACAGAGAGAGAGAGAGAGAGAGATTAGAAGAGCAAGAGCAAGGCGCAAAGGGGAGGCCAGGCAGGAGGGGTGATCATTCCAACTTCAAGAGAAGTAGCTAGCGTACCGTTGATCCAGTTCATTGGCGGCTGGAAATGGTAGCCGTCCTGAGCAGGGGGCTGACAATGGAGGCCGGCACCGACGGCGGGTGCCGCCTCGGCCCCTCAGGCTCCGGTGGATGACATGGGAGGCACCGGCGGCGCTGCAGCGAGCAGCAGCACCGCCCATGGCACGAGGACCCGCTGCCGAGTCCCCATTGCGTCTCGAGGAGAAGAGGGGAAGGGAGGGTAAGCACTGGGGACGGTTTTGGATGGGGAAATGGTGAAAGAAGACCAGGCAATGGGTCTGGGGTTTTATAGGGAAAACTACACGTTTTAGCGCTAAGCAACTGTGGCTGACTAGTCGAGTATTATAAATGTCCATCTAATCCGATGGCAATTGGTGCAGTGAGTTCGGTTTCGTGTTCCCAAAACCAGCCAACCAGCCCACTGCGCGCCGTGTCCATAATGGGGCCCCTCGTTTGTTTTGTGAGTGATGAAGAAACAAATTTAACTACTACTAATACTACGAGTTGATCCTCGAAGTCTAGACGTACACATCATCCTTGAAAGGCGTCAGAAGTCAAGAAAGCAGCAATTTCTCGTCAAAGTGGTGGTTAATCTACTGAAAGTATAAAAACATATGTGAAAATGATAAGCCCGTTTTCTTATCTTTATATTAGTCAAGGGATGTACATGGATGGCAATTGGCATGCCGAGTCGAAAAAGCAGAAGAACAAAGATGAGAAATGTGGCCAAGCACGTTTGCAAAAGAAAAACATTTTGTTTGTATTGTAAAATTAGGAGTCATGCTATTCGTCATTAGTCGTTCTAACAAAATCATATTATAAAAACTTTTCATCTAATCAGATACATATAGACTTAATTTGGTACTCTAATTATCATCGTCAATAAAAGATAATGGATTTAAATTTTGTTTTAAAAAAATACCTACCCTCACCTTAAAAGGCGCAACCGGTGTCGTATCCTCCGCAGCATGCGGTGTAATACGGAGGGGTGATTTATTTATGTCGAGCCTTATCCGCACTTGTGCAATGTGCAAAGGCTAGGCTCGGGTGATTTGGTACGGGAGCCTTACCCACCTGCTTATTACAGTAGCAAAAGCGGGCTCGAACCTAGACCTTCCGGTTATAGGCGATAAAGGGGTTCTGCGGTAAAGCACTACACCTCTCCCCTTAGAAAACAATACAGAGAGTAATCCTCTAAAATCAGTATGAAAGATAATATAAAATAGCCTCTAAGTTCTACCTAATTTACTCACCTCAACTATTTCAAAAGATAATTTAAAATAAACACCCAAACTAATATATAAATTACAGCCCCTACACTTATGAAAGATAATTCAAATAACAGCTAAGTTTGTATCTCAAGTTTTGACCAAATCAGCGGGGAACCACCTATCTATTTTTATTTTCAATTAAATGAAAAAATAAGGTGCAAAAAAATGTTACAAGGAAGCTAGGCGCAAACAAAAACAAAGCAAAGATTATACATCAAAGCTATCTGTCTGACATTAATTAAGTCCTGCCTCGATGCATTGGCCTTGGTATACACAAGGCCAAGTTCTTCTTTAAATCTTCCTTTCCATCTGATAAAATTAACTTGCTCGTTATGAAGACCCTCCTGTTTAGTTGGGAAAATATATGGTGGAAACCACATCTTAGAGTGGAAACATGAAACCAATTTCAAAAAGTCATATCTAGGTTGTTTTAAAATTTTGAAATTTGGCACACACATAGTGCATACAAATATGTACTTATATCAAAAGTTGGGATGCAAACTCAGTTTTAATAAATTCATACAAAAATGACAAATTTCAGATTCAGGTGAACTAAAGACAGAAATTCTGTAAATTTTGTATTTAGTGCGCGAACGAAACTGCGCTCGTATGAATTTTTCTAGTTTTAGTTTACATCCCAACTTTTCTATATTAGTACATATTTGCATGCACTATGCGTGTGCTAGAAAACTCAAATTTTTGAAGCAACAAAATGACTTTTTTGAGTTGAGTTTCATGTTTCCACTTTTTAGATGTTGTTTACAGTTCCCCCTCTATGTTAATATCTCAATTGCCAACAAATGCCACTTTGTGTGTCAAAGTTGGGTGAAAATTACTCAAAACGAGCTTGGAACACACATATATATAGTAGGTTGTGAAGTGGAATGCTAGCCTTGTAAAGTTTACAGACCCAGACATCATCTAAATCTAATGATCCTTTGGGTGCTATACAAGCGTATTGGGTGACATCGTGGACTTATTCAACACTGTTTTCAATGGCTAGAAAGGAATATGCCATAACATGCTTCCTGGATTCCAATGGCCCTATTCAGCCACAGAAAGCGCGTCATTCACAAAAACTGTGTTCATCAAACGCAAATACCCAATCCAAAGTTGAGCCTAGATGTGTTTTTGCCTTGAACCTAGAATTAATTTTAAATAAAATAGAAATAGAAATTTAGAACAAAAAATCACTAGAGTTTTAACTCAATCTGTAAGTTGAAAAGACATTTTTGATATGTTGTTACTATAGTATGGAAGAATTTTTCATAGTCAATCTAAAAACATAAATCTTGTGTTAACCTATAGGGCCAACTCAATCTAAAATAGCAAAGCAACATGCTTTGGAGTCTCGACATGCTGATAGGTTACCAGGTGCTAAGGTCTGCATCAACCTATCAACAGGGTTACAGTCGACAGAACTTACAGGTCCAAGACATCCATTTTGCTCCGGTGAAGTTTCCGATCCAGGAGCACGCTGCATGGCTATTAGTAATAATTAACTGAACCAGGGGCGGCTGCCGACATATCACACTGAAATTTTGTAGTAGTGCACAAACACAGCAGCTGTTGCATCAGTGCTGAAATTTTGAATGTTTTTGTGCCATGATTCATGAGATGTTGTGGATCATCAGCCACCGGATGCTGGCCTGAAATATGTGGCTCACCCGCCGGCAAAACTGGTGGTAAGACGTCCCAAAAACTTGGATAGATAGCTTCTGCCTTATTCTACAGTGTTTGGAGATGAGCAGTGGCGACAGGCCACCGGCCAGGAGCTTAATTAGCCGTGGACCTGGCGGCTAAGGCATCCCAAACCCGATGCATCGTTTCATTTTATTTTATTGTACCGTTGACAAGAGTATGATATCAGCTACTTTAGAGTGCTTTGTGTATATAATTGCATTGAAGTGCGAAAGGAAATTGTTAGCTTAGCAGCCCATGCATAACTAAGGTGTTGTTTGGTTCGAGGCAGGCAACGGACTGTGATGATAGTACCGGATTGGACTCTGAAATGCCGGTTTCAGCTTCGTCTTGATAAATCTTTTACCCTCATTTTGTTTCCTATGTGGCACCTCGTAATGAAATGGAAATTCGCATTAGGACTGGCCGACGAGACTTAGATTACTTCTAGCCTATATTAATTACTGTGCATTTGGTTGGGATCCAATTAATTTGATCTCACAACAAATACGATCGACCTACCTACCCAGCACTAGCAGCCAAACAAGGTCTGAACTCCATGTCCAACCTAGGTGCCACAAGTTTATGAACTTCAGAGATATTTTAGTTGAGAAAGAATGACCTCAACCAGTCGTTGTCA